>OZ018334.1:36321384-36921384 GCA_963969495.1 Ceratothoa steindachneri
GCAGCCGAAATCGACGGTGAGGCGCTTCGTGGAACTGCTGATGAACCGTAGTCCGTCAAAGATCTTTATCTTCTATTTAGGGCCCTTGATCATTCCGATGTCCTCTTTAAGAAACGAACAATGTGCCCTTGGATCCGTTTTCAACCGCCACGTGAAGTCGATCCAAATACTCTGGTCGATAATTCGAAGCGCTAAGTTGTTTTCGAAGTCATCATTCCACTCTGTTATGTTGAAGAGGGTTTTATTTTGGCACGATGAAGTATCCCTGTCCAGAAGCACCCCTCTGGGGAAGCATTTTCGGCTGGTAGTTTGATTTATGTAGATGCGAATAAAAAGTGGTATTGAAGGTGTCATTGTGGCGCCAGTGGTGAAGTTATTATACGAAAGAGATGAAATCGACTGATTCTGTCGTCTGGTAGGATGAGGGTAGTTCCATTTATGTTCAGACTAGGTGAAATTGTTCAGGGCATAAAATAGGGATTTACGGTTGTAGCACTACTAACCAAGGGAATCGAAAGAGATCGAACTAGAGAAAGTGAGAACGACTTGTCTTTATCATCTAGGAGGTTTGAGGTTGGATGGGTTGGTCCCTCTTGTCTTGGAGCGATGAGGCTTCTTGTTACTGCGGAGGCTGAGGGGGGCTCGGCAGTGAGTTCAAGAGAGAATTCACATTATTTGTATGATGGGTAAAGATTGTTCTGTCATTAATCAAATTTTGAGACTTTGAGTCTTCGAAAGGGGATCTTTTCCAGTTATCCCGACCTTTCAATGACCTGCTGCTCTCCACAATATTAAGGCCTGGTCTAGATTCAGTTGGGACCGAAGTTACAGATGCACTGTTGTCCAAAGGATAATAGAATCGTCATGAACTGTGACCTGAAGGGTTGATGAAGATATCGGGCGTAAAAGGATGTTGAACTCTAGTTTCTTTATCTCAAACAGTTCTGTGGTTGGTCTGGTCTGACATTCTCACTTAAGCCATAAGAAATATTTTGACCACAAAAACCATAAAGAGCACAGATGGTCGCTTTATATCTTAAACAATTCTAAATTAGATTTTTACTTTAGCTACACTTTCGGGGAGGACTCAGGATGGCCGAGGAGTTTAGGACTCTCGCTAACGGCTGTCCCGCGACGCGGGAAGCACGTTCGAAACTCGCATCGCTACTTTTCTTTCTTTATTTTTCTTTGCACCCCTTCCTACTCTAAATCTATCTACACTCTATTTGGGGTATTCCGAATTTCTAGAAATACAAGAAAGCATAAAAAGTGTTCAATATTCTCGCTTCGGTTTCTTTATGAATGCTAATAATCAGGGTTGGATTCACTATAAAACGTGAGTCATCGTTCCCATAAAACCTAACGGCAACAAGGTAGTGTACAATCACATTACATTGGGGGAAAATATCCATTCCATTTTGTTAGCTATGATTTGTATTAGTTTTAAAAGAAGAAAACTCCTTTCTAGTGAAAATCACTATGCTCGTTCAAGATTCATCAAACGTTGAAAGGTACATTCACAGAGGATTCATTTTATCAGGTAAACATTATTCTGTTCACATCGAACATCCGTGACGACAGAATTAAACTGTTGCAAATCTGCCTCTGCCATCAACCAACCAACTCTCGAATTTACAAGATGGGTTTGATAGATTAGAATCATTTGGGAAGTAAATCTCGCCAGATGCAGATTTATAATGCAGCCAAAAATTGCAACGTCAGAAATTCCAGATAATTCCGATAAACCCCCGGAAAATAGACGACGTCCTCGTTGAGGATGAAATTTATCCGTACTCTAACGAGGGAAAAGTCCTGGACTTACATCTTTCCAAAGCAGGATATAAGGGAGACTTTGTCGTTTGAAAGAGTCTCCCTAGCCAAAAGAGTGCTGAAGAAACTGTACCGTTTCCGAATCCTCAACGTGCCAAATAAGAGGAAACGCTACATGGCCTTGGTACGCTCCGTCCTGGTGTACCCGGCCGTGATCACGCAGATGGCAAGCTGTACCTCTCACAGGACGATGCAGAGGGTACAGAATCAAGCCACACTGCTTATAAGTGACGCGAAAAGGATCGACCGTATTAGACAATCGGCTCTACACGATAGAACCGGACTCAAACCGATCAATATTGAGATCCAGAGGCTAGGGAGAAAGACAAGGGAGAAGGGAGAGGAAGAAAGACTTCCAACAATCAATAATAATGTCGACACACCTCAATTCAGACAACGCACAGTAGAAAGAACCCCACTTTTGCCCAGCGGAAGAAACGGCGCCACACAAAATATAAGACCAATCTACACCTAACAATGTAAAACCAAAAATTAATAAATGATTAAGAGAAAGCGAAAATAATAATCAAACAATAAAAAGAGGCCCAAAGTAACAAAAAACGAGACAAGACAAAGAAAAACAAGAAACTTTAATAAAAATAGGCGAAGTGCCCAAATTAAACTTTAACAAAAACAAAAAGAAGAGAAAGATCAATAAAAAGCAATAATAAAAGCATAAAGAAAAAAAGAGGCAAAGTGCCCAAGCTCAAATGTAAAAAAAGAGAAGAAGAATAAATAATCAACAAAGTTAACTAAAATAATAAGAAAAGGAAGATAATCTAACAGCAATAACAAAAAGTATAAACAAAAAGAGGCGAAGTGCCAAAATTAAGATTTAAATTAAAATAAGAAAGGCATAATTAAATAACAAAGTCAACGAAAATAAAAATAAGAGAAAGATGTATTAACTGCAATAACAACAAGCATAGATAAAAAGAGGCAAAGTGCCCAAGTTAAAATTTAAGTAAAAATAAAATCAAAAAGAATAAAGTTAAAAAATTCCAATAAAAGAAGCAAAATGCCCATAAGAAACTAGGAACGAACCAGTGAGCAAAAAATACTACTTGAAAGGCTTGAAAGCCACGACGGAGGAACCTACAAAAGGAGTAAACAAAGTTATAAACCAATGGAAGAACCTGACCCTCATAGACGGTCAGCTCTATTATTGACGGGGGGTACAAAAACTAAAGAAACAATAAAAAGAGAGTATGCTAGTGATGCCTTCAACACCAAGGCAACCTAGAGAACTACTTCACTCCTATTTAACCTACCACACCTTTCATCACTTTCATTACAGAAAGAACGTATCAGGAACTCAAAGACGTGGCTGCAATGGAACCTCAGGAATAAAGTTCATGCCATCACCTTTGACATAGTTGTTGACAAACCCGAAACCGAGATGAGAAGAAGAGGAAAGTGTGCATTTAACATTTACAAATTGAATAACCGAGTGTTTATTCCCGGAGCTGAAACATATTAACTCTCTAACGACTAAATAATTATTTTCTAAGGCTAAAATCCAAAGAGGACACTGCGAAGCAACACCGAGGGGTTGGATGCCTCGCCGCTTCTAAACATAGAAGATTTGTTACTCAGAGTAAAAGGGGATAGGTTGCGCTACTCGTACGGTGGACGAGATCTCCCGACTGGATAATGATATTCACATAAAGATTAAAATGAGATTCGCTTGTGAGCACGAAGGGACCAGGGTCAACCGTATTTTGACATCAATCAGGGATCGGTTTGACCCTTGATACCCCAAGAAAGTAGAGGGAGAGGTGACGCCCCCTTGTCGCGGGAAGAGAGCTTGTGTGTATCTTTGATTCTTCGAGCTATGTCGGCGGGGGTACCTATTCTGTGTACCCCTGTTAGGGCTTCCCTTTTCGATTTGGTTGGAAACAAGGTTCCAGACTAAGTGGGTCATTCCTTCCTTTTTCTACTCTATCCTTCTCCTGTTTTACTTTTATCCTATCTCTCCCACATATAAAAAAACAACAACAACAAAAAAGACTACTCCTATCGTGTCACTCTTTCGCTTTTTTCCTTCTATCTACATATAAGGACCTGGTAGCTACCTCATGCGTCAGAAGAAAGGCTTTGGAACATCTATAAACAACGCCAATCGACGCTTACTGGTTGCGAGAGACTAGGACTAGAGGTGTCCTAGGCGTTGGTGCACGATGAATGGAATAAAAGTAGTGCCCCGTTAACCCCTTCCTTGGCCCTTTGTTCCCAGGTTGGTTGCCAGGCCAATAAAAAGCCTTGGGTTGAGTCTCTTGGTGTGAGTCTCTTGGTGTGGCGGGATATCCATTGAACGCTGCCCTGAGATCTTTGCCGTCGTGAAGGAAACTAGCAGGAGTCTGGTGAGAAATCGATAGCCCCTTCGGGGACCGTCAGTGCTGCTTGCTTGGGAGCCATGGCACGCCGAGGTTTGACGACTCGGTCGGACGAACAGCAGCACATGGAGCGTGCCTTCTGAAAGATCCGAAACCTCTCCGATGGATAGGCGGGAGCGACTCACGCGGGGAGAACTCGCTAACCCCCTTTTTATCATTGATTGGTCACGAGTTTTCAGAGAGGGAGAAAGCGCTAAAAATGACAGGCAAAGAAGGACCTGTTCGTCGAAACATAACTGTGCAACATTCCAGTTAGAAAATTGGTGCGTTGACTTTCCGGAGGGGTACTACTCAAAATGCAGCCCTAAAAGTATCTGCACTACTTGCATATTGACACGAAAAGTAGAGCAACTAAAAGACCTCTATAGAGCCTCAGAGGAGAGAGCTCAAATTCTTGTGAGAAAGGTGAAGAAATTCGAAGCCCTTCACGCAACTCATATTCGATGCCTAGAAGAGGCATCGCCCACTGACGTGACGTGTCGGAATCTACTGGTGTAGTTCTTACCCAAGCAGAGATTCCAGCATCACCCGAGGTTAAGCCAGCTGAAGCAAGGGAAAAAGTAGAAAGAAAAAAAGAAGAAAAATAAGAAAAAGAATAAAGTCGAAACAAAAGAAGAACAACCCAAAATAGAAGAAATACGCATGAACAAGAAGAAAAAGTGGAATTATAAAAATAAGGATAAGAATGGGGAGAGTAAAGAGGAAAAAGAGAGGCCTCTTCCACAAGGGAAGACCCCGTCTTCAGAGACCAAGTGTCCGAAGGTCACCCTCATTGGTGACTCGCAAACACGGGATCTGCAGCCGCTGCTAGCGGCCCGCCTCCGCACTAGCGTAAAGGTAAGCTGCCTGCCAGGACGGGGTAACCACAACATTAGAGTAGAGGCAGAGAAAGCTCAGATTTCTGATAATTCAGTTGTCGCTCTGGTGGTGAGTGACAACGACCTCTACCTCAGAGGGGGTAAGGTTAGCCTCAGTAGCAAGACCATCCAAACGGTACGGGAGCCGTGGATGACATTGGGGTCAAAACCCTAAAAACGTGTCGTAGTTGGGATGCTTCCGAGAAGAGGTCCATCCCGAACCGCTCACGAAAGAAACGTTGCAGTAAACCGACGGTTGGCGGATCTCTGCACGGCGGAAGGAGTCTTCTTTGTTGACCCCTACCGCACCTTTTACGGGAGAAACTACCTGTATAAAAGATACGGAGGGCATCTTTCCTTTAAAGGAAAAGCTGTACTCTCCAACCTAATTCAAGATGTCGTGGAACGCATCCAAAGGAGCGTTCGAAACAGAGCGAAAGCGGAGGTGCACCAGCACGCCCGTGTCACTTCTGAAACAACCTTCTCGGAGGTCGTCAAAAAGGGTGTCACCACGAAAACAGAGAAGCTGGGAAACGGGAGAGCGTAGAGAGTCCTACACTAGATGACTCCCTTAAAGTTCTTCTGCTCTGCTCAATGCGAGGTCAATCAGGAACAAGTTTCTTGAGCTCCGTGGCCTCGTAGCAAGAGAAGAACCTGAGATGGTGGCCAATACGGATTCATGGATAAAAACTTCAAGCCACGATTTTTAAGGTGAATTCACGATTCCCGGTTATCAGCTCTTCCTGAAAGATAGGCCAGACAGAGAGGGTGGCGGTGTAATGTTGTATGTCAAGGATACTCTCAACTCGACGGATTGCAACATCGTATCCGACCATGAACTACTAGGTGTTGACCTAGAGATAGGTCCTGCCAAATACAGGACCCTGGTGCTTTATAGACCTCCTGCCCAACTCGTTGAAAAGGACAGAGATCTGTACCAGCTACTAGGAGAACTTGTCGAAGACAGGTTGTGTATCGTCATGGGGGATTTCAACACACAAGTTGACTGGGAAACCAGAGAACCCTGTGGCAAGAACGCGGTACTCTTGGAATTTGCGAACAACGAGTTCCGGACTCAATGAGTGAGAAAGCCAACGAGAGGAGACAATATCATCGACTTGGTTTTCACCTCCGAGGATGACATCGTTGAAGACCTCTCTGTTGGCGAGGAGCTCGGTGGCAGTAACCACCGACTAATTAGATTTGTAGTCAAAGTCCCCAAGGCAGAGCCTGCAACTAGTAAATCGAGGAAACTTGATTTAAGAAGAGCAGACTTTGCAGGTTTTCGTGCTGGACTGACTGACGCGAGGCTAGAAGAGTGCGATGCTGTTAAAGACTCGTAGAATAGTTTAAAAACCACATTCATGAGTCTTCAATCGCGTTTCATTCCTCTGAAATGCCCCCGTCGGTCTTCTGTTCAACCAAAGTGGTTTAATCTAGATATCGGCCAACTGCTTAGGGAGAAGAGAAATGTGTACCGGCAATAGAATATCTCGGGTGACTTTGACGAATACCGGAGGTTATCCAGGAGAGTGAAGTCCAGCATAAGGGCGGCTAAGCGGTCTGAGGAACTCCGGGTGGCGAGACTCTGTAAAGAGAATCCCAAGGAGTCTTTTGGATATGTAAACAGCCGTAAACAAATTCGTCGATCGATTGGCCCTTTGGGGAATGAGGAGGGGACATTAAAACACTCAGATGCAGAAAATGATAACCTCCTCAACAACTACTGCTCTTCAGTGTTTACTGAAGAGTGTGGTCCCATCCCCAAGCCAACGAGTTCCTACTAGGGGGAAAAAGCTGGAGGATATGGACTTCATCGAAGGAGAAATAGAAAAGAAGATCAGTGACCTAATGACGAATAAGTCACCTGGCCCGGATGGCCAGGTGACACCCGAGCGAAATCTTCAACATGTCAATCCGGACCGAATGCGTTCCTAGAGACTGGCGTGAAGCGGAGGTGACTCATATCTTTAAGAGAGGAGACCGTAGCCAACCGTCGAACTACCGACCTATCAGTCTGACTTCCATAGTCGGTAAACTCATGGAAAGCATCATGGTGGACAAAATGACTTCGCATTTAGAGTCAAACCTGCTACTGAGTAGTTCCCAGCACGGCTTCCGAAGGCAACGGTCATGCCTGAAGAACTAGTGGAATTCTTCCACTTCGTCTTCAGTGAGCACGATCGGGACAAGGCTGTGGATGTGGTCTACTTAGACTTTCAGAAAGCCTTTGATAAGGTACCACACCGCCGTCTTCTCTGGAAAGTTCGAGCGCTGGTCATAGACGGAAAAGTAGCAGGCTGGATAGAGAACTGGCTAAGTGGCATACGGCAACGGGTGGTGGTGAATGGACAGGCTTCTTCTGAGTGGGTGCCCGTTACTAGCGGGGTGCCCCAAGGTTCTGTCCTGGGATCACTAATATTCATTATCTACGTCAACGACATGGATGGTGACATGGTTGCCAAGATTTTCAAATTTGCCGACGATACCAAGCTTGGTATGAACGTTGCAAAGGATGGAAATACTGCCCGCCTGCAGGAAGATCTTGGGAAGATTGGAGAGTGGTCGGACACATGGCAAATGCCTAATAACGTGAGAAAATGCAAAGGGATGCATATCGGCCACCGAAACCCCCAATCTCAGTATAACCTTAAGGGCACTGCTCTTGGATCCACCGACACTGTGAAGGACTTGGGTGTAACAATCACTAGTGACCTCAAGTTCTCGAAACAGTGCATTGAGGCAGGAAAAAAGGCCCAAAGGATGCTAGGCTACATTAAGCGCTAGTTTGGATATCGGAACAAGGAGATTGTACTATGTTTGTACAACTCACTTGTTCGACTGCACCTGGAATATGCCGTACAATTTTGGAGTCCTTCATTTCGAAAGGACATCGCGAGATTGGATCGCGTACACGCCAGGGCAACCAAACTGATTCCCTCTATCAGACATAAAAGTTATGAAGATAGATTAAGGGAACTAGATCTGATCTCGTTGCAAACCCGTAGACTGCGTGGTCAGCTCATCGAAGTTTTCAAAATACTTCGTGGGTTCAACAATGTTGACTACAGGGATATTTTCACACTTGTTGAGAGCAGAACAAGAAATCACGGCTTTAAACTTGAACTAAAGCGTTACAACCGCGACCTGTGTGGACAATTTTTCACGTACAGTATCTGCGGTGGTTGGAAGTTTGTCAACAGTGAATCTGTTGAACAGTTCAAGTCAAGACTGGACAGGGTCTTGAAAAATGGCCGTGAAAAGACGTAATGCATTTGAGCAGAGATGTGCCCGCTCGACTCCTAGTCCAAAGGTACCCTCATTCAATGGACCGCAAGGTCTTCTAGGGTACCTTCTTTCCTTGTTGTTACTCCTCGTTGTTGTTACCATTTCATAAACCCTTATTATAAATTAATAATTTGTTTATATTATTTAATGAGTCTTAAAATAAATCCCGTTTATATTTAAATTGATTAGTGGAATAAATGAGCTCAGGAGGTCGTGTGAGTCGTCCAGGTTGAAATGTGTTCAAGGGCAAGTTTTGGATGGGCAAAGAGGCTTAGGGAGGACGGGTTAAGTTTTATGTCGGGTCACACGTTCAGATTTTAATGTAAACCATCACCCATCCTCCTTTTCAGGAGTTCCTATCTCTACGCGACATATTAAAACCATCAATCTGGACCTCAGGTCTAAAGTTCTTCCCTGCCTAATCAAGACATGACTTTGTTATGGCAATAACATCAAAATTCCCTCCATTCACTTGCCCTCATAACAAGTGCATCGAATTCCTTATTCTTTTACTAGTTGTGTAGTATATTTTCAATGTATCGTTCTTTATGGTCTTATCGTTACTACACTACCTTCCTATGCACCCCTATCGCCAATTAGTGCCATAATGGTTGCAAGATCGTTGGATACAAAGTGAATTAATTATCTCCTGTTTCAACACCACCAGACATCTATTCCTAATGTACGGTCTTAATATCTTATTATTTAAGCAATAGAAAGCCAGAGGGGGTGGTTGGTCCCATTGGGTGGGATCGCCAGTTTTGGGGAGTTAGGTAAATGGTATTGTAGACGACAAGGTTACGAGTTATATAGGTCCTAACGACGGTGAATCAATGGTATACGAATGAAATATGTTTCCGTAAACCACCACCTTATGAGGGAGCGACAAGTTCCAGTTTATAGGTAGAGAATGGCGTTACGGGGAGTTATTTATCTGACTCCAAGGATAAATGATCTTACAGTGTTCTTTTACTTGGCTGGGCTTACCGAAGGTTCAGAGCAAATGTGGACATATGGAAATAAACTCTTTATTCTAATAACGGAATATTATGATGTAAGCGGCGCGACACGGAGCGTACTAGGCGAGATATTAGTAGTCTATATATTATCAACACGAGTACGAGTTAAGGGCGAAACAACACTTAGTGGATTTAGGCGGGAGCGTGAATTCGTTAGTATTCTCTGCTGTCTTCCTCTTTCTTTTCATATTTATATGTGCTCTCCTAATGCAGAGGGCGTGAACTGGAGATGACCTTGGGACGACCTACCTCCGTTATGGTCATTTCTCCCCCCTGTGGGCGGGGCTAGGAAGCCTGTGCATGGTGTGTACACTTACATGATAAACTCTTATTTGTATAATTTGATATGATTGTCGCTGCACAATCTCTTACGGTCATCAGCTGTGTATACTCAAGCAAATCCTTAAATATCTATCTTTGATAATTCTATCTCAAGACACAACTTGAGCAGCTTCATCAAACGCAGGTGTTCAACCTTTTTCTTTGCTCCTCTCTGTGTCTCACGCTTCTTTGCTTGCATATATGTACATTTACAAATCCGATCCTATTTATCATGGAATATTGAATCTTTACATTATATATATATATATATATATATATATATATATATATATATATATATATATATATATATATATATATATATATTTATTTAATAAGACATGCTTGGATTTAATAGGACCAATTCGCGTCCATTTTATGGAGGTATCTTTTGAACCTATTAAATCCAGCAATTTTGCTGCCAGAGGTCTACCTATTGCGTAGTTTGATCACTACAATATCATTGGATGTTAAGGTTATAGTGGTGAAAAGAGGACAAAAGAAGATTTGCAAAGGGGTGTAATTCGGCCGGTGATGATCAGGGCTATCACTGACATTGTGCGAGCCTGGTAATAGTCGAGATGGCACGGCGGTACACAACATTCACCGACCCACCGCCATCACAACACTATTATTCCATCCAATGATTGTCAAAATATAAAAAATGCAGCTACGATACACAATATCAATAATATATACACTTTATACAAAAAAAATCTAACCTTCTCCCTTCAAAATCTGCATTCAGAGGAATGCGATCAGAACATCACCGACAAAATAATATCGATATTACAATATGTAATTTGCTCCAATACAACGCAAAAACCATTGTGAGGGAATTCCACTTGGAATTTCTTTTCCAACCGGGAAGTTCCATGTGCTGGAGAAGATTCTGTTAGGCTTAAATTGGTAAGCCTCCCCCCCCCCTCCCCCCGTTTCACAAGCGGTAGCCTCGAACCGCGTCCACCACGGTCGACATTTACATGGGTTAGAATAGGCTCGGCAAGAAGATTCGTGACCATTCGAGAGTATAGCTGTTTCCCGCTAACCCCCCGCGGGGAGAGCCTCGGCGGACATAAATAGTGCTCAACTCCCATGAGGCAGACACAGAGTTGAGAAGTTTCGCCCGAACCCAAAAAGATTCCCCTAGTTCCAAGTCAGGTGCTAACAACAAAGCAAAGTGACGGCTGAACTAGTTGTGTATTGGAATTAGCCCCAGCCGGTGAGGTAATTCCATTTAACTATCGCTACCGAGCGATTTTTCCGACTTCACCCATCAACTCCTGTCGAAGCCCTCCTTGTTCGCCCCTCGTTTTCGGGTGGCCAAAATACTCTCCCCTGGACCGGACGTTACCACCCCCCCCCCTTTTTGGAGAACCGTCATCACTTTAAATTCCCGCTCAAAAGCTCCGAGCGGCCTCGCCTCACGTGCAGAAGACATCCGTGAAGCCTTACCCCGACGTCTCACCCGGAATCCTCCGTAAGCCAACCCGTATCCCATTTGAGTGAATCTCCTCCGAATTTGAATAGTCTCCTCCTGTAATATCATAAATTTTAAGTTCCTGATCTGATTCTTAACTACACCCCCCACCCTCGTTCATCTGATGTAATTTTGCCCAATAATTCCCCGTAAGGGGCGCGGCGATTTGCCATCCTGTCCGCAGTGCTGACGGGATCCAGCGCTCCGTCCGGCCCCAGCTTAGCCTCTCTTTCTTCCTTCAGATAGCCTGTATTTCTTCCCTACCTCGTCGCTTTTCATGCAACCTCTCCCACAACTTTCTCTGGTCAGCATCTAATTTCCCAGGGTAGATGCTGACCTTCTTCTCAAGCCAACCAACCCGGATCAGGGCTGAGGGAGAAGGAGACAATGTTCCCTAACCCCTGAGCTCCGGTTCGGGATGGGTTTTTTTTAACAACCTGCTTCATCCCCACCCATACCTTCCTCATATCCCCTTTCCTTCTCAATTCACTGTATATCCTTGATTTTATGCCGTGTCTAAGGTGGAGCCACCATGCCGATGGACTGCCAGGGCACCTGGCGGGAGGGGTGGTCCCAAATGGCGACACCTGGAACTGCCCGGCCGGTAAGCACCTCTTGCAGTGCGGGCTACTGCGAGAGGTGATGCGCGATTGCATCCCGTGTAAAAAAGAGGGTCACCATGCCCATGTATGATCATCAAAACCCCAAATCTCTCCCCAATTCCCCTTCCTCATCAACGGAGCCGCCCTCGAGCAGCTCCACCGAAAAAATAGAGGTCCCCTCCACTTGTGCTTGCGCAGGAGACCCTCCATACTTCTTTAACCAGAGAGAAGGCTTTCTCCTCTTCTCTGGAGGTGCTTTCGGGCACCTTCCTATTTTTAGCGGCAGTCCCTCCTTTTCTTTATAAGGAGACTGCCAAGAAAGCCAGCAGGCAGCCCATTGCCGAATGCCCCTCGTGTAAGCGGCTCGGTAGGGCAAACTCCCTTAGGGAGGAGAGAGAAGCCAGGCCCCTTCGGTCGCTTCTCTGATGGCAGCATGTCGGCCAAGGGCAACATGATCCATCAGAGGAGAGCATTAGCTAGTGTAATTGGTAAAGAGCCGAAGGTGAGCCTTTTCTCGGATGGGAGCCTTCTGGCGAATGTGGCGAATCCCGCCGAGGCGGCCAAAATAAGTGCTCTTCGGACACTTCATGGCACCCCGGTGAGTGTGACGCCGCACTCTACAATGAACTTTGTGAAAGGACTAGTTTATGCGAGGGAACTCTTTGACTACTCCATAGAGGATATCACCTAGGAGCTGGCCGACCATGGGGAGGCCAAGGTCAAACGTATGATGATAAAACAGGGAGGGGCCTCGGGCCCCACCCCTACACTCTTCGTCACGTTCGACTGTGATAAGCTACCTGAGTTGGTGCGTGCCGGATGGTACCGCTACCGCGTGAAGGCATTCGTGCCACTGCCGCGGCGGTGCTATTACTGTCACCGCTACGACCATACGAATCATTCTTGTAGACGTGCAAAGTCGGGGTTACCCGAAGTTTGTGTAAATTGCTCCAAGGCCGCACACGATAAGTCCAAATCGTGTGTGGCCAAGTGTATCAATTTCGAAGAGCCGCACCCCACTTCTTCGAAGCAATGTGGTGCATATCTCCTCGAAAAAGATATCCTAGCCGTTCAGGCCCAGGTTTGACTCTCATTCCGCGAGGCTAAGAACTTGGTCCTGGCGCCCTCAGCTCTGCCTGGGACGTCATATGCCTCAATACTTAGAGAGACACCCTCTGCTCCTGGCCCATCCAGGCCAACAAGCACGGTTGTTTCCGCGCCCATTCGGAGCCCTTGTGCGGGCTCTACTCAACCCAGGCGCTTCCCTCGTAAAGCTGGCGGCAAAAAGGGTTCAAACCCAGCCACGGCTAAAACCAGGGCTCCCCCTTCTTCCCCCAGCGTGACCGTTTCCTGTAGGGCGAAACGGCCACGCGCCTCCACCGAGTCGTTAGACTCACAGGAGGCAACACCCCTAAAGATGGTCGCTAGGCCATCTTCCGGGGTTCCTAAAGCTGTCCACCGAAAAGAGGACAGCAAAAAAGAACTTCGGCTCCTTCGCCCACGCCTAGTGGTGAAGCAAGTGGCTTGTAGACGGTGGTTCCTCGAAAAGAAGGCCCCCCGCCTACAAAGCCACAGCGCCAACCTAAGGTTTCGAGGCGGATGGACGAAAAGACTCGCATGGCGAGCCCAACCTCCCCCAATAAGTCCTCGAAGGCGACAGCGCTTTGTCCGGCCAAACTCGCCCGGGGCTCTGCCCCCGGGAAGCGTACGGCCATTTCCTTAAGGGCCCCCGCGTCTCCTGCGAGCTAGGCCTGGAGGGCATATTCCTTCAATGGAATTGCCGTGGACTCCGTGCCAACTGGGAGGAGCTGCGGAGGCTCGTCTCGTCCAGTTCCGATTAGCTATCTTTTTGCAGGAGACCATGCTATGCGCGTGCCCCCTGCCCGCCTTCCAGTGGTATAAGGGTCTTGCGACCCCACCACTGCGGGATGGCCAGGCTGCGTACATTCCACCGTCAGCTGACTTCGACGCGGGGGACTTCCGCTGCGTCGTGGCACGGTTGCCGAGGCCCTATCTCTTGCTTGAAGACCTGAACGGCAGGCATCCTCTCTGGGGAGATTACTCCATAGATCCCAGGGGACAAGTCCTTGCCGATCTGATCGAAGAGCTTGAGATAAGTGTCCTAAACGTGGATGAGTTTACGCATCAGTGTCCGAGAACCGCTTCATTTTCTTGCCTTGATCTATCTTTGTGCTCTTCACGGCATGATTTTGAATGGGGGGTGGTTAAAGACCTCCATTGTAGTGATCACTTTCCCATTCAAATATCATTTTAAGGGCAACTGCCGCCTGACAGCCCACCTCAAGGGTGCTTGGCGCAGGCGCGGTGGCCTGCATTTCAGGAAATGACTGAATTCTCTATCTCAGTCGACGAGTTTAGGTCGATAGATGAGGCCGTTGAGTTCTTCTCCGGCAACCTCATCGCCGTGGGCCTGACTACTATTCTTAGGACGTATGGCCGTTTTGCACGCCGACCACTTCCATGGTGGTCAGCCGAGTGTGAGACGGCCCTCAAACAGAAACGTTATGCCTACATGCGCTATAAGCGCTGCCGAACGATTTCACTGTCGCTGAATTTCGTCAGGCTAGGGCTAGGTTCCGGTATATTTCGAAGCTCGCCCGCTTCTCTTCTTGATGGGCATACGTGTCTTTACTTAACGGGAAGACCCCTTTCGTTGAGGTGTGGAAGCGAGTCAAAAGGATAGGGGCAAGTTCTCGCAGGACCCCCCTCCCGTTCTCCAGGAGAATGGGACCGCAATCTCGGACCCCGCGTCCGTGGTGGAATCCTTAGCGACCACTTTTTCCGCATTCTCTAGCCGTGATGCTGCTCCGCCAGCATTCAATGCACGTCGTCATGTCGCGGAAGGCCACCGGCTGGACTTTACCTCCATAGGCGGAGAACCCATCAACGACAAGTTTACTGTGAGTGAGTTGCGCTCCGCTCTCGCTACGTGCGCGGACACTGCCTATGGTCCGGACGATGTCTCGTACGCCATGCTTCGCCCCTTGGGTGAGCGAGGCATAGCCTTTCTGTTAGATTTGTTCAACAGGATCTGGGTGGAAGGTCTTCTCCCAGATTCCTGGTGAATCGCTACTGTGCTCACCTTTCGCACCCGGGGAGAGATTCTTCTATCCTGACTGGTTTCCGCCCAATCTCTCTAACCTCTTGCGTGTTCAAGTTGATGGAGAAATTGGTAAATGTTCGACTAGCCTTTTCCTGGACAGCGGAGGCCATCTGTCTTCTGCACAGTGCGGCTTCCGCAAGTTCCACTCCACGTCGGATGCTTTGCTCCGACTGGAAAATGCCGTCTGCTTGGCTTTCCTTTGTAGACAGCACTACACCAGGGTGTTTTTTGATCTGGAGAAGGCCTATGATACCACATGGCGATACGGTATCATGGAGACTCTCCACACGATGGGGGCGAGGGAACGCCTCCCAATGTTTATATCTGAATTTTTGCGAGATCGTCGATACCGCGTATGGGTGAGGGAAGCCCTCTCCGGCCCAAAGGAGGAGGAAGAGGGTGTCTCGCACAGAAGTGTCCTCAGTGTCACACTCTTTGCCCTGAGCATCAACGGCATCCCTTCGGTGCTGCCGAAAGATGTTCTCGCTACGCTCTACGTGGACGACCTTTCGATCTCTTTTGGCGCGGTCCCAGATGCCAACTCTGGAGCGTCGACTCCAACAGGCATTGAACCGCGCCTTTCGCTTTGCTGAAGCGCACAGGTTTCGGTTTTCTTTGGCCAAGACTAAAGTGGTGCACTTCTGCCGCCATCTACGGCTTCACCCCGACCCAGATTTGTTTCTTAATGGGGTGTGCCTGGATGTGGTGGAATCGCACCGTTTCCTCGGTCTTGAATTCGACCTGTTCTCACCTGGGAGGCTCATGTTCGCAGCCTTAGGGTCTCTTGTACCAGCGCCATGGACATTCTCCGTTTTGTGACGTTCAGCGCTTGGGGCGCTGATAGGGCTACTGCCTTACTTTTTTATCGATCCTTTGTTCGTTCGAAGCTCGACTACGGATGCGAGTTTTATGCAAGTGCAGCCGAGTGTTTATTGCGGAAGGTGGATTTGATCCACCACACCAGCCTCCGCCTTGCGACCGGTGCCTTCCGCACTTTCCCCATTGAGAGCCTGTTTTTCGATGCTGAAGATATGCCACTCGCTCTGCGCCACGTGCAGTGCATCACTCACCTGTATGCACGGAGGGTGCCTCCCTAAGTCGCCAACAGCTTTCACTGCATCCGTAACTGATCTCGACGGTGCCTATGCCGCCGAGAGAGGCCAGTCATATCCTAAGCCCTTCTGGGTTTAGGGCCATGAAACTCCTTCGAGAGCTAGATATAGCTCTCGGGCCGGAGGCGCCCCTGGTTCTGCCCAGGACTCCAATGAAGGCGCTAAAGAGTCCGCGAGGACTCTGCGACCGGACCAGCGTTTCGCTCATCCTCACACTGACTACATGGCAGGAATACGGGCAGCTCTTCGGACTGCTTGGCAAAGAAGATGGGAGACGGTCGAAGGGAACTTAAAGTTCGTGCCATTGTGCCACGACTGTTCCCATGGACCTATCCTCCAATGCAGCGACGGCTTCAGGTCGCTTTCTGTCGTCTCCGAATCGGACACACTCGTGTGACGTATCGCTATTTGATGGAGCGCTCGCCTACGCCCTATTGCGACGACTGCGTCGTCCCCCAGACTGTTCGGCACATTCTTGTCGAATGTCCCAGTCTGGGTGATCTTCGCGCACGGCACCTGTCCCGGTGCCGGGATGGGCGTGTCGCTACCGCCTGTCCTTTGTACTCGGGACGAGTGCGTGCACATTGAATGGTGGACTTGTTGACTATTTGGGGGAGGCCGGCTTTCTCCCTTTCATTTAACAAGGTTTAGTTGTTGTTTTTGTTATTGTTTTGTTATTGTTATTGTTATTTCTTTTTATTGTTGTTTCCTGTTCAAATTTTTTTAAAGTAGCCTAGAACTAGGCTGTTTGTTTAAGGCGACTTATGCCTAAGTGGGCAGCCGCCAGATAGACCTTTAAAAAAAAAAAAAAATTCCTAATAATTCTCTGATGTAATTTTTGCCCTTTAATTCTCTCATTATTTTTATATAAATAAAATTATATTTTTGTACATGCCTCTTTAAGTAGCCTTGAACGTTGCCATTTCACATATTATACCTGACCTCGTTGCACTCTTATCTCGCCCTCCGCCCGTCATAACTCGTGGTGTTCCGTCCCTTTGTCGGCTCGCCTTTGAGTTATTAGTCCCTCCCCCATAGATATAATATGGTATTGATTTAATATAATGTCATACCACGACAACCATTATAACCTACACTCCACATAGATACCGATCTAAAATACGCACAAATTATACACCCTCTCTCATACCTTTCACATAACAACATATCTCCTCAACTTATCGACATAATCAAGGCGCTTCGGGTAAGGTATTTTCGAGGAATAGGCCGAAGGCTGGTTGAAGTTTCCCCGACTCTTATATATATATATATATATATATATATATATATATATATATATATATATATATATATATATATATATATATATATATATATATATATATATATATATATATATATATATATATATATATATATATATATATATATATATATATATATATATATATATATATATATATATATATATATATATATATATATATATATATATATATATATATATATATATATATAAGGTGTCTCAGAAAAAAAGTTAACGGTAATTTAAATTAGTATAACTCAAAACTTATGGGAGATTTTTGAGTTCTGTAAACCAAAACAAATTTATAAACTATTTACCTGTCGATTCCTGAAATTTCTTCAAATTTCCTTTTACGATGTTGATACACTAATGGGTTTAGTGGAGGCTATCGAAATTAGGTTTGCGCAAGGAAGTAAAATAATCAAACTTAAAAGTTTAAAATCAACAAATATATTTAAATCCCTTTTTTACAAAAACACCTCTTTATATGGGTAATAAAAATTCATTTTATAATTTTCTAAGCATCGTTTCCTTCCACATGTCCTCCATTTCTTTGCAAGCATAGTTGCGTCTTTGATCGCATTGATTGAACAACTTTTTTGATTAACTTGTGATTTTCCTTAAGTCTATTAACTTCACGTGTGATATTATCTCTTAACTGGTTAATGCTTTGAGGTGAAGTAGCATACACTTTATTCTTTAGATATCCCCAAAAGAAATAATCGCACAGTGTTAAGTCAGGGGATCTTGGGAGCTATTCAATTGCATGATTTAGCGCGGCAATGCGGTTGTCAAACGTTTCTCTTAGTTTTGTTCGTACAGCAAGCTGTCTATGAGCTGGTGCCCCGTCCTGAATCCACCAAAGTCTATTGAATTGATTGCCGTGAATCTGGCGGAGTTCCAGGAAGTTGCTTTCGTTGATCATGCTCAGGTAGGCAGCACCATTCAAGTTATTCTCGTAAAACAATGGGCTGACAAGATAGTCATTCCCGCATATTCAGATCCACTGAGACACTTACTGCTGACAAATACGTGTGTCAAAGTTGAATGCTGGGGGGGGGGGGGGGTTCAGCGGCGCATACTGCAGAATGTTATGGCTATTTACCTTTCCATTCATGAAAAAGGCTTCCTCGTCACCAATCACAGTGATTTCCAAGAAACGAGCACGTTTAAGGAGAAGCCATTCAACAAATTGTCTACGACGAGGAAAATCAGTCTTAATAAGCTGGTGTCTTGCATGCATCTTATAGAGATGCCATTTTAAGTCATATTTAATAATGCGGTTAAATGACGACTTTGACAATTGTAACCAATTTTTTTCTGACTGATACATGGGGATTTTGAAGAAGTGTCATCTGAACATTTCCGATATCTTTTGCTGTTCTTATGGTTCTCATAAGACCCGAACGACCTTTGTTTAGATTTAAGTATGTTCCTTCATGTTGGTATTTACGAACATTTTTCAAAATTGTGGGCTTGCTTGGTGGGTGCCTATCTAGAAAACGTTGTTGCAATGAATCTTGTACTTGTTTAATACTGCCAGTCTTAATCAAGTTTGTGACTACAAATATGCGTTGATCTTTTGTTAACTGCATGATTAAAAAGGTTATATGGAAGAAAACCTTTGCACAGAAACGCTTTGATTTGCTAAGTAGGCAATAATGACGAGCCAATACCACGGCGTGGTATGGCCCAGGCTTTGCTTGAAGAATGGCACCGTGACCTAGGCTACCTAGGCTCCCTACGCTTCTCTTGAAAGTGCACGGTGGTCTAGCCTTCCTAGGTTTCGTTTCATTATTTTACTTCCTTGCGTAAACATATTTTTTCTAGCCTCCACTAAACCCATTAGTGTATCAAAATAATAAAAGGGAATTTTATGATATTTCCAGGATCGACAGATAAATAGTTGATAAATAAAACACTTTTGGCAAGACACCAAAATCTTCAATAGTTCTTGAGTTATACTAATTCAAAGTACGGTTAACATTTTTCTGGGACACCCGGTATATATATATATATATATATATATATATATATATATATATATATATATATATATATATATATATATATATATTACAAGAGAAAATAAGAATTGGACGTGAATGAGCAGATGAGACAAGAAACCGGAGTTTTTTTAAAGGCAAGAGAGAGAGAGAGACATTAGAAGAATCCAGAATCAAAGGGAGCAGAGGGTGGCACAGTGAAGGCGATCCTTTACCGGGAAGACAGAAATAAAGTCGTACTACTCTTTATACTTCGTTCGGCCCGTGCCCTGAATGGGTTTATTGACTCAAAGTGCTTAGAGTTTGGCTATTGAGGGATTGGAATGAACTTTGCCAGCAAGCGACCCAAAGGAAGTTAGATACACAACAATATGAAAATAAAGTTTTAATGAACACTAAATAAGCAATATATATATATATATATATATATATATATATATATATATATATATATATATATATAGAGAGAGAGAGAGAGAGAGAGAGAGAGAGAGAGAAAGAGAGAGAGAGAGAGAGAGAGAGAGAGAGAGAGAGAGAGAGAGAGAGAAAGAGAGAGAGAGAGAGAGAGAGAGAGAGAGAGAGAGAAATAAGGTTCTTTGAGAGATAAATTAATAAGTGAATCTCGGATATCTCACTTGGCTTGTAAATAACTATTCACTATGTAAATCCCTATACACTTGTAATGTTGGTAAGCTTGGCGGTGAAGTTGGGGAATGTGAAAGGGAGGGGTTACCTTGGAAACTAAGGTTCGGGTGGCGCTGGTGAGTGAAGGTGGTGAGATAAGGGGTGGAGACGATGAGGTAGGTTCTCCAAGGACTGACCTGATCCCACTATTCATTCACGATTCTGCTAGAAGAAGGCGGTTTCGGGAGCTTCTTGTTAAAGAGGGCCCTACGCTCGTGAACTCCGAGGAATCTTGGGTGCTTCAGTGAGGGGGTGGGGCGAAGTGACCTATCGACGCGTAGGGTCAAGGAGAAAAGCCGAGATGTAGTTTTCTCGCTTAGGGAACCAGAGTGAGGCCGTTTGTAGCTTCGGCTCTAAAAACGTGAGTACGAGCCTGGGTCCGCACTGACTTGCAGACCAATTGTGTAAGGAGCCTCCCTAACTGGGACCGATCTCCTCTCTGAAGACTCGGTGCTTCGACGATTTACCACTACACCGAGATAGATGGCAATTCATGCCCCTCCAGACGCTGTGCAAGCTCTTCTAACGAGGGTTAAGAGAATTCATCTTTTATACTTGAAACTCGGGAGAGGTTCACATGGCTCCGGAAGTAGATTTGATATCAAGCGCCCTTCTTCGGGTGAGAGAGGCTTGATTATCTCCCCCATTTCGTCCTTTGCAAACTTACGGGAACAACGTAAGCCAAGATGGTCTCCCATCTATCGATAAGCAGTCCAGGACGGAATTCGGTGGTTATTTGAAATGGTCGGCGGGTTCTTCCGGCTGGAGACCATCAGATATCGGGCCGGAAGAGGAAGGTTTGATAACCGGCCCGCCCGAAAGGGAGGTGGGGAAACGTGGGTGCCTTATGCTATTCTCCCACAGGTATTATCTTTGTTGCCCTCCTTTGCATTGTCTACAGCAGGTTGATATCGTGTCTAAAGTGTGGGGACCATACTTGTATACAGTTCTCTAAATGTGGCCTAACCTATGGGTTGTATAGTCTAAGGACAACCTCCTTACTTTTGCAACTAACGTTCTATTTGCTCTATTTTTCGCCTCAATAAACTGCTTAGAAAACCTGTGAGTTATCAACTACTCCTTCTAAGTCCTTCTCATCCTCTACTTATTTCAGCCAAAGCCTATCCATTTCATAGCTAAATTCTCTATTATATCTTCCCATGTTAATAACTTCATTTAGTCCAGTTGCCAATTTTGTGTGATCAGCGAAACTTGACACTTTACTCTTTACAGCCTCCCCAAGATCATTTATATACACTAGGAATAATAAAGGGCCTAGAACTGATCCTTGAGGTACGCCACTGATAATATCCCTCCCCTGTGAACTCACTACCTTAAATTCAGCACTTTCCCACATCTCACATCCTTTTTTAATTTATGAACTCGTCTCTTATGTGCCATGAGACCAGTATCAATACATCATCATCATCATCGTCGTCGTCTCTTATGTGGAACCTTATCAAAAGCTTTGCTAATATTCAAGGAAATTATACCAACATTCTCTCCTTTGCGTCTCCTCTTTCCACCAGGACTATGTGCCGCCCCCCCACCCCTCCTTACACACATACATATTTCCCTTACCCTAGCTTCACAACTTCTCCTCCACTCTGTGTTTAGCCGCATTGACCGCGTTGATTTTGTTTTTTTCTTGAATGTCCCTCCCTCCCTCCCCTCCTTTCGAATTCAAGGTCACGCAGTTTACGCCCCTCGTAGACCAGAGTGCCAGAGTGGGGAAAGGGTACTGAAGGGGGGTAAAGCGTGTAATCCTCGCTCCCTCTCCCAATCCCCATCCCATGAAAAATAAAAGGATAATGCAGAATCCCCTGCGGGAGGGAGCGTGGGGAGAGGAGGAGCACTGCCTCGGAAAGTCTAAAGTTATTCGGATCCTCTTCACTTCACTACATTCGCTATTTTCCATTCCTTTTGCGCTCGCCAAAATCTAGCGCTCTATTTCCCCCCGAGCAACTGGAATCCTTTGTAGGCCTTTAAGAGTGAATGTCACCCGGGACGGAGGCCTCACTAGTATTGAATTCAATTCTATCACTTAATGATTTCCCTGTCTACATTAATGCTATTTAACATCTCTTCCCCTGAGTTTGAACTATCATAAGTTAAATTGTTCAAAGTCTTTTCTGTAAATTCTGAAGCAAAAGTATCATTAATTACCTCAACTATTTCGCATTAAGATTCCTTTATATACTCTTCATATTTAATAGGCCCAATATTATCCCTGCTATATTTGCTATTGATTTTATAATAGGTAAAGAATTTTCTTGAATCTTGATTGTTGTTTTGAGCTAAGTTAATTACTCATCTCATTTTGCTTTTCTTAACAAATATTAAATAATTGCTTAGTCACACAATCTTGGGAGGATTGCAGCTTGTTATTCTTCTTCTTATATAAATGTAACAGTTTTTCTGTAATTATTTAGGAGTGGATTAATTTTTCTCCAATTTTAGACCATTTCCTGTGGCAGTCACAATATGAGTTGTATTTGGGCCTGGATTTTCTCTTTCTTCTAAACAGATGTGAATAATTTTTCAAATCTTACTTCTTCGGTGACAAATCTATTTTTTCGATGCGTCGGTCTATTTTTAACAAACTCTTTATCCTGGTACTTGATTATACAAGAACCACTGGTGTTTCATTGTATTGTTTTTATCTATGGGGACAGAAGTCAGTGACTTTTGATGAGTATCTGTTTCATTTATTTTATCATAGTATTGATATTTATATTTTTATGTACTTGTTTCCTTTGTTGATTAATCTTTGTTGTCTTTTTCTAGTGTGTAAACACTGATTTTGTTCGAAGTACTAATAAATGGTTAATTTTATCGAAGATTTACATTTATATTCCTGCGACTGGTTGTGTAGGTAGAGAAGGGTCCAGGGCAGAGTACATATTTAATATTCATATTATTATATGCAGTGGTTGCATGGTTAATTTCAAGGCGATGTTATGGACGATATCTTTTGGATGTAGTTTATGGATGTTAAGGTGGGGATTGACTCGGATGTCCTCTGATAGGCCCAGACCAAAGCCACTGGGGCTGATCTAAAGCCATCGGAGTCGATTAAGCGAACCCTGACATCCATCTATAAACAAAGTAACACGAATCCAATGTTTTCTACTACATTACATACTTAATAATATTACAATATTTACAACTTGAACTTCAGCGCAAAACAAAAGCCAAAGGAATTTTCTCTCCCAATGAATCTAATTAAAAAAAAAAAATCTTTGCTTCGAGTCACTAAACTCATTTAAGAACTTAACTATTTTTCCGCCTTATAAATATGACACATTGTCGCCTGTCTATACAATTTCTTTTATCCGTTATTGGCGCTTCAACCGAGCTGTATGAAGTGTCCTACCACACACCGCTGGCTAGACAGGGAGTAAGAAAGATGTTATTGCAACAGAGATATTGCAAAACTTTCCTGTTTTGACGTGAAATGGTAGTTTATTCTACCACTGAACCACTTGTTGAGTGGAGAGAGAGGAGAGTTGGTGATTGGGGGAAGGGAGGATCTTGCGGGGGGAAGCCTAGAAGCGCTAAAGCAGAGGGGTCAGGAAGAATAATGAAATAAAACTCAGACCATTCGTATCCGAGAGCCAGTATATGGTTGCTGCTTGTGGTCAATAGTTAGTGGGATTATTTGAATCCTCTATTTAATTCATGGTACTCCTTGATAGATAAGAGAATACTACTTAAGGTAAAAATGCATCGTATTTACTAAAGTCTAGCGTTTTATTTTTAATTGGTGAATTAGACATAAATTTAAGAGTCTACACATGTGTATTTGTTTGTTTTCAATTTGTGGCGAGGGTTAATTTATTCGTCACAAATGAGAAAACTGTGAGACAATCACTGACATGTAATATTACCGTGTAATACATTTGTTGTGTTTCGGAGGAAAATATATTCCGGAATGGAGCTGCGACTGACCACCACTTGACCAATGTCCGGTGCATCCTTAAATCCTTTCCACCGATGCCAATTAAGCACGTGTTTCTCCCATACCACAGTGAGAAAGAGAATCCCCCTCTACAAATGGTGTATTGTGGGGAAGAGAATGAAGTATGTTAATAACTCGCTTTATTTCATAACATTCCGTCAGTGGCTTTCGGTGAATCTGTGGTAAACTTGAGGAGTGAGAACGTTTATTGCCACCTTCGGCCACAATATCCTTTTGTGTCCTTGAGTTTCTTCGTGGAGGATTTCGAATCCACCAGCCCATCCCATCCACCTCGGTTTGGGTTTCAATAATTTCGATTTTATTTGTAATTTTCATGACCCCCGGGACTTAGGTTAACGAGGGATTGTAATGAACCGAATTAATAATAATAATAAAAACATGAGTGACACTATTTTGATGTGGTTTCTCCGGCTTTAACTGGTGATCGCCAGTAACCCCAACAGAGACGATTTGAACCACATTATTCACGACTTTTTAGTTAAAATATGAGAAAACAAACTCATTTTTCTGTTTATTTTTTCCTCAATCCTTCCCTATCTATTCCCCATTGAGGAATAAAAGGCATCAAAACAAAGGCAATCAACTGAGATGGTTTCCTCGTAGGCCTTTTCTTCACGTGGATTAGCTAGTAGGCGTCAGGTGGAAATGGCTGCCTTTCTTCTGGGGATGATCGGAAACGGGTAAGTTAAGGCAAATCAGATCTTCATAGGGATATTCGGTGTCCATTAATTTGTGATGTCGCCGTCGAGTTTATATCAAATGTGACGAGCGTAAATGACAAATACTAAAGTCCTGATAATAGTTTACGTACGGAGAAGATTGTAGTAGTGTATAAAGTTGACCGAATAGTTGAAAGAGGAGACGAGACTACTTAGGGTGCCCACTCACTTTGTCGAGGGTGATTCAATTTAGTACCAGTTCCTCGTCGCCCCATTGCCCCCCCCCCCCTTCCCATTTTGACCTTTGATTTTCTTCCATCATTTTCAGTTTGCTTGTCCAAATCCTCTCGCGTTATTTATTCCTCATTGTCAGATTCGATGGTTTGAATCCACGCCTCGATTTCGAAGTTCTCTTGTCCGAATCCTCGCATTCATTTATACGGAAGTGGGGGATTTTGAAATGAGTCATTATTAGGCCCAGGTTTCAGAGTTAATCTTCTCGGGCCCATTAAACTTCATGGCTGATTTCACTGACCTTTTTATTTGCTTAGTGCTACAAAACTCCATCCGTCATTGGTTTTCCATTCTTTCTTCACTGCCTCGGTGTAGTTGTTACTGTAGGTGGTGGGTTTGATGGGTAGTAAGGGCGATATTTAAAAATCCCTCCTTTGCTATTTAGTTTTGACCCATTTCTCGTTTTTGCCGGGACCTTCAAAAGTGAAGTCAGAGTCCAGTCGGCCTAAATACTGGCTGACAGACCAGACATCATTGCTATCAGTTAATGTATTTCACTTGTTTATGCTAAATAAACTCTTGCTGTCGTGTTTACCACTTCCGTGATTTTTTTATCTATTTGCTTTAAATGCGATAGTAAGTAAATAGTTATTGTATAACAACAAATCACGCGGTCGTCAGGGAACGTGATAAGTATTAGGAAAAGTATCAATAATAACGAGATGGTAGACAGTGTAGTGACTGAAAGTCTGGGGCTGTCCACGCAGTGTGAGCACTGTGGATACGAGAGAAGGGTGGCAGACATGAGTAACTGCCTACTATGCACCCTACAGGATAAGATGCTTGCACTCACGCTGGAAGTTAGGGAGGTGTACGAGGAATTGGGTAGGGTTAGAGGAGGAGAGCAAGGAAAATGGAGGGCACATTGTTGAGTTAAGAAGGGTAGGTAGTGTGAGGCCCGAGGTTGATGGGGAAGAGGTGAGTCAACACAAAGACAAGAAACACGAAAGTGAGAGGGATGGAAGCCAAGAGGGAGAGGAGACTGACAAGCAAAGAGGAGAGAAGGAGGAGCGAACCTGTTGTATGTGAGAGGAGGAGTGAACCTGCGGTATGTAGCAACAGGTTCAGTGGGCTGCAGAAGAGGAAGCGACAGCAGTGAATGAGAGTAATCAAGAGAGAAAGGAGCGAACGAGGGAGGGAGAACGGAAGAGTAGTGTGGGCGTGAGTGGACGTCCCATGGCAAGAAAACCAAGAACGCCCACACTCATAGTGGGAGACAGCATGATCAAGTATATGTGGGGGGGAGACACATACGGATGGAGGAAAGGGGCAGTAAGAATAGGTGTCTGCCAGGGAGCAACATGTCGAGGGTGCTAGAGAGGGCAAGGAGTGTAGCGGAAGAAAGGGAGGAAGGACTTCTCATTGTGCAAGGGGGAGGAAATGGACTGATGAGAGGGAGTATAGAGGACAGAGTGAAAGAAATCACACACGGAGTGGCAGAATTAAAGAGGGGTAAGAAGAATGTAAGGATTGCAGTAGTGGGACTGATGCGAAGGCCTTGTGAGGATGTTTGGTACGAGAGGAGAAGAAGGGAGGTGAATAGAATGGTAAATATAGAATTGAACAGGATGAAGGTGAACATGCAAAGGGAAGGAGATATTGGGGTCAGCTTCCTAGATACGGATGCAGAGTTAAAAGAGGGGACCTTTGGAAGAGATGGGGTGCACCTGGGGCAGGAGGGAGAAAGAAAACTAGGTTGGAGGCTATTGGAGTTGGTGAAGGCTACTGAAATGGCACTACAGTATAAATAGGAATGGTGGGATGCTTATGGAATGTATAGACGAACTAAATCTGGAAAGTTTGAATGAAACCTTGGCAGAAGGGAGTGTAACATGGAGTACAAGGGGGCGAGAGGCAGCTATCGACTACATATTGGTGAATGGAAGGATGCGTGATTAGTATGTGGATTGATGAGGAAGGCATGGTCGATATTGTATCGGACCATAATATGATGATAGTGGAATGCCGGTTGTGTGAAGGAAAGGAGCCCAAGGAGAAGGATAGGAAGAGAAAATGGAAATTGAGGGATGCTAACTGGGATAGATCTGAATGGAAGAACTGTGGAAGGAATTAGGGTGCATGATGCGAATGAAATGAATGAAAGATTAGTGGAGGATGTTAGAAGTGCAGCAGTGAGACACATAGGATATGTAAGGGTGAGACCTGGGAGGAGCCTGTGTAAACCATGGTGGAATGATGATATTAAAAATGCGAGAAGTGAACGAAAAAAGCGTAATGAGAGATGCAGAAGACTGAGAAAGAAGCGGCGTGAAAGTGAAGCAGCCGAGGAGGAATACCAGAAGGGATGGACAGAATATGTGAAACAACAGCGAAAACCAAGCGAAAAATTATGAATGCAAAGGTGAAATGTGGGAGAAATGTGATACAGGCAATGAAAGAGAAAGGACTGCAGGGGAGAAGTGAATGGTATAGATTCATGAGAGGTGAAAGTGTGAATGAAACGGAGAGGGTGGAAAGCTTGAGAGTGAATGTGTAATAGAGAGGGAGAAAATGATTGATTCTATAAAAGAGTTTTGGGAAACTATAGGTTGGGTAGGAGAGACAGCAGAGGTCAACGAAGGATGTGTGACACTGGAGAGTAAAGACGCAAGTGAGCTAAATGGAAGAATTAGGAGAGAGGAAGTTGAGAGATGTTTGAAAAAGCGGAAGAATGGAAAGGCAGCGGGGCCGGGTGAAATACCGTATGAAATGTATAAGAATAGAGGCGAGGTTGTGGTTGACAGAATTATTTAACAAGGTGTGGGAAGAAGAAAGCGTACCGAGGGAATGGAATGAATGCAGAGTGACACTGCTGCACAAGGGTGGGTGTAAAAGTAAGAGTGAACTGAAGAATTATAGACCAATAGCCTTGTGAAATACAGTAGGGAAAGTTTTCAGTGCAGTGTTGAGTGAAAGAGTGAGCAAATGGATTGAAAGGGTCAGGGTTCTGGGTGAAGAGCAGAATGGCTTCAGGTTTGACAGAAGAGCGGAAGACAACATGTTCGTGGTGCATGAAATGATTGAAAGGAAGGTGAAAGATGGGAGTAAGCTGTATCTAGGTGTCGTAGAATTGCTCATAGTCTGGTCCAATAATTATTCTAGTCCTTGATCTGGACACACCGCATTTGTTTAAGTCGGTGGTATTGACCCTATGACTAAATCCTACGATCATATATATATATATATATATATATATATATATATATATATATATATATATATAGGCTTTAATTCTTACTGAACGTGCGAAAGCTGATTAGAGGCGGGTTGTGCCGTAGCCAGGATTCTCACTATAAAAGTCCCACTTGTTACTGGGGGGAGGTTTGTGATTGTTGAATTCTAAGAGTGCATAATACAGGTTGAATAAATTAGCCGAAGGGATGCTTAATTAAAGTTTTGCCAAGGGTACGTCAAAAGGGAGGAGCCACAAATAAACACACGTACTCAAAATAAACTTTACTTTACACCAATATAATAATTAGCAATAGTTAAACGGGCAAAATAAAGGATTAAATATTAAACACTGACGTTAAGCGTCTAGATTTATAATGACTCAATGGGAGTATCAATCACTGTTAATTAATTAGATAATTTAAGAATAGAGGGACACTGGATTTACAGATTACCATTAATTGTGATGGATTGGAGAGACGACTACTCAGGTCCAGACGGGATGGTTCGGGTGGCGTTAACACGGGTTCTTGGGGAGAGGGGGAATAAGACGACGAGTTCGGGGCTGCTGGCTGAAGTTCCGGTTAGTTCACTCCTAACTGGATGTGACACTAACAAAAAGGAAATTCCAGTAACTATTTGGATGTTCCTTTTCTTACTCAAGTTACGTTGAGCAGCAGAGCGTACTCTTCTAGTCACAGACTCTGCGGGGCGGGATTTACTTCCAGGAACACTTTGAGACAGCGACCAAGTTGACTCAACGGCGCGTTGGTAGTCGATACGTTACGGCAACGACTCTCGTTCAACGTGAGGGGTACGCAAGTTGGTTTGGGACACTGCTGTAGAGAGATGGACGGCGATATTATTTATACCGAGGATTGTGGGAAATCGAGAGAGAGATTCCATTCACGACAATTCACTTATCGCAGCGCCTTCTGGGCAATCTCCATGGTATCATTAAGAAAGCAAATAAGATTTAAGCTTCTTTGTGAGATAGGCGTTCTTTCGTCTGACTTCCTGTCGCCAGTTAGGGAAAGGTGGGGGGAAGAGAGAGAGAGGAGACGAAGATCAACTCAAACGATAAATTTCTTTCGTTCCCACGATTGCCTGGTGGCATGTGAGTATGTACGTCCCATACCCTCACACTAGGTTTCCTAGACATTGAGAAGGCATATGATAGAGTAAACAGGTAGGTTTTGTGCAGAGTGTTGGAGAAGGTAGGACTTAGTCAGAAGATAGTTAACATTATAAAGAGCATGTATGTAAGGGGAGATATAGAAACATGATGTGTGAGGAGTGTGAGAGGCGTTAGGCAAGGGTGTATCCTCTCCCTCTCATTGTTTAGCGTGTACACTGAGGAGTTAGCTGCTAGGGTAAGAAGGTTGAATGTGGGTGTAAGCGTTGGGAATGAGAAGATATGCTTGCTGATATACGCAGATGATGTTATTGTGATGAGTGAGACAGCGGAAGAGTTAAAAAGGTTGTTAGATGTTGTAAATGAATATGGCAGAGATTTTGCATTTAGTTTCAGCAAGGAGAAAAGCCAGGTGCTGGCAGTAAATAGGTCCGAGAATGACAGGTATGCCACATGGAAAATCGGAGAAAATGTATGAAAGCAGACTGAAGAATACAAGTACCTAGGAGTGTGGATAAGCTCAAAAGGTAGTGAAAAAATGAAGAATGAGAAGATCAGTAGGACCAACGAGTGGGTAGGTAGATTGGGCAGTGTAGCTAGGATTAGGGCTAGTAAGTATGATGTGGTGAGGGAAGTATGGAAGAGTATGGCGGTGCGAAGTATTATGTATGGTATGGATGTAATAGCTTGGAAGGAGAAGGAAATAGACAAGCTAGAGACTGGGCAAAATAGGGTAGGAAGAATAGTCCTAAACGCACCTAGGTATGCAGCGATTGAGGGTGTGAGAGGCGACATGGGATGGAGTACTTTTAGACCAAGGTGTATGAAAGCGTCTTTGAGGTATAAGATTAGACTGGAGCGAATGGAGGATACAAGATTGGCACGAAAGGTTTATTTGTGAAATGAGAACAGTAGCAGTTGGAATAAGAGGTGCATGAGGATGACAAATATGTGTGGACTAGTAGAAGACTTGAGTCTATATGAGTGGACAATGTTGAATGCGAATGGGGAGGGACGTAACTGAGATGGGAGGAAGTGGAAAAATGAAATAGACAAAGTGGTGAAAGATGTGGCTCAAAGAAAGTGGGTGGATGAGATGGAGAGAAAGAGGACACTAGAGCTATATAAGGAGAAAAAGGCGCCGAGGTATGAAAGTTGGTATGATGGAAGCTTGGGTGGTGACCTTCTCTTCCGTGCTAGGACACAAAGTATGGATGTGAATGCGAGAAGTTACAGATGGTCAGAGTCTGGCAGTAAAGTGTGTGGCATGGGTGAGGATGAAACACTAGAGCATGGCATGTTGGAATGTGACAAGTATGTTAGTGAGAGAATGGAAATGATGCAGGTCACCCTGAATGAAATGGGATGTGAAATGAATGAGGTGATCGAAAAGAATGGGAGAATGGCTGCTTATCCCGTTGGGACTCTGTGACGAATGATTGTAGCAGTGAAAGACTTCCTAAAGAGCAGATGGAAGGTCAGAATGTGTTTATAGGAAGGCAACATTAGGATAATACTAACTGTTTCCCTGCCCTCACAGGTAGTGCCGATAAAAAGGCCAAGGGGAGTGCCACTTGGCGGTCACCTGCCTCAGAATCAAATCAAGATCATCTAAAGGTTTGGCGCAAATAGTTGCCAGTTAATGTACATTGCCACATCTTTTTCGCCGATTACTTGCTGAATACATATCTTATTTTAATTATATTACTGCACAAATTAGTATTTTTTTATTCTTTATTATAATTTTATAAAGATATTTTTTATAAAAATATCGAATCTATCAAACTAAAAATACGTCATATTTTTCGTATCCTTTTTTATTAAAAGCCCGCCATGTCTTTAAAAAAACAAACCCTCGAATGGTTGCCAGATGTGGCTATTTTACGGGTTTTTATCGCATGCATATTTAGCTTCTCAAAATGTAAAGTTTCTGTCTACGCTCTTCAACTTGTACCCACGTGTGCTGCCCCCTGCGCTGGGCAGTGGCTCTGGCCTCGTTCCATTTGGCCCTATCTATCTTCACGATGCCATATGTAGTGTGTCGTTATGCAGTTAATTTAAGCAACTCTTATTTAGTGAAGGTTGAAAAGTCCCTAAAACATGTAAAGAATGAAAATGCTATGAAACATTTATTTTCCCTAAAAACCAACGAAGGAATCACTCCAAACGTTTGATATTATTAGATTCAGTGTGTGGGTAGGGGGATGACATTGCAGCATTAGTTCAGTCGGTCATCTAACTGACCTGGAGAAAAAGGAAAGGTCACGTGACGGAAACTGAGACCACGTAACAAATGCCCCCTCCACTTTGCTACCCTAAAAAACAAGCAAAAAAAAAAGCACAAATTTTGGGGAAAAGATTAAAAAAATCTGAATCATGAAACCTCCAAGGAGTAACGAGGGAAATGAATTCGCAAGCAGGGCGGGGGATTATTAGTACAAATTTGTTCCATGATGGTTTGAATGTGCCCTACTGACCCTAGGGTTGGGAGTTGTTGGAATATTAATCGGCTGTTTTTAGATATTTTGTTTCTCTACGCCCAGCTAGACCCGACTTCAGGTGAAAGGTGGCGTTAGACCTCGAGTGGAAAATATGCCTTCGATGCTTGAACTCGGTCCGCGATAGGACTGGAACGCTAACGAGGGCATCCGACACAATGCGTGGGACACGTTTGTTAAGAATGTGCTGAAGTTGGTGGATGTGAGAAGGGTATTGTCGAGTATGGTGTTCCCAAGAAGGGTATCGACGGCTAATGATGCGTCCCACCTCAAAGCTGTATATCAGCGTATTCGCCCAATGGGCGATCACTCTCACCAAGGCGAACGTTCGGCTCCAAATCGTAGTTAAAAGATGAATTTTTCCGTCCTCTGAAAATGAGGCAAATCTAATTTCTTTTTGCTCCGTTCAATGCCATCCATCCATCGCACAGTTTGTGTACACCGTCGTCGTGATAGTTTTAGGTGGCTGTTCTCTTTTGTTTAATAGGAGTAATTGACGCTTAAGAGTCACGTTAATATTAATAGTTTGATTCGTCAATTATGACAAGTGTCTCGCTCTGTCTGTCCACTGCCTCGCTGGTTATACAAAGGGTAAAGGAGATAGGGAGGATGCAAAGTTCTTCTTTCCTGCTCTGACCTGAAATGTGCTTTGTTTATTCTCTCAGTGAACCACATGTTGAATGGGGGGAAGGAAGAAGGGAGGATCTTGCGGGGGTGGAGGCAAGGCAGGAGGCCGTTGTAACAGGCGTCGGGACTGGGAGTCCAGGAGCAAAATATAGCTAAACCGTGAGTGTCTGAGACAAGAGACAGGCGTAGTTGTCGCTTGTCTCGGATTAATTAATGGTGCTTTTTAATGGCTAAGACGACTACTTTGTAAGAAAGGTAAAATTGCATCTTTTCTTATTAAGACTTTATTCGTTTGAAGTTAATTAGGCCTTAATTTAACGGTCTTGATTTATTTACTGTTTTTGTTTTCAATTTGTCGTTAGGTTTGATGTATATTAATTACAGTCTAATACATTTGTAGTTGTCTTGATATTTCTTGGGCCTACCTATGTCTGGTTTAACCTTAAATCATTGCCTCCGATGGGATTAAGCATGTGTTTCTGCCACACCGCAGCTGATCTCCCAGACAAACGTCAATTTACAATAGGCTTAGGTCCAGGTTGATGAAGCATTTGAAGATGTGGCTGCAGCAAAGTTATCCGATTAAATGAGCTTTTTCTCACAAACGCTTCCTTTCAATAATTTTGTTGCTTAATTATCGAATGTATTAAATTTTATTGATAAAATGTTAATTAGGAACATGAGAAAATAATCAGTGCTGCCTTCTGTGAATCTGTGGCAAACCAAACCCGCAAGAAGTGGGAACTCTTTTCGCCGCCTTCATTCACAATATCCTTTTGTGTCCTTGTTTATGGAGGGTTTCGACCCCCTCTACCTGCCCATCCCGTGCGCCTCTGTTTGGCTTTAATAATTTCGATTTTCTTTGTAATTTCCATGGTTCCAGGGACTTAGGTTAACGGGGGATTGTAATGAAAGAAAATATAATTAAAAAAAAATCACGTTTGGCATTACTTTAATCAGGTGTTTTCCCCGACAAAAGAGCTGAAAATCATAATTCCAATTCCATGTTCCCTTTTTACAACTTTCCGGAGGTTTAAATGGTCCCCTATCACCAGTAGCCCTAAGAGACGCAGGATCAGGGGATTTCCTGCCACTGCAATGATTTCAACCCTTATTTTTTTGTGTTTATTTTGGCCTCTCAATCCTCCCCCATCCATTCTTAGGCCTCTATTTGCCCATTAAGGAATAAAAGGCTGCATCAAAACAAAGGCAAACTGAGATAGTTTCCGAGTAGGCCTTTTCTTTATGTGGATTAGCTAGTAGCGTCAGGTGGAAATATTTGCCTTTCTCGTAGAGGGATTGTTGGAAACGGGTAAATTAAGGCTAATCTGATCTTAATAAGGATATTCCGTGTCCATTCTTTTGTATTTTTCTGATAGAATTTGATTCGTCATTTTAAGGTAGCTCGAATAGTTGAAAGAAGAGACTACTTTGGGTGCTAACTTTGTCGGGAGTGAATCTTCATCTTAGCCAATCACTGATCCCATTTACCAATATAGATGACGTGTCCTTTTCACCTAAGGCATCCCCGTAAGGGGCGCGGCGATTTGCCATCCTGCCCGCCGTGCTGACGGGATCCAGCGCCCCGTCCGGCCCAAGCTTAGCCTCTCTTCCTTCCTTCAGATGGCCTGTATTTCTCCCCTACCTCGTCGCTTTTCATACAACCTCTCCCACAACTTTCTCTGGTCAGCCTCTAATTTCACAGGGTAGATGCTGACCTTCTTCTCAAGCCAACCGTCCCAGATCGGAGCTGAGGGGGGAGAGGACAATGTTCCCTAACCCCTAAGCTCCGGTTCGGGATGGATCTTTTTAACAACCTGCTTAATCCCCACCCATACCTTCCTCACATCCTTTTTCCTCTCCTCTTCACATTCTATCAATTTTACGCCGTGCAAAGGTGGAGCCACCATGCCGATGGACTGCCAGGCCACCAGGCGGGAGGGGTGGTCCCAAATGGCGGCGCCTGGTTCTGCCGGGCCTGCAAGCACCTCTTACAGTGCAGGCAACTGTGAGAGGTGGTGAGCTATTGCGTCCCTGTAAAAAAGAGGGTCACCATGCCTAATGATGTCCTGGGAGGGGATGGCCAACTGGAGGCCCCTCCTGTGATAGACATGTTCCTTGAGGAAACTCAGCCTCAGACGGTAGGGCCTTCCATGGGGGGGGATTCCGGGCTCGGCGACAATACCGAACCCGAATCCGCCCCTATGCAAGATCCTCCTCAAACGGCTGGGGATTCTGAGGCAGTACAAGGAGGGGGGGGATCTCCTCCGGATGATCCCCCTCCTCTCCAAAAAAGAAAAGAACTGAAGAGACTAAGAAGACTCGGGGCTCCTCTCCATCCGCGGGGGCTGTGGGAATGGATGGGTCTGCTGCCACTTTGGCAAGCGACCAAGCCAAGACCGGCACATCCGGCCCCTCTGCTCCCCCGGTTGCGGAGCCCCTGACTAAGACCAAAAGTGCACAGGGTGGAGCCTCGATGAAATCGGGGCCCCTTATTCAGAGGTTACCTGTCGTTTTCGAGCCCGCTGGATTCAAGCCCTTCCTCGTTATTCGCTCCACTGATGGCACCATGTTGTCCAAGGGCAACATGATCAATCAGAGGAGAGGATTAGATAGTGAAATTGGTAGAGAGCCGAAGGTGACCCGTTTCTGGGACGGGAGCCTTCTGGCGAATGCGGCGAATCCCGCAGAGGCGGCCAAGATAAGTGCTCTTCGGACACTTCATGGCACACCGGTGAGTGTGACGCCGCACTCTACCATGAACTTTGTGAAAGGAGTAGTTTATGCGAGGGAACTCGTTGACTACTCCATTTAGGACATCACCCTAGAGCTGGCCGACCATGGGGCGGTCAAGGTCGAACGTGTGATGAGAAAATAGGGAGGGGCCTCGAGACCCACCCGCTTGTCACGTTCGACTGTGACAATCTCCCTGAGTCGGTGCGTGCTGGTTGGTATCGCTACCGCGTGAAGGCATTCGTGCCACTTCCGTGGTGGTGCTATTACTGTCACCGCTTCGGCCTTACGAATCGCTCATGTAGACGTGCAAAGTCGGGGTCACCCGAAGTATGTGTAAATTGCTCCAAGGTCGCACACGATAAGTCCAAATCGTGTGTGGCCAAGTGTGTCAATTGCGGAGAGCCGCACCCAGCTTCTTCGAAGCAATGTGGTGCATATCTGCTTGAGAAAGAAATCCTGGCCGTTCAGGCCCAGGATCGACTCTCATTCCGCGAGGCAAAGGACTTGGTCCTGGCGCGCATGGCTCTGCCTGGGACGTCATATGCCCCAATAGTTAGAAAGACACCCTCTGCTCCTGGCCCATCCACGCCAACGAGCAGGGTTGTTTCCGCGCCCATTCGGAGACCTTCTGCACCGTAAGGGGCGCGGCGATTTGCCATCCTGGCCGCCGTGCTGACAGGATCCAGCGCTCCGTCCGGCCCCAGCTTAGCCTCTCTTCCTTCCTTCAGATAGCCCGATTTCTCCCCTACCTCGTCGCTTTTCATACAACCTCTCCCACAACTTTCTCTGGTCAGCATCTAATTTCACAGGGTAGAATGCTGACCTTCTTCTCAAGCCAACCACCCTTGATGGGGGCTGAGGGGGGAGGGGACATTGTTCCCTAACCCCTCAGCTCCGGTTCGGGATGGGGGTTTTTTAACAACCTGCTTCATCCCCACCCATACCATCCTCACATCCCTTTTCCTCTCCTCTTCACATTCTATCTGTTTTACGCCGTGTCTAAGGTGGGGCCGCCATGCCGAAGGACTGCCAGGCCACCAGGCGGGAGGGGTGGTCCCAAATGGCGGCGCCTGGCTCTGCCGGGCCTGTAAGCACCTCTTGCAGTGCGGGCTACTGCAAGAGGTGGTGAGCGATTGCGTCCCGTAAAACAAAGAGGGTCACCATGCCCAATGATGAAACAAAAAACCATCTCCCCTTAATTCCCCCTTGCTCATCGACGGAGCCGCCCTCGGGCAGCTCCAGCAAAAAAATGGAGGTCCCCCCCTCCTGTGCTTGCACAGGGGACCCTCCATATTTCTTTAACCGGAGAGGAGGCTTACTCCTCTCCTTCGCCTACGGGTGCAGGGGACTCCCCCTCACCCCCTTCTCTGGAGGTGCTTTCGGGCACCTCCCTTTTCCCAGCGGCAGTCCCCTCTTTTCTTTCCAAGGGGACTGCCAAGAAAGCCAGCAGGCAGCCCTTAGCCAGCCGCTCCCCATCAAAGCGGCTCGGTAGGGCAAACCCCCTTAGGGGGGAGAGGGAAGCCAGGCCCCTTCGGTCGCTTCCCTCAAAAGACCTGCTGGCCAGAATTTTAAACCTTGCTGGGGTCAAGGCCTGTGCCTCTCCACACAAGACTGGCGACACTGCCAAGGGGACCTGTGATGTCCTAGGAGGGGATGGCCAACTGGAGGCCCCTCCTGTGATAAACATGGTCTTTGAGGAGACCCAGCCTCAGACGGTAGGGCCTTCCATGGGGGGGAATTCGGGCTCGGCGCCAAGCACCGAACCCGAATCCGCCCCTATGCAAGGTCCTCCTCAAATGGCTGAGGGCTCCGAGGCAGTAAAAGGAGGGGAGGGATCTCCTCCGACAGGTGCCCCTACGACAACCAGGACCTTCTCCATTTCGGAGAGGGACCTGGCTGAGGCCGGTCCATCTGGCCTGGGGGCTTCTGCCGGCGGAGGTGAAAAGCGGGTTGATTCCCCGCCCTCCTCTCCAAAAAAGAAAAAGACAAAGAAGACTAAAAAGACGAAAAAGACTCGGGGCTCCTCTCCATCCGCGGGGGCTGCGGGGACGGATGGGTCTGCTGCCACTTTGGTAGGCGACCAAGCCAAGATCGGCACATCCGGCCCCTCTACCCCCTCGTGTGCGGAGCCCCTGACCAAGACTAACACCAAAAGTGCACAGGGCGGAGCCTCGATGACATCGGGGCCCCTGATTCAGAGGTTACCTGGCGTTTTCATGCCCGCTGGCTTCAAACGATTCCTCGTTATTCGCTCCACTGATGGTACCATGTTGTCCAAGGGCAACATGATCCATCAGAGGAGAGGATTAGCTAGTGCAATTGGTAGAGAGCCGAAGGTGACCCGTTTCTCGGACGGCAGCCTTCTGGCGAATGCGGCGAATCCCGCCGAGGCGGCCAAGATAAGTGCTCTTCGGACACTTCATGGCACTTCGGTGAGTGTGACGCCGCACTCTACCATGAACTTTGTGAAAGGAGTAGTTTATGCGAGGGAACTCGTTGACTACTCCATTGAGGATATCACCCTAGAGCTGGCCGACCATGGGGCGGTCAAGGTCTAACGTGTGATGAGAAAACAGGGAGGGGCTTCGAGACCCACCCCTACACTCTTCGTCACGTTCGACAGTGACAAGCTCCCTGAGTCGGTGCGTGCCGGTTGGTACCGCTACCGCGTGAAGGCATTCGTGCCACTGCCGCGGTGGTGCTATTACTGTCACCGCTTCGGCCATACGAATCGCTCATGTAGACGTGCAAAGTCGGGGTCACCCGAAGTCTGTGTAAATTGCTCCAAGGTCGCACACGATAAGTCCAAATCGTGTGTGGCCAAGTGTGTCAATTGCGGAGAGCCGCACCCTGCTTCTTCGAAGCAATGTGGTGCATATCTCCTGGAGAATAAAATCCTGGCCGTTCAGGCCCAGGATAGACTCTCATTCCGCGAGGCTAAGGACTTGGTCCTGGCGCGCCCAGCTCTGCCTGGGACGTCATATGCCTCAGTAGTTCGAAAGGCACCCTCTGCTCCTTGCCCATCCAGGCCAACGAGCACGGTTGTTTCCGCGCCCATTCGGAGCCCTTCTGCGGGCTCTACCCAACCCGGGCGCTCCCCTGGTAGAGCTGGCGGCAAAAAGGGTTCACACCCAGCCCCGGCTAAAACCAGGGCTCCCCCCTCTTCCCCCAGCGTGACCGTTTCCCGTAAGGCGAAACGGCCACGCGCCTCCACAGAGTCGTTAGACTCACAGGAGGCAACACCCCTGAAGATGGTCGCTAGGCCATCTTCGGGGGTTCCTAAAGCTGTCCCCCGAAAGGAGGACAGCAACAAAGGAGCTTCGGCTCCTTCGCCCACGCCCCGAGGTGGAGCGAGTGGCTCGGAGACGGTGGTTCCTCGAAAAGAGGGCCCCTTGCCTCCGAAGCCGCAGCGCCCGCCTAAAGTTTCGAGGCGGAGGGAGGAAAAGACTCGCATGGCGAGGTCAACCTCCCCCAATAAGTCCTCGAAGGCGACAGCGCTTTGTCCGGCCAACAGCGCCCGGGGTTCTGCCCCCGGGAAGCGTACGGCCATTCCCGTGAGGGTCTTCAATTCGAGGAGGGCCCCCGCGTCTCCTCCGAGCTAGGACTGGAGGGCATATTCCTTCAATGTAATTGCCGTGGACTCCGGGCCAACTGGGAGGAGCTGCGGAGGCTCGCCTCGTCCCGTTCCCCGTTAGCTATTTTTTGCAGGAGACCATGCTAGGCGCGTGCCCCCTGCCTGCCCTCCCGGGGTATAAGGGTCTTGCGACCTCACCACCGCGGGATGGCCAGGCTGGGGGATGCGCGGTTTACACCCGGCATGATGTCTCCGTTCTTCCTTTCTCTTTAGATACCTCCTTACAGGCAGTGGCTGTGCAGCTGCACCTGGATCGGAGGTATACTATCATTTCTGCGTACATTCCACCGTCAGCTGACTTCGAGGCGGGCGACTTCCGCAGCGTCGTGGCACGGTTGCCGAGGCCCTATCTCTTGCTTGGAGATCTGAACGGCAGGCATCCTCTCTGGGGAGATTACTCCATAAATCCCAGGGGACAAGTCCTTGCCGATCTGATCGAAGAGCTTGAGATGGGTGTCCTAAACGTGGATGAGTTTACGCATCACTGTCCGAGAACCGCTTCATTTTCTTGCCTTGACCTATCTTTGTGCTCTTCGGATGCACAGCCTGATTTTGATTGGGGGGTGGTCGATGACCTCCATGTTAGTGATCACTTTCCCATTCAAATATCCTTTTCAGGGCAACTGCCGCCTGAAAGACCACCTTGGTGGTGCTTGGCGCGGGCGCGGTGGCCTGCATTTCAGGAAATGACTGAATTCTCTATCTCAGTCGAGGAGTTTAGGTCGGTAGATGAGGCCGTTGAGTTCTTCTACGGCAACCTCATCGCCGTGGGCCTGACTACTATTCCTAGGACGTCTGGCCGTTTTGCACGCCGACCACTCCCATGGTGGTCGGCCGAGTGTGAGACGGCCCTCAAACAGAAGCGTTATGCCTACATGCGCTATAAGCGCCGCCCGAACGATTTCACTGTCGCTGAATTTCGTCGGGCTAGGGCTAGGTTCCGGTATATTTCGAAGCACGCCCGCCGCTCTTCTTGGCGGGCATACGTGTCTTCACTTAACGGGAAGACCCCTTTAGCTGAGGTGTGGAAGCGAGTCAAAAGGATTCGGGGCAGGTTCTCGCAGGACCCCCCTCCCGTTCTCCAGGAGAATGGGACCGCAATCTCGGACCCCGCGTCCGTGGCGGAATCCTTAGCGACCGCTTTCCCTGCATTCTCTAGCCGTGATGCTGCTCCGCCAGCATTCAATGCACGTCGTGATGTCGCGGAAGGCCGCCGGCTGGACTTTACCTCCAGAGGCGGAGAACCCTTCAACGACAAGTTACTGTGAGTGAGTTGCGTTCCGCTCTCGCTTCGTGCGCGGACACCGCCCATGGTCCGGACGATGTCCCGTACGCCATGCTTCGACACCTGGGTGAGCGAGGCATGGGCTTTCTGTTAGATCTGTTCAACAGGATCTGGGTGGAAGGTCTTCTCCCAGACTCCTGGCGAATCGCTACTGTGCTCGCCTTTCGCAAGCCGGGGAGAGATCACTCTACTCCGACCGGTTTCCGCCCAATCTCTCTAACCTCTTGCGTGTGCAAGTTGATGGAGAAATTGGTAAATGTTAGATTAGCCTATTTCCTGGACAGCGGAGGCCATCTGTCTTCTGCACAGTGCGGCTTCCGTAAGTTTCACTCCACGTCGGATGCTCTGCTCGAACTGGAAAATGCCGTCTGCGAGGCTTTCCTTCGTAGACAGCACTACGCCACGGTGTTTTTTGATCTGGAGAAGGCCTATGATACCGCATGGCGATACGGTATCATGGAGACTCTCCACACGATGGGGGCGAGGGGACGCCTCCCAATGTTTATATCTGAATTTTTGCGAGATCGTCGATTCCGCGTACGGGTGGGGGGAGCTCTCTCTGCCCCAAAGGAGCAGGAAGAGGGTGTCCCGCAGGGAAGTGTCCTCAGTGTCACACTCTTTGCCCTGAGCATCAACGTCATCACCTCGGTGCTGCCGGAAGATGTTCTCGCTACGCTCTACGTGGACGACCTTTCGATCTCTTTTGGCGCGGCCCAGATGCCAACTCTGGAGCGTCGACTCCAACAGGCATTGAACCGCGTCTCTCGCTATGCCGAAGCGCACAGGTTTCGCTTTTCTTTGGCCAAGACTAAGGTGGTGCACTTGTGCCGCCATCCACGGCTTCACCCCGACCCAGATTTGTTTCTTAATGGGGTGCGCCTGGATGTGGTTGAGTCGCACCGTTTCCTTGGTCTTGTATTCGACCGACACCTCACCTGGGAGGCTCATATTCGCAGCCTTAGGGTCTCTTGTACCCGCGCCATGGACATTCTCCGTTCCGTGACGTTCAGCGCTTGGGGCGCTGATAGGGCTACCGCCCTACTCTTTTATCAATCCTTTGTTCGCTCGAAGCTCGACTACGGATGCGAGTTTTATGCATCCGCAGCCGAGCGTTTATTGCGGAAGGTGGATTCGATCCACCACACCGGCCTTCGCCTTGCGACCGGTGCCTTCCGCACTTCCCCCATTGAGAACCTGTTGGTCGATGCTGGGGAGATGCCACTCGCTCTGCGCCGCGTGCAGTGCATCACTCGCCTGTACGCGCGAGCCCGGCGCCTCCCTCAGTCGCCAACAGCTCTCACTGCATCCGCTGCTGATCTCGATGGTGCCTATGCCGCCGAGAGACGCCAGTCATACCCTAAGCCCTTTGGGTTTATGGCCAGGAAACTCCTTCGAGATGTAGATATAGCTCTCGGGCCGGTGGTGCCCCTGGTTTTGCCCAGGACGCCACCCTGGAGGGTACCACATTTGGCTATTTGTCGCCACGCCTCTGCTCCCAAAGCTTGTACTGCGCCGGGAGTATTGCGTTCGACCTTTTTGGAGCACACATCGTGTCACGCTGGTACCGTGCCAGTGTATACGGATGGCTCCAAGTCCCAAGAGGGGGTCGGTTCCACGCCGTATCCCCTCTGTTCGAAGTCAGCGGGGCTCTACCAGGCGCTGCGTCTGTCTTCACGGCCGAGCTGGTGGCAATACACCACTCGGTACGGGAGATTACGCGACGTGCCCGGTTCAGAGACCGGATTGTGATCTATAGCGACTCACAAAGCGCCCTGAGTGCTCTCGGGGCATTGGAATCTCCGCATCCCCTGGTTCGCGAAATCCGTGATGCCACGGTTTTGGCGAGCCGGGCAGATGTCGAGATTATCTTCTGCTGGGTTCCTGGACATGTAGGAATTGCGGGGAATGAGCGCGCCGATGAGGGCGCCAAAGAGTCCGCGAGGACTCTGCGACCGGACCAGCGTTTCGCTCTTCCTCACACTGACTACATGGCAGGAATACGGGCAGCTCTTCGGCCTGCTTGGCAAAGAAGATGGGAGACGGTCGAGGGGAACTTAAAGTTGCGTGCCATTGCGCCGCGACTGTTACCATGGACCTATCCCCCAATGCCGCGGCGGCTTCAGGTTGCTTTCTGTCGTCTTCGAATCGGACACACTCGTGTGACGCATCGCTACTTGATGGAGCGCTCGCCTGCGCCCTATTGCAACGACTGCGTCGTCCCCCAGACTGTTCGGCACATTCTTGTCGAATGTCCCAGTCTGGGTGATCTTCGCGCACGATACCTGTCCCGGTACCGGGATGGGCGGGGTCGCTACCGCCTGTCCCTTGTACTCGGGACGAGTGCGTGCACCATGACTAGTGGACTTATTGACTTTTTGGGGGAGGCTGGCCTTCTCCCTTTCATTTAACACAGTTTAATTGTTGTTTTTGTTATTGCTTTTTTATTGTTATTTCGTTTTATTGTTTCCTGTTTAATTTTTAAAGTAGCCTAGAACTAGGCTGTTTGTTTACGGCGACTAATGCCTAAGTCGGCAGTCGCCAGATAGCCGCTTAATTAATTAAATTAATTAAACGGAGACCTTCTGTGGGCTCTATCCAACCTGGGTGCTCCCCTGGTAAAGCCCCGTAAGGGGCGCGGCGATTTGCCATCCTGGCCGCCGTGCTGACGGGACTCAGCACTCCGTCCGACCCCAGTTTAGCCTCTCTTCCTTCCTTCAAAACACTTGTTTCCTCTCTTTTCACACAACCTCTCCCACAACTTTCTCTGGTCAGCCTCTAATTTCACAGGGTAGATGCTGACCTTCTTTTCAGCCAACCGTCCCGCATCGGGGCTGAGGGGGTGGGGGACAATGTTCCCTAACCCCTGAGCTCCGGTCTGGGGTGGCTGGTTTTTAACTACCTGCTTCATCCACACCCATACCTTCCTGTCATCCCTTTTCCTCTCGTCTTCAAAATCTATCATTTATACGCCGTGTCTAAGGTGGAGCCGCCATGCCGATGGACTGCCAGGCCACCAGGCGGGAGGGGTGGTCCCAAATGGCGGCGCCTGGCTCTGCCGGGCTTGTAAGCACCTCTTGCAGTGCGGGCAACTGCAAGAGGTGATGAGCTATTGCGTCCCGTGGCAAAAATAGGGTCACCATGCCCATGGATGAATTTTCAAAACACCAAACCCCTTTAACTCCCCCTTGCTCATCGACGGAGCCGCCCTCGGGCAGCTCCAGCAAAAAAATGGAGGTCCCCCCCCTGTGCTTGCACAGGGGACCCTCCATATTTCTATAACCGGAGAGGAGGCTTACTCCTCTCCTTCGCCTACGGGTGCAGGGGACTCCCCCTCACCCCCTTCTCTGGAGGTGCTTTCGGGCACCTTCCTTTTCCCATCGGCAGTCCCCTCTTTTCTTTCCAAGGGGACTGCCAAGAAAGCCAGCAGGCAGCCCTTAGCCAGCCGCTCCGCATCAAAGCGGCTCGGTAGGGCAAACTTCCTTAGGGGGCAGAGGGAAGCCAGGCCCCTTCGGTCGCTTCCCTCAAAAGACCTGCTGGCAAGAATTTTAAACCTTGCTGGGGTCAAGGCCTGTGCCTCCCCACACAAGACTGGCGACACTGCCAAGGGGACCTGTGATATCCTGGGAGGGGATGGCCAACTGGAGGCCCCTCCTGTGATAAACATGGTCCTTGAGGAGACCCAGCCTCAGACGGTAGGGCCTTTCATGGGGGGGAATTCGGGCTCGGCGCCAAGCACCGAACCGAATCCGCCCCTATGCAAGGTCCTCCTCAAATGGCTGAGGGCTCCGAGGCAGTAAAAGGAGGGGAGGGATCTCCACCGACAGGTGCCCCTACGACAACCAGGACCTTTTCCATTTCGGAGAGGGACCTGGCTGAGGCCGGTCCATCTGGCCTGGGGGCTTCTGCCGGCGGAGGTGAAAAGCGGGTTGATTCCCCGCCCTCCTCTCCAAAAAAGAAAAAGACAAAGAAGACTAAAAAGACGAAAAAGACTCGGGGCTCCTCTCCATCCGCGGGGGCTGCGGGGACGGATGGGTCTGCTACCACTTTGGTAGGCGACCAAGCCAAGATCGGCACATCCGGCCCCTCTACCCCCTCGTGTGCAGAGCCCCTGACCAAGACTAACACCAAGAGTGCACAGGTGGAGCCTCAATGACATCGGGGCCCCTGATTCAGAGGTTACCTGGCGTTTTCGAGCCCGCTGGCTTCAAACGCTTCCTCGTTATTCGCTCCACTGATGGCACCATGTTGTCCAAGGGCAACATGATCCATCAGAGGAGAGGATTAGCTAGTGCAATTTGTAGAGAGCCGAAGGTGACCCGTTTCTCGGACGGCAGCCTTCTGGCGAATGCGGCGAATCCCGCCGAGGCGGCCAAAATAAGTGCTCTTCGGACACTTCATGGCACCCCGGTGAGTGTGACGCCGCACTCTACCATGAACTTTGTGAAAGGAGTAGTTTATGCGAGGGAACTCGTTGACTACTCCATTGAGGACATCACCATAGAGCTGGCCGACCATGGGGCGGTCAAGGTCGAACGTGTGATGAGAAAACAGGGAGGGGCTTCGAGACCCACCCCTACACTCTACATCACGTTCGACAGTGACAAGCTCCCTGAGTCGGTGCGTGCCGGTTGGTACCGCTACCGCGTGAAGGCATTCGTGCCACTGCCGCGGCGGTGCTATTACTGTCACCGCTTCGGCCATACGAATCGCTCATGTAGACGTGCAAAGTCGGGGTCACCCGAAGTCTGTGTAAATTGCTCCAAGGTCGCACACGATAAGTCCAAATCGTGTGTGGCCAAGTGTGTCAATTGCGGAGAGCCGCACCCTGCTTCTTCGAAGCAATGTGGTGCATATCTTTCAGAGAAAGAAATCCTGGCCGTTCAGGCCCAGGATAGACTCTCATTCCGCGAGGCTAAGGACTTGGTCCTGGCGCGCCCAGCTCTGCCTGGGACGTCATATGCCTCAGTAGTTCGAAAGGCACCCTCTGCTCCTGGCCCATCCAGGCCAACGAGCACGGTTGTTTCCGCGCCCATTCGGAGCCCTTCTGCGGGCTCTACCCAACCCGGGCGCTCCCCTGGTAGAGCTGGCGGCAAAAAGGGTTCATACCCAGCCCCGGCTAAAACCAGGGCTCCCCCCTCTTCCCCCAGCGTGACCGTTTCCCGCCAGGCGAAACGGCCACGCGCCTCCACCGAGTCGTTAAACTCACAGAATGCAACACCCCTGAAGATGGTCGCTAGGCCATCCTCAGGGGTTCCTAAAGCTGTCCCCTGAAAGGAGGACAGCAACAAAGGAGCTTCGGCTCCTTCGCCCACGCCCCGAGGTGGAGCGAGTGGCTCGGAGACGGTGGTTCCTCGAAAAGAGGCCCCCCCGCCTCCGAAGCCGCAGCGCCCGCCTAAGGTTTCGAGGCGGAGGGAGGAAAAGACTCGCATGGCGAGCCCAACCTCCCCCAATAAGTCCTCGAAGGCGACAGCGCCTCCAGCGCTTTGTCCGGCCAACAGTGCCCGGGGTTCTGCCCCCGGGAAGCGTACGGCCATTCCCGTGAGGGTCTTCAATTCGAGGATGGCCCCCGCGTCTCCTCCGAGCTAGGCCTGGAGGGCATATTCCTTCAATGGAATTGCCGTGGACTCCGGGCCAACTGGGAGGAGCTGCGGATGCTCGACTCGTCCCGTTCCCCGTTAGCTATTTTTTTGCAGGAGACCATGCTAGGCGCGTGCCCCCTGCCCGCCCTCCCGGGGTATAAGGGTCTTGCGACCCCACCACCGCGGGATGGCCGTGCTGGGGGATACGCGGTTTACACCCGGCATGATGTCTCCGTTCTTCCTTTCTCTTTAGATACCTCCTTTCAGGCAGTGGCTGTGCAGCTGCACCTGGATAGGAGGTATACTATCATTTCTGCGTACATTCCACCGTCAGCTGACTTCGACGCGGGGGACATCCGCCGCGTCGTGGCACGGTTGCCGAGGCCCTATCTCTTGCTTGGAGATCTGAACGGCAGGCATCCTCTCTGGGGAGATTACTCCATAAATCCCAGGGGACAAGTCCTTGCCGATCTGATCGAAGAGCTTGAGATGGGTGTCCTAAACGTGGATGAGTTTACGTATCACTTTTCGAGAACCGCTTCATTTTCTTGCCTTGACCTATCTTTGTGCTCTTCGGATGCACAGCCTGATTTTGATTGGGGGGTGGTCGATGACCTCCATGGTAGTGATCACTTTCCCATTCAAATATCATTTTCAGGGCAACTGCCGCCTGAGAGACCACCTCGGTGGTGCTTGGCGCGGGCGCGGTGGCCTGCATTTCAGGAAATGACTGAATTCTCTATCTCAGTCGAGGAGTTTAGGTCGGTAGATGAGGCCGTTGAGTTCTTCTCCGGCAACCTCATCGCCGTGGGCCTGACTACTATTCCTAGGACGTCTGGCCGTTTTGCACGCCGACCACTCCAATTGTGGTCGGCCGAGTGTGAGACGGCCCTCAAACAGAAGCGTTATGCCTACATGCGCTATAAGCGCCGCCCGAACGATTTCACTGTCGCTGAATTTCGTCGGGCTAGGGCTAGGTTCCGGTATATTTCGAAGCACGCCCGCCACTCTTCTTGGCGGGCATACGTGTCTTCACTTAACGGGAAAGACCCCTTTAGCTGAGGTGTGGAAGCGAGTCAAAAGGATTCGGGGCAAGTTCTCGCAGGACCCCCCTCCCGTTCTACAGGAGAATGGGACCGCAATCTCGGACCCCGCGTCAATGGCGGAATCCTTAGCGACCGCTTTTTCCGCATTCTCTAGCCGTGATGCTGCTCCGCCAGCATTCAATGCACGTCGTGATGTCGCGGAAGGCCGCCGGCTGGACTTTACCTCCAGCGGCGGAGAACCCTTCAACGACAAGTTTACAGTGAGTGAGTTGCGTTCCGCTCTCGCTTCGTGCGCGGACACCGCCCATGGTCCGGACGATGTCCCGTACGCCATGCTTCGACACCTGGGTGAGCGAGGCATGACCTTTTTGTTAGATTTGTTCAACAGGATCTGGGTGGAAGGTCTTCTCCCAGATTCCTGGCGAATCGCTACTGTGCTCGCCTTTCACAAGCCGGGGAGAGATCACTCTACTCCGACCGGTTTCCGCCCAATCTCTCTAACCTCTTGCGTGTGCAAGTTGATGGAGAAATTGGTAAATGTTAGATTAGCCTATTTCCTGGACAGCGGAGGCCATCTGTCTTCTGCACAGTGCGGCTTCCGTAAGTTCCACTCCACGTCGGATGCTCTGCTCCGACTGGAAAGTGCCGTCTGCGAGGCTTTCCTTCGTAGACAGCACTACGCCACGGTGTTTTTTGATCTAGAGAAGGCCTATGATACCGCATGGCGATACGGTATCATGGAGACTCTCCACACGATGGGGGCGAGGGGACGCCTCCCAATGTTTATATCTGAATTTTTGCGAGATCGTCGATTCCGCGTACGGGTGGGGGGAGCCCTCTCCGGCCCAAAGGAGCAGAAAGAGGGTGTCCCGCAGGGAAGTGTCCTCAGTGTCACACTCTTTGCCCTGAGCATCAACGGCATCACCTCGGTGCTGCCGGAAGATGTTCTCGCTACGCTCTACGTGGACGACCTTTCGATCTCTTTTGGCGCGGCCCAGATGCCAACTCTGGAGCGTCGACTCCAACAGGCATTGAACCGCGTCTCTCGCTATGCCGAAGCGCACAGGTTTCGCTTTTCTTTGGCCAAGACTAAGGTGGTGCACTTCTGCCGCCATCCACGGCTTCACCCCGACCCAGATTTGTTTCTTAATGGGGTGCGCCTGGATGTGGTTGAGTCGCGCCGTTTCCTTGGTCTTGTATTCGACCGACGCCTCACCTGGGAGGCTCATATTCGCAGCCTTAGGGTCTCTTGTACCCGCGCCATTGACATTCTCCGTTCCGTGACGTTCAGCGCTTGGGGCGCTGATAGGGCTACCGCCTTACTTTTTTATCGATCCTTTGTTCGCTCGAAGCTCGACTACGGATGCGAGTTTTATGCATCCGCAGCCGAGCGTTTATTGCGGAAGGTGGATTCGATCCACCACACCGGCCTTCGCCTTGCGACCGGTGCCTTCCGCACTTCCCCTATTGAGAGCCTGTTGGTCGATGCTGGGGAGATGCCACTCGCTCTGCGCCGCGTGCAGTGCATCACTCGCCTGTACGCGCGAGCCCGGCGCCTCCCTCAGTCGCCAACAGCTCTCACTGCATCCGCAGCTGATCTCGATGGTGCCTATGCCGCCGAGAGACGCCAGTCATACCCTAAGCCCTTTGGGTTTAGGGCCAGGAAACTCCTTTGAGAAGTAGATATAGCTCTCGGGCCGGTGGCGCCCCTGGTTCTGCCCAGGACGCCACCCTGGAGGGTACCACATTTGGCTATTTGTCGCCACGCCTCTGCTCCCAAAGCTTGTACTGCGCCGGGAGTATTGCGTTCGACCTTTTTGGAGCACACATCGTGTCACGCTGGTACCGTGCTAGTGTATACGGATTGCTCCAAGTCCCAAGAGGGGGTCGGCTTCCACGCCGTATCCCCTCTGTTTGAAGTCAGCGGGGCTCTACCAGGCGCTGCGTCTGTCTTCACGGCCGAGCTGGTGGCAATACACCACTCGGTACGGGAGATTACACGACGTGCCCGGTTCGGAGACCGGATTGTGATCTATAGCGAATCACAAAGCGCCCTGAGTGCTCTCGGGGCATTGGAATCTCCGCATCCCCTGGTTCGCGATATCCGTGACGCCACGGTTTTGGCGAGCCGGGCAGATGTCGAGATTATCTTCTGCTGGGTTCCTGGACATGTAGGAATTGCGGGGAATGAGCGCGCCGATGAGGGCGTCAAAGAGTCCGCGAGGACTCTGCGACCGGACCAGCGTTTCGCTCTTCCTCACACTGACTACATGGCAGGAATACGGGCAGCTCTTCGGACGGCTTGGCAAAGAAGATGGGAGACGGTCGAGGGGAACTTAAAGTTGCGTGCCATTGCGCCGCGACTGTTCCCATGGACCTATCCCCCAATGCCGCGGCGGCTTCAGGTTGCTTTCTGTCGTCTTCGAATCGGACACACTCGTGTGACGCATCGCTACTTGATGGAGCGCTCGCCTGCGCCCTATTGCAACGACTGCGTCGTCCCCCAGACTGTTCGGCACATTCTTGTCGAATGTCCCAGTCTGGGTGATCTTCGCGCACGATACCTGTCCCGGTACCGGGATGGGCGGGTTCGCTACCACCTGCCCCTTGTACTCGGGACGAGTGAGTGCACCATGACTAATGGACTTATTTACTTTTGGGGGGAGGCTGGCCTTCTCCCTCTCATTTAACCCAGTTTAATTGTTGTTGTTGTTTTTGTTATTGTTTTTGTTATTGCTTTTTTATTGTTATTGTTATCTCTTTTTATTGTTTCCTGTTTAATTTTTAAAGTCGCCTAGAACTAGGCTGTTTGTTTACGTCGACTAATGCCTAAGTTGGCAGTCGCCAGATAGCCCCTTAAAAAAAAAAAAAAAAAAAAATCCCCTGGTAAAGCTGGCGGCATAAAGGGTTCATACCCAGCCCCAAATAAAATCATGGCAACATCCCTCTCCCCCAGCGTGACCGTTTCCCGTAAGGCGAAACATCCACGCGCCTCCACCGACTCGTTAGACTCACAGGAGGCAACACCCCTGAATATGGTCGCTAGGCCATCTTCGGGGGTTCCTAAAGCTGTCTCCCGAAAGGAGGACAGCAACAAAGGAGCTTAAGCTCCTTCGCCCACGCCCCGAGGTAGAGCGAGTGGCTCGGAGACGGTGGTTCCTCGAAAAGAGGGCCTCCGCCTCCGAAGCCGCAACGCCCGCCTAAGGTTTCGAGGCGGAGGGCCGAAAATACTCGCATGGCGAGCCCAACCTCCCCCAATAAGTCCTCGAAGGCGACAGCGCCTTCAGCGCTTTATTTGGCCAACATCGCCCGGGGTTCTGCCCCAGGGAAGCGTACGGCCATTCCCGTGAGGGTCTTCAGTTTGAGGAGGGCCCCCGCGTCTCCTCCGAGCTAAGCCTGGAGGGCATATTTCTTCAATGGAATTGCCGTGGACTCCGAGCCAACTGGAAGAAGCTGCGAAGGCTCGTCGCGTCCCGTTCCCCGTTAGCTATCATTTTGCAGGAGACCATGCTAGGCGCATGCCCCCTGCCTGCCCTCCCGGGGTATAAGGGTATTGCGACCGCACCACCGCGGGATGGCCGTGCTGGGGGATACGCGGTTTACACCCGGCATGATGTCTCCGTTCTTCCTTTCTCTTTAGATACCTCCTTTTAGGCAGTGGCTGTGCAGCTGCACCTGGATAGGAGGTATACTCTGATTTCTGCGTACATTCCACCGTCAGCTGACTTCGACGCGGGGGCCTTCCGCCGCGTCGTGGCACGGTTGCCGAGGCCCTATCTCTTGCTTGGAGATCTGAACGGCAGGCATCCTCTCTGGGGAGATTACTCCATAAATCCCAGGGGACAAGTCCTTGCCGATCTGATCGAAAAGCTTAAGATGGGTGTCCTAAACGTGGATGAGTTTACTCATCACTGTCCGAGAACCGCTTCATTTTCTTGCCTTGACCTCTCTTTGTTCTCTTCGGATGCACAGACTGATTTTGATTGGGGGTGGTCGATGACCTCCATGGTAGTGATCACTTCCCCATTCAAATATCATTTTCAGGGCAACTGTCGCCTGAGAGACCACCTCGGTGATGCTTGGTGCGGGCACGGTGGCCTGCATTTCAGGAAATGACTGAATTCTCAATCTCAGTCGAGGAGTTTAGGTCGGTAGATGAGGCCGTTGAGTTCTTCTCCAACAACCTCATCGCCGTGGGCCTGACTACTATTCCTAGGACGTCTGGCCGTTTTGCACGCCGACCACTCTCATTGTGGTCGGCGGATTGTGAGAGGGCCCTCAAACAGAAGCGTTATGCCTACATGCGCTATAAGCGCCTCTCGAACTATTTCACTGTCGCTAAATTTCGTCGGGTGAGATGTAGGTTCCGGTATATTTCGAAGCATGCCCGCCGCTCTTCTTGGCGGGCATACGTATCTTCACTTAACGGCAAGACCTCTTTAGCTGAGGTGTGGAAGCGAGTCAAAAGGATTCGGGGCAAGTTCTCGCAGGATCCCCCTCCCGTTCTACAGGAGAATGGGACCGCAATCTCGGACCCCGCGTCAATGGCGGAATCCTTAGCGACCGCTTTTTCCGCATTCTCTAGCCGTGATGCTGCTCCGCCAGCATTCAATGCCCGTCGTGATGTCGTGGAAGGCCGCCGGCTGGACTTTACCTCCAGAGGCGGAGAACCCTTCAACGACGAGTTTCCTGTGAGTGAGTTGCGTTCCGCTCTCGCTTCATGCGCGGACACCGCCCATGGTCCAGACGATGTCCCGTACACCATGCTTCGACACCTGGGTGAGCAAGGCATGGCCTTTCTGTTAGATTTGTTCAACAGGATCTGGGTGGAAGGTCTTCTCCCAGACTCCTGGCGAATCGCTACTGTGCTCGCCTTTCGCAAACCGGGGAGAGATCACTCTACTATGACCGTTTTATGCCCAATCTCTCTAACCTTTTGCGTGTGCAAGTTGATGGACAAATTGGTAGATGTTAGATTAGCCTTTTTCCTTGACAGCGGATGCCATCTGTCTTCCGCACAGTGCGGCTTCCGCAAGTTCAACTCCACGCCAGATGTTCTGCTCCGACTGGAAAATGCCGTCTGCGAGGCTTTCCTTCGTAGACAGCACTATGCGACGGTATTTTTCGATCTGGAGAAGGCCTATGATACCGCATGGCGATACGGTATCATGGAGACTCTCCACACGATAGGGGCGAGGGGACGCCTCCCAATGTTTATATCTGAATTTTTGCGAGATCGTCGATTTCGCGTACGGGTGGGGAGAGCCCTCTCCGGCCCAAAGGAGCAGGAAGAGGGTGTCCCGCAGGGAAGTGTCCTCAGTGTCACACTCTTTGCCCTGAGCATCAACGTGGACGACCTTTTGATCTCTTTTGGCGCGGTCTAGATGCCAACTCTGGAGCGTCGACTCCAACAGGCATTGAACCGCGTCTCTCGCTATGCCGAAGCGCACAGGTTTCGGTTTTCTTTGGCCAAGACTAAGGTGGTGCACTTCTGCCGCCATCCACGGCTTCACCCCGACCCGGATTTATTTATTAATAGGGCGCGCCTGGATGTGGTTGAGTTGCACCGTTTCCTTGGTCTTGTATTCGACCGACGCCTCACCTGGGAGGCTCATATTCGTAGCCTTAGGGTCTGTTGTGCGCGCGCCATGGACATTCTCCGTTCCGTGACGTTCAGCGCTTGGTGCGCTGATAGGGCTACTGCCCTACTTTTTTTATCGATCCTTTGTTCTTTCGAAGCTCGACTACGGATGCGAGTTTTATGCATCCGCAGCCGGGCGTTTATTGGGAAGGTGGATTCGATTCACCACACCGGCCTTCGCTTTGCGACCAGTGCCTTCCGCATTTCCTCCATTGAGAGCCTATTGGTTGATGCTGGGGAGATGCCACTCGCTCTGCGCGCGTGCAGTGCATCACTCGCCTGTACGCGCGAGCCCGGCGCCTTCCTCAGTCTCAAACAGCTCTCACTGCATCCGCAGCTGATCTCGATGGTGCCTATGCCGCCGAGAGACGCCAATCATACCCTAAGCCCTTTGGGTTTAGGGCCAGGAAACTCCTTCGAGAGCTAGATATAGCTCTCGGCCGGTGGCGCCCCTGGTTCTGCCCAGGACGCCACCCTGGAGGGTACCACATTTGGCTATTTGTCTCCACGCCTTTGCTCCCAAAGCTTGTACTGCACCGGGAGTATTGCGTTCGACCTTTTTGGAGCACACATCGTGTCACGCTGGAACCGTGCCAGTGTATACGGATGGCTCCAAGTCCCAAGAGGGGGTCGGCTTCCACGCCGTATCCCCTCTGTTTGAAGTCAGCGGGGCTCTACCAGGCGCTGCGTCTGTCTTCACGGCCGAGTTGGTGGCAATACACCACTCGGTACGGGAGATTACGGTACGTGCCCGGTTCGGAGACCGGATTGTGATCTATAGCGACTCACAAAGTGCCCTGAGTGCTCTCGGGGCATTGGAATCTCCGCATCCCCTAGTTCGCGATATCCGTGACGCCACGGTTTTGGAGAGCCGGGCAGATGTCGAGATTATCTTCTGCTGAGTTCCTGGACATGTAGGAATTGCGGAGAATGAGCGCCCCGATGAGGGCGCCAAAGAGTCCGCGAGGACTCTGCGACCGGACCAGCGTTTCGCTTTTCCTCACACCGACTACATGGCAGGAATGCGGGCAGCTCTTCGGACTGCTTAGCAAAGAAGATGGGAGATGGTCGAAGGGAACTTAAAGTTGTGTGCCATTGCGCCGCGACTGTTTCCATGGACTTATCCCCCAATGCCGCGACGGCTTCAGGTCGCTTTCTGTCGTCTCCGAATCGGACCCACTCGTGTGACGCATCGCTATTTGATGAAGCGCTCGCCTGCGCCCTATTGTGACTACTGCGTCGTCCCCCAGACTGTTCGGCACATTCTTGTCGAATATCCCAGTCTGGGTGATCTTCGCGCACGTTACCTGTCCCGGTACCGGGATGGATGGTGTCGCTCCTGCCTGTCCTTTGTACTCGGGACGAGTGCGTGCACATTGACTGGTGGACTTGTTAACTTTTTGGGGAGGGCCGGCCTTCTCCCTTTCATTTAACTAGGTTTAGTTGTCGTTTTTGTTATAGTTTTGTTATTGCTTCCTAATTGTTATTTCTTTTTATTGTTTTTATTCAATTTTTTTTAAAGTAGCCTAGAACTAGCCTGTTTACGCCGACCTATGCCTAAGTTGGCAGTCGCCAGATAGCCCCTTAAAAAAAAAAATCACCTAAGGCATATTTCTATTTCCTTAATTTCTTGTCTCCTTATGTCTTGGCATACAAGAAAAGGCTACTGATTCCTCGTCGCCTCCCACTTAAAGCCCTACTCCCCATCCATCCCTAACATAGGGTGCGCAGTGGGGGATTTTTAGCCCGAGACAAAATCCACCCGCCCATTTGTTTTAACCTTTGATTTTCTTCATAAAGAAATGGGCATAAGTTTGCGCGTCCGAATCCTCGCGTTATTTATGCGTCATGGTCAAATTCGCCGTTCGAATCCACGCGTAGTTTATTCATCGGCTTCGGAGTTCTCTTGTCTGGATCCTCGCGTTCTGTATTCCTCAGACTCTAATTTCACGTCCGAATCATCGCCTTCTTTTATATGGACTTGGGTTTCTGAAATGGGTCATATTACTCCCTGGTTTCTGGGTTAATCAGTTGCCGCCCATTAAACATGGGCGGCAACGTTACCTTGTGAGGTGAATGTCGTAGAATGGACTCTCGACGATATACCATATATAACTATTCGTTGAGGGAACTTATTTAATTATCTTAGAGTGCGTGGATGTCTGACTAGCCAATATTATGTATCTTCGATATGCTTAAGAAGTGGAACTGAGCTCAAGGATAATAATATTGTTATCATTAATAAAATAGTGTTTTATATTCAACAATACACAAAACGGAAAATATTGACATAAACAGAGAATGGAAAGGGTCGTGGGGAATCGAGCTAATCCGAGGATTAAAAGATTTAGAGAGGTAAAACAAATATAAAGTTAAAGGGAGGGGATGGTTCGCTAAACCATTTAAAGCACAGGATAGAGTTGACAAAAGGGTTAAATACTCAAAGGTAACGTTCGGCTTACGTAATTATACTTGGTGTGCAGAAGAAGGCGACGTGAAGGAATTTTCGGTCTGCTGGTGAGTTCCAGCCGAAGGGGGGGGGGGAATAAAATGATCCTGACGTGGCGTCTTTGGAATGAGAACCGTTTCTTGACGAATGGCTTGAAGAACAATGGCTGTTCTACGTTGTTCTCTTCTGAACAACAGGGGGGGGTGAGAACCGTCTCTTGTCTACAGGCTCAAGAACAATGGCTGTTCTAATGTTGTTCTCTTCTGAATAACAAGGGGGAAGGGTGAGAACCGTTTTTTGGCGAACGGGCTCAAACGAACAATGGCTGTTCTACGTTGTTCTCTTCTGAACAACAGGGGTGAGGCGGTGAGAACCGTTTCTTTTCAACGGGCTCGAACGAACAATGGCTGTTCTAACGTTGTTCTCTTTCTGAACAACAGGGGAAAGGGTGAGAACCGTTTCTTGGCGAACGGGCTCAAACGAACAATGGCTGTTCTACGTTGTTCTCTTCTGAACAACAGGGGGGGGGGCTGAACCTTTTCTTGTCAACGGGCTAAAAAGAACAATGGCTGTTCTGAAGTTGTTCTCTTTCTGAACAACCAGGGGAAGCCTTGTGAACTTGGCGTCACGAAAGGCTCGAATCTTGGCACTCAAGGGATATTGTCCTTCTTCTGGACAAGTGATGGTGAATCTCGAGGTCGAGGTCCCTTGGCGCACAAGGTGAGAGTGGGTCGTAGTGATGTTTCGCGACGAAAATCTGGATCTCCAATCTGATCTTAGTGGTAAAGTTTCCAAATAAATAGTCAGGACATCCCCTTGGCGTGGGGGGTTCGAGGGAATGTACAGCCGAGCTTTGGAACAATGCCTTATCTGCCCATAAGCCTCACTCAATCTGGCGAGGTCGGCGCATGGAGCGGACGGGGGAAGATAAACCTCCTTGTTTAAACATTGACTCAGGTGGCTGCGATAAGGTCCCAGGCTTCAAAGCGAAGATGCACGTGGGTAGCATTGTGGTTTTAAATAACATGTGATAGTGGTTAAAATTAACGCGGCCTCAACCCGTTCTATCACAGTGAAGAATGGGGCTGTTACATTTCTATTTTCGCCAGTTCGAAGTGCGGTTAGGGTAGTGGTCATAGGTCAGAATGCGAGAGGTACAGGTGCCCTTGTAAGTTCCTGCCTTGAAAGCAGTGCTTAAGTGCTAGGAATATAGCTAGTAGGGTTTACTGGGAGGAGTGTGAGAAATAGAAGTGCCTGTGTCATTCTGAAAGTGTATCCGTATTATAAGACGGATATTGGTTTGCCCGAGTCAGTGGGGTCAAGACCTGACCTTATGATAAAAGGCTTAACAAGGAGAAGAGTTCGATGGAGGCCTTCAAGAGGGTAAAAGGTTATAGTAGGGAAGACATGGGTAAGGTTCCTATTTTTTAATGAAGAGGATAGGACATGTAGTTATGGGTTTGGTTGTAAGGAGCACCTGGAGCACTTGGGTCGGCAGAATAGGCCGCACCTCGGGGTTTCATTCGCAGCTGGGGCATCGTGACACCATCTATCACCCAATGGGTGAATAGTGTAACAAGTGATGGTATCCTACAAGGATGAAGGCATTTTCACCCGTCGAAAAATGAAAGGTGAAAATGTTTTTATATTTTGTTTTGTTATAAACAAATGGAGGATGGTTTAAGGACCTAATTTCATTTACTCAAATTAAAATAATTTATTTTGTAAAGATTTAAAAAGGGAGATATTAATAAATAAATAAATATGATCTCAGTTTAAAGGTTTAAACAAAAAAATATCCTCTGATTATTACTTTATTTATTTATGCTTGCAAACTTTCACTTCCTATATTCTACGAGTTTATCACATATATCTATTATTATTTTCCTATATTTTCATTCTTTTTTCTCATTCATTTCTCTTTCTTTCGTAAACAACAAAACATATATGAGAAGATGTTCTTAATTCTGTTATTTTTCCTAATTTTCTCCTTTTTCTCCACTTTAACATATTCTCGTACGATAAAATGGAATCCTTCCTTCGCAAACCTGACGTTTGAACTCATTTACTCTGTCATATTCTTGATCCTCCTCCCACATCCTTTCTATCGCATCTAATCCTTCCATCTCTATTTAGGAGACTGATCAAAAAATTGAATTGAGAGATGTACGATTTTTCAGGAGGTCAGGAGCTCGTGAAAATGATGCGGTCGACCGGAATAAAGCTTCTCGACAACCGAGAAAACACAACCGCGCCATTACTTATATAAACTCGGTATCACAGTTGGGAGACAAAGATCAAAATTGAAGTACCTCAAATATTGAATAATAAAAGGGAAGAGTAAAATGACACGGCCTTTTTGCCTATCTATAGAGGAAGTGAGCTTCTTTCAATTTTCTTAAATGTTCATCTTCGAAGGTCTTTCTTTCAGTTCACTCGAAAATGAATACATTTTGAAAAGTTTTAAGAAGTAAATTGGTTTAAGGAAAAGGATTGAAAAAATAGTTAGTTTTTCGCGAATTTTGGCTCGTCTAAATATGAAATAATGAACGAAAAGTGATTTAGAATGGGAAAAAAGAAGTAATTGAGGAACAAGACAAAGAATATTAAGCAGGAAAGGAAAATTACAATAATCAATTTTATATATTAATACTTACAACTTTATATTTATATATGGAAGAGGGGAGGGTGGAACTGGGGCAATGCCCTTGGTACATCTGGAGGAGCTGCACAACATCGCATCAAATTCGAGTGAAAAAAAAAATTGGCGAACTCTCTCGGGTCTCCTTTTTCCAAAATTTGAAATCTCTCAATATCATTTCCAATCAGTTTAGACCCAATGACAAGTGGCGGAGGACGTTAATCTTTACGTTCCCCTCGTTGATGTTTAAAAATTTCTCTTTAATTAATAGGCTACTTCGTGTGTGGGATATTTTAATGCCTTCTTCGTTTAATGCAGTTTCGAGCATGTCGAAGTCATGTTCTGAGTAATATTTCTATTTGTAGATGGCGCTATCTTTCCCGTCCATCATCCGTTAGTTCTGGAGGGTTATGCTATTCGGTTGCTTCTGTTGTTTCTTCTATTTGGGTTATTTCCTCGTTCTCGGGTCTTTGCTGATCTTCGGTATTTACTTGCTCGTTCTTTTTGTTTATTGGTGTGGTTACTGAGAGACTCCTCCTTAGTAGGTCACTTGATTGGCAGTTGGTTCTCCGGAAACCAAAGTTCCCTGGCCATGGCGTTTTTCCTTGAGAGTGTTTTGGACTCTTGAGCGAAGCTGCCACATAAGGAAGAGCCTCGACTTCTATGTTAATCCCCCTGTAATTAAATCCACGACCACTAAGCTAATCATCCCCTTGGGGTCGATGTCCTTCTTTGGTACAATCACCTCGGAAATGACCAACGAAAAATGCTCCATAATCGTCTGTCAGTCTCTCTCGTTGATAATAACTTGTAATTCTTCTCCTTCTCCTCCTTCTTCTCCTTCTTCTTCTTCTTCTTCTTCTTCTTCTTTTTCTTCTCCTTACCGGATTAAAAGGATAGACTGGGGGAGATGTTTTGATAATAAGACAGTACAAGGAATGTACTCGGAGCTACAGCAAAATGTGCTCACGGTGGATTCCGAGTTAGTTAAGTACGTTCGTCGAAATAATGGAAAGTCAAAGAGAGCACCGTGGGTTAGCCCTTTAATAATTAACTTAATTCGGGAGCGTAATAAAGACTATCAAAGTTTAAAAAAAAAAACGAAACGACAACAAATCGGGAAAAATACTTAGACGCTCGAAGGCTGGTAAAGCGGGCCATTAGAGAATCTAAGTTGAAATATGAAAAAGACCTTGCTATAAATTCGAAACACGAACCGAAACGGTTTTACAGTTACGTTAACAGTAGAAAGCCCATAAAGGGTTCAACAGGGCCCATCAGAGGTAAAGATGGTGTTATGACGGACGTCCCAGAACAATTTGCTAAAATATTAAATGAGCACTTCTCGAGCGTTTTTACTATTGAGGACGTGACACAATTAGAAACACTAGGCGAGGACATAAATTTTGAAAGACAAAATACCCTATCCAATATAAATATAAATGAAGGGGAGATTCTCTCATATATTAATAAAATGAAAAAGTCGAAATCACCCGGGCCCGATGGGGTGTACCCAACACATCTTAAAGAACTAAAAAATGAATTGACAAGACCGCTCTGCACGATTTTCAATCGATCAATAGAGGAAGGCCTAGTTCTATTAGAGTTCAAGCGTGCTAATGTTACGCCGATATTCAAAAAAGGGGATAAAACTGAGCCTACTAATTTCCGTCCCATCAGTCTAACTTCTGTAATTGGAAAACTCTTAGAATCGATAATTAGAGATAGGTTGGTGAGCCATTGTGAAACAAATAATTTAATTGCAGACTCCCAGCATGGATTTAAACGGGGGCGCTCGTGCCTAACCAATTTACTCGAATTCTTTCATAACATGATTTGCAGCTATGATGAAACTAGAGCGGCGGATATAATTTACCTTGACTTTAAAAAGGCCTTTGATACAGTCCCGCACGAAAGGCTATTGATGAAAATTAGAGCAATTGGAGTGAGGGGTAACATACTTAAATGGATTAGAAACTGGCTATCAAATCGTTCAGAGCGGGTTGTTGTAAATGGGACGTGTTCAGAGTGGGCCCCAATCACCAGCGGGGTACCACAGGGGTCAGTCCTGGGCCTATTATTATTTATTGTGTACATTAATGACTTGGATAATGGAGTGTTTAGTAGGATCTCTAAATTTGCAGATGACACAAAGCTAGGAAGCCGTGCCCTTGCGAGACCCGATGTAGAGCAAATGCAAAGGGACCTTAATAAAATTGTGGAATGGGCGGATAAATGGCAAATGGGCTTCAGCATAGGTAAATGCAAAGTCATGCATTTAGGATGTCAGAACTTAAAAGTAGAATACCATATGAAAGACCAAATTCTCGAATCCGTGGACTTAGAAAAAGACCTGAGGATTTTAATCTCGGAGGACCTTAAAGTATCAAAGCAATGCGCAGAAGCTTGCAAAAAAGCAAACCGAATGCTAGGATATATTGCTCGGAATTTTACTTTCAAATCGAAAGATATAATCATGCCACTATACAAATCGCTCGTGCGCCCACACCTCGAATACGCGGTCCAATTTTGGTGCCCCTTCCTAAATAAGGATATAGCGCAGCTAGAAAGAGTGCAACGTCGGGCTACGAAACTAATTCCTGAAATCCGAAACAAACCGTACGAAGATAGACTACGCTCATTAAACCTACTATCACTTGAAAGTAGACGATTACGTGGACAATTGATAGAACTATTCAAAATCTTAAAAGGATTTACTAATATTGATTACAGACTATTGTTCGAGATGGACGAAAGGGCCAACACACGCCAAAATGGTTTAAAATTAGTGAACAAGCGATTTAACTCTACTATAGCCCAAAATTACTTCACGTTTAAAATCACACAAACGTGGAATGGCCTTCCCAACCGTGTAGTTGAAAGCACGTCAGTTAATATGTTCAAAAACCGACTTAATGAGTACTTCAATAGTGTAAATATAACAGTAAGAGGACAGATTAAAACGTCATATATTATAAGGAGTTGAGGATTAAAATGAAATGATGAATAGAAAGATGCCAGCGGCGCCTCCATGCATGGAGTGAATGTGAATTTCCCTTTTCTTTTTCTGTCTGTCCTATACCTATATTATTTTCATCACTAGCCGCCTGCGGGAGAAGAGAGTACTGTCCTATCCTCCCCTCCCCCCCTGGTTCGAAGAAGCCTGTTAGTGTATTTGAGGGATAGCTAAACCTGCATGTCAAGGGTACACATGTAGATAAGTGTGTACCGTAGAGTTGAAATAGTTAATATATATATATATATATATATATATATATATATATATATATATATATATATATATATATATATATATATATATATATATATATAACAAAAAAGCACCATGAAAAAAAGAGCATGATACACTAACGTTAGAATGTGCGGACCTTATGGTATTTGCTGGTTCTTATTTCTGTAGTTTAAGTCTGTGAAGGATAACTCGGTATGGCACCGATACGAAAACGGGATGAACTTCTCAGTTTTAGAAGTCGATTTCGAAACTGGGATTTATAGACCGGCGACCACCCCACCTAAGGGGGACGGGGCAAGGCTGCTGAGGAGAGTGCGAGTGGTGAGAGGAGGGTGGCACCGCAGAGCCCAGGTCTGCTTCTTAATGAGGGGCACCGAAAATCATCATATAATTTCTCGTTTTTTTTTTATCTAGCGCCGCTTTTTTGGCGTTCTGCCCGCAGGCCTCCAGACCTCGTAGGTAATCGGATCTTTTGAGAGCTGCTTAATGGCCTTTAGTGGTTACTTTGGTCCAGCAGCTCGATTCGACTACCAACTCGGTGGGGGCGATCAAAGACTTTCGGCAGTTTGACGGTTAGTCAGACGACTAACGTCCTCACACCCCTCATATTTTAGTACGTTACTCTCGCTCTCTCCGAAGAGGGCCTTTAAATATATGTCCACTTGGCCTTCTGTGTGGCGTTATGTTATAATACCTCTACATTTACCTCCCTCCTAAAGAAATTAACGGGTGCAAGGGTATTCCTGTCCGATACTTACAATATTTTACAAAGCGAACTTACTGAACACTATTATACAAAAAACTTCGAGTTTACCCGTGAATATCTCGATAACGTCGGCACCTGACCCTACATTAATACTTACATGAATGTCCCAGCTTAGGAGATTCTTATTTACAATTGGGGGTCACTCGCCCCCTCTTAATTACAACTCTAACAATTTACAATTAACATTACACTTATATACCTAACCTTACCTACCTGAGATCCATCACTATTATTATAATACATTAGTCAGCATACACCTTAGTCTTCGACAGGATTCCGACTTAACGAGTCGGCCATACAATTGTCGGGCCCTTTTATATAGTGAATTGAGTACTGATATTCAAATCAAGAGTAAATTCCATCTTAGGAGCCTTCCATTCTTTCTCTTATTTTTACTTAAATATGACAAAGGTTTATGGTCGCATTCCAACTTAAACTCGCGCCCTATTAGATAATATTTAATTTACCTATGGACCATATTATGGCCAAAGGTTCGATTTCGACGGTAGCATAGGCTCTTTCTCTACTCGAAAGCTTCCTACTGACATAGGTTATGGGATAGGATGTTTGGTCATCCTCGTATTGAAGCAATACTCCACCGATACCGTTTTGGCTAACGTCGGTGCGAATTCCGAAGATCTTGCGGAGATTCGGTAAACGAAGAATCGGCGCAGTTACGACTTTTTCTTTTAGAATCTCCAACTGAGTTATTGCATGGGGGTTCCACGTGATAGGGTCTGAAGCTGTCTTTTTTAATAAATCATTCAGTGGGGCCGCGAGGGAAGTGAAGTGCGGTACGAAACGCCGATAAAAAGAAGCGGCTTCCATGAATGAACGGAGTTGTTTATGTGTTTTCGGCCGGGGCATTTTGACTATGGCGTCCACTTTTTCTTGCTGGGTAGTTAAGTGTTTTTGCCCTATTTTGAATCCCAGGTAGTCAATGGATTCGTAGGCGAAATACCACTTGGTAGGCCCGGCGGTTAGTCCTTGCTCCTTCAATTTCTCCTGCAACGAGCGTAAGGCGTGTAAGTGGGACTCACATGTACGGCTAGCTACGTACACGTTGTAGAAGTAAAACGACACCTCACTTAGGCCAGCGATTATTCTCCTCATCATTCTATTGTAATTGCTACCGACTGTAAGTAGTCCGAAGGGTAACCTGGTAAACTGCATAAGCCCTCTCTTGGTTGCAAAAGCCGTCAGCTTTTTAGACTCGTTAGCGAGCGGTATTTGATAGTACGCCTTACATAAATCCAATTCGGTGATGAATTTAGCGTCTTTAAATAGATGGAGATTTTGGTCTATTACCGAGACGGGCTTGGCGTCGATACCCGTCACTGAATTCAATTTTTGGAAGTCCACGCACATCCGAAATGATTGATCAGGTTTCTTAACCATTACGATGGGGAAACAATAATCGGACTCCGATGGCTCTAAAATTCCCAATTTTAATAAGTTCCGGACTTCATTATTGAAGGCTTCCCGTAGGTGTATCGGCAACGGATACGGTTTGCTCCGCACCACTAAATTAGTTTTTAGTTTGATTTAATGGATGAAATCCTTGGCACATTCGGAGTTTCTGAAATGACATCCGGGAATTCTTTGACCAAGTTAAACATTTCGGCTTTCTGTTGAATCTCTAAGTGGGGATTTATCTTTAAATCCACCCGAGTGTCTTCCGTGGTGAGTGAGAGCGAGGACAGTGCGTGTTCCTCGTCTTGTTCTACACATACTGTGTTTATGACCTGTAAGGGTGTACACGGGTAAGCGACATCAATCGGTTCTTCTTCGTCTATAAGGGCAATATTATTTATGCACGCGTGGCGGTGATATTTTTTCGGCATGTTTATGTGATAGATTATTTGCCCTGTTGGGGAATCTATCAAGTAATCGACTGGTCCTCGTGCCTCGATTACTTCAAACGGCCCCTTCCATTGGGCCCATAACTTATTATTTTCGGTCGGGAGTAATAATAAGACTTCATCCCTTACCTTTGATATTCGCGCCTTCGTTTTCATTCGAAATAGTCCCGGTATTTGGCTAAATTTTTCGCGGCGTTGTCTCGAGCTAATCCTGAGCAGTATTCTAGGCGCTCGCGCATTTCCATTACGTATTCGTAAGAAGATTTAATCTCTTGTTCGAGATGCGCATTGGTAAATAATTCTTTAAGAATGCTCATGGGACCTCGCACATTTCTCCCGTATAATAGCTCAAAGGGCGAGAATCCCAGCGTCCGGTGAGGGATTTCTCTGCATGCGAACAGGGCTACAGGCAGGTGGGTATCTGTGCCACTGAGTCGGGTTGTTTTGACACAACTTCTTCAATATATTTTTTAGAGTCCCGTTTAATGTTTTACAGATTCCGTTTGTGGATGGATGACATGGACTCGTAAAAATTGGCCTGACTAGCAGTAGTTTATTAAAGTACTCCATCAATTCTTATGTGAACTGGCACCCTCTATCAGATAGAATTTCTTTAGGCAGGCCTACTCGGGCAAATATTCAAATTAGGGCTTCCGCGCAGGAAATAGTGTCAATTTTCTATAGTGCCACTGCATCTGGAAAACGGGTGGCACAATCTACTATAGTGAAGATGTAAGAGTGTCCTCCGCTTGAAGGGGGGTGAATGGGTCCCACCTACTCGATAGCCACTACAAAGAATGGTTCGGTTATAACGGGCACTTTTTGAAATGGCGCGGGAGGTACCTTTCCTCTGGAGGGATCTTTCTGACACACGTCGCATGACGGGCAATAGGCTACAATTTCCTTGGCCGCCTGGGGCCAATAAAAGTGTCTGAATATCCGCCGCGACGTTTTATTGTGCCCAAAGTGTCTGGCTAATATTCCATCATGCGCGGTATTCAAGATTCTTTGAGTGTATTCTTGGGGTACACACAATGTTTTGTTGCCATCCTTATTTTCCTCGCTGATAGCATGGTATAGAAGAGGGTCTTCAACAATATACTTGATTGGCTTCTTTCCTTTCACTTGGAGAGTTTCCCTCTTAATCGCCTCTTCCCATAAGGGCTTAAGACTGGGGCATTTCTTCTGGGTAATAGCGAAGGAAGTCAATTTTAACTCATTGTCTTCGAGGGTACTCCTAGGGGTCAACTCAGCAGGTTGCTCCTTCCTCTTAGCTTCTTATGCCCTGGTGACTACTTGTTGGGCCACTTCTTGCTGGGGGACTTGGGGGTTTTGTCCAATTAGCACTGCGCAGAACTTAATCGGGGCTACTACCACGTTTGTCCAACCCGTGAAATATCTGCACTGTATATGACATCTCACGACGAGGAATCGATTGTCGCGTCCTAAAAAGTCGTGGACAATGGCTAATTTTTTATGGTTCGGGTTTACTGGGGACAACAACTTGTCGCATACCACTATGCACGTACATTCGGTGTCTCTGACTAACGTAGACACTCGGCACCCATTAACAGTGCTATCTTCGAATTGTAAGCCGCCTGGCGAACTTTTGGTAAATACGAAGTTTACCTGTTGTTGGGGGCCTTCGGATGTTGGCGCTGGGATGGAGGAAGCATCAGATTGTCCGACCGGGAGCGCGGCAATCAGGTTTTGCACATGTTGTCTCGAGTTCTTCCTCAGTCGGGAGTTCTGTGGGCACTAGAAACTAAGGTGACCTACTATCCCGCAGGTATAACAAGCGATGGCTATCCTGGGATAAGTGCCGATATCAGGGTGTGATCCTTGGGAACCTTAACCTCGCTTTGAACCTTTGCTCCTCCAAAACTTGGCTTATAAGTTCCTTTTGTGGATATAACCGATGATTTACCGCGTGGAGGTCAGCCTCGTCCAGGCAGTCTTTGAAGGTAGAAGCTTTTCTATCCTTAACAAACGAACGGATCTCTGGAGTAGTGTGCTTAGTAATTGATCTTTTAGAATGAAGTCGACGACCGAAGCGACTACGTTCTCTACCCCTGCTTACTCCATCCAAAATTGTAGGCTTCGACGAAGCTCAAAGCCAAAATGCTTGTATGTTTGTCCAGGTCTTATACGGGCCTGCCTGAACTTCATCCTATATTCTTCAAGGTTGAGGTTTGTTGCTGAGTGAAATTCGGCTTTAAGAGTGGAATAGTCCACAGTCGCTTCTGATTGTAAAGATACAAATATTTCTCTCATCTGGCGATTGAGTAGCGGTAACAGTCTGGTGACCCCATCTTCTATTAGGTCCCAATTATTGACTTCGAATATTTTCTCAAAATGTGACAGATATGAGCATAAATCTTCTTTGTCCCTGTACTCCGGGAGTTTCATGCTGGCCCCTGGTGACACTCCGGTTTTGGATGTCACTGACTGCACTTCTAACTGGTCTTTGTTAAGAGCTCTTTCGTGGGCTCTTATCTTCTCTCTTTCTTCGGCTTCCAGTTTCATCTTTCTTTCTTTAGCTTCCAATTTCATGTTACGTTCGTCCCTTCTTTCGTTCCTCTCTTTCTCCTGAATATACGACTTCAGCTCGGGTCCTTCCTGTCCAAGGCTTTGACCTTGCTTCCGATAAAGGTCAAACGATGCCATCGCGCTTATGTCAGTCATCTACTTTGTTGTAAATTGAGCTTGACCTACTCCACCACCGAAACTTACCACTTGACCTAACAATTACCTTCAGATTGTTTCCCCCCATAACTTTACCAATTTTCATCTCGCCAATTATTCTATTATTCCTGTTATTCATTTTACGTGTTGGCTCTCCCTTAATTAGAAGCTGCCGGGTTCTTTCTAATAAAAACCAGCAGACCTGACACTACTTTTGTCGAGGTATTGAGTGCCTCCTATTTTTCAGTCAGATTATTATATATTTAATGACTTTAGAGCGCCAGTCTAATACTACTACTTAGGAAGGGAAACCATTCCTCTATTGGCTGAGTGGACTTTTTAACTACTATATTTATGAGAGTGCCACAGCGTTTAATCGGTTTTAAGGAAAGGGCCAGTCAACACGTAAGGATCTAGTGAAACACCAAGAATTCTCCCAAAATATTTCTTTTTAATTTATCAATTAACTCAAAATATTTACAGTAACATATATAAGTTTAACATGGTTTGCCGGAATTGATTAAGGGCCTATTCCAGACGCGAGTCATGACCAACGCAAAGTAGGCTCCACGTAAATAAACCAATTGGCGGTTAGTTAATTTATAAAGACCTTTTAGTATAGCGTTTATCCACAATTTACGTGCCACTAATCTTAACTGGAAATATGGCAAGAGTCACTAAATATTATCTCTCCTTTAATTAGCTTGGGTACAGTATTAAAAATCCTACTTAATCAAAACGAATATAAATAGTCATTCAGACTTACATGACGTTGAAAGGATCAGGGGTTGACAGATGTCGCTATATTGGATTTTTCACGCTTCTTTGAGTTGCAGCGGCCGAATAGAGTTTTTCCCCGAGATGGGGGTGGGGGGAGGGGCCACGATGCCAAAATCTTCTTCTAACTTTATCTCCGGTTATCGTCTATCACAGAATATTAATCTTTTTTTTCCTTATGGGGCTTATATATAGACCGGCCACCGAAACACCTAAGGGAACGACGCGATGCCGCTGAGGGGAGTATGAGGGGTGAGGGGAGGGTGGCAGCGCGGAGCCCAGGTCTGCTTCTTAATGAGACGCACCGACAACCATCATATAATTTCGGCTCTGTTTTTTTTTTATCTGGCAACGCTTTTTGGCGTTCTGCCCGCAGGCCTCCAGACCTCGTAGGTAAAAGGATCTTTTGAGAGCTGCTTAATGGTTTTTAGTGGCTACCTTGGTCCAGTAGCTCTACTCGACTACCAACTCGGCGGAAGAGATCAAACGTTCCCACGCCCCTCATATTTTGGTACGTTACTCTCGCTCTCTCCGAAGAGAGACTTTAACATATACGTCCGCTTGGCCCTCTGTGTGGCGTTATGTTATAATTCCTCTACACTCTGAGGAGAGCGAATATATAAGAAGGAAAACAAGAATAAAATTACTTTAAGTAGAATGAAAATTGACAGAGAACGACGGGTGCAACGCATAACAGAACACTAATACAACACAACACCAACACTCCTCATGATTGACTAATAGTCTGATACTCAGGTATTTCCCCTACTCCTTATAACACGGACAGGAATTATGAGGTTGACCTCGAAGCAAAGAGGCAATTCTCCGCCGCTCCTCAACTTGCTTCCCTTTCGCTTTATTCATTTGCCCCTGTCGATCCCAAGCGGGTTTTACAAGGAACAGGGATAACCAAAAAGAGGGAAAGGAAAAAAGAAAAAAAAAGTACTACACACCGAGAGAGTAGCACCACCCAACACTACATATGCCAACTTTTTACTTCCCCCATTTACCTACGCTTTCTATCTTTACCCCCCCCCCCCCGTAACCTAACGCTTTGGAATTGGTGCCCAGACCCGGGAATCGAACTCGGGTCTGGGCACCAATTATATAGTATATGGTTATCTATGCGATTTATCTTGTTAATAAATCAGCCTAAATATCGTTTCGAAAACCATAACCATAAATTTGTTGGATCGAAGTTGTCTGCTGATAGTTTTAGACCCAAGGCGATAGCGAAATAAATTTTGAAATAATGAACTGGGCTTTAAGAAAGACAATTACACAAATATAAATATATTCATAAAATCAACGAATGTACAATGAGATAAGTAGGTTAGGTATACAATGTAAGATATTTTAACATATGATTTACAGTAACACTATGCGAAGAGAATTAAAGTATGTGAAATTAATATGGTGGAATAATATGGGGAAACATAAGGTAAATAATATCTAATATAGGGTAGTAATGTAGTGAATAATATAGTAAATAATATAGAGTATCTATGATGGACTGAATTGGGGCTTTATACGAAGAAAGCTGTGAGTCGAGTGGGGGAATAGCGTGCTATTTTGATCGAGCTGAGAACGTGTGTTTGTTTGTTTGTGTGTGAAATTTAAGAGATGTTGTTTGGAACAGTATACGTTAATTGAATTGACAAGTAAAATAAATGAATTAATTAATTATTAAGTTTAACATAAATTGATTTAATTTACAAAAGTTGAAGTAAATTAATAGAAAGATTAAATTGACAAAGTTAAAGTAAAATAATTGAATGATTAAATTAACAAAGTTAAAGTAAAATAATTGAATGAATTTTATACATAATAAATGATGATATATATATATATATATATATATATATATATATATATATATATATATAAATTTAAGTTTCTCATGAGGTTTTCATTATAGGAATGCCCAGAGGCATTGCTATAACACTTGCCCCTAAAAAGGTTACCCCACTTTTTACTATTTTGAGATTATAAGTCCGAGTACCGACGAAGCCTCCTGACGACGCGACCGGAGCGTGTAACAGTGCCATTGGTTTGGCTGCGGGTACGAGGACACAGATTTGCTGTGGCAGTGACATTAGCGTTGAACAAGGCACTGGCACGAGAGTAGGTCGATGGAGCGAAGGTGATCCGCTTGCTGGTTCCTTCCGATATGGCGTCAAGCGGGATGTGGGAGTCTTGAGTCCCGTTGTCCGCTGACGGAGTGAGCAGTGGGGGAGAGATATCCCCTTGACTATCTACTTCTGCCGACGAGGGTGTCTGCAACAAAGGAGGAGTAGGCAGCAAAATGGAAGGTGGAGTTGGAGAGGCAGTAGTTAAAAAGATGGGGTTTAGGTTGTTTTGTGGGATTACTGTACCATGAAGGGGTATAGTAGGAGGAGAATGAGGTGATTGGGGTTCTAAACGAACATTTTCGGTATAAGCGGGTTTTAGGCGGTCGATAGAGACAGTATCTTGCCTGGTGCCAAGCTTTAGGACGAAGAATTTCGGCTACCTAGAGATAACGAGAAAGGGTCCGTCAGAGACGGGTTGTAACGAAGTGCGAGCTGAATCGCGACGGACGAAAACATGGGAGCATGTTGTCATCTCCTTCGGCACCAAGGTTTTATAATTAGCAGGTAATCTATGGGCAGTTGGCTTAATTTCAGCCATGACACGTACAAGGTTATGTACGTATGAAGAAGGGTCTAGGTGAGAAGGTAGAGGTCAGTCAGAGGAAGAAAAGAATTGACCGGGTAGACGAAGTTGAGTACCGTAAACTAATTCTGCTGCAGAGCAAGCCAAATCCTCTTTCAAGGAGGAGCGAATGCCAAGGAGAATCAAAGGTAGCTTGTCCCCCTAAGTTATGTTTGGATCGTTGGAGCGTAAGCTTGCTTTGGTGGTCCAATGCAGACGTTCTACCTTAGAGTTTCTCTGGGGGTGATAGCTCGTAGTACGAAGGCGAAAGGAGCCAAGGACTGACATGAGTGCATCCCATTGTTGGGATTTAAACTGGCTGCCACGATCAGTCATGATCATTGTGGGAACACCAAAACGAGCAACCCATGCTGAGACGAAAGTTCGAGTGACAGTGGAAGCTCTGATGTCCGAGATAGGAACCGCCTCTTGCCAGCGAGTAAAACGATCGATCATGGTGAGAAGATAATTGCAACCACGGGAGTAAGGAAGAGGACCTACTAGACGGATGTGAATGGCGCCAAAACGTGAGGAAGGAAGAGGAAAACGGACTAGAGGAGCTTTTATGTGGCGGTGGACTTTAGTACGCTGACAGGGCAGGCATGAGCGAGTCCATTTGGCCACGTCGGCATTCATACCTGGCTAAACAAAGCGTTGTGCAACGAGCTTGCGAGTGGCATTGACGCCAGGATGAGAGAGGCCATGAATTTGGCTGAAGATGTGCCGACGGTAAGCGAGAAGAATGAGAGGACGAGGACAGTCAGGAATTGAATAGTCAACCAGGATGCGCCAGGAAGAACAGTCAGGCAAGTCCATCTCGCGAACGACGAGTTGAAAAGAGTGACGCAGTGTTTGCGTGTCTTCATCTTGTTCCTGGGCAAGCGCTATTGTTGAATGATCGATGGGCGCAGTGTAGGAGAGTTACGTGCCCGAAACGATGAAATGCGAGAGAGCGCGTCTGATACGACGTTTGAAGAACCCACAACGTAGCGAATATCGTTCGTCATCTGCAGGATGAAGTCAATATGACGAGTGTCAACTGCAGTGTGTACTGACGAAGTACTACAAGACGACCATGCACCGACCAAGGGCTTATGGTCAGTAAAAATGGTAAATTCACGCCCTTCCAAATGATAGCGGAAGTGGCAGACAGCGAGATATATTCCGAAGAGTTCTCGAGAGAAGGTTGAATATTTCTTTTGACGGTTTGTAAGAGCGCGAGAGAAGAAAGCAAGAGGTTGCCATTTTTCACCTATCTTCTGCTGCAAGGTTGCACCTACGTGGGTTAAGGATGCGTCTGATGTGACGCTGATGGGGGCTCCTGGAGAAGGATGTGCCAATTCCACAGCGTAGGCAATGGACGCTTTGGTTCGAGAGAATGAATCGCACGCCTCAGCAGACCATTCAAGAGGAGAGTTCTTTTTGATCTTGGTGAGCATAGAGTTGATAAGTTGTATGGCCTGGACACATTTAGTGATGAATCTGTGGTAGAAATTTACCATGCCACAGAAACTCCTGAGTTGCTTGCGTGATGTAGGACAAGAAAAGTTTTGCATCGCGGCAACTTTATCTTCGAGTGGGCTAATCCCTGCACTCGAGACATGGTCCCCCAAGAATGAGAGTTGAGGGACACCAAAGAGGCACTTGGAGGTGTTTAGTACGATACCGTACTCCTGAAAACCAGATAAAACTTGGCGAAGGTGAGAAAGATGTTCCTCCAGCGAGGAAGATGACATTAGGAGGTCATCGATGTAGCAAAATACAAACGGAAGACCCTTAAGGACTTGATCCATAAAGCGCTGGAAAGTTTGCCCAGAGTTATGCAATCCATATGGCATCTTGACCATTTCAAAAGCACCAAACGGAGTGGTGATGTTAGTCTTTGCGACATCATCTGGGTGAATAGGGATCTGGTTGAAAGAACGAACCAGATCCAAGCGAGAAAAAATCGTACAGCCATGGAGAGACGAGGTGAAATCGGCTAAGTACGGCCAGGAATAACGATCAGGAATTGTTACAGCGTTAAGAGCTTTGTAATCCCCAACTGCTCTGAATTCCCCTGGCGTGGATTTCGGCACAATGTGAAGTAGAGATGCCCACGTAGAAGAAGAAGACTTACAAATGCCTGAATTAATCATGAATTGGAATTCATCACGCATAGCAGAGATATAATCAGGTGCCAGACGGCGTGGCCGTGAGAATACAGGACCTCCTGTTGTATCGAACGATGCATCACACTATGTTTAATAGGCCTGTCCTTCGAAGGTGGAAGGGTGAGCTCAGGAAACTCCTGAAGAAGGCGCTGAAACGGATCGACGGTCAGGGGAGTGACAGGGAAGAATAATGTGTTCTTTTCATCTCTGAACTCACCGAATCATTTCCCAAATGATGTTTGCATTGCGTTAATTGCGGACTGCAAATACTCTGAACTGATCCTTTTGTGAGCTTGTTTGAACTCTTTCAGAGAGGGAAAGTGAGACAGTGTACCTCGCTGTTGATCTCTGGTAAACACTGTCAACTTACGCTTAAATGTAAAAACTCCTCCAGCTTGTGCAGAGCTGTGCCTCCATTTTCCTGTAGATCTATGTTTAGACTGTTTTGGTTCACTGCCACATCTATCATGAAGTGTAGGCTTTTCAACCACTCATGAAAGGTGAGGCCTATGCTTCCCAGGAAAGTATTCACCAATTCCAGACACGCGGTAAGCCGTTTCAACACCTCCCCTCTGGAAAGCCACGGGATTTTGTTGTGCAGCAGGAGATTAGAATGCGTACCTTCCACCTCATCCAGTAACAAACGAACTGACGGTGATTTAGACCTTTTACCATTATTTTGTTTACAATTTGAATGACAACATTCCTTACTTCTGCGCATTCCGGAGGATATTTTTGAGGCAAAATTCCACTTGGTGCCGGATGAAGTGAAATGTCTGCAGCGTTGTACCCAGACACTTCTGTAGTAAAACCACAAAACCATTTTGCCGCATTAGTAGCCACTCACCCTAAGTAGGTGGTACAATCCAGAGGTCAGCCTCACAAATGCCCCCCATCCTTCCCCCTGGGCTTCACCTTTAGTGGTATCAACTCTTAATTTAGTCCAACGGAGTTCACATATCGACAAAACAACGCTGTTTGTTTAGTATCACCATTGTCTTTGGACTCATCACAGTCCATTGATGTCTTTTATTTGGTGTCTGGTGACGTTTTCTGTCATTTTTATGGTTCTGTCTTTGAAAGTCTTCGCAGAGAGAGGCATATCTCTGATTTTCTACACAATTTCACACATTTTCATTCTTGTTTTAAAGTCCGTGAATAGATGTTCTGAAATCTTAATGAATGATTCTTCTATATATTCTCCATCTGTGAACGGCTTCCCGTACCTGACTATTTCCTAAACAACCACAAAACTAGCATTTGCAGACTTCCTTCACTCCTTGAATTTAGTTTGGCTCAGTTCAACCTTCATCTTCTCTATCGAGGGACCTTGAAGCTTCAATACGGAGGATGGAAGCCGACATCCAGCGGGTAAAGCTGCACGGGGAGTCACAGAGCGAGCACGGACACGGGTTTGGCGTTCGAAGGCGCAGGTCCCGCTCTCGTTCACGAAAGAGAAACCAACGAGGGCATCCAGATGCAAGAGGTGAGAGACAACAAAATTTCCAAACTCATTCATTCAAATATTCTCACCATCTTCCACACCATCAAGGCCTATGCTGGTATCATCCAAGGTACGGGCACAACGGTGTACATTGTACACAGCCTTGTAGCCACTGTTCTTCTTTTTCACGTAACGTTTCCTATTCCTCTCATTCAACTCAGTGGTGCTGGTACCACAACAAATATGGAGCACAAGCTCTAAAATGCTTGCAACTGTGCACATATTTGGAATCAGTACCTTCTTCTAACTTCAACCCTCCAGTTTTCTCACTTCACCCAAATCAACCACTTTCTCTAAATCCTGAAAGTTCAATTACCCAACCTTCAAATTCTCGCATTCATCTCACTCCAGTCTCTCATCACAAACTTTAAACTAGAAAGGCATGGGACAAAAGGCTCTACATCCCCTGCCTACACCTCATTTCCTCAGGTAGATCCTCTATTTCGTATTTTGTACCCACTTTCTTGATTTTCATTCCTGGTAGACACTGGTGCTGAATTCGGTGTCATACCCATTTCTAAGTCTGACGAAGCTTCTGCCCCTTCACATTTAATTCTGAAGGCAGCCAATTCGACCAGCATTAAACCCTATGAAAGGCGTAACCTTGAAGTCTCACTCGGTCTCTCGTCAACGCAAGCTTGTCGACCGCAAAACTCTCATCACTGTCTCAGATTCGTACTCACCTTCTCAGAGTTCCATCCTCTCTATTCGTCTCCCATCCACCGAGCCACGGTTTCAGCGCCTTCTTCAGGAGTTTCTTGAGCTCACCCTTCCACCTTCGACGGATAGGCCCATTAAACATATTGTGGTGCATCAGATCGAGACAACAGGAGGTCCTGTATTCTCACGGCCACGCCGTCTAGCACCTGCTAAACTCTCTGCTATGCGTGATGAATTCCAATTCATGATTAATTCAGGCATTTGTAGGCCTTCTTCTTCTACGTGGGCCTCTCCACTTCACATTGTGCCGAAATCCACGCCAGGGGAATTCAGAGCAGTTGGGGATTACAGAGCTCTTAACGCTTAACAATTCCTGATCGTTATTCCTGGCCATACTTAGCCGATTTTACCTCTTCTCTCCATGGCTGTACGATTTTTTCTCCCTTGGATCTGATTCGTGCTTTCAACCAAATCCCTATTCACCCAGATGATGTCCCAAAGACTAACATCACCACTCCGTTTGGTGCTTTTGAAATGGTCAAGATGCCATATGGATTGCATAACTCTGGGCAAACTTTCCAGCGCTTTATGGATCAAGTCCTTGCGGGTCTTCCGTTTGTATTTTGCTACATCGATTACCTCCTAATATCATCTTACTCGCTGGAGGAACATCTTTCTCACCTTCGCCAAGTTTTTTTCTGGTCTTCAGGAGTACGGTATCGTACTAAACACCTCCAAGTGCCTCCTTGGTGTCCCGCAACTCTCATTCTTGGGGGACCATGTCTCGAGTGCAGGGATTAGCCCACTCGAAGATAAAGTTACCGCGATGCAAAACTTTTCTCGTCCTACATCACGCAAACAACTCAGGAGTTTCTGTGGCATGGTCAATTTCTACCACAGATTCATCACTAAATGTGCCCAGGCCATGCAACTTATCAACTCTATGCTCACCAAGATCAAAAAGAACTCTCCTCTTGAATGGTCTGCTGAGGCGTGCGATTCATTCTCTCGAATCAAAGCGTCCATTGCCCGCGCTGTGGAATTGGCACATCCTTCTCCAGGAGCCCCCATCAGCGTCGCATCAGACGCATCCTCAACCCACGCAGGTACAACCTTGCTGCAGAAGGTAGGTGAAAAATGGCAACCTCTTGCTTTCTTCTCTCGCGCTCTCACAAACCGTCAAAAGAGATATTCAACGTTCTCTCGAGAACTCCTCGGAATATATCTCGCTGTCCGCTTCTTCCGCTATCATTTGGAAGGGCGTGAATTTACCATTTTTACTGACCATAAGCCCTTGGTCGGTGCATGGTCGTCTTGTAGTACTTCGTCAGTACACACTGCAGTTGACACTCGTCATATTGACTTCATCCTGCAGATGACGAACGATATTCGCTACGTTGTGGGTTCTTCAAACGTCGTATCAGACGCGCTCTCTCACATTTCATCGTTTCGGGCACGCAACTCTCCTACACTGCGCCCATCGATTATTCAACAATAGCGCTTGCCCAGGAACAAGATGAAGACACGCAAACACTGCGTCACTCTTTTCAACTCGTCGTTCGCGAGATGGACTTGCCTGACTGTTCTTCCTGGCGCATCCTGGTTGACTATTCAATTCCTGACTGTCCTCGTCCTCTCATTCTTCTCGCTTACCGTCGGCACATCTTCAGCCAAATTCATGGCCTCTCTCATCCTGGCGGCAATGCCACTCGCAAGCTCGTTGCACAACGCTTTGTTTAGCCAGGTATAAATGCCGACGTGGCCAAATGGACTCGCTCATGCCTGCCCTGTCAGCGTACTAAAGTCCACCGCCACATAAAAGCTCCTCTAGTCCGTTTTCCTCTTCCTTCGTCACGTTTTGACGCCATTCACATCCGTCTAGTAGGTACTCTTCCTTACTCCCGTGGTTGCAATTATCTTCTCACCATGATCGATCGTTTTACTCGCTGGCAAGAGGCGGTTCATATCTCGGACATCAGAGCTTCCACTGTCACTCGAACTTTCGTCTCAGCATGGGTTGCTCGTTTTGGTGTTCCCACAATGATCATGACTGATCGTGGCAGCCAGTTTAAATCCCAACAATGGGATGCACTCATGTCAGTCCTTGGCTCCTTTCGCCTTCGTACTACGAGCTATCACCCCCAGAGAAACTCTAAGGTAGAACGTCTGCATTGGACCACCAAAGCAAGCTTACGCTCCAACGATCCAAACATAACTTAGGGGGACAAGCTACCTTTGATTCTCCTTGGCATTCGCTCCTCCTTGAAAGAGGATTTGGCTTGCTCTGCAGCAGAATTAGTTTACGGTACTCAACTTCGTCTACCCGGTCAATTCTTTTCTTCCTCTGACTGACCTCTACCTTCTCACCTAGACCCTTCTTCATACGTACATAACCTTGTACGTGTCATGGCTGAAATTAAGCCAACTGCCCATAGATTACCTGCTAATTATAAAACCTTGGTGCCGAAGGAGATGACAACATGCTCCCATGTTTTCGTCCTTCGCGATTCAGCTCGCACTTCGTTACAACCCGTCTCTGACGGACCCTTTCTCGTTATCTCTAGGTAGCCGAAATTCTTCGTCCTAAAGCTTGGCACCAGGCAAGATACTGTCTCTATCGACCGCCTAAAACCCGCTTATACCGAAAATGTTCGTTTAGAACCCCAATCACCTCATTCTCCTCCTACTATACCCCTTTATGGTACAGTAATCCCACAAAACAAGCTAAACCCCATCTTTTTAACTACTGCCTCTCCAACTCCACCTTCCATTTTGCTGCCTACTCCTCCTTTGTTGCAGACACCCTCGTCGGCAGAAGTAGATAGTCAAGGGGATATCTCTCCCCCACTGCTCACTCCGTCAGCGGACAACGGGACTCAAGACTCCCACATCCCGCTTGACGCCATATCGGAAGGAACCAGCAAGCGGATCACCTTCGCTCCATCGACCTACTCTCGTGCCAGTGCCTTGTTCAACGCTAATGTCACTGCCACAGCAAATCTGTGTCCTCGTACCCGCAGCCAAACCAATGGCACTGTCACACGCTCCGGTCGCGTCGTCAGGAGGCTTCGTCGGTACTCGGACTTATAATCTCAAAATAGTAAAAAGGGGGGGTAACCTTTTTAGGGGCAAGTGTTATAGCAATGCCTCTGAGCATTCCTATAATATAAACCTCATGAGAAACTTAAATTTATATATATATATATATATATATATATATATATATATATATCATCATTTATTATGTATAAAATTCATTCAATTATTTTACTTTAACTTTGTTAATTTAATCATTCAATTATTTTACTTTAACTTTGTCAATTTAATCTTTCTATTAATTTACTTCAACTTTTGTAAATTAAATCAATTTATGTTAAACTTAATAATTAATTAATTCATTTATTTTACTTGTCAATTCAATTAACGTATACTGTTCCAAACAACATCTCTTAAATTTCACGCACAAACAAACAAACACACGTTCTCAGCTCGATCAAAATAGCACGCTATTCCCCCACTCGACTCGCAGCTTTCTTCGTATAAAGCCCCAATTCAGTCCATCATAGATACTCTATATTATTTACCTTATGTTTCCCCATATTATTCCACCATATTAATTTCACATACTTTAATTCTCTTCGCATAGTGTTACTGTAAATCATATGTTAAAATATCTTACATTGTATACCTAACCTACTTATCTCATTGTACATTCGTTGATTTTATGAATGTATTTATATTTGTCTCATTGTCTTTCTTAAAGCCCAGTTCATTATTTCAAAATTTATTTCGCTGTTGCCTTAGGCCTAAAACTATCAGCAGACAACTTCGATCAAACAAATTTATGGTTATGGTTTTCGAAACGATATTTAGGCTGATTTATTAACAAGATAAATCGCATAGATAACCATATACTATATAATTGGTGCCCAGACCTGAGTTCGATTCCCGGGTCTGGGCACCAATTCCAGAGCGTTAGGTTACGGGGGGGGGGTAAAGATAGAAAGCGTAGGTAAATGGGGGAAGTAAAAAGTTGGCATATGTAGTGTTGGGTGGTGCTACTCTCTCGGTGTGTAGTACTTTTTTTTTCTTTTTTCCTTTTCCTCTTATTGGTTATCCCCGTTCCTTGTAAAACCCGTTTGGGATCGACAGGAGCAAATGAATAAAGCGAAAGGGAAGCAAGTTGAGGAGCGGCGGAGAATTGCCTCTTTGCTTCGAGGTCAACCTCATAATTCCTGTCCGTGTTATAAGGAGTAGGGGAAATACCTGAGTATCAGACTATTAGTCCATCATGAGGAGTGTTGGTGTTGTGTTGTATTAGTGTTCTGTTATGCGTTACACCCGTCGTTCTCTGTCAATTTTCATTCTACTTAAAGTAATTTTATTCTTGTTTTCCTTCTTATATATTCGCTCTCCTCAGAGTGTAGAGGAATTATAACATAACGCCACACAGAGGGCCAAGCGGACGTATATGTTAAAGTCTCTTCGGAGAGAGCGCGAGTAACGTACCAAAATATGAGGGGCGTGAGAACGTTTGATCTCTTCCGCCGAGTTGGTAGTCGAGTAGAGCTACTGGACCAAGTTAGCCACTAAAAACCATTAAGCAGCTCTCAAAAGATCCTATTACCTACGAGGTCTGGAGGCCTGCGGGCAGAATGCCAAAAAGCGGTGCCAGATAAATAAAAAACAGAGCCGAAATTATATGATGGTTGTCGGTGCGTCTCATTAAGAAGCAGACCTGGGCTCCGCGCTGCCACCCTCCCCTCACCCCTCATACTCCCCTCAGCGGCATCGCGTCGTTCCCTTAGGTGTTTCGGTTGCCGGTCTATATATAAGCCCCATAAGGAAAAAAATGATTAATATTCTGTGATAGACGATAACCGGAGATAAAGTTAGAAGAAGATTTTGGCATCGTGGCCCCTCCCCCCACCCCCATCTCGGGGAAAAACTCTATTCGGCCGCTGCAACTCAAAGAAGCGTGAAAAATCCAATATAGCGACATCTGTCAACCCCTGATCCTTTCAACGTCATGTAAGTCTGAATGACTATTTATATTCGTTTGATTAAGTAGGATTTTTAATACTGTACCCAAGCTAATTAAAGGAGAGAATATTTAGTGACTCTTGCCATATTTCCAGTTAAGATTAGTGGCACGTAAATTGTGGATAAACGCTATACTAAAAGGTCTTTATAAATTAACTAACCGCCAATTGGTTTATTTACGTGGAGCCTACTTTGCGTTGGTCATGACTCGCGTCTGGAATAGGCCCTTAATCAATTCCGGCAAACCATGTTAAACTTATATATGTTACTGTAAATATTTTGAGTTAATTGATAAATTAAAAAGAAATATTTTGGGAGAATTCTTGGTGTTTCACTAGATCCTTACGTGTTGACTGGCCCTTTCCTTAAAACCGATTAAACGCTGTGGCACTCTCATAAATATAGTAGTTAAAAAGTCCACTCAGCCAATAGAGGAATGGTTTCCCTTCCTAAGTAGTAGTATTAGACTGGCCCTCTAAAGTCTTCAAATATATAATAATCTGACTGAAAAATAGGAGGCACTCAATACCTCGACAAAAGTAGTGTCAGGTCTGCTGGTTTTTATTAGAAAGAACCCGGCAGCGTCTAATTAAGGGAGAGCCAACACGTAAAATGAATAACAGGAATAATAGAATAATTGGCGAGATGAAAATTGGTAGAGTTATGGGGGGAAACAATCTGAAGGTAATTGTTAGGTCAAGTGGTAAGTTTCTGTGGTGGAGTAGGTCAAGCTCAATTTACAACAAAGTAGATGACTGACATAAGCGCGATGGCATCGTTTGACCTTTATCGGAAGCAAGGTCAAAGCCTCGGACAGGAAGGACCCGAGCTGAGGTCGTATATTCTGGAGAAAGAGAGGAACGAAAGAAGGGAAGAACGTAACATGAAATTGGAAGCTAAAGAAAGAAAGATGAAACTGGAAGCCGAAGAAAGAAAGATGAAACTGGAAGCTGAGGAAAGAGAGAAGATAAGAGCCCACGAAAGAGCTCTTAACAAAGACCAGTTAGAAGTGCAGTCAGTGACATCCAAAACCGGAGTGTCACCAGGGGCCAGCATGAAACTCCCGGAGTACAGGGACAAAGAAGATTTATGCTCATATCTGTCACATTTTGCTAAAATATTCGGTCAATAATTGGGACCTAATAGAAGATGGGGTCACCAGACTGTTACCGCTACTCAATCGCCAGATGAGAGAAATATTTGTATCTTTACAATCAGAAGCGAGTGTGGACTATTCCACTCTTAAAGCCGAATTTCTCTCAGCAACAATCCTCAACCCTGAAGAATATAGGATGAAGTTCAGGCAGGCCCGTATAAGACCTCGACAAACATACAAGCATTTTGGCTTTGAGCTTCGTCGAAGCCTACAATTTTGGATGGAGTAAGCAGGGGTAGAGAACGTAGTCGCTTCGGTCGTCGACTTCATTCTAAAAGATCAATTATTAAGCACACTACTCCAGAGTTCCGTTCGTTTGTCAAGGATAGAAAAGCTTCTACCTTCAAAGACTGCCTGGACGAGGCTGACCTCCACGCGGTAAATCATCGGTTATATCCACAAAAGGAACTTATAAGCCAAGTTTTGGAGGAGCAAAGGTTCAAAGCGAGGTTAAGGTTCCCAAGGATCACACCCTGATATCGGCACTTATCCCAGGATAGCCATCGCTTGTTATACCTTCGGGATAGTAGGTCACCTTAGTTTCTAGTGCCCACAGAACTCCCGACTGGGGGAGAACTCGAGACAACAGGTGCAAAACCTGACTGCCACGCTCCCGGTCGAACAATCTGATGCTTCCTCCATCCCAGCGCCAACATCCGAAGGCCCCCAACAACAGGTAAACTTTGTATTTACCAAAAGTTCGCCAGGTAGCTTACAATTCGAAGATAGCACTGTTAATAGGTGCCGAGTGTCTACGTTAGTCAGAGACACCGAATGTACGTGCATAGTGGTATGCGACAAGTTGTTGCCCCCAGTAAACCCGAACCATCAAAAATTAGCCATTGTCCACGACTTTTTAGGACGCGACAATCGATTCCTCGTCGTGAGATGTCATATACAGTGCAGATATTTCACGGGTTGGACAAACGTGGTAGTAGCCCCGATTAAGGTTTGCGCAGTGCTAATTGGACAAAACCCCCAAGTCCTCCAGCAAGAAGTGGCCCAACAAGTAGTCACCCGGGCACAAGAAGCTAAGAGGAAGGAGCAACCTGCTAAGTTGACCCCTAGGAGTACCCTCGAAGACAATGAGTTAAAATTGACTTCCTTCGCTATTGCCCAGAAGGAATACCCCAGTCTTAAGCCCTTATGGGAAAAGGCGATTAAGAGGGAAACTCTCCAAGTGAAAGGAAAGAAGCCAATCAAGTATCTTGTTGAAGACCCTCTTCTATACCGTGCTATCAGCGAGGAAAATAAGGATGGCAACAAAGCATTGTGTGTACCCCAAGAATACACTCAAAGAATCTTGAATACCGCGCATGATGGAATATTAGCCAGACACTTTGGGCACAATAAAACGTCGCGGCGGATATTCAGACACTTTTATTGGCCCCAGGCGGCCAAGGATATTGTGGCCTATTGCCCGTCATGCGACGTGTGTCAGAAAGATCCCTCCAGAGGAAAGGTACCTCCCGCGCCATTTCAAAAAGTGCCTGTTATAACCGAACCATTCTTTGTAGTGGCTATCGAGTAGGTGGGACCCATTCACCCCCCCTTCAAGCGGAGGACACTCCTACATCTTCACTCTAGTAGATTGTGCCACCCGTTTTCCAGATGCAGTGGCACTATAGAAAATTGACACTATTTCCTGCGCGGAAGCCCTAATTTGAATATTTGCCCGAGTAGGCCTGCCTAAAGAAATTCTATCTGATAGAGGGTGCCAGTTCACATAAGAATTGATGGAGTACTTTAATAAACTACTGCTAGTCAGGCCAATTTTTACGAGTCCATTTCATCCATCCACAAACGGAATCTGTGTGAAATTAAACGGGACTCTCAAAAATATATTGAAGAAGTTGTGTCAAAACAACCCGACTCAGTGGCACAGATACTCACCTGCCTGTAGCCCTGTTCGCATGCAGAGAAATCCCTCACCGGACGCTGGGATTTTCGCCCTTTGAGCTATTATACGGGAGAAATGTGCGAGGTCCTATGAGCATTCTTAAAGAATTATTTACCAATGCGCATCTCGAACAAGAGATTAAATCTTCTTACGAATACGTAATGGAAATGCGCGAGCGCCTAGAATACTGCTCAGGATTAGCTCGAGACAACGCCGCGAAAAATTTAGCCAAATACCGGGACTATTTCGATATGAAAACGAAGGCGCGAATATCAAAGGTAAGGGATGAAGTCTTATTATTACTCCCGACCGAAAATAATAAGCTATGGGCCCAATGGAAGGGACCGTTTGAAGTAATCGAGGCACGAGGACCAGTCGATTACTTGATAGGTTCTTCGCCCTGTTGTGGGTATCTATCACAAAAATGCTGAAAAAATATCACCGCCACGCGTGCATAAATAATATTACCCTTCTAGACGAAGAAGAAACGATTGATGTCGCTTACCCGTGGACACTCCTACAGGTCATAAACACAGTATGTGTAGAACAAGACGAGGAATACGAACTGCCCTCGCTCTCACTCATCACGGAAGACACTCGGGTGGATTTAAAGATAAATCCCCACTTAGAGATTCAACAGAAAGTGGAAATGTTGAACTTGCTCAAAGAATTCCCGGATGTGGCAAGGATTTCATCCATGAAATCAAACTAAAAACTAATTCAGTGGAGCGGAGCAAACTGTATCCGTTGCCGATATACCTACGGGAAGCCTTCAATAATGAAGTCCGGAACTTATTAAAATTGGAAATTTTAGAGCCATCGGAGTCCGATTATTGTCTCTCCATCGTAATGGTTAAGAAACCTGATCAATCATTTCGGATGTGCGTGGACTTCCAAAAATTGAATTCAGTGACGGGTTTCGACGCCGAGCCCGTCTCGCTAATAGACCAAAATCTCCATCTATTTGAAGATGCTAAATACATCACCGAATTGGATTTATGTAAGGCGTACTATCAAATACCGCTCGCTAACGAGTCTAAAAAGCTGCGGGCTTTTGCAACCGAGAGAGGGCTTATGCAGTTTACCAGGTTACCCTTCGGACTACTTACAGCCGGTAGCAATTACAATAGAATGATGAGGAGAATAATCGCTGGCCTAAGTGACGTGTCGTTTTACTTCTATAACGTGTACGTAGCTAGCCGTACATGTGAGTCCCACTTACACGCCTTACGCTCGTTGCAAGAGAAATTGAAGGAGCAAGGACTAACCGCCGGGCCTACCAAGTGGTATTTCGCCTACGAATCCATTGACTACCTGGGATTCAAAATAGGGCAAAAACACTTAACTACCCAGCAAGAAAAAGTGGACGCCATAGTCAAAATGCTCCGACCGAAAACACATAAACAACTCCGTTCATTCATGGAAGCCGCTTCTTTTTATCGGCGTTTCGTACCGCACTTCACTTCCATCGCGGCCCCACTGAATGATTTATTAAAAAAGACAGCGTCAGACCCTATCACGTGGAACCCCCATGCAATAACTCAGTTGGAGGTTCTAAAAGAAAAAGTCGTAACTGCGCCGATTCTTCGTTAACCGAATCTCCGCAAGATCTTCGGAATTCGCACCGACGTTAGCCGAAACGGTATCGGTGGAGTATTGCTTCAATACGAAGATGACCAAACATCCTATCCCATAACCTATGTCAGTAGGAAGCTTTCGAGTAGAGAAAGAGCTTATGCTACCGTCGAAATCGAACCTTTGGCCATAATATGGTCCATAGGTAAATTAAATATTATCTAATAGGGCGCGAGTTTAAGTTGGAATGTGACCATAAACCTTTGTCATATTTAAGTAAAAATAAGAGCAAGAATGGAAGGCTCCTAAGATGGAGTTTAATCTTGATGGAGTATCAGTACTCAATTTCCCATATAAAAGGGCCTGACAATTGTATGGCCGACTCGTTAAGTCGGAATCCTGTCGAAGACTAAGGTGTATGCTGACTAATGTATTATAATAATAGTGATGGATCTCAGGTAGGTAAGGTTAGGTATATAAGTGTAATGTTAATTGTAAATTGTTAGAGTTGTAATTAAGAGGGGGCGAGTGACCCCCAATTGTAAATAAGAATCTCGTAAGCTGGAAAATTCATGTAAGTATTAATGTAGGGTCAGGTGGAGACGTTATCGAGACATTCACGGGTGAACTCGAAGTTTATTGTATAATATAGTGTTCATTAAGTTCGCTTTGTAAAATATTGTAAGTATCCGACAGGAATACCCTCGCCCCCGTTAATTTCTTTAGGAGGGAGGTAAATGTAGAGGTATTATAACATAACGCCACACAGAAGGCCAAGTGGACATATATTTAAAGGCCCTCTTCGGAGAGCGAGAGTAACGTACCAAAATATGAGGGGCGTGAGGACGTTAGTCGTCTGACTAACCGTCAAACTGCCGAAAGTCTTTGATCGCCTCCGCCGACTTGGTAGTCGAATCGAGCTGCTGGACCAAGGTTACTACTAAAGGCCATTAAGCAGCTCTCAAAAGATCCGATTACCTACGAGGTCTGGAGGCTCCTGGGCAGAACGCCAAAAAAGCGGCGCTTGATAAAAAAAAACACCGAGGAGAAATTATATGATGGTTTTCGGTGCCCCTCATTAAGAAGCAGACCTGGGCTCTGCGGTGCCACCCTCCTCTCACCCCTCGCACTCTCCTCAGCGGCCTTGCCCCGTCCCCCTTAGGTGGGGCGGTCGCCGGTCTATAAATCCCAGTTTCGAAATCGACTTCTAAAACTGAGAAGTTCGTCCCGTTTTCGTATCGGTGCCATACCGAGTTATTCTTCACAGACTTGCACTACAGAAATAAGAACCAGCAAAGACCATAAGGTCCGCTGAAGGCCAGTCCGCTTACACATTCTAACGTTAGTGTACATGCTGTTTTTTTGTTATATATATATGGTGCGGTTAAGGTAATGGCATATTTAGACAACTGCTCTGCTTCAGGTCCAGCAGGTGATCCTATCCTCCTTGAACTGGAAGACACCACTTAGGGATGACCCATCCATCAGCCCCAAAAAGCTGATTTCAAAGACACGCCTTTATGTCGTCTCGTTTACCGTCACAGAAAACTGTTATTATTAATATATTAACAGCGTTGACTGAGCCAAAACGCTCGAAAGATGGAAAAATATCCAAGACAAATTGGTGCGGTTAAGGTAATGGCATATTTAGACAACTGCTCTGCTTCAGGTCCAGCAGGTGATCCTATCCTCCTTGAACTGGAAGACACCACTTAGGGATGACCCATCCATCAGCCCAAAATAGCTGATTTCAAAGACACGCCTTTATGTCGTCTCGTTTACCGTCACAGAAAACTGTTATTATTAATATATTAACAGCGTTGACTGAGCCAAAACGCTCGAAAGATGGAAAAATATCCAAGACAAATTGGTGCGGTTAAGGTAATGGCATATTTAGACAACTGCTCTGCTTCAGGTCCAGCAGGTGATCCTATCCTCCTTGAACTGGAAGACACCACTTAGGGATGACCCATCCATCAGCCCCAAAAAGCTGATTTCAAAGACACGCCTTTATGTCGTCTCGTTTACCGTCACAGAAAACTGTTATTATTAATATATTAACAGCGTTGACTGAGCCAAAACGCTCGAAAGATGGAAAAATATCCAAGACAAATTGGTGCGGTTAAGGTAATGGCATATTTAGACAACTGCTCTGCTTCAGGTCCAGCAGGTGATCCTATCCTCCTTGAACTGGAAGACACCACTTAGGGATGACCCATCCATCAGCCCAAAAAAGCTGAGCATCGCTGATTAACCCCATCCTTTCTAGATGTTGGCAAATTCCTTTTTTAACTATTTTCTCAAGAATTTTACAGACTACAGGAGTTAGGCTAACTGGTCTAAAGTTATTTGGATCATCTTTACTACCCTTCTTGAAAATGGGGACTACATTCTCTCTCTTCCAATCATCGGGTATTTCTCCATATTCCAGTGACCTAGTATACAACTTCTCCAGAGCTATTGAGATACTTTCTACCCCTTCTTTAAGTATCCTAGAATGAATATTATCAGGGCCGGAGGCCTTGGTAGTATCTAACTCACCTATTAGTTCTTTTATCGTCCTCCAATCCACACTAATGGTAGACAACACCTCTTTCCCTGACCCATGAGTACTATTTAGTTTCTCTTTTGTAAATACTGATGCAAAATGACCATTTAGTACCTCAACTATTTCCTCATCAGTTTCTCTCACAAACCCTTCATATTTGATAGGTCCTATTTTAACTCTGCCAGACTTGTTATTAATTTTATAGTAACTAAAGAACTTTCTAGGATCTTTGTTGCTATCCTGAGCTAATTTAATTTCTGACACCCTTTTGTTCTTCTTTATAATCTTATTTAACTCATTCCTAGCCATTCTATAATCACTTAAATTTTGAATATTATTTTGTACCTGTAATTTTTTATATGCCCTTCTCTGAAATTTTTCTAGCTATCTCCTGATTCCACCAAAATGGTTTCCTACTTTTGTTGGTAATGGCCTTCATTGGGATACATTGTTCTTGGACTACATTTATTATATGCTTGAAAGTATCCCACATCCCATATGCATTTTTACCTCTGAATTCTACATCCCAGTCTACAAAATTTAGCAAGCTTCTTGCCTTGATTCAAAATAGCGTCAATTTTAGCGCCTCCCTTGACCAGAAAAGTTGTGAATTTTTATTCCAAGAAATTGAATTTTTTAAAAGAAATTTTAACTTTTTTTCCTCTCATAATTTGAGAAGTTTGCTATGAAATCCGGAGTTTAGGGGAGGTGTGATGTGGATACGATTGTGTGCGCCACACCATGTGGGTTTATTTATGTGTACATAATTAAACCTGCGGGATATGAAGATGGAGGGGAGGGAGAGACTGCCGTTCTTCCCTACTCTCCTCATTCTACATATGTCCATACCTAGGTATCGGAGAGCTGCGTGTCCTACCTGTCGGAATGGTACCAATTACTGTCGCTTTTGGATTAGATACATTTTCACTTCCACCAATATACCTTTTCTTTCATAACCTATTTCTCTCGATGGTTAACATTTTGTTTGTTTGTTTCAAGGCCCCCATTTGGCAAACTCCGTCCGCACGTCTCGATTGCCGCATCTGATTCCCACGACGCTGATCTGCCTTTCCAAGATGGCCGCCGACCCGGTGTCAAATGGAAAACTAGTCATTTCTTTTTCTTCTTTAAATCTCCCAGAGGGTTTTTTTCTCCCTATAATTAGGTCTTAGAATGCAAAAACGAATTTTATTTTAGGCTGTGATTTTAGGTTTTGGTTCTTAAAAGGATTATTTTTAATGAAAGTTTTTATTATTTTAATATTTTGGAAAAGTTTTGTTTGAGTGTTTGTTTCGTTGAGCGAATGATTCGTTTAAAAAATTGAGACTTTTATTCGTTATTGCTTGGAAAATTGATTTTAGCTTTAAAAGCAAAAAAATGATGGATTTTAATGGGAGAGGATGGATTTAAATGAGATGGATTGATAGGTTTAAATTGAAGATGGATTTTAATTAGAGATATGTTTGTAGCTCCCCGGAACAGACTGATGGCATCTCGGCTCCTTCCGACCGTTGGGGAGATTAAGGGAGAAAGATTTGATCCTACAGGGCTGTTGACCCCCTCAACATGGGGCCGCGCCCCTTGTGAGGCTGTCCTGAGGGACTAGGTTAGAGTGGAGGGAGGCTATTGCATGCTGTGACCCCTGCAACATCTAGGAAGTGCAAGTTCTATTGCAACTTAACCGCCCCGTAAGGGACGTGGCGATTTGCCTTCATGGCTGCCGTGCTGGCAGCACTCAGCGCCCATTCAGGCCCCAGCTTAACCTATTCTTCTTGCTGCACCCCCCCCCCCGTAAGCGGCGTGGCGATATGCTCTCCTGGCCGCTGTCCTGACGGGACTCAGCGCCCTGTCCGGCCCCAGCTTGGCATCCTTTTTCTCCTTCTGCTAACCCCTATCCGTCTTTTGTACCAATTCTCTTCCCCGTAAGCGGCGCTGCGATTTCCCATCCTGGCCGCCGTGCTGACCGGATCCAGCGCTCCGTCCGGCCCTAGCTTAGCCTCTCTTCCTTCCTTCAGATAGCCTGTATTATCCCCTACTTCGTCGCTTTTCATACAACTTTCTCTGGTCAGCATCTAATTTCACAGGGTAGATGCTGACCTTCTTCTCAGCCAACCGTCCCAGATCGGGGCTGAGGGAGAAGGGGACAACGTCCCCTGAGCTATAAGCTCTGGTTCGGGTCGTGTCTTTTTAACAACCTGCTTCATCTTCACCCATACCTTCCTCACGTCCCTTTTTCTTTTCTCTTCACACACTATCAATTTTATGCCGTGCCCAAGGTGGAGCCGCCATGCTGAAGGGCTGCAAGGTCACCAGGCGGGAGGGGTGGCCTTAAATGGCGGCACCTGGCTCTGCCAGGCCTGTATGCACCGCTTGCAGAGCGAGCAACTGCGAGGGGTGATGAACTATTGCTTCCCGTAGAACAAAGAGGGCACCATGCCCATGTATGAAAATTAAAAAGAAAACACAAATCTCTCCCCAATTCCACTTGATCATCAACGGAGCCGCCCTCGGGCAGCTTCCCTGAAAAAATGGAGGGTGCCCCCCATGTGCTTGCGCAGGGGACCCTTCATATTTCTCTAACCGGAGAGGAGGCTTACTCCTTTCCTAAGACTACGGGTGTAGGGGACTCATCCTCACCCCCTTCTCTGGAGGTGCTTTCGGGCACCTCCCTATTTCCAGCGGTAGTCCCTCCTTTTCTTTCTAAGGGGACTGCCAAGAAAGCCAGAAGGCAGGGCATTGCCGACCGTCCCTAATTGAAGCTGCTCGGTAGGGCAAACCCCCTTAGGGAGGAGAGGGAAGCCAGGCCCCTTCGGTCGCTTCCCTCAAAAGACCTGCTGGCAAGAATATTGAACCTTGCTGACTAATAACAATACTGCCAACGGGACCAGCGATGTCTGGGGGGGGGGGAGGGGGATGGCCAACTGGAGGCCTCCCCCTGAGGTATACATGGTCCTTGAGGCAACCCAGCCTCAGACGGTAGGGCCTTCCATGGGAGGAGAATCCGGGCTCGGCGCCAAGCACCGAACCCGAATCCGCCCCTATGCAAGGTCCTCCTCAAACGGCTAGGGTTTCTGAGGCAGTAGAAGGAGGGGAAGGATCTCTTCCGACCGGTGCCCCTACGACTACCAGGACCTTCTTCTCCATTTCGGAGAAGGACCAGACTGAGGTCGGTCCATCTGGCCTGGGGGCTCCTTCCGGCGGAGGTGAGAAGCGGGTTAATTCCCTGCCTTCCCTCCGAAAAAGAACAAGAAAATGACAAAGAAGACTCGGTCTCCTCTCCATCCGCGAGGAGGAATGGGTCTGCTGCTACGGTAAGCGACCAAGCCAAGATCAACACATCCGGCCCCTCTGCCCTCCCCCGGGGAGAGCCCCTGATTATGACAAAGACCAAAAGTGCACAGGGGTGAGCCTCGATAACATCGGGGCCCCTGATTCAGAGGTTGCCTGGCGTTTTCGAGCCCGCTGGCTTTAAACGCTTCCTCGTAATTCGATCCACTGATGGCAGCATGTTGGCCAAGGGCAACATGATCCTTTAGAGGAGAGGATTAGCTAGTGCACTTGGTAGAGAGCCAAAGGTGACCCGTTTCTCGGACGGGAGCCTTCTGGCGAATGCAGCGAATCCCGCCGAGGCGGCTAAGATAAGTGCTCTTCGGACACTTCATGGAACCCCTGTGAGGGTGACGCCGCACTCTACCAGAAAATTTGTGAGAGGAGTAGTTCTTGCGAGGGAACTCGTTGACTACTCCATAGAGGACATCACCTTAGAGCTGGGTGACCATGGGTTGGTCAAGGTCGAACGTGTGATGAGAAAACAGGGAGGGGCCTCGAGACCCACCCCTACACTCTTCGTCACGTTCGACTGTGACAAGCTCCCTGAGTCGGTGCGTGCTGGTTGGTACCGCTACTGCGTAAAAATATTCGTGCCACTGCCGCGGCGGTGCTAATACTGTCACCGCTTCGGCAATACAAATCGTTATTGTAGACGTGCAAAGTCGGGATCACCCGAAGTCTGTGTAAATTGCTCCAAGTGTGTCAATTGCGGAGAGCCGCACTCCGCTTCTTCGAAGCAATGTGGTGCATATCTCCTTGAGAAATAAATCCTGGTCGTTTAGGCCCAGGATCGACTCTCATTATGCGAGGCTAAGGACTTGGTCCTGGCGCACCCGACTCTGCTTGAGACGTCTTATGCCTCAATAGTTAGAAAGGCACCCTCTGCTCGTGGCCCATCCAGGCCAACGAGCAAGGTTGTTTCCGCACCCATTCAGAGCCCTTCTGCGGGCTCTACTCAACCTGGGCACTCTCCTGGTAAAACTGGCGGCAAAAAGGGTTCATACCCAGCCCCGGCTAAAACCAAGAAAGGAGCTTTGGCTCGGAGACGGTGGTCCCTCGAAAAGAGAGACCCCCGCCTCGGAAGCCGCAACGCCCGCCTAAGGTTTCGAGGCGGAGGGAGGAAAATACCTGAATGGCCTGCCCAACCTCCCCCAATAAGTCCTCGAAAGCAACAGCGCCTTCAGCGCTTTGTCCGGCCAATTGCCTCCGGGAGGCGTGCGGCCATTCCCGTGAGGGTCTTCTGTTCGAAGGGGGTTCCCGCGTCTCCTCCGAGCTAGACCTGGAGGGCATATTCCTTCAACGGAATTGCCGTGGACTCTGGGCACACTGGGAGGAGCTGCGGAGGCTCGTCTCGTCCCGTTCCCCGTTCTGCAGGAGTACATACTAGGCAAGTGCGCCCTGCCCGCCCTCCCGGGGTATAAGGGTCTTGCGACCCCACCACTGTAGGATGGCCGAGCTGGGGGATGCTCGGTTTACAGCCGGTATAATGTCTCCGTTCTTCCTTTCACTTTATATACCTCCTTTCAGGCAGTGGCTTTGCAGCTTGACCTGGATAGGAGGTATACTATCATTTCTGCGTACATTCCACCGTCAGCTGACTTCGACGCGGGGGACTTCCGCCGCGTCGTGGCACGGTTTCCGAGGCCCTTTTTCTTGCTTGGAGATCTGAACGGCAGGCATCCTCTCTAGGGAGACTACTCAATAATTCCCAGGGGGCAAGTCCTTGAGATAGGTGTCCTAAATGTGTATGAGTTTACGCATCAATGCCCGAGAACCGCTTCATTTTCTTGCCTTGATCTATCTTTGTGCTCTCCGGATGCACAGCCTGATTTTGATTGGGGGGTGGTCGATGACCTCCATGGTAGTGATCACTTTCCCATTCAAATATCATTTTCAGGGCAACTGCCGTCTGAGAGCCCACCTTGGTGGTGCTTGGCGCGGGCGCGGTGGCCTGCATTTCAGGAAATGACTGAATTCTCTATCTCAGTCGAGGAGTTTAGGTCGATAGATGAGGCCGTTGATTTCTTATCCAGTAGCCTTATCGTCACGGGCCTGACTACTATTCCTAGAACGTCTGGCCGTTTTGTACACCGACCACTCCTTTGGTGGTCGGCCGAGTGTGAGACAGCACTCAAACAGAAGCGTTATGCCTACATGCGCTATAAGTGCCGCCCGAACGATTTCACTGTCGGTGAATTTCGTCGGGCTAGGGCTAGGTTCAGGTATATTTCGAAGCACGCCCGCAGCTCTTCTTGGGCATACGTGTCTTAACGGGAAGACCCTTTTAACAGAGTTGTGGAAGAGAGTCAACAGGATTCGGGGCAAGTTCTCGCAGGAAGCCTCCCTCCCGTTCTCCAGGAGAATGGGACCGCAATCTGGGACCCTGCGTCCGTGGCGGTATCCTTCGCGACTGCTTTCTCCGTATTCTCTAGCCACGATGCTGATCCGCCAGCATTAAATGCACGTCGTGATGTCGCGAAAGGCCGCCGGCTGGACTTTACCTCTAGAGGCGGAGAACCATACAACGACAGGTTTACTGTGAGTGATTTGCGTTCCGCCCTTGCTTCATGCGCTTACTGCGCCCATGGTCCGGACGATGTCCTGTACGCCATGCTTCGACACCTGGGTGAGCGAGGCATGGCCTTTCTGTTAGATTTGTTTAACAGGATCTGGGTGGAGGGTCTCCTCCCAGATTCCTGGCCAATCGCTTCTGTGTTCGCGTTTCGCAAACCAGGGAGAGATCACTCTACTTTGGCCGGTTTCCGCCTAATCTCTCGAACCTCTTGCGTGTGGAAGTTGATGTAAAAATGCAGTCTGCGAGGCCTTCCTTCGTAGACAGCACTACGCCAGGGTGTTTTTCGATCTGGAGAAGGCCTATGATACCTCATGCCGATACGGTATCATGGAGGCGAGGGAACGCCTCCCAATGTTTATATCTGAATTTTTGCGAGATCTTCGATTCCGCGTACGGGTAGGGGAGCCCTCTCCTTTCCAAAGGATCAGGAAGAGGGTATCCCGGAGAGAAGTGTCATCAGTGTCACACTCTTTGCCCTGAGCATCAATGGCATCACCTCGGTGCTGCCTGAAGATGTTCTTGCTACGCTCTACGTGGATGACCTTAAGATCTCTTTTGGCGCGGCCTAGATGCCAACTCTGGAGCGTCGACTCCAACAGGCATTGAACCACGTCTCTTGCTATGCCGAAGCGCACAGGTTTCGGTTTTCTTTGGCCAAGACTAAGGTGGTGCACATCTGCCGCCATCCACGGCTTCACCCCGACCCAGATTTGTTTCTTAATGGGGTGCGCCTGGATGTGATGGAATCGCACCGTTTCCTTGGTCTTGTAATCGACCAACGCCTTACCTGGGAGGCTCATATTCGCAGCCTTAGGGTCTCTTGTACCCGCGCCATGGACATTCTCCGTTCCGTGACGTTCAATCCTTGGGGCGCTGATAGGGCTACTGCCTTACTTTTTTATTGATCCTTTGTTCGTTCGAAGCTCGACTACGGATGCGAGTTTTATGCATCCGCAGCCGAGCGTTTATTGCGGAAGGTGGACTCGATCCACCACATCGGCCTTCGCTTTGCGACCGGTGCATTCCCCCCTCCCCCATTGAGAGCCTGTTGGTCGATGCTGGGGAGATGCCACTCGCTCTACGCCGCGTACAGTGCATCACTCGCCTGTACACGCGAGCCCGGCGTCTCCCTCAGTCGCCAACAGCTCTCACTGCATCCGCACTGATATCGACGGTGCCTATGCCGCCGAGAGACGCCAGTCATACCCTAAGCCCTTTGGGTTTAGGGCCAGGAAACTCCTTCGAGAGCTAGGGATAGCTCTCGGGCCGGTGGCGCCCCTGGTTCTTCCCAGGACGCCACCCTGGAGGGTACCACATTTGGATATTTGTCACCACGCCTCTGCTTCCAAAGCTGGTACAACGCCGGGACTATTGCGTTCGACCTTTTTGGAGCACACATCGTGTCACGCTGGAACCGTGCCATGTATACGGAGTGCTCCAAGTCCCAAGAGCGGGTCGGCTTCCACGCCGTATCTCCTCTGTTTGAAGCCAGCGGGGCTCTGCCAGGCACTGCATCTGTCTTCACGGCCGAGCTGGTGTCAATACACCACTCTGTACTGGAGCTCACGCGACGTGCTCGGTTCGGAGACCGGATTATGATCTATAGCGACTCACAAAGAGCCCTGAGGCCTCTCGGTGCATTGGAATCTCCGCATCCCCCTGGTTCGCGATATCCGTGACGCCACGGTTTTGGCGAGCTGGGCGGATGTCGAGATTATCTTCTGCTGGGTTCCTGGACATGTAGGAATTGCGGGGAATGAGGGCGCCAAAGAGTCCTCGAGGACTCTGCGACCGGACCAGCGTTTCCCTCTTCCTCACTCCGACTACATGGCAGGAATACGGGCAGCTCTTCGGACCTCTTGGCAAAGAAGATGGGAGACGGTCGAAGGGAACTTAAAGTTGCGTGCCATTGCGCCGCGACTGTTCCCATGGACCTATCCCCCAATGCCGCGATGGCTTCAGGTCGCTTTCTGTCTTCTCCGAATCGGACACACTCGTGTGACGCATCGCTATCTGCTGGAGCGCTCGCCTTCGTCCTATTGTGACGACTGCGTCGTCCTCCAGATTGTTTGGCACATTCTTGTTGAATGTCCCAGTCTGGGTGATCTTCGCGCACGTTACATGTCCCGTTACCGGTATGGGCGGGGTCGCTACCGCCTGTCGCTTGTACTCGGGACGAGTGCGTGCACATTGCCTGATGGACATGTTGACTTTTTGGGGAAGGCGGGCCTTCTCCCTATTATTTAAGCAGGGTTTATTTTGTTTCGTTGTTTTGGGTTTTTTTTTCCCCTTATAGGTCTCATGCTCCTGCGCCGGGGAGACCTCCCCCCGACGCAGGAGCTTGCTTAATGCTCGCTACCCTTTCCTTTTTCTAAGGGGGGGCGGTTTTTTATCTTGAATTTTATTTTAAAGTAGCCTAGCCATAGGCCAGTTTTTAATAGGGCGACTAATGCCCAAGTAGGCAGTCGCCAGATGAGCTCTTAAAAAATAAAAAATGCCTTCCTGGCCGCCGTGCTGACGGGACTCAGCGCCCCGTCCGCCCACAGCTTAGCCTCTTCTTCTTTTCTTACTTTTGCCTCTGTACGAGTCGACATATGCGCCCATTGGGGTGCATCGTCTGCAGGACCGTGCCTTAGAGGAGGTTTGGTTGCCCGGGTCGTCATTTTGTTTCTGGGAAGTCTTAGCACCGCATTACAGACAATCTCCGTTATGCGGATCCGCTGTTTTTAAAACGACAGTGGGAGTCAGGGGGCGGGTTACCCCGTCTGGTCTGTATGGGTGCTCTTTGGACTCACGATGACGATTTGGTGCATGCCCTCGGCTCCAGGGGCAGCTTTGATCCTTTTGGGTCAGAAGTCGACCCTGAGTTGGATTACGACCGATTTTTAGTCTTGAAAGCGAACGATAGTCATCATAGTAAGGCTGACATCTTTGAAGTCTACGAGGATTTTGTTGAGAAATGTGGCCACGTAATGATGGCGCATTGATAGTCGAGGCGAAATCAAGCGAGCAGCATCAGCGGATTAAGACCCTACAGTCTATAGCTTCTGTAGACGTGTACTCTGCTTCGCACCTGACATTTAACACCAGTAAAGGTGTTATCCGATCGGGAGAGTTAATAGATTACGATGTTGACAGGCTGGTATCAAAACTTACCAATCAGAAAGTTGTAAGTGCCCACCGCATTTCCAGGTTTGTGAATGGCGCTAGGTCACCTACCGCCACCATAATCCTGACCTTCAACAGATTGGAACCGCCCAAGTACGTTAAGGCTGGCTATCTTAACATCCCAGTCAAGACTTACGTTGAAAACCCACAGCGCTGCTTCCATTGCCAACGCTTTGGCCATGTAAGCAAGTTTTGTAAACAGGTAAGGTTGTGTGTGAATTGTGGATCGGATTATCACGGGACGCCCTGTTCTCAACAGCCGTGCTGCCCTAACTTGGTGGAGAACACCCTGCAACATCACAGCAATGCACTTTCTTATTCTGTGAGAGGGAAGTCATTGCCAATAGAAACAAGAACAGGGTTGGAAAAAAACGTGGGTTTTTGAAAGTAACCTAGTGGGTTTATGTCGGTTTTTTTTGGTTTTTTACTTTTTGCTGAAAATTTAATAAGAGCTAAATGTTTTTAAGAATTTTTCTATATGTATTCTACATTTTTCATTAACTATCTTTACTTTCTTCAGATTTTTTTAATATTACTGATAACTTTACAAATAAAATAATCTTTCGTTATTAAAATGCCATTTGGAAGTGGTTGTAAAAGAGACACTTGCTGGCAGGAAGTCATTGATATAAAGGATGATAAAACAAGAGTATCATGGAAATTTTGTCTAGAAAAGATTAGCAAAAAAATTGAAAGAATCAAGAAGCAAAATGGAAAATTAAGCAACAACAGGAAGAAACAACTAATCCAAGTGAAGAGACTGCTAAAGTACAATATGATGTAGATATATAAAAAATAAGGCCTTGCAGTTCATTGAGTGACATAACTGATATTAGCCACACTTCAAACTTTGCTTCAACATCATTTACTGCATGCTCATCTGGTATTTCCTCTTCCACACCCTTCAAATCTCTTAAACGTCAGAAAACAATGGGATCATTTGTAGTGAGAACAGATTCAGAACAGAAGGGAAAGGTTGATAATGGACTTGCACGATTCTTTTTCAGTGCAAACATTCCTTTCAATGCTGTGGAAAGTCCTGAATTTCAAAAATTTTGTTCACTCCTGAGACCAGGTTATGAATCACCAAATAGAAAGAAGCTTGATGGAGAGCTACTGGATGACGTATATGCTGAAACCATTGAGGAAATTAAACAAGAACTATCAGTTGGTGACTCTTACCCACAAACAAAGACTCTCACAATTATGCAGGATGGTTGGATCAGTGTGTCTAATGATCCCATTATTGCACACAGTCTTCACACAGGTACAAGGAGTTATTTGCTTTCAATAACTGATGCTGGCTCTGCTAAGAAGACATCAGAATATTGTGCTGGGCTCATCAAAACAGCCATAGATGAAGTGAAAAGTGATTTTGGTTAAAAGGTATGTGATAAATTATCATAAATATCATTGACAACTGTTATTTTTTCTTATTACCAACACTTCATTCTTAAATATTATATAAAAACAACTTTACGATATTTTGAAATTTAATGAACTTCAAGACAACTAGATAGCTAAATCCTAAATACACATTGATTATGTAAATGTTAGGATACAATATTTTCCAACAAATATAGTAGCATTTCATTTATCTGTGATTTCGGGTTTTTGCTGTTTGTACAAATAATGAAAACAAAATGATCAGAATGAAGGAGTTGCTCAACACAGAATTTCCTGAACTGTTAACGTATGGGTGCAGTGCACACTATATTAACCTTCTTGAGAAAGAGAGCAAATGGCATTTTAAATAACAAAAGATTAGCTATTTGTTAAGCTATCAATAATACTAAAAACATCTGAAGAAAGTAAGGATAGTTAATGACAAATGAATCTAGAATACAAATAAAAATTCTTAAAAACATTTAACTATCAATTAATTTGAACTAAAAGTAAAAATTCCATTAAAATCCAATAAAACCCCAAATTACCCAATACCCAGTGGGTTTTTTAGGTGGGTTTTGGGTGGGGTTTTTATTGCCAACCCTGGTTTTAAAGAGGAGAGAAGAAGATAAGGAGATGTATGTCCAACCTGGTGTGAGCTTTTCGGATGCTCTGCGTTCTACCGGGCCAAAGAAAGGGAGAATCCAGAAACCTCCTACTGGTTCTCCTGTAAAAAGTCTCCCCATCCTAAATATACATCCCGCGATGAACACTCTTGGTCAGCACCTAACAGTGCTTCTGAGGTTACCAACAAGAAGAGGAACCTTCCATCCTCTCCTGGTTCCCCAAGGGTAGTTAAGCACCCTACTACCGCCCTAGAACATGTGGATGTTGGTCCTCAGGTGGTATCCATTCTACCTCTGGACATTCACCCTGCCCATAAAGTACCAAGCTCTTCAGCTCCAAAGCCAGTTATCACTCCAGCCCCCCTTGTTGATACTTCTTTGGAATTCCTTCGATCCCTGAATGAGAAGAAACCAACCTTTGCTCTTTCGCAGGAGCCAGCTGTTGTGGAGGTTACCCCCTCATCTGAGGAAGACTCTCAAAAATCACCGCATCCTTCTCGATCAGCATCGAATTCACAACTTTGGCCAATGTTCTGGCCACCACCATCGCCTCTACCATCCCAACCAATACCACCAGCTGTGTCAACATAGTCTGTTTCCTCGGCACCTGAACTGACCCCTGGAGTTGCTATTATGCTATTAGTACACTAACGGCGTAGCATAGTATACTAACGGCATTCTTTTAACTGTGATCAAAGCGGAGCTCGCTGCCTCAGTGTGCCTAGTTCGAGTCGCTTCCCTGCAAGGATTTTTTCCAAAAAAGGTAATCAAAATATTACTGCAAGGAAAAAAATATTCCGTTTTCTCTTGCAATGTGGTTTAATGGATTCATATATATATATATATATATATATATATATATATATATATATATATATATATATATATATATTGCACTTTACTCTTTCCCTGACTTCCTTTTTTGTTTTTTTTCGAGAGTTGCAGTGGACTTCGCCGCCGAGAAAGAATTCAACACCGAGGACATTTCAAAGGACGACTCGGCAGTCAGCGCCTTCTCGACCACCGCCAAAGAACCAACGTGGTGGTTTCCCCTCAAAAAGCCTCTTTCGCGTAAGAACGCCGCCGCCTCCGCCCTTGGTGAGGCAAACCAGCTTCGAAGTCTTTTGTACCACTCGCAACTAACAACCAGGACAAGGAAGCGACTCACCTCTCCCCCCTGGAAAGTTTCTCCTCGCCGCAAACAACCCACTACGGGTAGAAAGAAGCACGAGAGTGGAAGGAAAAGAAAACATTTGGTGACGATGAATGATTTTTTTTTCCTTCGAGACGTTTTTTCGCACTCAATGTCATTAGCAGGAAAAAAATAACCGGGAATCGCAAAAAAAGCACAAGATTCTCTTCAGCCAATCCGTAGGGAGGCGCAGTCATCAGAGCTGCTTTGGCGATCGAGTCCTGCAGAAGGAGAATGAAAACAAGTATTGGCATTGAGTACAACCGTATACGTTTAACGGTCAAAAAGGTTTGGTAGGTAGTGGTGGTGGAGGGGGAGGGACCCTTTAATTACCTCACCTTCAGAAGAAAAAATAAACTTCGAGACGCATTGTATCTCCCTAAAGGTAGCACCGGACCTCTCGTCGTAACAAACACCCCCGACAGCCTAAGCCGCGGCGCTACTGCTGGTGCTGCAGCACGCGAGGAACGCAGAAAACAGGTCTCCGTTGTTGTTGGGGGGTTGGGGGGTCGGAAATGAGAAGAACCCTTTGGTTAGAACTAAGAATACCGACACGACTCGTAAGGGGGATAGGGGTTGTGGGGAGGTCGGAAGAAGAAAAAAATACCACTAATAATAGAACGATGTCTACTCTAACCCTCGTCGGCCGCGCTGCTGCTAGATGCCATTGAACACCGCGGCGAAGTATTGGCAAGAGCATCACAACAATCCGCTGAACCTGACGGGGAAAATAAAACTAAAACAATCGAACGCGTTCCAAGAAAAGCAAATACATACGCGCTCGAAAACAACAACAAAGGAACCCTAAATATATTTTTTTTATTGAGGGGAAGGGAGAGGAGGAATATACCTCCACGTACCCCCCTTAAACATAAAAGACTGAGGCATGAGAACGAAGGATGTTCTCGAAAACGACAGCAAACAAACATAAAATGTTCAAAAACAACAAATACTCACGTTTTCGTTTAAGGCGACCTTTTCCCTCGCGAGCAGAGAAAGGGGGATGCTGTTGTCTTCCCGATCGTGGCTCGTTCCCAGGCAAGGCAGCCCCGCAGTCACTAGGACGAAATGCAGATTGATTGAGAGGGTGGCTGTTTTTTATTACGTCTGTGTATAAACGTTATTACACATACAGGGTGCAGATACCCAGCTAGGCTTCGCGCGAAGAATCATCGGACGTTGCTGCTCCTGCTGCAGGGCCGCCGCCGTTGTTGTCGTCGTCGTCGACTATTCGGGAACGTAAGGTCTTGGCGGTGGCCTGGTCGATCTGTAATTGAGTTAGGGAACGCAACGGCCGCCTCGTAGGCAGGTCGCCTGGTTCCGCGAGGAAACAGTCAGCCCATTCCACGTTGACTAAATCCCAGCGGTCTTCGGAAAGGGCGTTCCTGGACGGTGTGAAGTTTGAAAAAAACCCTACCGGGACCGGGGCGAACATCCGACGCACCCCTTGTATTTTACGGAGATTAAACAGCTATTCTTGCACTTTTCCAAAGTGCTGTAACAAAACAGGGATGCGTCCATTGGGGTGAGGTAAAAAACGATCCCGTACACTTCGTCTCCCATAAGAAAAGGAACGTCAGGCTCCCTGGTCACTCCGTCCAGTAACGTGAAGCCGAAGCAGCCGGCCAGGTAGGGGGCCAGGGAAGTCTTCCCCACGACCCCGCGACGGTCATGGATGCACGTGATCTGCCGCGAATCCTGCGCAAGTACGCGCTCGACTGCTGCGAACTGCCCCGAGCGTAAGCCTTGGCCGACGAATAGACAATACCGCCGATGCCGCTCGATCATATTTTTAATGTCTTTAACTTCCTTATTAATATTTATTTTAATATTTGTTCTAATCTTTGTAAAATTGACGATGGACGAAACGTAGAGATATCCTATTAAATGTCGCAATTCCTCGTGTTATATATGAGTTAATTTTAAGCGTCTAACGATTTTTTTTTTTTTCTTTCACATTTAACAACTTCAGTCCTTGGCAATTTCAACCATGGAAAGATTAACAATAGAACAACGTGTTAAAGTTTTCGAAGCCTATTACGAAAATGGACGTTCAAACAGAAACGCATTTTGGTCAACATAATCGACCAACCGAGAGTGCAATTGTGAAAATTGTTCGTAAATTCAAACAAACGGGGTCGGTGGCAGATATGAAAACGCCATTGCGTGCTCGTTTACGCTGTTCAGCTGAAAACATTGCTGCAGTGCGCGAGAATGTGGCCGAAGATCCAGACACCTCTATTCGTCATCGCGCGCAGGAATTGAACCTCTCCACAACAACGTTACTTTGAATTTTGACAAAAGATTTGTCTCTACACGCTTACAAAATTCAATTCACACAAGAACTGAAGACTGCTGACCATTTGAAGCACGGACATTCGTCAATTGGGTGCACAAGCAAAGACAAGCCGATGAGCATTGTTCACAAAAAATCATGTTTAGTGATGGAGCCCATTTTCATCTTGGTGGATTCGTTAATAAGCAGAAATGTTGCATTTGCGCTGATGAAAATCCCAGAAAGATGTTTGAAAAGCCACTGCATCCACACAAGGTCACTGTTTGGTGTGCATTTTTTGTTAGCGGAATCATTGGGCCGTATTTCTTCGAAAATTATGCCGGGAATTCTGTTACGGTGACAGGCGAGCGATACCGTGCCATGAAAACCAACTTTTTATAGGCTAAATTGAATTCTATGGATGTCGAAGATTTGTGGTTTCAACAGGACGGCGCCACCTGCCACACAGCCAATGCAATGATGGCTTTATTGAAGGAGAAGTTTCCAGGTCGCATCATCTCTTGAAAAAGCGAGGTCAATTGGTCACCACGATCGTGTGACGCCTTTAGATTTCTTCCTTTGGGGTCATCTCAAAATTAAGGTCTATGCCAACAAGTCAACAGCAATTCAACAGCTGAAGGATAAGATAATAAGGCATATTGGTGAGATCGAGGAGCAACTATGCAGAGACGTCATCAAAAATTTTGACCATCGAGTGGAGGTGTGCCGCTGAAGCCCTGGCGGACATTTAGGCGATATTATTTTTCACACATAATTGCCATGATTCAAATAACATGATCGAATAGTGAAATCAATAAATTTTTGCCAATAACACTGTTTTATTTACTGCTAACTTTGATCCTGGAACACCCTTTATATATATATATATATATATATATATATATATATATATATATATATATATATATATATATATATATGATTACAGGACCAAAAAGCATCATCTTAATGAGTGTACAGGAAGCAGAACGAGTGCGTTAAGGAATTTTGGACAAATGAAAGTTATAGACCGCTTAGAGAAAAGGATCGGCGACATACTTGCTATTCTTTTGCATTGGGTTGATTACCTACTTGCATTTGCTAATCTCTTGCATTGGTTTGATTTCCTAAAAACTATTCTCTTGCATTGAGTTGATTACATAATTGCCATTTCTCTTCCATTGGTTTAATTACATCCTTGCCATTCTCTTGCAAGGATTTGATTACATACTTGCCATTCCTTTGCGCTGGGTTGAACACCTACTAGCCATTCTCTTGTATGCGGTGATTACATACTTGCCATTCCTTTGCATTGGGGTAGTTACCTACATACTATTCTTTTGCATGTGGCAATTAAATACTTGCCATTTTCTTGGATTAGGTCAACTATATGCTTGCCTTTCCCTTGCTTTGAGTTGGTTACCAACCTGCCATTCTCTTGCATTGGTTTAATTACATAGCTGCCATTCCCTTGCATTGTGTTAACTGCATACTTGCCATTCTCTTGCATTGGCTTAATTACATACTTGCCATTATTTTGCATAAGTTTGATTACATACTTGCCATCTTTAGTTGAAAAAGTGCCATTTTAAAAGTCGCAAAACGCTTCATTTGTCTTTGAACAACACCAAAATCAGTGACCCAGAAACAGTTAAAATCTACAGTCAATTTTTGCCTCTAAGAACAACATACAAAATATACAGGGACAAAACCATAACCACAAGACTACCACAAACCCTCGACTGAAAATATTCGCTGTTAGAGGCAGGACCAAGAAGAAATACGACCATCTTTAGAGTGTTATGGTAGCAAACCACTGAAGCCGAAAGACAGGTTGTACCGAGACTTCCGAGAACCATACTCCTACCACTACAAGAACCTAACATCTCCCACAGGAGATCTGTGGAGAAAGCGGTGAAGTTGGGGGAAGTGCAAATGGGGTATTCCGGCCCATGGGGGAAACTCGTTCCGTTGAGGCTGGAAGAGCACACAGCACTCCCAGATGTCAGTTGCAGCTAGGGTGCCAAAGCTATAAATAGAGAGAGAGAGAGAGATAAAAAACATAGAAAAAGAGAGAGAACGATAGACAGACAGACAGACAGAGAATTTTCGTTGGTCATTTCCGAGGTGATTGTACCAAACAAGGGCACCGACCCAAAGGGGATTAGCTGCGTGGTCGTGGATTTAGATACAGGGGGATTAACATAGAAGTCAAGGCTCTTCCTTATGTGGCAGCTTCGCTTAAGAGTCCAAAACACTCTTAAGGGAAATCGCCATGGCCAGGGAACTTTGGTTTCCGCAGAACCGCCCATCAAGCGACCTACTAAGGAGGAGTCTCTCAGTAACCACACTAACAAACATTCACTTTTCCTTCAATATTTCATATTTAGACGAGCCAAAATTGGCGAAAAACTAACTATTTTTTCCACCCTTTTTCCTTAAACCAATTTCCTTCTTAAAACTTTCCAAAATTATTTAATTTTCGAATGAACTGAGAAGAGGCCTTAGGAGATAGGTCAAAAGGCCGTGTCATTTTACTTTTCCTTTTATTATTCAATATTTGAGGTACTTTACTTTTGATCTTTGTCTCCCAACTGCGATACCGAGTTTATATAAGTAATGGCGCGGTTGTGTTTTCTCGGTTGTCGAGAAGCTTTATTCCGGTCGACCGCATCATTTTCACGAGCTCCTGACCTCCTGAAAATTCTTCATAATTTCAACTGTATTTTTCATCGTCTCCTAATAAAAGATGGAAGGACGGATAGAAAGGATGTGGGAGGAAGATGACAAAGTAATGGAGGAGTTTCGACGTCAGGTTTGGGAAGAAGGGATTTCTTTTTATCGATTTTATTCAACACCAACTCAGGTTTCGAGAAGACCAAAACTTAGCCCCATAAGAGAGGAGAAAAATAAAAGAATTAAGAAAAAGAATAGAATTAGGAACATCTTCGAATCTTGGTTTTGTTATTTACGGAAGAACGAGATAAAGGAATGAGGAACAAGAATGAAAATATAAGAAAATAATAATATATCAATAAAAGATAGGAGCTTTTTCAGTTCTCGAAAATGTTTAGCTCAAAAGGTCTTTCATTCAGCTCATTTGAAAGTGACGAAATGTTTCTAAAATTAAATGGGTTTAAGGAAATGGGGTTGAAAACTATTTATTCTTCTGCCAATTTTTGCCCGATTGAAAATGAAATATTGAACGAGTGCTTTAGATAGTGAAAAATGGGTAATTGAGGAACGAGACAAAAAATAGTAAGCAGGAAAGGAAAATTATAATAATCAATTTTATTTATTAATACTTTAATACAACTGGACCCCTTTAAAATATAGACTCCTAAATACCCTATGATTTTTCATTTCACTTCACCCTCTATCCTCTCCTTTCAATACTTACATGCATTAAAGCACTGGAGAATGTGAACCAATGTTTTCTATCTACGCCTGTTTATGTTTTCAACCTCTGAGTAAACCTACATTTCCCCCAATATTCATCTATTCACTTTATACTCATGAACATAGTGAAAGAGTACCGTGTGCCCACGTCTAGTACCACAAATTTCGCCATTAGGTAGTTAGAACAACCAAAGAATGAAACCAGATATTACATCAGGTATAAATTGCGCACCTGGCCACACAGGTACTGCGCATGGGTGGAAGGAGTTGCGACACACTCTTCTATCCATGGATGGTGTGTAGAGGTCCCACCCCCCTCTCTCAATATAATTTCTTGAAGGCAAATAACTAAAGTGAAAGGTGAGAAAGCAAGTCACCGCCTCTCCCCCACATTAATTAGCCCGAAGATCTGGTGAAGTACGCGAGTCCACTCCTTCCATTGCCTCGAAACGCCCGACTGACGAGGCACTCTTGTGGCTTGCCCGAGCTCGTGCCCTGAAATAGGGCGTCTATTTTATACCCCCCAAGCAGCATTAGGCAGAAGCAAGAAAACTGGGGTTCTCTTACTGGTGCTCTCCTTTTGGGGTGGAATTGTATTTGACCAGAGTTCACCTCAACATTTCTGGACTTTTGCTTCCTTCCATTATAAGGACTCTTGGAAGGAGTGTGGCCGATTTCTATTCTTCAAAGCGGTCATGCGATGGAGAGATGGACCTGTGGTATAGTCACGAGCAGTAATTGTGCCCTTTAATCTTAAAGCCAGAACAAGATGAGGCTCAATGTAGTTAGAACCCGCAGAATTGTTCAGACTGAAATTCAAGAGCCAGAAAAGGGTGTGTTTTTTTAAGTTTGGGGTCATATTCCCCTGGCTACCCAGAAAGAGACTATTTATGTAGCCTAAACGGCCAGGACTTCCATTTCAATCAAATATGTATCCCAATGCTTTGAAGAAACGAGGTATTCACTGAAATTTAGCAACTTGACACCCATACACTACCCAATGATCGAGATTTCGCCCCTTCCAATATTTATGAACGTCACGTTGTATCACTTTACTGGGTTGAATTTAAATACCGTGAATGCATCCCGCCCCTCTTCTCACTCCAAGAGTATGGGAGAGGAGCAGGAATGCAAATAACGGACGACTAAGTTTTCCTCCATTACTATCCCAAATAACAAACAAACTAATGTGGACTCTCTTCCAAAATTTACCATACCCTTTTACACATTCTATTCTTCCAAGCAAAGACTATAAAAATAAACTTACAGTTGTCATCTCAGTTCTAAATGCATTTTTTTCATTAAGTCCGAAACTCCGCCATGAAATCATATTTGTTCCTCGAAGGTTCTAAAACCATTTGACTTTCAAAATCTCTGCAGTATCGATAATCGAACCCCCGAAGGGGCAGCACCCAGGGTGAAAGTAGTTAATTCGACCTCGACCGATCATCTTATCTGAAATTAGCCATCACTCGGGAGGCTCTCCCCGTCTACACCCATCCATTATTCATTTTCATCTTGCCAACAACTCAACTAACAGCTTTATTGTGTTTGTGTGGGGGGGGGGGGGAGGTCATATTATATTTTCAATAAATGACATTAATTTGTTTCTAGGCACACAATAGGTTTTATAAGAATTTCCACGGGACAAAAATAGGCGACAGTAGAGGAAGAATGGTAGGCCTCTTCGTGTATCTTAAGGAAGAGAGAAAATGTTGCATATAATCTACTCTGAATTCGATGTCGTCTTGCTCCGTCTGAAGGAGGAATATGATAGATATACATCTGCCATACAGACAAAGATCTCGACCAAATACTCAGAGAAGAGTCATGCATGAAGCCCGCCTAAATAGGACTGGTAGCAACAGTTCCTAATGATGTAACCTCAAAGATGAAAGAAAACAAGTACGTCAATACGAAAAGAGCAAACAGGCACCTAGAGACGATGCTAAATCAATTAATGATTCAAAGGCTAGGGCCAGAATTCCCCACTTTCATCGGAGACAATGTGGTATCAATACCGGATACCTGTCTGTCGAATTTCACCTCCCATTCAATTAGCACGTGAATTCCATTAGCGTCTCAGTTAGTGACCACATAGCCTCCTTGCTAGCAATTAATAGGCTACCTATAAACATGCCATCTAAAAATCTAAGGCCTACTACTTGGCTGATTTGGGAACATATAAGGAGATCGTAAGGAAATATGTACCAAACTCATTCAATGAAGCGCGCTGGAAGAATGAGTTGAAGATCTACACACAATTAAAGAAACGTTGCTAAGCTCAGATTTAACGAAACAATCTCTAGAAGAACTTATAGAACTATCCAGAACATCAAATTGTCTCCTAAAATATAATTTCAGAACGGATACGTAGAAATGGATCATCCAGAAAATTATACACCGAAATAAGAAGGAAAAAGAGAAATTACGACAATAACGCCAAATCAACAAAACGAAAAAAGAGACGATGTAATGCGCAAAATTATACGAATGAATGATATGCAGCCAAGGTAAAGATAAGCATCTTAAATGAAAGAGAAAATATATTGGAGGTTGAAGCTGAGGTTGAAAAAACATTAAGAGAACAGTGGTTAAATGTTGTTTTTTAATTAGCAAAGAAGAAAATGAAAAGTTTGACTTATGTTTTGAAAACAGAATTATAGAAAAACATCTGAAAAATAATCGAACGAACACATTCACACCTCTTTGACCAAATAACCAGAAATGCCAACGAGGTGACTAACGCTATCCTCACGACAGCAGAGCTTATGAGAGTGTAGAGATATACAAGTTAACCGAGGCAGTTAAGACGTTGCGAGTGTATATATATATATATATATATATATATATATATATAATATATATATATATATATATATATATATATATATATATATATATATATATATATATATATATATATATATACATCGAGGTCTTTCTCATAGCGAAGAAAACCAATGAAAGAAAAACAAAACCCACCAGGGTCTCTTTAAGCCACTCTACCCATTCTCCGGTAACATACAAATACGATAAAAATAGTAAATTTAGGAGACAGTTATTCCTAACCTCTGCTCAAAAGGTCTACTCTTCGAGGGTGTATTTATACAAACAAGTCAAAAATTTAAACTGTCGATCTCGTATTACGCTCTCCCAGAGCTACAAGACGCCAAGCCCGGCTGAATTGATACCTACCTCTGTCGATTGGACAGGAGATCTAGTTTTCCTAATTTTAAAATGTCGAGGAAGAGAAATAACAGACGCCCAAGAGCCAGGACACCCTCGGGTCTTTCCTTGCCTACCCCTCGCTCCTCCCCTTTACCCCGCGGGAGTAAGTCTAGTATAAAACGGTTCGCCAGGAAAAAAACTAGACACGACATCGAGAAGAATTTGCCGGGATAGAGTTTCCCCAGCAAGTTAAGAAGGACTTTCATTTTCTTTGGCAATACCAGATTGCACCAAGTATAATCGGCACAGCTCGATTACCAAAGATGGTCAGGTGATCTTACCTGCAAGTACCATCGGCACAGTTCGATTACCAAAGATTGTCAAGTGATCTTACCCTATCTGATTTGACACACAAAACTAGATAGATTTCTCACCCAAAAGAGAAGCTCTACAAGTGAAACCAAATCGCTAGAAAAGCATACAGCCATATTCAAGCCTCGTCTGAGAAAACCTTGTCAAGGTCATAAACGTTCGACTCATCGCCTTTTCAATCGTCGTTTTGTTTTGATTCCTGCTTCTCCGGAGCCTAGAAATGGCGCGGGACGTCACTCGTTCGAAGTAACGCCATCTATTGACAATCCAATAAACTACACGCACGACGCCTCTCCGAACAAGATTCGAGTGAAGGTATTTCGTTTGGATTCTCGGGGTAAATACCAATACTTTATGTGAGTAATCGATTCTATTTCCATGTCCCAGTGCGTTTAACGTAGATTATTTGTATATCTTAAAGACGAATTATTTTAAACTAAATTGTTCTCCCTTAAAGAAACCAGAAACCGAGTGTCGGTAAAGGGACTTTAGAACCATCTTTTAAAGATGTATTTTGTATGTTTATATATTAATTTTGTTTGATTTGATTAATGTACAGTAAAGGTCTATTTTGGTTGAAGTGTTTAAATTATCCTTAAACGAGTTGCGTTGGCAGTAATTAATATATTAAGGAGAGAACTCCCCTTTAAATCCATTCAATAGAATAAAAATAAGAAAAGCACTCTTAGAGATCGATCCTGAAGCGATCATAGGAAGTACGAACGTACAACCCATTTTTATTAATCATAATAATTAAAAATAAAAAAAAAGTATAATCACGGCTAACCCACGATAGAGAGTGATAAGCAGATTTAAACAATAAGCGCTAGGAACATGAGAGTCTATGATAAAATATTACGTCGAATTGTCAAATAACGTCGTGGAATGACTAACAAATGTTTCCAATGCATTCGTGAAAACGGGCAACTTCCCCAACGAAAATGATCTACATTCCTAAACCTGAAAAATCAGCAAGTCAGATAACATATTACTGGCCACTTTCTTCATAAGGTATATGGAAATCCCTTGAAACGCCGACTCGCCTGACACTTCGAGGAAAATAATCTTTACAATGAGTGTCAATTTGGTTTTCGTAAAGACAAAAACGGAAAGGACATTGTGCCTGATATTGGACAAATTGGTGAATGCAAAAGAGATAAGGCGAAAGTAGACATCTCCTCTGGGGACGTCTCTAAAGCTTTGTAAAATGTCTTGAAGATGGTTATTTAATACAACATACTTCAAACAACTGGACCTAAACAATGACTTAGAAAATGTTCTGCAAATACGCGATAGATAGATATGAGTTTATGGACATATCACACCATCAAAGAGAACGATTTAACCTTGAAGCAGATCTCACCCAAGGTGGTTGCCCTCGCCCAATTCCCTACGCTGTCTACACAGCAGATATTCCACCTACTGGCATTGGAAGCTGTATGAATATCCAATTCATAGATGACGTAGCACAATTAATTGTGACACCACGTAGGAAAGGTAAATGCATACACGATTGATGGGAGAAGAAATGAAAATAATGAACCAGTATGAACAAAAATGGAAGACAAGAATAAAAAGAGAAAAAATAAAACTGGTATCAATCTACAGGAAAACCTATCTGATAATTACGTAGAGGTGGAAAGGTACAAATATTGAACTGGGAATAGCTATAACAAAGTCTAGTAACAAAAAACACTTAACCAAAAAAATCAACCAGGAAAAAATGGTCTGAAACTATTATAAAGACTCAGAGGAGAACGAATATATAAGAAGGAAAACAAGAATAAAATTACTTAAAAGAAGAATGAAAATCGACAAAGAACGACGGGTGTAACACACAACAGAACACTAATACAACACAACAACACCACTTCACACGAACGATGACTAATAGCCTGATACTCGGCTATTTTCCCTACTCCCTACACCTCGGACAGAGATTATGAGGTTGACCTCGAAGCAAAGAGGCGATTCTCCACCGTTCCTCAACTTGCTTCCTTTTCGCCTTATTTATTTGCTCCTGTCGATCCCAAGGGAGGTTTACAGGGCACAGCGACAACCAATAAGAGGGAAAGGAAAAAAAGAAGATAAAAGTACTACACACCGAGAGAGTAGCACCACCCAACATTACATAGGCCAACTTTTTACTTCTCTCTTATTTCCCTACGCTTCCTATCTTTATCTCCCTCCCCTCCCTAACCTCCTCCTCTGTTCCTCCATTTTGCACACTCTCCGGGTGATAAGTGAGCGTGATGGGTGTCGGAGGTCCATCCGCCACCCTCTCTACTTCTCCATCGATAGGCTCCGAAAGTCTATTCTTTTACTCTCCTGAATTTTTCTTCCATCTAAGTCATTTTTTCCGGATGGATTTGCGATAGGCGATTGGGCAGAGTTTAGAGTTAATCGAAGATAGTCGGAGATTATCAAATTTCGCTTTATTATCTGACTACCATCAGATTTCCAAGGGGAGAGGAGGGGATCAACCATAGAGGCCCAAATAATGACAGCTTTATGTCAGCCTAACTATTTCTCCAATCAAAACCAATCATCTTTGCCTACTTTAATGAACTTACCTCCCAACTTCCTTAACCATTCCTCTTAACCGGTGACTTTAACCCTCGACACTTGTATTACAATAATAGCCGCAGAGGTCATGTTGTATTAGATGTCGTCTTACAAAGAGTTATTCAAGTCCTCAACGATATAAGCCCTACGCACTGCCATCTCAAGAAAAACTCCCTCTCACATATTAAGCCTGTGTTCAATTAATTTCCGTCCCCACCATTTCATGACACTGCTTGTTGATTTGTGCGTAGGTGATCACTATCCCCTTATCTTAGATCTATTTTCTAGTTCTTCCATGTCTACAAGACAGTCTTGGGGCTTCCAGGAAGTTGAATGGAAAGCCTTTGTAACGTCGTTCTCTTCAATAACAGTATCCTATGTTATAACAAACGGTATTTCTCCATACAAGAGTTTGTGATACTCTTTCCAGCAACGGCCCGCAAACATGTTCCGCTCCGCACCTCTCCACTCAAATCAATTATCTTTTGACGCGTTCAGGAAACCTTCCTATATTAAAAAACTCATCCATGCACTCTTTTCGTGTAAGAATTACGCCCCATCAGATCATTTATTCTCTTCACATTTATGCAACATACCAATATAGATACCCTGAACTGCCTTCTACCCCTTGGATACGTCTTAATATTTAGAGATGCCGATTAAATTTGTCACTTCTGCTTAGTTCCATGGTCTTATATTTGATCAACGCCTGACATGGCGATTTCATAATGAGGACCTTACATTAAGATGAGTTCATCTGCTTGCCACTCTGGCTTACTTATCGATGCTACACGGGGGGATTACATTGTCTCCCACTCTACATCAGACTCCTCCCTATGCGCTCTTAGCCCACTCGAATTCTCTTCCCCGCTTTCCCTTTGCCTGAAATTCGCTCTCACACCTTCTATCTTTACACCGTCCGTGTAGAACAACTCTTACAGACATTCGAACTTTATCCTTCTCCGTTACGTTTGGGAGACCATCTATGCTACCCCTCTGGATTCTCAAAAATGTTCAATTTTACGAACCTTTCCTAGATTGCCACAAGGGTCAGAGCCCAGCCGCATCTCTACGCGCCAGATTCTAAGAGCACGAAGACACTCACCGCAGTGGAGCCCTGATTTAGTCTGACGAGTTGAAAACGTATGCCGGTACTTGAAGTGATGTCTTCTGTTACTCTCATACCCTGCGGTTCACCGTCCCATCTACAGCATCACTTTTCACATCAGAACTTGTATCCATCAAGCTAGCCCAGGGGTTGGCAACCTTCAATATTCAAATGCCACTTGGACCCGTTTCCTACTAAAAAAACACACTGGGGCCCAAAATCCCTATGATATATTAGAAAAAACAATCGTCTGTTGTATTTCTGAAATCAAAGAAAGGCTACAGAGAAGACGAAATTTTATTCTTGTATACGAAGACATTGGAACTCCGAAAAAAAAGCTGGGTTGAACACCCCTTACAAATAAAATGTTTAGAGTCTACAATTTGAGTCGTCAACCTGAATAAAAAAAAGGACTATTCCACTCAACAATGTAAAATTTATATGAAAAATAATAGCTAATTAAAATATTTACTTTATCTGGTCAATGGCACCCTCACCTTCACGCAAGATTGCTTCCTGTCATCTGTGAGGCGTGAGCAATGTTTGTAATTTACATAGTTCATTTTGGAATAGACCTACTCACATACATATGTAGATCCGAAGATTGACAGGACTCCAATTGCATATTTTTAGTGTTTATCGTAAGCGTCGGGGATGGCACTCCATGTTTCAAAAACAAGCTGGTCTTGTTTGGGAAGGTTTTCGATCTCACTTCATTTGTGATTGTAATTGTAAGCAAGCCTGGCCTTCTGACGAGCAACATCTTCAAGATCAGTTGTTAATCTCTGGAACTTTGACACCCACATATCTTTGTCGGCTATGTCGGCTGGTGCCATTTCCAGATCTGGTTGACTCACACTTGCAAATGCAGTCATATTCAGTAAGGATGGATCGACAGTCAGGGGAGTGACAGGGGAGAATAATGTGTTATTTTTATCTCTGAACTCACAGAATCGTTTCCCAAACGATGGTTGCATCGCGGTGATTGCGGACTGCAAATACTCTTAACTGATCCTTTTGTGAGCTTGTTTGAACTCTTTCAGAGAGGGGAAGTGAGACAGTGTACCTCGCTGTAGATCTCTGGTAAACACTGTCAACTTGCGACTAAGTGCAGATCTATAACTCCATTTCCCCGTAAAGCTATGTTTATAATATTTTGGTGCACTTTCATATCTATCGAAGTGTAGGTTTTTCAGCCACTCAGGAAAGGTGAGGCCTATAATTCACAGGAAAATATTCACCATTTCCAGACACGCGGTAAGCCGTTTTAACACCTTCCCTCTGGAAACCACCGGATTTTGTTATGCAGCAGGAGGTTAGAATGTGTATTTTCCACCTCATCCAGTAACAGACAAAATGACGGGGATTATTTTGTTTACAATCTGATTGATAACATTCATTACTTCTGCGCATTCAGGAGGATATTTTTGAGCGCACAATTTCACTTGGTGCCGGGTGCAGTGAAATGTCAGCAGCGTTGTACCCAGCCACTTCTGTAGTAAAGCCACAAAACCATTTTGCCGCATTAGTAGCCACTCACCCTAAGTAGGTGGTACAATCTAGAGGCCAGCCTCACAGATCCCTCCATCCCCCCCTGGGTTTCGCCTTTTATTGGTATCAACTCTTAATTTGGTCCAGCAGAGTTCACATATCGACAAAACAACGCTATTTGTTTAGTATCTCCATTGTCTTTGGGCTCATCACAGTCCATTGATGTCTTTTATTTTGCTGCCTGGTGACGTTTTCTGTCATTTTTATGGTTCTGTCTTTGAACGTCTTCGCAGAGAGAGGCATATCTCTGATTTTCTGCCCAATTTCACACATTTTCATTCTTGTTTTAAAGTCCGTGAATAGATGTTCTGAAATCTTAATGAATGATTCTTTTATATATTCTCCATCTGTGAACGGCTTCCCGTACCTGACTATTTCCTAAACAACCACAAAACTAGCATTTGCAGACTTCCTCCACTCCTTGAATTTAGTTTGGCTCAGTTCAACCTTCATCTTCTCTATCGAGGGACCTTGAAGCTTCAATACGGAGAATGGAAGCCGACATCCAGCGGCTAAAGCTGCACGGGGAATCACAGACCGAGCACGGACACGGGTTTGGCGTTCGAAGGCGCAGGTCCCGCTCTCGTTCACAAAAGAGAAACCAACGAGAGCATCCTGAGGCAAGAGGTGAGAGACAGCAAAATTTCTAACCTCATTCTTCCTACTATTCTCACCATCTTCCACACAATCAGGGCCTATGCTGGTATCATCAAAGGTACGGGCACAACGCTGTACATTGTATACAACCTTGTAGCCACCGTTATGCTTCTTCACATAACGTTTCCTTTTCCTATCATTCAACTCAGTGGTGCTGGTACCACAACAAATATGGTGCACAAGCTCTAAAATGGTTGCAACCGTGCACATATTTGGAACCAGTACCTTCTTCTAACCTCAACCCTCCAGTTTCTCACTTCACCTAACTCAACCACTTTCTCCAAATCCTCAAATTTCAACTTCCCAACTTTCTCGCATTCCTCTCACTCCATGTTCTCAATCACAAACTTTAAACTAAAAAAACATGGGACAAAAGGGTCTATATCCCCTGCCTACACCTCATTTCCTCAGGTATGTCCTCCATTTCGTATTTTTGACCCACTTTCTTAATTTTCATTCCTGGTGGACACTGGTGCTGAATTCGGTGTCATACCCATTTCTAAGGCCGACAAAGATTCTGCCCCTTCACATTTAGTTCTGAAGGCAGCCAATTCGACCAATATTAGGACCTATGAAAGGCGTAACCTTGAAGTCTCACTCGGTCTCTCGTCAACGCAAGCTTGTCGACCGCAAAACTCTCCTCACTGTTTCAGATTCGTACTCACCTTCTCAGAGTTCCCTCCTCTCTATTCGTCTCCCATCCACCGAGCCACTGTTTCAGCGCCTTCTTCAGGAGTTTCCTAAGCTCACCCTTCCACCTTCGAAGGACAGGTCCATTAAACATAGTGTGGTGCATCGGATCAAGACAACAGGGGGAGGTCCTGTATTCTCACGGCCACGCCGTCTAGCACCTGAAAAACTCTCTGCTATGCGTGATAAATTCCAATTCATAATTGATTCAGTCATTTGTAGGTCTTCTTCTTCTACGTGGGCCTCTCCACTTCACATTGTGTCCAAATCCACGCCGGGGGAATTCAGAGCAGTTGGGAATTACAGAGCTCTTAACGCTGTAACAATTCCTGATCGCTAATCTTTGCCGTACTTAGCCAATTTGACCTCGTCTTTCCATGGCTGTACGATTTTTTCTCGCTTGGATCTGCTTCGTGCTTTCAACCAGATCCCTATTCACCCAGATGATGTCGCAAAGACTAACATCACCACTCCGTATGGTGCTTTTAAAATGGTCAAAATGCCATATGGATTGCGTAACTCTGGTCAAACTTTCTAGCGTTTTATGGATCAAGTCCTTGCGGGTCTTCCTTTTGTATTTTGCTACATCGATGACTCCTAATATCATCTTCCTCACTGGAGGAACACCTTTCTCACCTTCGCCATTTTTTTCTCGTCTTCAAGAATAAGGTATCGTAATAAATGCCTCCAAATACCTCTTTGGTGTCCCACAACTCTCATTCTTGGGGCACCATGTCTCGAGTGCAGGGATTAGACCACTCGAAGATAAAGTAACAGCGATGCGAAACTTTTCTCGTCCTACATCACGCAAACAACTCAGGAGTTTCTGTGGCATGGTCAATTTATACCACAGATTCATCCCTAAATGTGCCCAGGCCATGCAACATATCAACTCTATGCTCACCAACACCAAAAAGAACTCTCCTCTTGAATGGTCTGCTGAGGCGTGTGATTCATTCTCTCGCATCAAAGAGGCTATTGCCCACGCTGTGGAATTGGCTCGACCTTCTCCAGGAGCCCCCATCATGTCGCCTCAGATGCATCCTCAACCCACGTAGGCGCAACCTTGCCTGCAGAAAGTTGGTGACCAATAGAAACCTCTTGCTTTCTTCTCTCGCGCCTTTACAAACCGTCATAAGAGATATTTTCGTTCTCTCGAGAACTCCTCGGAATATATCTCGCTGTCCGCAACTTTTGCCATCATTTGGAAGGGCGCGAATCCTGGTTGACTATTCAATTCCTGATTGTCCTCATCCTCTCATTCCTCTCGATTACCGTCGGCACATTTTCCAACCAATTCATGGTCTCTCTCATCCTGGCGTCATTGCCACACGCAAGCTCGTTGCACAACGCTTCGTTTAGGCAGGTATGAATGCTGACGTGGACAAATGGACTCGCTAATGCCTTCCATGTCAACGTGCCAAGGTCCATCGTCACACAAAGCTCCTCTGGTCCCTTTTCCTCTTCCTTCGTCATGTTTTGACACCGTTCACATAGATCTAGTAGGCCCTCTTCCTTACTCCCGTAGTTGCAATTATCTTTTCACCATGATCGATCGTTTGACTCGCTGGCCAGAGGCAGTTCCTATGTCGGACATCAGAGCTTCCACGGTCACTCGAACCTTCGTCTCAGCATGGGTTGCTCGTTTTGGTGTCCCCTCAACGATAATGACTGATCGGGGTAGCCAGTTTGAATCACACCAATGGGATGCACTCATGTCAGTGCTTGGCTCCTTTCGCCTTCGTACTACAAGCTATCATCCTCAGAGAAACTCTAAGGTAGAACGTCTGCATCGGACCATCAAAACAAGCTTACGCTCCACCGATCCAAACATAACTTGGGCGGACAAGCTACCTTTGATTCTCCTTGGCATTCGTTCGTCCTTGAAAGAGGATTTGGCTTGCTCTGCAGCAGAATTGGTTTACGGTACTCAGCTTCTTATACCCGGTCAATTCTTTTCTTCCTATGACCGACCTCTACCTTCTCACCTAGATCCTTCTTCATGCGTACATAACCTTATACGGGTGATGGCTGAAATTAAGCCAACTGTGTCTAGAGTACCTGCTAATTATATAACCTTCGTGCCAAAGGAGATGACAACATGCTCTCATGTTTTCATCGGTCACGATTCAGCTTGCACTTTGTTGCAACCAGTCTATGACGGACCCTTTCTCGTCATCTCCAGGAAGCCGAAATTCTTCGTCCTAAAGCTTGGCACCAGGCAAGATTCTGTCCTATCGACCGCCTGAAAACCGCTTATACCGAAAATGTTCATCTAGAACCACTATCACCTCATTTTTTTCCTACTATACCCCTTTATGGCGCAGTAATTCCCAAAAACAGCCTCAACCCCACTCTTCCGTTTTGCTGCCTCTTCCCCATCGGCAGAAGTGGTCAGTAAGGAGCAAATCTATCCCCCAATGGTACTCCGTCAGCGAACAACGGAATTCAAGAGTCCAACATCCCGCTTGACGCCATCTCGGAAGGAACCAACAAGTGGATCACCTTCGCTTCATCAATCTTCTCTCGTACCAGTACCTCGTCCAACTCTACTGAGACAGCCACAGCAAATCCGTGTCGCCGTACCTGCAGCCAAACCAATGGTACTGTCATCACACGCTCCGGCCGCGTTGTCAGGCGGCCTCGTCTGTACTCGAACTTGTAATCTCAGAAGAGAAAAAGTAGGGGGTAACCTTCTTAGGATGGGAGTGTTATAGCAATGCCCTCTGGGCATTCCTATAATAAAATCCTCCTGGGAAACTTAATATATATATATATATATATATATATATATATATATATATATATATATATATATATATATATCATCATTTATTATGTATAAAATCCAAATCATTCAATTCTTTTATTTAACCTTTGTCAATTAAATTATTCATGCAAATTATGTACAACTTAATAATTCATTCATTTACTTTAATTAACTTCTTGTCAATTCAATCATTTTATGCATAACTTTTTGCAATTCATTTACTTTATGTAACCTTTAATAATTCAAATATCCTGTGACGAAAAACTGATTTCATTTAACATACTGGTTCAAACAACATCTCTTAGAATTTCTCGCACATACAAACAAACGCATTTCACCAATTGTGAAATAACGCGAATTCTCTCTCATTCGTGCTCGACTCTACCTCCAATCAAGGTTAGTTATAAATTCTCTCACACTTATTTTCTGCAAACTGCCATACGAGAGTAGGTCATAATTCTGGTTACTTCTCTCATTGCAGAACCCAATTCACAGTTCATAATATTCTCCTTCGCTTTCACTTTCACTTCACATTATACTTTACAACATATTCATTTCATATATTCATTTCTTTACATCTTGTTACTTTAAATCAGTTATTTTATTATATTTACTTTACCGCATCTTACGTTGTATTCCTAATTCAATTCTCTCATTGTGCATTTGTTAATTTTGTGAGTGTATTTATTTTGTTTATTTCTGTTTTTCTTACAAACCTAGTTCAGAAGTCTTAAATTCATTTCACGTTAGTCTTTAGTCCTAAAAACTAGCAGACGACTATTTCCATCAAACTCAACAAATTTATGGTAACGGTTTACAAATAGCTATTTAGGCTGATTTAATAACTAAAATAAATCCCATTAATAACCAAATACCATACTAAGATACATTAAGATAAATGTTAGTTATAAAAGTAAAGAGATTATTCTTAAAGCCTACAACTGTTATGTCCGGACACATTTAAAGTACTGTATACAAGTATTGTTTTCACATTTTAGATGTGATATCAACCTGCTAGAGTCAGTACAAAGGAAGGCAACTTGGTGATGCTTTTTGTTTGAGATGCATTCCTGTGGACGGCTTAAATTATACATTGTAGATTAATGATCCGACACAATCCGATGGATGCAGTTTGTGGGAGAGTTTTGACAGATACATATGACCTTTGATAGGCACTTGCCACTTTTGTAATCCGTGAAATTATGTTGTTTTATAGTTGTCATTTTTTGTGGGAGGATAGAGAAGAATATTTAAATTTGCGTGACAAGCGCTGAAATTCCTGAGCTAAATAGGAAAGAGCCAACCGAAAATCCTGAAATTTATCAATAAGGAAGATGGCTCGAAAAACATGACCACATTTTCAAAAGGACATAAATGATCAATATGACTAGATTTAAACCCTGAAGATAAGAGGCACTTTTCGCCAGATGTTAATGTGAAGTCAGGAAAATTGTTTTAGCTTGTTAAGAGTTTGGCGAAAATGAACATTTAGTATCACCCGCCCTGAAAAGTTGTAAGGGTGTAGTCATTTTGAATAAATCAGCTTACATCGTTCAGATGAACGTCATCCTGTGCGATGATTCTAAGTTTGAAATGATGTTTGATATTCATATATTTTTAATTAAATGGTTCGTACTACGATGTAGAATTTCTAGTTTCACGAAAGTAAACAAAAACAAAAGAGCAGGGCCATGCGTGAAAGAGTATCAGCGAAGTGTTTATTTTCGTGCAACTTGTAAAATTTAAATATATAATATAAAATTTAATGTAAAAACGACCAAACGAGCTAACCTTAACTTAACCCCATAACCTAATGAAGAATGGAAATGAAGATACTGAAAGGTGATGATCAGATTTACCAGTTTAGCGGAACTGTAATTTTCGGCACCGAAGCAATAATTTCTTTAATCGCGAGCTCATTTCCTCTGTAGACTTTCTTCCTAAAGGTTGTATTGCTCCACGCTTTCCAAATCTTGTTTGATATAAGTGATAAATCGTTAGGCACTTTAGTGAGAATTTTTGCTTAACCTAGGTTATCTCCTTATATCTACTGCCTTAATAACCTATGACCTTTTCCTTAACGAAAGTCGCCCGTGCCCTAGGGCACGGGGGCATTCTTCTCTCTTGATGTCTCAAAAGGACAAATCTCGAGTTAAACTAAAACGACCTAATTCTAATACTGATCTCGAATCATCTAACGTTGATCCTACTCTAAAACAACTACACAAAGTGATCAAAGAGACTGACCAAGCTGTCTCGCGTTTCTCTTCACAGCCATCAACTTCTGGTTCAGAGAAATCGAACACCTACCCGAATTACTCTGCTATATATCATAATCCAACGCACAGTAATAAAGCTCCTGTAACATCACAAAGTAAGACCAATGATACAGGTAGTATAAATGTGACTTCCATAAACAAAAATGACCCCAATTTGAATATTGATCCCAAATTTGTTTCTTGGGTATATTTAAGCTTCCAACAGTTAATTTGACAAAATTAGGTTTATTAACAATTAAAACAGTTGTTGAATCCATTTGTCATGGTCCTGTCATCGAGGTTAAATATTGCAGAAAAGGATCCCTCTTAATACATACAAAATCCTCAGATCAGACAACAGCCCTTTTAAATACAAAAACCATTATCAATGGACAATATGATGTAGAGAGCTCAGTTGCACAAAATTTAAACACTATTCAAGGTATCATATATGCACCTGATCTACTATACTTTGATGAAGAATTATTACTTAATGAATGAAAAATTAAAAATGGGTCGGTTATGAAAATTCGACGCCTCAATAAAGGGCCTTCCCGAATCCCTACCCCCTTGTTAGTATTAACTTTTGCTGGAAATGGCTTGCCTATTAAATTATATTATGGATACCTTACATTCAGTATTGATAACCACTACCCTAATCCCTTGATGTGCTTTAATTGCTGGCATTTTGGACATGGAAGTAGGACCTGTACAAATAAATCTAGATGTCTATATTGTAATGAGCAACATAATTCTCAGGATTGTATCGCTCCAAGGGAAGCTCCTAAATGTATTCACTGCTCTTCTCCCAACCATTTAGGAAATTCTAAGGAATGTCCTGTGTGGATCAGGGAGAAAGAAATTATTCATTTAAAAATTGATACAAAATTATCCTTCTTGTAAGCTCGATAGGGATATTTCAAAAATCATCCTATAAATGCAAGTGACATATACAAATAATAAGAAAAAATATATAACTGAAAAAGCTACAAAAGAAACACATTGCGACCTACCCATTACTAGACCACAAACTCTACCTGCAAACAGTATTAATAATGAAGATAAACAAAACTCTCATAATGTTGATAATGTTGATGACTCAAATGAATACCTATGGTCTATCCTTAAAGAATATAAGAAAATCATGGAAGCAAACATTGCCCCTAAACAGGCAGTTAACAAAATGGCTATAGTGTCTAATAAAATGGGCTTTACAAAAAAAAATTGATTCAAGGGATGGTTACAGAATATTATTTGGTGATTAATAGTTTAAATTATATATAGATAATGAACTTTAGAATATGTCAGTGGAATATACGCAGTTATACAACAAGGTTACCAGATGATCTTAAATGAGTATTCCCCATCAATTGTAATGTTACAAGAAACAAGGTTAGGAATAGAGCAAAACATTTCTTTAAAAGGATATTCCATCTTAAGAAAAGATAGAAGCCGTAATGGAGGAGGAGTTCTACTTGCCATAGCCTCCTGGGTACCATTTGTAACTTTAAATATCACCTCTGATCTGGAAGCTATAGCAGCTAGAATTAATTTACCATCTTTAAAATTCACAATTTGTTCAATCTATATACCTCCAAGATTTCCTTTAACTACACAAGACCTAATGAATCTTTATAACCAACTTCCTCCACCAGTATTAATATCTGGAGATTTGAATGGACATCACTACCTGTGGGGCTCATCAGAATGCTGTCCTAGAGGAAATAAAATAACAGATTTTATTGAAGAAGCAAATTTATACATCCTAAACTCAAAGGCCACAACTTATTGCAATGAATTTAGAGGACACTTTTCTCATATAGATATATCTCTATGCTCCCATTCTTTAAAACTAAACTTAGAGTGGAAAGTACTACCAGATCTTTATGATAGTGACCACTTCCCCATAATTATGGAAACGATGTATGAAATAAAGTATAATACCAGGCCCAAATGGCTATATAAAGGTAATTTAAAAAAAAAAATCAAGAGCTACAAATTCCAAAAGTCACTATTTCACTTAATGCAAATGATGCTTGCCTTCTAGTAACCTCTGCTATCACCAAATGTGCAGCCAAAACCATACCAAAGTCATCATCAAGAATATTCCCTAAATATAACAATCCCTGGTGGAATGATAGTTGTGCCTATGCAATAAAAGTTAAAAAAAAGCCTATAAACTATTTAAGAAGTACATGAATCCAGAGTCTTTACTGTTATATCATAAAGCTAAAGCCTTAGCCAGAAGGGTAATTAGATTATCAAAACGTCTCTCTTGGAGAAGGTTCGTACAAACTATTAATCATAACACTCATACAGCAGAAGTTTGGGATAAGATAGGGAGACTTACAAAAGGACATAAACCCCATCCACTCGTCACATTAAAATCTGGCAGTAACTTTACTTCTGACCCATTTGTGACTGCCCAAATATTAGCTGGCCACTTTGCTACTATTAGCAGTATTCACTCCTACATAGAACCCTTTGTATACACTATGGTGGAGGCTGAATTTAATGACATAATATATCCCTTCCTAGCAAATCTTAGTAACCTAAATAAACATAATCTCTTAAATTTCTACAATCACCTATTTCTAAATAATACCTATCCAGATACATGGAAAGAGAGTTTACTCATCCCTATTTTAAAGCCAGGAAAACCAAAGCAGGAACCATCTTCTTACCGCCCTATAGCTTTGACAAGTTGCTTATGCAAGACATTAAAGAGAATATTGACCATTAGATTCCAGAAATACCCTAATGAAAAAAAGTACTTATCATACTACCAAAGTGGATTCAGAAAGCACTTCTCAACTATGGATAGTTTGGTACGCTTAGAATGTGACATAAGGGAAGCGTTCCTCTGCAATAAATATGTAATGGCAATCTTTCTGGACATTGAAAAAGCATATGATACCATTTGGCACCATGGTCTTTATAAAAAACTATACAAGATGGGTTTATGTGGCCACCTCCCCAACTTTATTAAAAATTTCATTTCCTCTAGAATTATAAGAGTTTCGATAGCTAATCTCCCTTCAGAAAAATTTGCTGTACAAATCGGCTTACCACAGGGCAGTGTTATAAGTCCACTCCTATTTTCAATCATGTTAAACGATTTATTAAAAAATTTAGACATAAACCATGCCTTGTACGCTGATGATATTGCAGTGTGGCTATCTGGTGAAAACTTGGATCAAATGCACAACCAGATGCAAAAAATCATGCATTCTATATCTGACTGGTCACAAAAATGGGGCACCACCTTTTCTCCTACTAAAACTAAGTGTATAATTTTTACAAAACGCCCTAGGAAACATAACTTGCCAGAGCTGATAATATTAAATTACCCTATTAATTACATGCAAAGTCATAAATACTTGGGCATGGTATTAGATCAGGGACTAACTTGGACAGCTCATATTACATCATTAATAGAGAAATGTAAATCTAGCATTTTGCTCCTAAAATATCTTGCAAATACAAACTGGGGGTCAAATAGAATGCATCTATTACATATATATAAATCCCTTATTAGAAGCAAAATAGACTATGGCTCTTTCCTATACCATACATCATCAGAAAGCAACCTATTAAAACTTGATAGAATACAATTTAAGTGTATTAGACTAGCTATAGGTGCATTAAATTGTACCAGAGTTTATTTTTTAGAGGCAGAAGCTAATATAATGCCTCTTAAATTTCTTAGAATATTGTTAGGGCTAAGATATGGTATCAAAGTACTCAGTATTGCAAGTCACCCCACACGTATATGTATTTTACAATTCTATTGGTATAATTTCTATGACTTTCAGCCTCACCCAAAACCTTTTTGCGGTTGGATTAAAAAATATATAATGAACTTAGGATATGACCCCATTGATTTAAACACCCAAAAAATTTCTAACTGCTATACAACACTAACTAAAGTTCACTTTAACCTCTCATTAACTGCATACCCTAAGAACAAAACTCCTTCATGTATTTATCAAACATTGTCCTTAGAATTAATTGAGTTGTATAAATCCTCAGGTTTTAATGTAACCTTCACAGATGGTTCCAAAAGTAATGAATGAGTAGCATGTGCTTTTAGCTGGAGGGAAACCATAAAGACCTTCAAACTGCCCCATCACTGCTCTATATTTACTGCTGAGTTAAATGCAATATTGAGTTGACTCAATTACATAAATCAAAAGCTAGACAACTGTAAACTACTCATAGTTTCAGACTCCCTATCAGGTTTGCTAGCTGTGAAAGAACAAAAAAGTCACTACTTAATCCACCGTATAATTAACTATATACATAAAATCAACCTGGAAGCTGTTTTTTTTATGGGTTCCTAGTCATGCAGGTATAAAAGCTAATGAAGTGGTTGACGCAGCAGCTAAAGCAGCAATACACAATGCTAATACGACACACCTGGGGTTCTCAGTATCAGAAATCACAGGCATGCTGCAGCCCTCAGTCTTCAACCTCTGGCAAAATGAATGGTCCCAAAATAATGGCATTCTCCCCCAAATCATTCCTAATTTAAACAATAACAGACCTCATAGAATGTCACGTCGTGACAGTATCGTACTAACTAGACTAAGATTAGGGTGCAGTAGACTATCCCATGGCTACTTCTTTGATCCATCACTTTTCCACTTTTATGGAAAATGCAATCCACAACTTACCCCAGAACATGCTATAACTCAATGCCCTGAATATGCTTTATTCTTGAGTGTCTAGGAGTGGGGTCCCTAGACTGAAGAGGTGATGGTGACTATCTTTACTGTAATTTCACGGTGTCAATAATCCTTATAGGGTTTCAGCACCCATAAAACAGATTTAATCAATCAATCACTTTAAAGTTGCTGCTTGTTTTTCATAGTTGGGTGGATTATTTGAATCCTCTATTTAATTCATGGTACTCTTTGATAGATAAGAGTACTACTTCTTAAGGTAAAAATGCATCGTATTTACTAAACTAGCGTTTTATTTTTAATTGGTGAATTAGACATAAATGTAAGAGTCTACACATGTGTATTTGTTTGTTTTCAATTTGTGGCGAGGGTTAATTTATTCGTCACAAATGAGAAAACTGTGAGACAATCACTGACATGTAATATTACCGTGTAATACATTTGTTGTGTTTCGGAGGAAAATATATTCCAGAATGGAGCTGTGACTGACCACCACTTGACCAATGTCCGGTGCATCCTTAAATCCTTTCCACCGATGCCAATTAAGCACGTGTTTCTCCCATACCACAGTGAGAAAGAGAATCCCCCTCTACAAATGGTGTATTGTGGGGAAGAGAATGAAGTATGTTAATAACTCGCTTTATTTCATAACATTCCGTCAGTGGCTTTCGGTGAATCTGTGGTAAACTTGAGGAGTGAGAACGTTTATTGCCACCTTCGGCCACAATATCCTTTTGTGTCCTTGAGTTTCTTCGTGGAGGATTTCGAATCCACCAGCCCATCCCATCCACCTCGGTTTGGGTTTAAATAATTTCGATTTTATTTGTAATTTTCATGACCCCCGGGACTTAGGTTAACGAGGGATTGTAATGAACCGAATTAATAATAATAATAAAAACATTAGTGACACTATTTTGATGTGGTTTTCCCGGCTTTAACTGGTGATCGCCAGTAGCCCCAACAGAGACGATTTTAGCCCACATTATTCACGACTTTTTAGTTAAAATATGAGAAAACAAACTCATTTTTCCGTTTATTTTTGCCTCAATCCTTCCCTATCCATTCCCCATTGAGGAATAAAAGGCATCAAAATAAAGGCAATCAACTGAGATGGTTTTCTCGTAGGCATTTTCTTCACGTGGATTAGCTAGTAGGCGTCAGGTGGAAATGGCTGCCTTTCTTCTGGGGATTATCGGAAACGGGGAAGTTAAGGCAAATCAGATCTTCATAGGGATATTCGGTGTCCATTAATTTGTGATGTCGCCGTCGAGTTTATATCAAATGTGACGAGCGTAAATGACAAATACTAAAGTCCTGATAATAGTTTACATACGGTGAAGATTGCAGTAGTAATGTATAAAGTTGACAGAATAGTTGAAAGAGGAGACTTAGGGTGCTCACTCACTTTGTCGAGGGTGATTCAATTTAGTACCAGTTCCTCGTCTCCCCATTGCCCCCCTCCCCCCATTTTGACCTTTGATTTTCTTCCATTATTTTCTGTTTGCTTGTCCGAATCCTCTCGCGCTATTTATTCCTCATTGTCAGATTCGCTTGTCCGAATCCATGCCTCGATTGCGAAGTTCTCTTGTCCAAATCCTCGTATTCATTTATACGGACGTGGGGGATTTTGAAATGAGTCATTATTAGGCCCAGGTTTCAGAGTTAATCTTCTGGCGCCTATTATTTAGTTTTAACCCATTTCTCGTTTTTGTCTTAATTTGCCGGGACCTTCAAAAGTGAAGTCAGAGTCCAGTCGGCCTAAATACTGGCTGACAGACCAGACATCATTGCTATCAGTTAATGTATTTCATTTGTTTATGCTAAATAAACTCTTGCTGTCGTGTTTACCACTTCCGTGATTTTTTGTATCTATTTGCTTTAAATGCGATAGTAAGTAAATAGTTATTGTATAACAACAAATCACGCGGTCGTCAGGGAACGTGATAAGTATTAGGAAAAGTATCAATAATAATGAGATGGTAGACAGTGTAGTGAGTGGGGTAGTGACTGAAAGTCTGTGGCTGTACACGCAGTGTGAGCACTGTGGATACGAGAGAAGGGTGGCAGACATGAGTAACTGCCTACTATGCACCCTACAGGATAAGATGCTTGCACTCACGCTGGAAGTTAGGGAGGTACACGAGGAATTGGGTAGGGTTAGAGGAGGAGAGCAAGGAAAATGGAGGGCACATTGTTGAGTTAAGAAGGGTAGGTAGTGTGAGGCCCGAGGTTGATGGGGAAGAGGTGAGTCAACACAAAGACAAGAAAGACGAAAGTGAGAGGGATGGAAGCCAAGAGGGAGAGGAGACTGACAAGCAAAGAGGAGAGAAGGAGGAGCGAACCTGTTGTATGTGAGAGGAGGAGTGAACCTGCGGTATGTAGCAACAGGTTCAGTGGGCTGCAGAAGAGGAAGCGACAGCAGTGAATGAGAGTAATCAAGAGAGAAAGGAGCGAACGAGGGAGGGAGAACGGAAGAGTAGTGTGGGCGTGAGTGGACGTCCCATGGCAAGAAAACCAAGAACGCCCACACTCATAGTGGGAGACAGCATGATCAAGTATATGTGGGGGAGACACATACGGATGGAGGAAAGGGGCAGTAAGAATAGATGTCTGCCAGGGAGCAACATGTCGAGGGTGCTAGAGAGGGCAAGGAGTGTAGCGGAAGAAAGGGAGGAAGGACTTCTCATTGTGCAAGGGGGAGGAAATGGACTGATGAGAGGGAGTATAGAGGACAGAGTGAAAGAAATCACACAGGGAGTAGCAGAATTAAAGAGGGGTAAGAAGAATGTAAGGATTGCAGTAGTGGGACTGATGCGAAGGCCTTGTGAGGATGTTTGGTACGAGAGGAGAAGAAGGGAGGTGAATAGAATGGTAAATATAGAATTGAACAGGATGAAGGTGAACATGCTAAGGGAAGGAGATATTGGGGTCAGCTTCCTAGATACGGATGCAGAGTTAAAAGAGGGGACCTCTGGGAGAGATGGGGTGCACCTGGGGCAGGAGGAAGAAAGAAGACTAGGTTGGAGGCTATGGGAGTGGGTGAAGGCTACTGAAATGGCACTACAGGGAAGACGAATGGTAGGTAGGATAGGGAATGTGAGACAAGGTGACGAATGAAGGCAGGTAAGAGGAAGAGGAAAACCACACCGAGCTAGCAAGTGTATGAAAGTTGGGTGTATAAATGTGAGAGGGTGGGGAGTTGGCAAATGCGAGGATGTGAGTAGAGAGATAATTGAATGGTAGCTTGATATAGTAGGTCTAACTCAAACTCAGCTAAGAGATGAGGTACGGGTGGAAGGCAGCGAGTATGTAATGATTGGTAAGGGGTGGAACAAACAGACTAGAAAGGGAGGAGGGGTAGCCATTATATATAGGAAAAATAGGAACTTGAGAGTAGAGAGGTTGAATGTAGGTAAGTGCGCCATGAGTGAAGATATACTCGCAGTGAAAATTGAGTGTGCAGGTGACCGGGGTAACACTGAGAGATTTGTGGTGGCTGTGGTATGCATGACTGTTGAGAGTGAACGAGCTAGGGAAGAATTGGTGAGAATGAACGCTGGAGAAAAAGTGATGGTTATGGGAGACATGAATGCCCATCTAGGTATGGTAGGGGAAAGTATAAATAAGAATGGTGGGATGCTTATGGAATGTATAGACGAACTGAATCTGGAAAGTTTGAATGAAACTTTGGCAGAAGGGAGTGTTGTAACATGGAGTACAAGGGGGCGAGAGGCAGCTCTCGACTACATAGTGGTGAATGGAAGGATGCGTGATTAGTATGTGGATTGATGAGGAAGGCATGGTCGATATTGTATCGGACCATAATATGAGGATAGTGGAATGCCGGTTGTGTGAAGGAAAGGAACCTAAGGAGAAGGATAGGAAGAGAAAATGGAAATTGAGGGATGCTAACTGGGAGAATTTCCAAATAGATCTGAATGGAAGAACTGTGGAAGGAATTAGGGTGCATGATGTGAATGAAAGATTAGTGGAGGACGTTAGAAGTGCAGCAGTGAGACACATATGATATGTAAGGGTGAGACCTGGGAGGAGCCTGTGTAAACCATGGTGGAATGATGATATTAAAAATGCGAGAAGTGAACGAAAAAAGCGTAATAAGAGATGAAGAAGACTGAGAAAGAAGAAGAGTGAAAGTGAAGCAGCCGAGGAGGAATACCAGAAGGGATGGACAGAATATGTGAAACAACAGCGACAAACCAAGCGAAAAATTATGAATGCAAAGGTGAAGTGTGAGAGAAATGTGATTCAGTCAATGAAAGAGAAAGGACTGCAGGGAGGACGTGAATGGTATAGATTCATGAGAGGTGAAAGTGTGAATGAAACGGAGAGGGTGGAAAGCTTGAGAGTGAATGTGTAATAGAGAGGGAGAAAATGATTGATTCTATAAAAGAGTTTTGGGAAACTATAGGTTGGGTAGGAGAGACAGCAGAGGTCAACGAAGGATGTGTGACACTGGAGAGTAAAGACGCAAGTGAGCTAAATGGAAGAATTAGGAGAGAGGAAGTTGAGAGATGTTTGAAAAAGCCGACGGAGGGAAAGGCAGCGGGGCCGGGTGAAATACCGTATGAAATGTATAAGAATAGAGGCGAGGTTGTGGTTGACAGAATTATTTAACAAGGTGTGGGAAGAAGAAAGCGTACCGAGGGAATGGAATGAATGCAGAGTGACCCTGCTGCACAAGGGTGTGTGTAAAAGTAAGAGTGAACTGAAGAATTATAGACCAATAGCCTTGTGAAATACAGTAGGGAAAGTTTTCAGTGGAGTGTTAAGTGAAAGACTGAGCAAATGGATTGAAAGGGTCAGGGTTCTGGGTGAAGAGCAGAATGGCTTCAGGTTTGACAGAAGAGCGGAAGACAACATGTTCGTGGTGAATGAAATGATTGAAAGGAAGGTGAAAGATGGGAGTAAGCTGTATCTAGGTTTCCTAGACATAGAGAAGGCATATGATAGAGTAAACAGGGAGGTTTTGTGCAGAGTGTTGGGGAAGGTAGGACTTAGTCAGAAGATAGTTAACATTATAAAGAGCATGTATGTAGATACTAGAGCAAAGTATAGACTAGGAGATCTAGAAACAGGATGGGTGAGGAGTGTGAGAGGCGTTAGGCAAGGGTGTATCCTCTCCCCCACATTGTTTAGCGTGTACACTGAGGAGTTAGCTGCTAGGGTAAGAAGGTTGAATGTGGGTGTAAGCGTTTGGAATGAGAAGATATGCCTGCTGATGTACGCAGATGATGTTATTGTGATGAGTGAGACAGCGGAAGAGTTACAAAGGTTGTTAGATGTTGTAAATGAATATGGCAGAGATTTTAGAGTTAGTTTCAGCAAGGAAAAAAGCCAGGTGCTGGCAGTAAATAGGTCGGAGAATGACAGGTATGCCACATGGAAAATCGGAGAAAATGTATGAAAGCAGACTGAAGAATACAAGTACCTAGGAGTGTGGAAAAGCTCAAAAGGTAGTGAAAAAATGAAGAATGAGAAGATCAGTATGACCAACCAGTGGGTAGGTAGATTGGGCAGTGTAGCTAGGATTAGGGCTAGTAAGTATGATGTGGTGAAGGAAGTATAGAAGAGTGTGGCGGTACCAAGTATTATGTATGGTATGGATGTAATAGCTTGGAAGGAGAAGGAAATAGACAAGCTAGAGACTGGGCAAAATAGGGGAGGAAGAATAACCCTAAACGCACCTAGGTATGTAGCGATTGAGGGTGTGAGAGGCGACATGGGATGGAGTACTTTTAGAGAAAGGTGTATGAAAGCGTCTTTGAGGTATAAAATTAGACGGGAGCGAATGGAGGATACAAGATTGGAACAAAAGGTTTCTTTGTGGAATGAGAACAGTAGCAGTTGGAATAAGAGGTGCATGAGGATGACAAATATGTGCGGACTAGTAGCAGACTTGAGTCTATATGAGTGGACAATGTTGAATGCGAATGGGGAGGGACGTAACTGGGATGGGAGGGTGTGGAAAAATGAAATAGACAAAGTGGTGAAAGATGTGGCTCAAAGAAAGTGGGTGGATGAGATGGAGATAAAAAGGACACTAGAGCTATATAAGGAGAAAAAGGCGCCAAGGTATGAAAGTTGGTATGATGGAAGCTTGGGTGGTGACCTTCTCTTCCGTGCTAGGACACAAAGTATGGATGTGAATGCGAGAAGTTACAGATGGTCAGAGTCTGGCAGTAAAGTGTGTGGCATGGGTGAGGATGAAACAGTAGAGCATGGCATGTTGGAATGTGACAAGTATGTTAGTGAGAGAATGGAAATGATGCAGGCCACCCTGAATGAAATGGGATGTGGAATGAATGAGGTGATCGAAAAGAGTAGGAGAGAATGGCTGCTTATCCTGTTGGGACTCTGTGACGAATGATTGTAGCAGTGAAAGACTTCCTAAAGAGCAGATGGAAGGTCAGAATGTGTTTATAGGAAGGCAACATTAGGATAATACTAACTGTTTCCCTGCCCTCACAGGTAGTGCCAATACAAAGGCCAAGGGGAGTGCCGCTTGGCGGTCACCTGCCTCAGAATCAAGATCAAGATCATCTAAAGGTTTGGCGCAAATAGTTGCCAGTTAATGTACATTGCCACATCTTTTTCGCCGATTACTTGGTGTATACATATCTTATTTTAATTATATTACTGCATAAATTAGTATTTTTTATTCTTTATTATAATTATATCAAGATATTTTTTATAAAAATATCGAATCTAGCAAACTAAAAATACGTCATATTTTCGTATCCTTTTTTATTAAAAGCCCGCCATGTCTTTAAAAAAACAAACCCTCGGATGGTTGCCAGATGTGGCTATTTTACGGGTTTTTATCGAATGCATTTTTAGCTTCTCAAAATGTAAAGTTTCTGTCTACGCTCTTCAACTTGTAGCCCCCTTTTGCTGCCCCCTGCGCTGGGCAGTGGCTCTGGCCTCGTTCCATTTGGCCCTATCTATCTTCACGATGCCATATGTAGTGTGTCGTTATGCAGTTAATTTAAGCAACTCTTATTTAGTGAAGGTTGAAAAGTCCCTATAACATGTAAAGAATGAAAATTCTATTAAACATTTATTTTCCCTAAAAACCAACGAAGGAATCACTCGAAACGTTCGATATTATTAGATTCAGTGTGTGGGTAGGGGGATGCCATTGCAGCATTAGTTCAGTCTGTCATCTAACTGACCTGGAGGAAAAGGAAAGGTCACGTGACGGAAACTGAGACCACAGAACAAAGGCCCCCTCCCCTTTGCTACCCTAAAAAACAAGCAAAAAAAAAGCACAAATCTTTGGGAAAAGATTGAAAAAATCTGAATCATGAAACCTCCAAGGAGTAACGAGGAAATGAATTCGGAAGCAGGGCGGGGGATTATTAGTACAAATTTGTTCCATGATGGTTTAAATGTGCCCTACTGGCCCCAGGGTTGGGAGTTGTTGGAGTATTAATCAGCTGTTTTTAGTTCTTTTGTTTCTCCACGCCCGGCTAGACCCGACTTCGGGTGAAAGGTGGCGTTAGACCTTGAGTGGAAAATATGCCTTGCGATACCCTGATGCTCGAACTCAGTTTGCGAGAGGACTGGAAAGCTAACGAGGGCATCCGACACAATGCGTGGGACACGTTTTTTAAGAATGTGCTGTAGTTGGTGGATGTGAGAAGGGTATTGTCGAGTATGGTGTTCCCAAGAAGGGTATCGACGGCTAATGATGCGTCCCACCTCAAAGCTGTATATCAGCGTATTCGCCCAATGGGCGATCAATCTCACCAAGGCGAACGTTCGGCTCCAAATCGTAGTTAAAAGATGAATTTTTCCGTCTGAAAATGAGGCAAATCTAATTTCTTTTTGCTCCGTTCAATGCCATCCATCCATCGCACAGTTTGTGTACACCGTTGTCGTGATAGTTTTAGGTGGCTGTTCTCTTTTGTTTAATAGGAGTAATTGACGCTTAAGAGTCACGTTAATATTAATAGTTTGATTCGTCAATTAAGACAAGTGTCTCGCTCTGTCTGTCCACTGTCTCGCTGGTTTAAAAGGGTAAAGGAGATAGGGAGGATGCAAAGTTCTTCTTGCCTGCTCTGTCCTGAAATGTTCTTTGTTTATTCTCTCAGTGAACCACATGTTGAATGGGGGGAAGGGAGAAGGGAGGATCTTGCGGGGGTGGAGGCAAGGCAGGAGGCCGTTGGAACAGGCGTCGGGACTGGGAGTCCAGGAGCAAAATATAGCTCAAACCGTGAATGTCTGAGACAAGAGACAGGTGTAGTTGGCGCTTGTCTCGGATTTATTAATGGTGCTTTTTAATGGCTAAGACGACTACTTTGTTAGAAAGGTAAAATTGCATCTTTTCTTATCAAGAATTTATTCGTTCGAAGTTAATTAGGCCTAAATTTAACGGTCTTGATTTATTTACTGTTTTTGTTTTAAATTTGTCGTTAGGTTTAATGAATATTACTGTGTAATAAATTTTTAGTTGTCTTGGTATTTCTTGGGCCTACCAATGTCTGGTTCAACCTTAAATCCTTGCCTCCGATGCGATCAATCACGTGTTTCTGCCACACCGCAGCCGATCTCCCAGGCAAACGTCAATTTACAATAGGGTTAGGTCCAGGTTGATGAAGCATTTGGCTGCAGCAAAGTTATCCGATTAAATGAGCTTTTTCTCACAAACGCTTCCTTTCAATAATTTTGTTGCTTAATTATCGAATGTATTAAATTTTATTGATAAAATGTTAATTAGGAACATGAGAAAATAATCAGTACTGCCTTCTGTGAATCTGTGGCAAACCAAACCCGCAAGAAGTGGGAACTCTTTTCGCCGCCTTCATTCACAATATCCTTTTGTGTCCTTGTTTATGAAGGGTTTCGACCCCCTCCCCACCTGCCCATCCCGTGCGCCTCTGTTTGACTTTAATAATATCGATTTTCTTTGTAATTTCCATGGTTCCTGGGACTTAGGTTAACGAGGGATTGTAATGAAAGAAAATATAATTTAAAAAAATCACGTTTGGCATTACTTTAATCAGGTGTTTTCCCCGACAAAAGAGCTGAAAATCATAATTCCAATTCCCTGTTCCCCTTTTACAACTTTCCGGAGGTTTAAATGGTCCCCTGTCACCAGTAGCCCTAAGAGACGCAGGATGAGTGGATTTCCTGCCCCCGCAATGATTTCAACCCTTATATTTCATGTATGTTTTCGGTCAAAATATGAGAAAACTAACACATTTTTGTCTCTATTTTGGCCTCTCAATCCTTCCCCATCAATTTTCATGCCTTTATTTGCCCATTAAGGAATAAAAGGCTCCATCAAAACAAAGGCAAACTGAGATAGTTTCCGAGTAGGCCTTTTCTTTATGCGGATTAGCTAGTAGCGTCAGGTGGAAATATTTGCCTTTCTCGTAGAGGGATTGTTGGAAACTGGTAAATTAAGGCAAATCTGATCTTCATAAGGATACTCCGTGTCCATTCTTTTGTATTTTTTCTGATAGAGTTTGATTGGTCTATTTTGGCCTCTCAATCCTTCCCCATCAATTTTCATGCCTTTATTTGCCCATTAAGGAATAAAAGGCTCCATCAAAACAAAGGCAAACTGAGATAGTTTCCGAGTAGGCCTTTTCTTTATGCGGATTAGATAGTAGCGTCAGGTGGAAATATTTGCCTTTCTCGTAGAGGGATTGTTGGAAACTGGTAAATTAAGGCAAATCTGATCTTCATAAGGATACTCCGTGTCCATTCTTTTGTATTTTTTCTGATAGAATTTGATTGGTCATTTTAAGGTAGCTCGAATAGTTGAAAGAGGAGACTACTTTGGGTGCTCACTTTGTCGGAAGTGAATCTTCATCTTAGTCAATCACTCATCCCATTTACCAATATAGATCACGTGTCCTTTTCACCTTAGGCATATTTCTATTTCCTTGATTTCTTTTCTCCTTATTGCCTTGGCATACAAGAAAAGGCTACTGATTCCTCGTCGCCTCCCACTTAAAGCCCTACTCCCTCATCCACCCCGAACATAGGGTTAGCAGTGGGTGACTTTTAGCCCGAGACAAAATCCACCCGCCCATTTGTTGTATGTAACCAAACAAACCTTTGATTTTCTTCCCAAAGAAATGGGCCTAAGTTTGCGCGTCCGAATCCTCGCGTTATTTAGGCGTCATGGTCAAATTCGCCTTTCGAATCCACGCGTAGTTTATTCATCGGCTTCGGAATTCTCTTGTCTGGATCCTCGCGTTCTGTATTCCTCAGACTCTAATTTCACGTCCGAATCATCGCATTCTTTTATATGGACTTGGGTTTCTGAAATGGGTCATATTAGTCCCTGGTTTCAGGGTTAACCAGTTGCCGCCCATTAAACATGGGCGATTTCGCTGACATTTTTACCTTGCGAGGTGAAGAATGGGGCTGTTACATTTCTGTTTTCGCCAGTTCAAGATGCGGTTAGGGTAGTGGTCCAAGGTCAGAATGCGAGAGGTACAGGTGCCCTTGTAAGTTCCTGCCTAGAAAGCAGTGCTTAAGTGCTAGGAATATAGCTAGTAGGGTTTACTGGGAGGAGCGTGAAAAATAGGAGTGCCGGTGTCATCCTGAAAGTGTATCCGTATTATAAGACGGATATTGGTTTGCTCGAGTCAGTGGGGTCAAGACCTGACCTTATGATAAAAGGCTTAGAAAGGAGAAGAGTTCGATGGAGGTCTTCAAGAGGGTAAAAGGTTATGGTAGGGGAGACATGGGTAAGGTTCATATTTTTTAGTGAAGAAGATAAGACATGTAGTAATGGGTTTAGTTGTAAGGGAGTAATTTTTCCCATAATGGAGGTGTAGAAGATTTCTGGAATGTTTTACCGGAGGAGGTAATGGGGAGTAGAGAGGAAGGAAGTCTCGTCATGGTCTGTGAATTGTACTTATTGTAGTTGTATGGTAGAGCTTTTGGCGACCATTGAATGATGATAACTTCAAGGTAATGTTATGGACAAAATATGTGACACCATCTATCACCCAATGGGTGAATAGTGTAGCAAGTGATGGTATTCTACAAGAATGAAGGCATTTTCACCCGTCGAAAAATGAAAGGTGAAAATGTTTTTATATTTTGTTTTGTTATAAACAAATGGAGGATGTTTTAAGGACCTAATTTCATTTACTCAAATTAAAATAATTTATTTTGTAAATATTTAAAAAGGGAGATATTAATAAATAAATAAATAGGATCTCAGTTTAAAGGTTTAAAGAAAAAAATATACTCTGATTATTACTTTTTTTATTTATGCATCCAAACTTTCACTCCCTATATTCTACGAGTTTATCACATATATCAATTATTATTTTCCTATATTTTCATTCTTTTTCCTCATTCATTTCTCTTCCTTTCGTAAACAACAAAACAAAGATGAGAAGATGTTCTTAATTCTGTTATTTTTCCTAATTTTCTCCTTTTTCTCCACCTTAACATATTCTTCTCTTATGGTCCTAAGTCTCGGCCTTCTTGAAACCCGACTCGCCGTTCGATAAAATGGAATCCTTCCTTCGCAAACCTGACGTTTAAACTCATTTACTCTGTCATATTCTTGATCCTCCTCCCACATCCTTTCTATCGCATCTAATCCTTCCATCTCTATTTTGGTACAGTCACCTCGGAAATGACCAACGAAATATGCTCCATAATTGTCTGTCAGTCTCTCTCGTTAATAATAACTTGTAATTCTTCTCCTTCGCCTCCTTCTTCTTCTTCTTCTTCTTCTTCTTCTTCTTCTTCTCTCTGCATGTGTAGCTTAGATGTCCCATTTCTTTTCCGCCTATCCTATAAGTAGTCTCTATCCCTAAATTAGCTTTTCACCACTAGCAGTCGAATGGCTGCGGAAGATGAGAAGAAAAACTTTCTATCTCCCCCGACCCCTAGTTTGATTAGTTAAAATTGCACGATAATGTACACATGTAGATAAGTGTGTACAGTAGATAGTATTGAAAAAAAAAAAATAAAATAGCATGTTAGAGATACACTCGTAGATAAGGGTGTATCGTAGTTTTTTATTTAGTGTAGCGGACTAGCCTCGAGACGACCTTAGGGTCTTTGCTGGTCCTAGATTCTGTAGTTCTGTAGTTCTTCTTCTTCTTCTTCTTCTTCTTCTTCTTCTTCATCTTCTTCTTCTTCTTCTTCTTCTTCTTCGCATTCGTCCCACCGACTCTCTACTGAAAAGACGTGCTCGCTCTGTGCTCCCGCTAATTTCACTGTGCTCAGAATTTATCGTGCCTCTGCTACTGAATACTTTTATATATATCGCCTATTCAATATTCGTCGCCGTATTATAAAGTTCGATCTTTCAATAACCGTATACAGTATATTAGCTTGTTTTCTAAATTAGTGTGAATTAAAAAAACAAAAAACAAAAACCGACAATGCCCGTTATAAAGATCGAATGCTCAAGGTGCGCTGCTTCATTTAATAAGGAAATTTACGTTCCCTCGAACCTTGAGCAAATTAGAATATGTCGATTTTGTATGTTGAACGAAGCGTTTGAACGCAAGTTGTCAAGTGCGATCAGCGAGATCAAACTTGAATTAAATACCGTTGCAAGGGATGTGATCTCGACTAACCGTAAAGTCGATGACTTAAATTCCAAACTAGATTCTGCTATTCACGACATGCGCGGGAGGGAAAATAGTAATAGAGATAGGCGGCCTGCAAATTCGAATCATCAGGTAATTGTTGACGAGCAACAACGAATTTTAAACTCGTTTAGGCCTCAGGATTCGCAATTTCGAAGTGTTAGAAATGGGGCTAGACCAACGAGGGATCAGAACTTCGTTTTACCCTGTTCGAACCCTTTCGCGTTGCTAACTCCTATCGAGGGGGAAGAGGAAACCGTTTTAATGGGGGACTCCTTAATTAGAAGGCAGGATCAGGAGTTTGCTGCGCGTAACCCTTCTAAGCGTAAGCGCTTTTGCTATCCCGGTGGCCGCATTAACAACGTGGCCGCCGAGATCGAGAAATTGGAAGATACGCGTGGTGAACGAACGATCATCACGATGGTAGGGGGCAACGACGTCCATAGGTATGACAGCACCCCGGAAGATATAGTTTATCGTGCCAGAACCATGATAGATACGGCGAAATCCAAAGCAACCAACGTGGGAATTATTGGTGTTCTCCCCCGACTTAAATCCACGTTGCGCCTCCAATCTAGAGCGATCTATACTAACGAATGTCTTAAGCGGTTGTGTCGAGAAACTGGTGTTAGCTTTTTTAACGTATGGGATTCATTCCAGGACCATCCGTCACTTTTCCAAAAGGACGGAATTCACCTAAGCGATGTGGGTAATAGTCGGCTGGGTAGGATCTTAGACGAGTCCGTACGTAGCATTTTAGGTAGGAGAGTTGCGCGGCCACGTGATGCCGATGCGCCGGTCCGGCCCACGCGTGAAGGGGGCACTATCGACGGGGGGCAGGGAAACGGAACGGATCTGAGTGTTATAGAAGAGTTAACGTAAAGCGCAAACTGAGATGCATATATGCGAATGTTCGTAGCATAAAAAATAAAATTGCCGAAATAAAAGCCGTTATTCTAGAGGGTGATTTCGACCTCGTATTCCTAAGTGAAACATGGTTAGACACTCATACGGGGATCAGTGTTTGCGAGTTCGATATAGCGGGGTACAAAATTCATTACAGAAATAGACAAACCGGTAGAGGAGGGGGCGTATTAATGTACATAAAAGAGGATCTTAACGATGGACTCGTCTAAGGATGATATGCGAAGTGATGCTTTATTAGTCCAGCTAAGTTTAGATGCTATAAATAAAATTAACTTAGTCGTGGTTTATCGTCCGCCTTGCCAATTGGAAAGAGAAGATGCTGCACTCTTCGATACGCTTACGTCTTGGATTAGAAAAGGGACCACATTAGTCTGCGGCGATTTTAATTTACCTAATGTTAACTTTAGCAACCTTACTTCTGATAAACCGGGGGAGAGGCTATTAAACTTTATGTTGGAGAATTTTCTCGTACAATAAGTGGAAGAGCCTACTCGTGATAGCAATATTCTTGATTTAATCATGGCAACCGATGAGTCATTGTTAGAAAACGTACGTGTGGGTGAACATTTAGCTTCCAGCGACCATAATGCGATTAGATTCGATCTAAACACCTGCGTAGAAGTTAGAATGAGCTCGCAGCTCATCCCTCGTTTTGGTAGCTGTGATTTCGATATTTTTCGCGAAAGGATTAAGGATATAGACTGGGGAATACGATTCGAGAACAGGTCGGTAGGAGAGATGTACGCAGAACTTCGATGTACGCTGCTTCGTGTGAATTCTGATTTGGTTAAGTATGTGCGTAAGAGCGGGAAGTCGGTGAGAGCTCCGTGGCTTAGTTCGTAAATACTACGCTTAATCCGGGACCGAAATAGAAAATTTAAAATTCATAAAAACAATGGGTCAGTTATAAGCCGGCAAAATTACATAGATTCTCGTAGGGAAGTTAAACGTGCGGTCAGAGATGCGAAGAGGAAGTATGAAATAAACCTCGCTAAGGATTCAAAGAATGAACCGAAACGGTTTTATGGGTACGTAAATAATAGGAAACCCGTAAAAGGATCGATAGGGCCGATCAAAGATAAGGATGGTCGTTTGACTGAAATTCCGACAGAAATGTCCAAAATTTTAAATGAACATTTTACGAGCGTGTTTACTGTGGAAGATTCTTCCGAATTGGAATCGTTAATTGGGGAAGTTCGTAGTGCTGATAATTGCATATCCGATGTAACTATAAATGACGAGAAAATCCTTAAATTTATTAAGCTAATGAAAAAGTCGAAATCTCCGGGCCCCGATGGGGTATATCCAATTCATTTAAAGGAGCTTCAAAATGAACTCGTTAAGCCATTGCGTGAAATTTTCAATCGCTCATTAGAGGATGGCGTAGTTCCGTTGGATTTCAAGCGAGCAAACGTTACACCTATATTTAAGAAGGGGAATAGATTTGAAGCAACGAATTTTCGGCCTATTAGTCTAACTTCGGTAGTTAGGAAGCTTTTAGAATCTGTAATTAAAGATAGAATAGTGAGCCACCTCGAGGCAAATAAGCTGATTAACGATACCCAACATGGATTTAGGCGTGCGAGATCGTGCTTGACTAACTTGCTCGAATTCTTCCACAAAATGATTTGCGTGTACGATGAAAGCAAAGCTGTAGACGTAATATATTTAGACTTTAAAAAGGCGTTCGACACCGTCCCCCACCAAAGGTTATTAATGAAAGTTAAAGCGATTGGGGTGACTGGTAAGATTTTAAACTGGATTAGAAATTGGCTGAAAGATCGCTCGCAGCGGGTGGTAATAAATGGGGAATGTTCAGATTGGGCCAGCGTTAGTAGTGGGGTACCGCAGGGCTCTGTTTTAGGCCCTTTATTGTTTTTAATTTATATTAACGATTTAGATAAAGGCATACTTAGTCGGATTTCGAAATTTGCGGACGACACGAAGCTGGGCAATCGTGCCTATGTAAGATCGGATGTCGATAAATTGCAGGGGGACCTAAACTCGATTGCCAATTGGGCGGACAAGTGGCAAATGGAATTTAATTTAAGCAAATGCAAGGTAATGCACTTGGGTTGCCATAATTTAAGAGTAGAATATACCATGAAAGGCCAAGTCCTCGACGCGGTAAAATTAGAAAAAGACTTGGGAGTATTAGTCTCAGACGATTTTAAATTCTCGAAGCAATGCGCGGATGCGTGTAAAAAAGCAAATCGCGTTTTGGGTTATATCGCGCGTAATTTCACCTTCAAATCTAAGGATGTAATTTTACCTTTATATAAATCCCTTGTGCGGCCACTTCTCGAATACGCTGTTCAATTTTGGGCTCCATATTTAATGAAAGATATCGCGCAATTAGAAAGAGTGCAGCGTAGGGCTACGAAATTAATTCCAGAGCTGAGGAATAGATCATACGAGGAAAGGCTCAGGGCTTTAGATTTGCCATCGCTAGAACGCAGAAGATTACGTGGCCAGCTAATAGAAGTATTTAAAATACTAAAGGGTTTCTCAAACGTTGACTTTCGCAATCTGTTCGAACTGGATCATAGGGGAAATACTCGTCAGCACGGGTTAAAATTAGTGAACAAGCGTTTTAACACTAGTATAGCCCAAAACTATTTTACATTTAAAGTTACTCAAAATTGGAATCGGTTGCCCACCCACGTAGTAGATAGCACTTCGGTTAATATGTTCAAAAATCGTCTCGACGTGCATTTGAATAGTTTAAATATAACGTAGTTGAGCACTGTGAATTTAAACGTCCTTGCAGAGAGAGAGTTTGGAGCGGAGGTTTAAGGATATGAAATTATGATGACTAAAAATGATGCCGGCGATTCTCTGCATGTGTAGCTTAGATGTCCCATTTCTTTTCCGCCTATCCTATAAGTAGTCTCTATCCCTAAATTAGCTTTTCACCACTAGCAGTCGAGTGGCTGCGGAAGATGAGAAGAAAAACTTTCTATCTCCCCCGACCCCTAGTTTGATTAGTTAAAATTGCACGATAATGTACACATGTAGATAAGTGTGTACAGTAGATAGTATTAAAAAAAAAAAAAATAGCATGTTAGAGATACACTCGTAGATAAGGGTGTATCGTAGTTTTTGATTTAGTGTAGCGGACTAGCCTCGAGCGGACCTTAGGGTCTTTGCTGGTCCTAGATTCTGTAGTTCTGTAGTAGTTCTTCTTCTTCTTCTTCTTCTTCTTCTTCTTCTTCTTCTTCTTCTTCTTCTTCTTCTTCTTCTTCTTCTCATGCCACGTTTTGGTAGCTGTGATTTTGATACTTTTCGCGAAAGGATTAAGGATGTAGACTGGGGAATGCGCTTCGAGAATAGGTCGGTAGGAGAAATGTACACTGAACTTCGGCGTACACTCCTTAGTGTAAATTTTGACTTAGTAAAGTATGTGCGCCGTAAGAGCGGGAAGTCGATGAGAGCGCCGTGGGTTAGCCCACTAATATTAAGCTTAATTAAGGACCGAAATAGAAAATTTCAAATACATAAGAACAACGAGTCATTTATAAGTCGGCAAAATTACCTAGATTCTCGAAGAGAAGTTAAACGGGCGGTTAGAGATGCGAAGCGGAAATATGAAATAAAACTGGCGAAGGATTCAAAGAAGGAACCGAAACGGTTTTACGGCTATGTAAACAGTAGGAAACCCTTAAAAGGTTCAATAGGGCCGATTAAAGACAAAGATGGTCGTTTGACGGAAATTCCGGCGGAAATGTCTAAAATTTTAAATGAACATTTCACAAGCGTCTTTACTATTGAAGATTCGTCCCAATTAGGATCGTTAGTTGAAGAAGTAGATAATAGTGATATTTGCATATCCGATATAACGGTTAATGAAGTGGAAATTCTTAAATATATTAACCTGATGAAAAAGTCGAAATCACCCGGGCCCGATGGCGTTTACCCCACTCATTTAAAGGAACTTAAGAATGAGCTTGCGAAGCCGTTGCGTGCAATTTTCAATCGCTCATTAGAAGATGGCGTAGTCCCTGTAGACTTCAAGCGTGCAAACGTTACACCAATATTTAAGAATGGGAATAGATACGAAGCAACGAATTTTCGTCCTATTAGTCTAACTTCGGTAGTTGGAAAGCTTTTAGAATCGGTAATTAGAGATAGAATAGTGTGCCACCTCGAGGTAAATAATCTGATTAAAGATTCCCAACATGGGTTTAGGCGGGCGAGATCGTGCTTGACAAATTTGCTCGAATTCTTCCATAAATTGATTTGCGTTTACGATGAAAGCAAAGCTGTAGATGTAACCTATCTAGACTTTAAAAAGGCGTTTGACACCGTTCCGCACGAGAGATTATTAATGAAAGTTAAAGCAGTCGGTGTGAAGGGTAAGATATTAAATTGGATTAGAAATTGGCTGAAGGATCGTTCGCAGCGAGTAGTTATAAATGGTGAATGTTCAGATTGGGTCAACGTCAGTAGTGGAGTGCCACAAGGCTCCGTTCTTGGCCCATTATTGTTTCTAATATATATAAACGATTTGGATAATGGCGTATTTAGTACGATTTCTAAATTTGCTGACGACACGAAGCTGGGCAACCGTGCCTATGTAAGATCGGATGTAGAAAAATTACAAAAGGACCTAAACTTGATTGTCAGATGGGCGGATAAGTGGCAAATGCAGTTTAATTTAAGTAAATGTAAGGTGATGCATTTGGGTTGCCATAATTTGAGGGTAGAGTATACCATGAAAGGCCAGGTCCTCGACGTAGTTAAATTGGAAAAAGACCTGGGAGTTTTAGTCTCGGATGACTTCAAAGTCACGAAACAATGCGCGGATGCATGTAAAAAAGCAAATCGTGTGCTGGGTTATATCGCGCGTAATTTCACGTTCAAATCCAAAGAGATAATTTTACCATTGTATAAATCACTTGTGCGTCCACTGCTCGAATATGCGGTTCAATTTTGGGCTCCATACTTAAACAAAGATATCGCGCAATTAGAAAGAGTGCAGCGTAGGGCTACAAAATTAATTCCCGAGCTGAGAAACAGGCCCTATGAGGAAAGACTCAGGGCATTAGATTTGCCATCTCTCGAAGGTAGAAGATTACGTGGCCAGCTAATTGAAGTATTTAAAATATTGAAAGGATTTTCAAACGTTGATTATAGGAATTTGTTCGAATTGGATCATAGGGGAAATACTCGGCAACACGGATTAAAATTAGTGAACAAGCGATTTAACACTAGTATAGCCCAAAACTATTTTACGTTTAAAATTACTCAAATTTGGAATAGGCTACCCACCCACGTACTGGATAGTAGGTCGGTAAATATGTTTAAAAACCGTCTCGACGCGCACTTAAATAGTATAAATATAACGTAGTCTGAGCACAGTAAATAATAACGTCTTTGCCAAAGGAGTTTGGAGCGGAGGAACAACGAGAGTAAAAATGATGACTAAAAATGATGCCAGCGATTTCTCTTGCATGTGTAGTTTAGATATCCATTTTCTTTTCCGCCTATCCTATAACTAGATTTTCACCACTAGCAGTCGAGGGCTGCGGAAGTTGAGAAGAAAAACTTTCTATCACCCCCCCCTAGGTTGAAGTAGTTAATATGCCTGACATTGTACACATGTAGATAAGTGTGTACAGTAGATTATATATTTAAAAAAAAAATATAGCATGTTAGAGATACACTCGTAGATAAGTGTGTATCGTAGTTTCGGATGTAGTGTAGCGGACTAGCCTCGAGCGGACCTTAGGGTCTTTGTTGGTCCTAGATTCTGTAGTTCTGTAGTTCTTCTTCTTCTTCTTCTTCTTCTTCTTCTTCTTCTTCTTCTTCTTCTTCATTCGTCCCACCGACTCTCATTCGTCCCACCGACTCTCATTCGTCCCACCGACTCTCATTCGTCCCACCGACTCTCATTCGTCCCACCGACTCTTTCATTCGTCCCACCGACTCTTTCATTCGTCCCACCGACTCTTTCATTCGTCCCACCGACTCTTTCATTCGTCCCACCGACTCTTTCATTCGTCCCACCGACTCTTTCATTCGTCCCACCGACTCTTTCATTCGTCCCACCGACTCTTTCATTCGTCCCACCGACTCTTTCATTCGTCCCACCGACTCTTTCATTCGTCCCACCGACTCTTTCATTCGTCCCACCGACTCTTTCATTCGTCCCACCGACTCTTTCATTCGTCCCACCGACTCATTCATTCGTCCCACCGACTCTTTCATTCGTCTCACCGACTCTTTCATTCGTCTCACCGACTCTTTCATTCGTCCCACCGACTCTTTCATTCGTCCCACCGACTCTTTCATTCGTCCCACCGACTCTTTCATTCGTCCCACCGACTCTTTCATTCGTCCCACCGACTCTCTAATGAAAAGACGTGCTCGCTCTGTGCTCCCGCTAATTTCACTGTGCTCAGAATTTATCGTGCCTCTGCTACTGAATACTTTTATATATATCGCCTATTCAATATTCGTCGCCGTATTATAAAGTTCGATCTTTCAATAACCGTATACAGTATATTAGCTTGTGCAGCTTGTTTTCTAAATTAGTGTGAATTAAAAAAAAAAAAAACCCGACAATGCCCGTTATAAAGATCGAATGCTCAAGGTGCGCTGCTTCATTTAATAAGGAAATTTACGTTCCCTCGAACCTTGAGCAAATTAGAATATGTCGATTTTGTATGTTGAACGAAGCGTTTGAACGCAAGTTGTCAAGTGCGATCAGCGAGATCAAACTTGAATTAAATACCGTTGCAAGGGATGTGATCTCGACTAACCGTAAAGTCGATGACTTAAATTCCAAACTAGATTCTGCTATTCACGACATGCGCGGGAGGGAAAATAGTAATAGAGATAGGCGGCCTGCAAATTCGAATCATCAGGTAATTGTTGACGAGCAACAACGAATTTTAAACTCGTTTAGGCCTCAGGATTCGCAATTTCGAAGTGTTAGAAATGGGGCTAGACCAACGAGGGATCAGAACTTCGTTTTACCCTGTTCGAACCCTTTCGCGTTGCTAACTCCTATCGAGGGGGAAGAGGAAACCGTTTTAATGGGGGACTCCTTAATTAGAAGGCAGGATCAGGAGTTTGCTGCGCGTAACCCTTCTAAGCGTAAGCGCTTTTGCTTTCCCGGTGGCCGCATTAACAACGTGGCCGCCGAGATCGAGAAATTGGAAGATACGCGTGGTGAACGAACGATCATCACGATGGTAGGGGGCAACGACGTCCATAGGTATGACAGCACCCCGGAAGATATAGTTTATCGTGCCAGAACCATGATAGATACGGCGAAATCCAAAGCAACCAACGTGGGAATTATTGGTGTTCTCCCCCGACTTAAATCCACGTTGCGCCTCCAATCTAGAGCGATCTATACTAACGAATGTCTTAAGCGGTTGTGTCGAGAAACTGGTGTTAGCTTTTTTAACGTATGGGATTCATTCCAGGACCATCCGTCACTTTTCCAAAAGGACGGAATTCACCTAAGCGATGTGGGTAATAGTCGGCTGGGTAGGATCTTAGACGAGTCCGTACGTAGCATTTTAGGTAGGAGAGTTGCGCGGCCACGTGATGCCGATGCGCCGGTCCGGCCCATGCGTGAAGGGGGCACTATCGACGGGGTGCAGGGAAACGGAACGGATCTGAGTGTTATAGAAGAGTTAACGTAAAGCGCAAACTGAGATGCATATATGCGAATGTTCGTAGCATAAAAAATAAAATTGCCGAAATAAAAGCCGTTATTCTAGAGGGTGATTTCGACCTCGTATTCCTAAGTGAAACATGGTTAGACACTCATACGGGGATCAGTGTTTGCGAGTTCGAGATAGCGGGGTACAAAATTAATTACAGAAATAGACAAACCGGTAGAGGAGGGGGCGTATTAATGTACATAAAAGAGGATCTAAACGCCATAACGATGGACTCGTCTAAGGATGATATGCGAAGTGATGCTTTATTAGTCCAGCTAGGTTTAGATGCTATAAATAAAATTAACTTAGTCGTGGTTTATCGTCCGCCTTGCCAATTGGAAAGAGAAGATGCTGCACTCTTCGATACGCTTACGTCTTGGATTAGAAAAGGGACCACATTAGTCTGCGGCGATTTTAATTTACCTAATGTTAACTTTAGCAACCTTACTTCTGATAAACCGGGGGAGAGGCTATTAAACTTTATGTTGGAGAATTTTCTCGTACAAAAAGTGGAAGAGCCTACTCGTGATAGCAATATTCTTGATTTAATCATGGCAACCGATGAGTCATTGTTAGAAAACGTACGTGTGGGTGAACATTTAGCTTCCAGCGACCATAATGCGATTAGATTCGATCTAAACACCTGCGTAGAAGTTAGAATGAGCTCGCAGCTCATCCCTCGTTTTGGTAGCTGTGATTTCGATATTTTTCGCGAAAGGATTAAGGATATAGACTGGGGAATACGATTCGAGAACAGGTCGGTAGGAGAGATGTACGCAGAACTTCGATGTACGCTGCTTCGTGTGAATTCTGATTTGGTTAAGTATGTGCGTAAGAGCGGGAAGTCGGTGAGAGCTCCGTGGCTTAGTCCGTTAATACTACGCTTAATCCGGGACCGAAATAGAAAATTTAAAATTCATAAAAACAATGGGTCAGTTATAAGCCGGCAAAATTACATAGATTCTCGTAGGGAAGTTAAACGTGCGGTCAGAGATGCGAAGAGGAAGTATGAAATAAACCTCGCTAAGGATTCAAAGAATGAACCGAAACGGTTTTATGAGTACGTAAATAATAGGAAACCCGTAAAAGGATCGATAGGGCCGATCAAAGATAAGGATGGTCGTTTGACTGAAATTCCGACAGAAATGTCCAAAATTTTAAATGAACATTTTACGAGCGTGTTTACTGTAGAAGATTCTTCCGAATTGGAATCGTTAATTGGGGAAGTTCGTAGTGCTGATAATTGCATATCCGATGTAACTATAAATGACGAGAAAATCCTTAAATTTATTAAGCTAATGAAAAAGTCGAAATCTCCGGGCCCCGATGGGGTATATCCAATTCATTTAAAGGAGCTTCAAAATGAACTCGTTAAGCCATTGCGTGAAATTTTCAATCGCTCATTAGAGGATGGCGTAGTTCCGTTGGATTTCAAGCGAGCAAACGTTACACCTATATTTAAGAAGGGGAATAGATTTGAAGCAACGAATTTTTGGCCTATTAGTCTAACTTCGGTAGTTGGGAAGCTTTTAGAATCTGTAATTAAAGATAGAATAGTGAGCCACCTCGAGGCAAATAAGCTGATTAACGATACCCAACATGGATTTAGGCGTGCGAGATCGTGCTTGACTAACTTGCTCGAATTCTTCCACAAAATGATTTGCGTGTACGATGAAAGCAAAGCTGTAGACGTAATATATTTAGACTTTAAAAAGGCGTTCGACACCGTCCCCCACCAAAGGTTATTAATGAAAGTTAAAGCGATTGGGGTGACTGGTAAGATTTTAAACTGGATTAGAAATTGGCTGAAAGATCGCTCGCAGCGGGTGGTAATAAATGGGGAATGTTCAGATTGGGCCAGCGTTAGTAGTGGGGTACCGCAGGGCTCTGTTTTAGGCCCTTTATTGTTTTTAATTTATATTAACGATTTAGATAAAGGCATACTTAGTCGGATTTCGAAATTTGCGGACGACACGAAGCTGGGCAATCGTGCCTATGTAAGATCGGATGTCGATAAATTGCAGGGGGACCTAAACTCGATTGCCAATTGGGCGGACAAGTGGCAAATGGAATTTAATTTAAGCAAATGCAAGGTAATGCACTTGGGTTGCCATAATTTAAGAGTAGAATATACCATGAAAGGCCAAGTCCTCGACGCGGTTAAATTAGAAAAAGACTTGGGAGTATTAGTCTCAGACGATTTAAAATTCTCGAAGCAATGCGTGTAAAAAAGCAAATCGCGTTTTGGGTTATATCGCGCGTAATTTCACCTTCAAATCTAAGGATGTAATTTTACCTTTATATAAATCCCTTGTGCGGCCACTTCTCGAATACGCTGTTCAATTTTGGGCTCCATATTTAATGAAAGATATCGCGCAATTAGAAAGAGTGCAGCGTAGGGCTACGAAATTAATTCCAGAGCTGAGGAATAGATCATACGAGGAAAGGCTCAGGGCTTTAGATTTGCCATCGCTAGAACGCAGAAGATTACGTGGCCAGCTAATAGAAGTATTTAAAATACTAAAGGGTTTCTCAAACGTTGACTTTCGCAATCTGTTCGAACTGGATCATAGGGGAAATACTCGTCAGCACGAGTTAAAATTAGTGAACAAGCGTTTTAACACTAGTATAGCCCAAAACTATTTTACATTTAAAGTTACTCAAAATTGGAATCGGCTGCCCACCCACGTAGTAGATAGCACTTCGGTTAATATGTTCAAAAATCGTCTCGACGTGCATTTGAATAGTTTAAATATAACGTAGTTGAGCACTGTGAATTTAAACGTCCTTGCAGAGAGAGAGTTTGGAGCGGAGGTTTAAGGATATGAAATTATGATGACTAAAAATGATGCCGGCGATTCTCTGCATGTGTAGCTTAGATGTCCCATTTCTTTTCCGCCTATCCTATAAGTAGTCTCTATCCCTAAATTAGCTTTTCACCACTAGCAGTCGAGTGGCTGCGGAAGATGAGAAGAAAAACTTTCTATCTCCCCCGACCCCTAGTTTGATTAGTTAAAATTGCACGATAATGTACACATGTAGATAAGTGTGTACAGTAGATAGTATTAAAAAAAAATAAAAAAAAATAGCATGTTAGAGATACACTCGTAGATAAGGGTGTATCGTAGTTTTTTATTTAGTGTAGCGGACTAGCCTCGAGCGGACCTTAGGGTCTTTGCTGGTCCTAGATTCTGTAGTTCTGTAGTTCTTCTTCTTCTTCTTCTTCTTCTTTTTCTTCTTCTTCTTTCTTCTTCTTCTTTCTTCTTCTTCTTCTTTCTTCTTCTTTCTTCTTCTTCTTTCTTCTTCTTTCTTCTTCTTCTTCTTTCTTCTTCTTCTTCTTTCTTCTTCTTCTTTCTTCTTCTTTCTTCTTCTTCTTCTTTCTTCTTCTTCTTCTTCTTTCTTCTTCTTCTTCTTTCTTCTTCTTCTTCTTTCTTCTTTCTTCTTCTTCTTCTTTCTTCTTTCTTCTTCTTCTTTCTTCTTCTTCTTCTTCTTTCTTCTTCTTCTTCTTTCTTCTTCTTCTTCTTTCTTCTTCTTCTTCTTCTTTCTTCTTCTTTTTCTTTTTCTTCTCCTTACCGGATTTAAGACCATCGAGGGAACAACATTTCACATTACCATGTTCGAACCCCTTCGCACTGCTAACTCCTATCGAAGGGGAAGAAGAAACTGTACTAATTGGGGATTCTCTAATTAAAAACCAAGAGCCGGAATTCACAGCGCGAAACCCGTCAAAACGAAAACGATTTTGCTTTCCTGGTGGCCGCATAGATAAAGTAGTTAGTGAAATTGAAAAATTGGACCAAACACGTGACGGGCGTACGACCCTCACGCTCGTAGGGGGGAATGATGTGCACAGATACGACAGCACCCCAGAAGGAATAGTAAACCGCGCTAAGACTCTGATTCATACTGCGAAAGTTAAAGCGGATAACGTAGGAATAATTGGCATTTTACCCCGACTAAAATCCACGTTGCGTTTGCAGTCCCGTGCTATATATACAAACGAGTGCCTTAAGCGCTTGTGTCGCGACACTGGAGTTAGCTTCTTTAACGTTTGGGATAAATTTCAAGACCAACCTTCACTTTATCAAACGGACGGAATCCATTTAAGCGATGTGGGGAACAGTCGGCTGGGTAGGATTTTAGACCAGTAAGTACGTAGCATATTAAGTAGGAGAGTTGCGGGGCCACGTGATGCCCATGCGCCGGACCGGTCCTCGCTTGAAGGGGCAATGAGTATTGGGGAGCAGGGAAACGGAACCGATTCGCGTGTGATAGAGGAGTCCACCTAAAGCGCAAATTGAAATGTATATATTCAAATTTTCGTAGCTTAAAAAATAAACTTGCCGAAAGAAAAGCCGTAATTCTAGAGGGAGACTACGATCTCGTATTCTTAAGTGAGACTTGGATAGATACACATTCGGGGATCAGTGTTTGCGAATTTGATATACCAGGTTATAAAATTCATTATACAAATAGACAAACTGGTAGAGGAGGCGGCGTATTAGTGTATATAAAAGATGACTTAAACGCTATAACGATCGACTCGTCTACGGCAGATATGAGAAGTGAGGCCTTATTAATCAAATTATGTTGTAATGCAAAATATAAAATTAATTTAGCCGTCATATATCGTCCTCCATCGCAAATAGAAAGAGAAGATGCTGCACCCTTTGATATGCTTTCATCTTGGGTTAGAAAAGGGACCACATTAGTCTGCGGCGATTTTAACTATCCAAACGTTAATTATAGTAACCTAACGTCAGATAAAGCTGGGGAGAGACTACTAAACTTTATTCTGGAGAATTTTCTCGTTCAAAAAGTGGAGGAACCAACTCGTGATAATAATATCCTCGATTTAATCATGGCGACTGACGAGTCATTGGTAGAAAATGTTTGTGTAGGAGAGCATTTAGCCTCGAGTGACCATAATGCGATTAGATTCGTAGTAAACACGTGTGTAGATGTAAAAATTAGTACACAGCTCATGCCACGTTTTGGTAGCTGTAATTTTGATACTTTTCGCGAAAGGATTAAGGATGTAGACTGGGGAATGCGCTTCGAGAATAGGTCAGTAGGAGAAATGTACACTGAGCTTCGGCGTACACTCCTTAGTGTAAATTTCGACTTAGTAAAGTATGTGCGCCGTAAGAGCGGGAAGTCGATGAGAGCGCCGTGAGTTAGCCCACTAATATTAAGCTTAATTAAGGACCGAAATAGAAAATTTCAAATACATAAGAACAACGAGTCATTTATAAGTCGGCAAAATTACCTAGATTCTCGAAGAGAAGTTAAACGGGCGGTTAGAGATGCGAAGCGGAAATATGAAATAAAACTGGCGAAGGATTCAAAGAAGGAACCGAAACGGTTTTACGGCTATGTAAACAGTAGGAAACCATTAAAAGGTTCAATAGGGCCGATTAAAGACAAAGATGGTCGTTTGACGGAATTTCCAGCGGAAATGTCTAAAATTTTAAATGAACATTTCACAAGCGTCTTTACTGTTGAAGATTCGTCCCAATTAGGATCGTTAGTTGAAGAAGTAGATAATAGTGATATTTGCATATCCGATATAACGGTTAATGAAGTGGAAATTCTTAAATATATTAACCTGATGAAAAAGTCGAAATCACCCGGGCCCGATGGCGTTTACCCCACTCATTTAAAGGAACTTAAGAATGAGCTTGCGAAGCCGTTGCGTGCAATTTTCAATCGCTCATTAGAAGATGGCGTAGTCCCTTTAGACTTCAAGCGTGCAAACGTTACACCAATATTTAAGAATGGGAATAGATACGAAGCAACGAATTTTCGTCCTATTAGTCTAACTTCGGTAGTTGGAAAGCTTTTAGAATCGGTAATAAGAGATAGAATAGTGAGCCACCTCGAGCTAAATAATCTGATTAAAGATTCCCAACATGGGTTTAGGCGGGCGAGATCGTGCTTGACAAATTTGCTCGAATTCTTCCATAAAATGATTTGCGTTTACGATGAAAGCAAAGCTGTAGATGTAACCTATCTAGACTTTAAAAAGGCGTTTGACACCGTTCCGCACGAGAGATTATTAATGAAAGTTAAAGCAATCGGTGTGAAGGGTAAGATATTAAATTGGATTAGAAATTGGCTGAAGGATCGTTCGCAGCGAGTAGTTATAAATGGTGAATGTTCTGATTGGGTCAACGTCAGTAGTGGAGTGCCACAAGGCTCCGTTCTTGGCCCATTATTGTTTCTAATATATATAAACGATTTGGATAATGGCGTATTTAGTACGATTTCTAAATTTGCTGACGACACGAAGCTGGGCAACCGTGCCTATGTAAGATCGGATGTAGAAAAATTACAAAAGGACCTAAACTTGAGTGTCAGATGGGCGGATAAGTGGCAAATGCAGTTTAATTTAAGTAATGCATTTGGGTTGCCATAATTTGAGGGTAGAGTATACCATGAAAGGCCAGGTCCTCGACGTAGTTAAATTGGAAAAAGACCTGGGAGTTTTAGTCTCGGATGACTTCAAAGTCACGAAACAATGCGCGGATGCATGTAAAAAAGCAAATCGTGTGCTGGGTTATATCGCGCGTAATTTCACGTTCAAATCCAAAGAGATAATTTTACCATTGTATAAATCACTTGTGCGTCCACTGCTCGAATATGCGGTTCAATTTTGGGCTCCATACTTAAACAAAGATATCGCGCAATTAGAAAGAGTGCAGCGTAGGGCTACAAAATTAATTCCCGAGCTGAGAAACAGGCCCTACGAGGAAAGACTCAGGGCATTAGATTTGCCATCTCCCGAAGGCAGAAGATTACGTGGCCAGCTAATAGAAGTATTTAAAATATTGAAAGGATTTTCAAACTTTGATTATAGGAATTTGTTCGAATTGGATCATAGGGAAAACACTCGCCAACACAGATTAAAATTAGTGAACAAGCGATTTAACACTAGTATAGCCCAAAACTATTTTACGTTTAAAATTACTCAAATTTGGAATAGGCTACCCACCCTCGTAGTGGATAGTAGGTCGGTAAATATGTTTAAAAACCGTCTCGACGCGCACTTAAATAGTATAAATATAACGTAGTCTGAGCACAGCAAAGAATAACGTCTTTGCAAAAGGAGTTTGGAGGGGAGGAACAACGAGAGTAAAAATGATGACTAAAAATGATGCCAGCGATTTCTCTTGCATGTGTAGTTTAGATATCCATTTTCTTTTCCGCCTATCCTATAACTAGATTTTCACCACTAGCAGTCGAGGGCTGCGGAAGTTGAGAAGAAAAACTTTCTATCACCCCCCCTAGGTTGAAGTAGTTAATATGCATGACATTGTACACATGTAGATAAGTGTGTATTGTAGATTATATATTTAAAAAAAAAAATAATAATAATAAAAAAAAATATATATAGCATGTTAGAGATACACTCGTAGATAAGTGTGTATCGTAGTTTCGAATGTAGTGTAGCGGACTAGCCTCGAGCGGACCTTAGGGTCTTTGCTGGTCCTAGATTCTGTAGTTCTGTAGTTAAAAGGATAGACTGGGGGAGATGTTTTGATAATAAGACAGTACAAGGAATGTACTCGGAGCTACAGCAAAATGTGCTCACGGTGGATTCCGAGTTAGTTAAGTACGTTCGTCGAAATAATGGAGGGTCAAAGAGAGCACCGTGGATAATGGAGTGTTTAGTAGGATCTCTAAATTTGCAGATGACACAAAGCTAGGAAGCCGTGCCCTTGCGAGACCCGATGTAGAGCAAATGCAAAGGGACCTTAATAAAATTGTGGAATGGGCGGATAAATGGCAAATGGGCTTCAACATAGGTTAATGCAAGGTCATGCATTTAGGATGTCAGAAATTAAAAGTAGAATACCATATGAAAGACCAAATTCTCGAATCCGTGGACTTAGAAAAAGACCTGGGGATTTTAATCTCGGAGGACCTTAAAGTATCAAAGCAATGCGCAGAAGCTTGCAAAAAAGCAAACCGAATGCTAGGATATATTGCTCGGAATTTCACTTTCAAATCGAAAGATATAATCATGCCACTATACAAATCGCTCGTGCGCCCACACCTCGAATACGCGGTCCAATTTTGGTGTCCCTCCCTAAATAAGGATATAGCGCAGCTAGAAAGAGTGCAACGTCGGGCTACGAAACTAATTCCTGAAATCCGAAACAACCCGTACTAAGATAGACTACGCTCATTAAACCTACTATCACTTGAAAGTAGACGATTACATGGACAATTGATAGAATTATTCAAAATCTTAAAAGGATTTACTAATATTGATTGCAGACTATTGTTCGAGCTGGACGAAAGGGCCAACACACGCCAAAATGGTTTAAAATTAGTGAACAAGCGATTTAACTCTACTATAGCCCAAAATTACTTCACGTTTAAAATCACACAAACGTGGAATGGCCTTCCCAACCGTGTAGTTGAAAGCACGTCAGTTAATATGTTCAAAAACCGACTTGATGAGTACTTCAATAGTGTAAATATAACGTAGTAGGAGCACAGATTAAAAAGTCATATATTATAAGGAGTTGAGGATTAAAATGAAATGATGAATAGAAAGATGCCAACGACGCCTCTATGAATGGAGTGAATGTGAATTCCCCTTTTCTTTTTCTGTCTGTCCTATACCTATATTATTTTCATCATTAGCAGGCGACGCCTGCCGGAAAAGAGAGTACTGTTCTATCACCCCTCCCCCCTGGTTTGAAGAAGCGTGTTAGTGTATTTGAGGGATAGCTAAACCTGCATGTCAAGGGTACACATGTAGATAAGTGTGTACCGTAGAGTTGAAATAGTTAATATATATATATATATATATATATATATATATATATATATATATATATATATATATATATATATATATATATAACAAAAAAACAGCATGAAAAAAAGCATGCTACACTAACGTTAGAATGTGTAATCGGACTGGCCTTCAGCGGATCTTATGGTCTTTGCTGGTTCTTATTTCTGTAGTTTAAGTCTGTGAAGAATAACTCGGTATGGCACCGATACGAAAACGGGACGAACTTCTCAGTTTTAGAAGTCGATTTCGAAACTGGGATTTATAGACCGGCGACCGCCCCACCAAAGGGGGACGGGGCAAGGCCGCTGAGGGTAGTGCGAGGGGTAAGGGGAGGGTAGAACCGCAGAGCCCAGGTCTGCTTCTTAATGAAGGGCACCGAAAACCATCATATAATTTCTCCTCGGTGGTTTTTTTTATCTAGCGCCGCTTTTTTGGCGTTCTGCCCGCGGGCCTCCAGACCTCGTAGGTAATCGGATTTTTTGACAGCTGCTTAATGGTCTTTAGTGGCTACCCTGGTCCAGCAGCTCGACTCGACTACCAACTCGGCGGGGGCGATAAAAGCCTTTCGGCAGTTTGACAGTTAGTCAGACGACTAACGTTCTCACGCCCCTCATATTTTGGTACGTTACTCTCGCTCTCTCCGAAGAGGGACTTTAACATATATGTCCACTTGGCGCTCTGTGTGGCGTTATTTTATAATTCCTCTACATTTACCTCCCTCCTAAAGAAATTAACGGGGGCGAGGGTATTCCTATCCGATACTTACAATATTTTACAAAGGGAACTTACTAAACACTATATTATACAATAAACTTCGAGTTCACCCGTGAATGTCTCGATAACATCTGCACCTGACCATACATTAATACTTACATGACTGTCATAGCTTAGGAGATTCTTATTTACAAGTAGGGGGTCACTCGCCCCTTCTTAATTTCAACTCTAACAATTTACAATTAACATTACATTTACCTATCTTAGATCCATCACCATTATTATAATACATTAGTCGGCATACACCTTAATCTTCGACAGGATTCCGACTTAACCAGTCGGCCATACAATTGTCGGGCCCTTTTATATAGTGAATTGAGTACTGATACTCCATCAAGAGTAAACTCCATCTTAGGAGCCTTCCATTCTTGCTCTTATTTTTACTTAAATATGACAAAGGTTTATGGTCACATTCCAACTTAAACTCGCGCTCTATTAGATAATATTTAATTTACCTATGGACCATATTATGGCCAAAGGTTCGATTTCGACGGTAGCATAGGCTCTTTCTCTACTCGAAAGCTTCCTACTGACATAGGTTATGGGATAGGATGTTTGGTCATCTTCGTATTGAAGCAATACTCCACCGATACCGTTTCGGCTAGCGTCGGTGCGAATTCCGAAGATCTTGCGGGGATTCGGTAAACGAAGAATAGGCGCAGTTACGAGTTTTCCTTTAAGAACCTTCAACTGAGATATTGCATGGGGGTTCCACGTGATAGGGTCTGACGCTGTCTTTTTTAATAAATCATTCAGTGGGGCCGCGAGGGAAGTGAAGTGCGGTACGAAACGCCGATAAAAAGAAGCAGCTCCCATGAATGAACGGAGTTGTTTATGTGTTTTCGGCCGAGGTATTTTGACTATGGCGTCCAATTTTTCTTGCTGGGTAGTTAAGTGTTTTTGCCCTATTTTGAATCCTAGGTAGTCAATGGATTCGTAGGCGAAATATCACTTGGTAGGCCCAGCGGTTAGTCCGTGCTCCTTCAATTTCTCCTGCAACGAGCGTAAGGCGTGTAAGTGGGACTCCAATGTACGGCTAGCTACGTACACGTTGTAGAAGTAAAACGACACCTCACTTAGGCCAGCGATTATTCTCCTCATCATTCTATTGTAATTGCTACCGGCTGTAAGTAGTCCGAAGGGTAACCTGGTAAACTGCATAAGCCCTCTCTCGGTTGCAAAAGCCGTCAGCTTTTTAGACTCGTTAGCAAGCGGTATTTGATAGTACGCCTTACATAAATCCAATTCGGTGATAAATTTAGCATCTTCAAATAGATGGAGATTTTGGTCTATTAGCGAGACGGGCTCGGCGTCGAAACCCGTCACTGAATTCAATTTTTGGAAGTCCACGCACATCCGAAATGATTGAACAGGTTTCTTAACCATTACGATGGGGAGACAATAATCGGACTACGATGGCTCTAAAATTTCCAATTTTAATAAGTTCCGGACTTCATAATTGAAGGTTTCCCGTAAGTGTATCGGTAAAGGATGGGGTTTGGCCTTGCACCACTGAATTAGTTTTTAGTTTGATTTAATGGATGAAATCCTTGGTACATCCGGGGGTATCTGAAATCACTTCTGGAAATTCCTTGAGCAAGTTCAACATTTCCGCTTTCTGTTGAATCTCTAAGTGGGGATTTATATTTAAATCCACCCGAGTGTCTTCCGTGGTGAATGAGAGCGAGGGAAGTTCGTATTCCTCGTCTTGTTTTACACATACTGTGTTTATGACCTGTAAGGGTGTACACGGGTAAGCGACATCAATCGGTTCTTCTTCGTCTATAAGGGTAATATTATTTATGCACGCGTGGCGGTGATATTTTTTCGGCATGTTTATGTGATAGATTATTTGCCCTGTTGGAGCATCTATCAAGTAATCGACTGGTCCTCGTGCCTCGATTACTTCAAACGGTCCCTTCCATTGGGCCCATAACTTATTATTTTCGGTCGGGAGTAATAATAAGACTTCATCCCTTACCTTTGATATTCGCGCCTTCGTTTAAATATCGAAATAGTCCCGGTATTTGGCTAAATTTTTCTCGGCGTTGTCTCGAGCTAATCCTGAGCAGTATTCTAGGCGCTCGCGCATTTCCATTACGTATTCGTAAGAAGATTTAATCTCTTGGTCGATATGCGCATTGGTAAATAATTCTTTAAGAATGCTCATAGGACCTCGCACATTTCTCCCGTATAATAGCTCAAAGGGCGAAAATCCCAGCGTCCGGTGAGGGATTTCTCTGCATGCTAACAGGGCTACAGGCAGGTGGGTATCTGTGCCACTGAGTCGGGTTGTTTTGACACAACTTCTTCAATATATTTTTGAGAGTCCCGTTTAATGTTTTACAGATTCCGTTTGTGGATGGATGACATGAACTCGTAAAAATTGGCCTGACTAGCAGTAGTTTATTAAAGTACTCCATCATTCTGATGTGAACTGGCGCCCTCTATCAGATAGAATTTCTTTAGGCAGGCCTACTCAGGCAAATATTCAAATTAGGGCTTCCGCGCAGGAAATAGTATCAATTTTCTATAGTGCCCTTGCATCTGGAAAACGGGTGGCACAATCTACTAGAGTGAAGATGTAGGAGTGTCCTCCGGTTGAAGGGGGGTGAATGGGTCCCACCTACTCGATAGCTACTCCAAAGAATGTTTCGGTTATAACGGGCACTTTTTGAAATGGTGCGGGAGGTACCTTTCCTCTGGAGGGATCTTTCTGACACACTTCGCATGACGGGCAATAGGCTACAATTTCCTTGGCCGCCTGGGACCAATAAAAGTGTCTGAATATCAGCTGCGACGTTTTATTGTGCCCAAAGTGTCTGGCTAATATTCCATCATGAGCGGTATTCAAGATTCTTTGAGTGTATTCTTGGGGTACACACAATGCTTTGTTGCCATCCTTATTTTCCTCGTTGATAGTACGGTATAGAAACGAGTCTTATACCATACACTTGATTGGCTTCTTTCCTTTCACTTGGAGAGTTTCATCCTTAATCGCCTTTTATCATAGGGGTTTAAGAGTCGGGCCTTCCTTCTGGGCAATAGCGAAGGAAGTCAATTTTAACCCATTGTCTTCGAGGGTACTCCTAGGGGTCAAGTCAGCAGGTTGCTCCTTCCTCTTAGTTTCTTGTGCCCGGGTGACTACTTGTTGGGCCACTTCTTGCTGGGGGACTTGGGGGCTTTGTCCGATTAGCAGAGCGTAGAATTTAATCGGGGCTACTACCACGTTTATCCAACCCGTGAAATATCTGCATTGTATAGGACATCTCACGACGGGCAATCGATTGTCGCGTCCTAAAAAGTCGTAGACGATGGCGAATTTTTGATGGTTCGGGTTTACTGGGGGCAACAACTTGTCGGATACCACTATGCACGTACATTCGGTGTCTCTGACTAACGTAGACACTCGGCACCCATTAACAGTGCCATCTTCGAATTGTAAGCCGCCTGGCGAACTTTTGTTAAATACAAAGTTTACCTGTTGTTGGGGGCCTTCTGATGTTGGCGCTGGGATGGAGGAAGCATCAGATTGTCAGGCCGGGAGCGCAGCAGTCATGTTTTGCACCTGTTGTCTCAAGGTCTCCCTCAGTCGGGAGTTCTTTGGGCACTGGAAACTAAGGTGACCTACTATCCCGCAGGTATAACAAGCAATGGCTTTCCTGGGATAAGTGCCGGTATCAGGGTGTGATCCTTGGTAACCTTAACCTCTTTTTGAATCTTTGCTCCTCTAAAACTTGGCTTATAAGTTCCTTTTGGGGCTGAGAACTTAAAGGGCTTCTTCTGCAAATGCCTTGGTGGCGACCCATTTCTCTTTGGGGATAGAGCTTTCCCTTTCTTGTACTCCCTCGGATATAACCGATGATTTACCGCGTGGAGGTCAGCCTCGTCCAGGCACTCGTTGAAGGTAGAAGCTTTTCTTTCCTCAACAAACGAACGGATCTCTGGAGTAGTGTGCTTAGTAATTGATCTTTTAGAATGAAGTCGACGACCGAAGCGACTTCGTTCTCTACCCTTGCTGACTCCATCCAAAACTGTAGGCTTCGACGAAGCTCAAAGCCAAAATGCTTGTATGTTTGTCCAGGTCTTATACGGGCCTGTCTGAACTTCATCCTATATTCTTCAGGGTTGAGGTTTGTTGCTGAGAGAAATTCGGCTTTAAGAGTGGAATAGTCCACAGTCGCTTCTGAGGGTAAAGATACAAATATTTCTCTGATCTGGCGATTGAGTAGAGGTAACAGTCTGGGTATATCATCTTCTATTAGGTCCCAATTATTGACTTCGAATATTTTATCAAAATGTGACAGATATGAGCATAAATCTTCTTTGTCCCTGTACTCCGGGAGTTTCATGCTGGCCCCTGGTGACACTCCGGTTTTGGATGTCACTGACTGCACTTCTAACTGGTCTTTGTTAAGAGCTCTTTCGTGGGCTCTTATCTTCTCTCTTTCCTCAGCTTCCAGTTTCATCTTTCTTTCTTCGGCTTTCAATTTCATCTTACGTTCTTCCCTTCTTTCGTTCCTCTCTTTCTCCTGAATATACGACCTCAGCTCGGGTCCTTCCTGTCCGAGGCTTTGACCTTGCTTCCGATAAAGGTCAAACGATGCCATCGCGCTTATGTCAGTCATCTACTTTGTTTTAAATTGAGCTTGACCTACTCCACCACCGAAACTTACCACTTAACCTAACAATTACCTTCGTATTGTTTCCCCCCATAACTTTACCAATTTTCCTCTAGTCAATTATTCTATTATTCCTGTTATTTATTTTACGTGTTGGCTCTCCCTTAATTAGACGCTGCTGGGTTCTTTCTAATAAAAACCAACAGACCTGACACTACTTTTGTCGAGGTATTGAGTGCTTCCTATTTTTCAGTCAGATTATTATATATTTAATGACTTTAGAGGGCCAGTCTAATACTACTACTTAGGAAGGGAAACCATTCCTCTATTGGCTGAGTATACTTTTTAACTACTGTATTTATGAGAGTGCCACAGCGTTTAATCGGTTTTAAGGAAAGGGCCAGTCAACACGTAAGGATCTAGTGGAACACCAAGAATTAACCAAAAATATAACTTTTTAATTTATCAATTAACTCAAAATATTTACAGTAACATATATAAGTTTAACATGGTTTGTCAGAATTGATTAAGGGCCTATTCCAGACGAGAGTCATGATCAACGCAAAGTAGGCTCCACGTAAATAAACCAATTGCCAGTTAGTTAATTTATGGAGACCTTTTCGTATAGCGTTTATCAACAGTTTACTTGCCACTAATCTTAACTAGCAATATGACAGGATGCACTAAATATTATCTCTCCTTTAGTTAGCTTGGGTACAGTATTAAAAATCCTACTTAATCAAAACGAATATAAATAGTTATTCGGACTTACTTGACCTTGAAAGGATCAGGGGTCGACGGATGTCGCTATATTGGATTTTTCATGCTTCTTTGAGTTGCAGCGGCCGAATGGAGTTTTTCCCCGAGGTATGGGTGGGGGAAGGGGCCACGATGTTAAAATCTTCTTCTAACTTTATCTCCGGCCATACGTTTAAAAGACGGAGAGAGGAGTTGTGCTCTCTGGCTCAAGGAGTACTCTTCTGGGTAGCTCTTGAAGTCTTTTAATATCCTTGTCTTCTTCGAGGGGTTGCCCAACTGGGTTTGGGGTATACGAAGTGATTTCGAAAGTACTTAAAAATGGAACTTCCGCGGGAATTAATTCTTCTTCTCTCTCAATTATTGAGATTGCAATTTGAGAGTCACTCGAGGGTGAACGGGTCTTCTTTTCTCTTGCTCACGAAATTCCTGTTTGGTACTAGGAATTGTGATCCAGCCAGACTTCTTACTAAGTCTGTGAAAGATAACTTGGTATAGCACCGATACAAAAACGGGGCGAACTTCTCAGTTTTAGAAGTTGATTTGGAAACTGGGTGAGGGACTGATCACCTTGACCTAGTCCTCTCTCGTCTATCACAGAATAATAATCTTTCTTTCCTTATGTGGCTTATTTATAGAACGGCGACTGCTCCACCTAAGGGGTACGGGGCGATACCGCTGAAGGGAGTGCGAAGGGCAAGGGGAGGGTGACAGCGCCAAGCCCAGGTCTGCTTCTTAACGAGAGGCACCGCAGGCCTTCAGACCTCGTAGGCAATAGGATCTTTTGAGAGCTGCTTAATGGTTTCTAGTGGCTACCTTGGTCCATTAGCTCGACTCGACTACCAACTCGGCGGGGAAGATCAAAGCCTTTCGGCAGTTTGACAGTTAGTCAGACGACTAACGTTCTCACGCCCCTCATATTTTGGTACGTTACTCTCGTTTTCTCCGAAGAGGGACTTTAGCATATATATCTGCTTGGCCCTCTGTGTGGCGCTATGTTATAATTCCTCTACACTCAGAGGAGAGCAAATATACAAGAAGGAAAACAAGAATAAAATTACTTCAAGTAGAATGAAAATTGACAGAGAACGACGGGTGTAACGCATAACAGAACACTAATACAACACAACACCAACACTTCTCATGATTGACTAATAGTCTGATACTCGGGTATTTCCCCTACTCCTTATAACACGGACAGGAATTATGAGGTTGACCTCGAAGCAAAGAGGCGATTCTCCGCCTTTCCTCAACTTGCTTCCTTTTCGCTTTATTCATCTGCTCCTGTCGATCCCAAGCGGGCTTTACAAGGCACAGGGAAAACCAATAAAAGGGAAAGGAAAAAAAGAAGATAAAAGTACTACACACCGAGAGATGGGCACCATCTCTCCCCATCAACCTACGCTTCCTATCTTTATCTCCCCCCCGTAACCTAGTTCTCTGGAATTGTTGCCCAGACCTGGGAATTGAACCCGGGTCTGGGCACCAATTATATAGTATATGGTTATCTATGCGATTTATCTTGTTAATAAATCAGCCTAAATAGCGTTTCGAAAACCATAACCATAAATTTGTTTGATCGAAGTTGTCTGCTGATAGTTTTAGGCCTAAGGCAACAGCGAAATAAATTTTGAAATAATGAACTGGGCTTTAAGAAAGACAATTACACAAATATAAATATATTCATAAAATCAACGAATGTACAATGAGATAAGTAGGTTAGGTATACAATGTAAGATATTTTAACATATGATTTACAGTAACAAGATGCGAAGAGAATTGAAATATGTGAAATTAATATGGTGGAATAATATGGTGAAACAATAAGGTGAATAATATATAATATAGTGTAGTAATGTAGTGAATAATATAGTAAATAATATAGAGTATCTATGATGGACTGAAGTGGGGGCTTTATACGAAGAAAGCTGCGAGTCGAGTGGGGGAATAGCGTGCTATTTTGATCGAGTTGGGAACGTGTGTTTGTTTGTTTGTGCGTGAAATTTAAGAGATCATGTTTAGAACAGTATACGTTAATTGAATTGACAAGTAAAATAAATGAATTAATTAATTATTAAGTTTAACATAAATTGATTTAATTTACAAAAGTTCAAGTAAATTAATTAAAAGATTAAATTGACAAAGTTAAAGTAAAATAATTGAATGATTAAATTAACATAGTTAAAGTAAAATAATTGAATGAATTATATACATAATAAATGATGATATATATATTTAAGTTTCCCAGGAGGTTTTTGTTATAGGAATGCCCAGAGGCATTGCTATAACACTCCTCCCTAAGAAGGTTACCCCCATCTTTTTACGATTTTGAGATTATAAGTCCGAGTACCGACGAAGCCTCCTGACGACGCGACCAAAGCGTGTGACAGTACCATTGGTTTGGCTGTGGGTACGAGGACACAGATTTGCTGTGGCAGTGATATTAGCGTCGAACGAGGCACTGGCACGAGAGGAGGTTGACGGAACGAAGGTGATCCGCTTGCTGGTTCCTTCCGAGATAGCGTCAAGCGGGATGTGGGAGTCTTGAGTCCCGTTGTCCGCTGACGGAGTGACCAGTGGGATAGAGATTTGCTCCTGACTATCTACTTCTACCGACGAGGGTTTCTGCAACAAAGGAGGAGGAGTCAGCAAAACGGAAGGTGGAGTTGGAGAGGCAGTAGTTAAAAAGGTGGGGTTTAGCTTGTTTTAGGGGATTACTGTACCATAAAGGGGAATAGTAGGAGGAGAATGAGGTGATTGGGCTTCTAGACGAACATTTTCGGTATAAACGGGTTTTCGGCCAAGCTTTAGGACGAAGAATTTCGGCTTCCTGGAGATAACGAGAAAGGGTCCTTCATAGACTGGTTGTAACGAAGTTCTAGCTGAATCGCGACGTACGAAGACATGGGAGCATGTTGTCATCTCGTTCGGCACCAAGATTTTATTATTAGCAGGCACTCTAGGGGCAGTTGGCTTAATTTCAGCCATGACCCGTACAAGGTTATGTACGTATGAAGAAGGATCTAGATGAGAAGGTAGAGGTCGGTCAGAGGAAGAAAAGAATTGACCGGGTAGACGAAGTTGAGTACCATAAACTAATTCCGCTGCAGAGCAAGCCAAATCCTCTTTCAAGAGGGAGCGAATGCCAATGAGAATCAAAGGTAGCTTGTCCACCCAAGTTATGTTTGGATCGGTGGAGCGTAAGCTTGCTTTGATGGTCCAATGCAGACGTTCTACGTTAGAGTTACTCTGGGTGTGATAACTTGTAGTACGAAGGCGAAAGGAGCCAAGGATTGACATGAGTGCATCCCATTGGTGGGATTCAAACTGGCTGCCACGTTCAGTCATGATCGTTGAGGGAACACCATAAACGAGAAACCTATGCTGAGACGAAAGCTCGAGGTACAGTGGAAGCTCTGATGTCCGAGATAGGAACCACCTCTGGCCATCGAGTAAAACGATTGATCATGGTGAGAAGATAATTGCAACCACGGGAGTAAGGAATAGGACCTACTAGATCGATGTGAACGGCGTCCAAACGTGACGAAGGAAGAGGAAAATGGACCAGAGGAGCTTTTGTGTGGCGGTGGACTTTAACACGCTGGCATGGCAGTCTTGAGCGAGTCCATTTGGCCACGTCAGCATTCATACCTGCCTAAACGAAGCGTTGTGCAACGAGCTTGCGAGTGGCATTGACGCCAGGATGAGAGAGGCCATGAATTTGGTCAAAGATGTGCTGACGGTAAGCGAGAAGAATGATAGGACGAGGACAGTCAGCAATTGAATAGTCAACCAAGATGCGCCTGGAAGGACTGTCAGGCAAGTCCATCTCGCGAACGACGAGTTGAGAAGAGTGACGCAGTGTTTGCGTGTATTCATCTTGTTCCTAGGCAAGCGCTATTGTTGCATGATGATGGGCGCAGTGTAGGGAAGTGGCGTGCCTGAAATCGATGAAATGCGAGAGAGTGCGTCTACACGACGTTTGCAGAACCAGGAACGTAGCGAATATCGTTCGTCATCTGCAGGATGAAGTCAAGATGACGAGTGTCAACTGCAGTGTGTACTGACGAAGTACTACGAGACGAACATGCACCGACCAAGGGCTTATGGTCAGTAAAAATGGTAAATTCACGCCCTTCCAAATGATAGCGGAAGTGGCGGACAGCGAGATATATTCCGAGGAGTTCTCGAGAGAACGTTGAATATCTCTTCTGATGGTTTGTAAGAGCGCGAGAGAAAAAAGCAAGAGGTTGCCATTGGTCACCAACTTTCTGCTGCAAGGTTGCACCTACGTGGGTGTAGGATGCATCGGAGGCGACGCTGATGGGGGATCCTGGGAAAGGATGAGCCAATTCCACAGCGCCGGCAATAGCCGCTTTGGTTCGAGAGAATAAATCGCACGCCTCAGCAGACCATTCAAGAGAAGAGTTCTTTTTGGTCTTGGTGAGCATATAGTTAATAAGTTGCATGGCCTGGGTACATTTAGGGATGAATCTGTGGTAGAAATTGACCATTCCACAGAAACTCCTGAGTTGTTTGAGGGATGTAGGACGAGAAAAGTTTCGCATCGCGGTAACTTTATCTTCGAGTGGGCTAATCCCTGCACTCGAGACATGATGCCCTAAGAATGAGAGTTGCGGGACCCTAAAGAGGCACTTGGAGGTGTTTAGTACGATACCTTACTCTTGAAGACCAGAAAAAACTTGGCGAAGGTGAGAAAGGTGTTCCTAGAGCGAGGAAGATGATATTAGGAGGTCATCGATGTAGCAAAATACAAACGGAAGACCCTTAAGGACTTGATCCATAAAGCGCTGGAAAGTTTGCCCAGAGTTACGCAATCCATATGGCTCATTGACCATTTCAAAAGCACTAAACGGAGTGGTGATGTTAGTCTTTGCGACATCATCTGGGTGAATAGGGATCTGGCTGAAAGCACGAACCAGATCCAAGCCAGAAAAAATCGTACAGCCATGAAGAGAAGAGGTAAAATCGGCAAGGAATAACGATCAGGAATTGTTACAGCGTTAAGAGCTCTGTAATCGCCAACTGCACTGACTTCCCCCGGCGTGGATTTCGGCACAATGTGAAGTGGAGAGTCCCACGGAGAAGAGGAAGGGCTACAAATGTCTGAATCAATCATGAATTGGAGTTTATCACGCACAGCAGAGTTTATCAGGTGCTAGACGGCGTGGCCGTGATAATACAGGACCTCTTGTTGTCTCGATCTGATTCACTACAGTATGTTTAATGGGCCTGTCCTTCGAAGGTGGAAGGGTGAGCTCAGGAAACTCTTGAAGAAGGTGCTGAAACGGTGGCTCGGTGGAAGGGAGACGAATAGAGAGGAGGGAACTCTGAGAAGGTGAGTACGAATCTGAGACATTAATGAGAGTTTTACGGTCGACAAGCTTGCGTTGTCGTGAATCGACAGATAAGTCGTGAGCCGAAAGAAAGTGTAGGCCCAATATTGAACAATGTACCTCGACCATGATGAAAATCCATCGAAAAACCCGACGGAGACCGAGTGAGACTTGAAGGTTACGCCTTCCATAGGTCCTAATATTGGTCGAATTGGCTGCCTTCAGAACTAAATGTGAAGGCGCAGAAGCTTTGTCGGTCTTAGAAATGGGTATGCACCGAATTCAGCACCAGTGTCCACCAGAAATGAAAATTTAGAAAGTGGGTCAAAAATACGAAATGGACGAGCTACTTAAGGAAATGAGGTGTAGGTAGGGGACGTAGACTCTTTTGTCCCATGCCTTTCTAGTTTAAATTTTGTGATTGAAAGACTGGAGTGAGAGTAATGCCAGAATTTTAAGGTTAAGAAATTGAAATTTGAGGATTTAGAGAAAGTGGTAGAGTTGGGTGAAGTGAGAAAACTTGAGTGAGATTTGAAGATACTAGGTACAAATATGTGCACGGTTGCAAGCATTTTAGAGCTTGTGCACCATATTTGTTGTGGTACCAGCACCATTGAGTTGGATGAGAGGAAAGGGCAAAGTTATGCTTCGGGAGACTACTTGGCGCAGTATGTGAAGAAGCATAACTGTGGCTACAAGGCTGTGTACAGTTTTCAGCGTTGTGCACGTACCTTTGATGATACCAGCATAGGCCCTGATGGTGTGGAAGATGGTGAGAATAGTTGGGAGAATGAGGTTGAAAATTTTGCTGTCCCTCTTGCATCGGGATGCCCTCGTTGGTTTCTCTTTCGTGAACCAGAGCGGGACTTGCGGCTTCGATCGCCAAACCCGTGTCCGTGCTCGCTCTGTGGTTCACGCTCCAGCTTTAACCGCTGGATGTCGGCTTCCATCCTACGTATTGAACCCTCAAGGTCTCTCGATAGGAAAGTTGGAACCCTTGAATGCTCGGCCCGTTTGCAGAGGAGCTCGACGTGCCTCGAACCTGCGAAATTGCAGCATTGTTAAATGGGCTGTGAGTTTGGCCGTTGCCCCAATTCACATAAGGACTTTTATACAATTTATCTGCGGCTGCAGCAACCTCATCAATGCTCGTGGGGTTCGAGCTTAGGATTAATGGCCTAATTCCCTCGGGGACTCCTCTCATGAAAATTTCGGTGAGGAGAGGGATAAAAAGTTCAATTTGAGCACCTTTTACCCTGGTAAGGTCCTTCAGATGAGATAAAAAGAAAGTAGGACTCTTATCTCCCATTTCCTGAGTATTCAGGAGCTCTCTCAGGTCATCTATTTGGGATCTATTATATGTATTGAGAAAAGCCTTATTCAGGCGGTCTAAAACATCAGCCTGTTCCCTGTTACTCAATACTTCCCTGAATTGAATAAAGGTACTTATGGGTAACCGCTGAATGATTGCTGATACTTTCTCCTGCTCAGTGATGAGCTGTGGTTTAAGGAGGAGGGATAAGACTTCCAACCATGCAATTGGGTTTGTAGGATCATACACGGGAAGAGAGAGGTCCGCATGTGGTTGTCTATGCGCAGACGGTTGGTCATGGTGAGGTTGGGCGCTAACTGATGTCCTTAGTTGGTGTGTCTGGTCCATCATAGATACTCTATATTATTTACTATATTATTCACTACATTACTACACTATTTTATATATTATTCACCTTATTGTTTCACCATATTATACTGTGGGGGTCGAAGATCGAACCTAGTAAACATTTGATTGAAAAATTTAAACGGTTCACACATGAACCTAGGAAACATTTGTTTGGAATTTAAACAGTTCACACATTGAACCTTATAAATAGGAATATAAACCTCCCGCTGTTATTAACCCTCTTTTGTAAATAGGAAGATAAACTTCCCGCTGTTAATAGCCCTATTTTGTAAATAGGAAGATAAAATTCCCGCTGTTAATAACGTTTTTTGTGAATAGGAAGATAAAATTCCCGCTGTTAATAACGTTTTTTGTAAATAGGAAGATAAACTTCCCCCTTTGCAGTATTTTTCCTTCGTAAACAGGAAGTTAAACTCCCCAGTACGCAGTACGATATCTTGTGTCGGCCATACGTAGCTCCGTACAAAAATAGATCTTGTTCATGAAGTCCCGTGGAGAAAATTCGGCGTTCTTAACCTTCCTACCCTCGACTTTTCCTCCTTTGCCGGCCGTGAACTTCTCTGTGAGCAGTATTCCACTTGAAAAATCGACGCTGAACACATCTCATAACCGATAAAGGAGGAAAAGTTTGTGGCAAGGAAGTTCAAAACGCCAAGTTTTGCCTCATCAACCCTACGGGGACTATTCGCCATATATTTTTTCTACCGGCTTCAAGACGACTTAATGTCGTCCTAACTCCCCTCCCCTCCCTCGACGGAGTTGCGAAGCTGAAATGAACTGATCTGCCACTCATCTAGTCTCGCTCCAACTATGTCGGTCCACTTTGATAGACATAATTGGGGACATAAAGGAAAGCAGGTTTGAGGATTAGCCCACTGTGAAACTCTACGGAAGAGACCGCCTGGTTATGAGGCGATGCTGAACGATTTGGGGAAGAGTTCGCTCTAATCTCTAAGGGTAGCTTCCGGCCAAGACCACAGGGGGACATGCAACCGTCCCTGTGTAAGTTGGAAACAGCATCGATATCCAAACCCCAGATGTGGTGGCACCCCCAATGGTGGTAGTTGATTCTATCACCACCCATTATCAAGTCCGCCACACCTCACCCATCATAGGGGCCTCCCCGAGTACACCCACCATCATTCACCCCCCCCCCTATTTGGCAGTTCACGTTCATGTAGGCTTAGCGACGAAGTAGAGGGAGTCATCAAGTAATCCAAATACAAAATAAAGAAGATTAAGAAGCAAAGGAGCAACACATTGACCTAAATCAAGTCGCCCACAACAAAAGTAGTGCGAGCTAAATCAAACACAGGGCTGAGAGGACACGCTCGCGAAGAGATGGCCCAGGACCACACGACTAGGATACCTCTGGGGGTTGTCGACGGGCAGCCGAAGCCTAGCAGAGAATCCATATTCGAGGCCGTGTATGGCAAGTTGGGCATTGCCATGGTGAGGTTGTTAGACATAGCCTCAGGATATATAGCAATATGCTAAAAGGAAAAGGACATAGAGGACATTACGAAAGAGAAGGCAGTTGGGGTCCTATGAGGCATTGGGCTGCAGCCAGCAGTACCCCCATAGATCCTGGCCCACAGGAGCGTGGTATGCCGTCGTATCGACCCGTGGATCGGACAACACTCCGCAGAGGAAATAGGTGAAGAAGTTCAGCTTCGGCAGGCCTGGGCCAAGGTAGCCGAAGTAATTCAAAAACAGGAGGGATGGTGTTGAGTACACCCATGTGTTCAAGGTGGTCTTCGTGGAGCGACCATGGCACAAAAGGCAAAAGAGCAAGGCATTTTAATGTTTAACGCCAAAATTAGCAGGGAGCAGGTTGAGAAAGGAGAATATCTCCCGCCCAATTCTGCTTCAAGTGCTATAAGATGGAGTCACACGCCACCAAGGACTGCAAAGAGCCGCAAGAGACGTGCTCTAAATGCAGCCAGAAGCGGCATAATTGGCGAAGCTGTAACAGCAATGCAGAGTAGTGCGTGAGCTGCGGGCAGAGACATAGAACTATGGCCATGTAATGTCCCGCAAAGAAAGAAATTATGAGAAATAAGCAGGAGGCAAGAAAAAAGAAGATACACGCAGGGCAAACACGTCCTACGCCCAAGCAGCAAAGGCGGCCATCTCAGAGGTGGACGCTAAGAAAACCTACCTCAACATAGAGAACTAGAGCTCCACAAAGATCATGACGTGCATCCTTCACGCGCACGTCATGAACCTAGCTCGCCCAGGCACGATCGAGACAGTACTAAACCAGATGCTAGCGAAGAACGGAATGGAACAGATGTAGTTCCCAGACAACCCCCCTTCCGAGGATGTACTGCATCAACAGATGGTTCCAAAATCACAACAACCAACAGAGCAAGTAAACACCAGTAAAACGACAAGCAAGAAGGGAAAGAAGCAAGCAGTCGAGGCAATAACTCCTGCGCCCAGACAGAACCAAGCAACCACAACAAAAAAGGACAACTCGGACACAAATAGTTCTTCGGAATCATCAGATTCCTCAGACTCCGAGGCAACAAAATCCCAAGAAACCAAGGAAAAGAAGAAGAGGAGCAAGAGATTGCGGGCGAACGACATAAATCTGAAAATATACGCCTGCGATCAATTCCCCTTTCCCGAGGAAATGGAAACCAGGAGTATCTTCCATGGCATAAGATCCAAGATTTTCAAATGGGAGTACGATTATGAAGTGAAACCTGAAACAGGGGAAGAGGCTCTGCTCGCACAAAATGTGAACCTACATCACAGCACCTGCGAGCAAATCTCGAACGCTGAGTCCCTGAAGAAGAAAAATGGGAGGAAAAAGAACATCACCCAGAAACACTAATTAATCGAAGATGGAGAGAATAAGTAACAGAATGAGGATTCTGACACTCAACGTGAATGGATGGGAGGAGAAGGCCACGGCATATAGAAACATATTCCGTGTGTTTGACCCCGACATCATTCTTATTACGGTGCACGGTATCGACACCACAGCTGGTCAAATTAAATTACCGCCTACAGAGTAGTCATGAAGAATCATTCCCAGGAAAGGTTCGATGGTGCGGCAATAGCTGTCAAGAGGAACATCTCATTTAAACAACTACCAGAACTCGATGAGTCCTTTGTGGCGATCGAGCTACATGCACTGGTAGAATACCTCGTGATAGCCGCAGCCTATCAACCCCCTCGACGAGCATATCTCCCGTTAAATAACTTCTACACACTGTTCGGGCATCGCAGAATGGCATTCTTAGGGGAAGATCTCAATGCCAGATGCCGTACGGCGGGCTATGGTAGTACCAACGATAGAGGCCGAAACTTGGAACTGATTATGGGAAGGAAAAACATCCAAAGATAGGGTCGGATTTTCCGACCTATATCACTTCCAGATCAGCAACCAAGCCTGACATAATCCTAACAAGTGAAGGCTTCCCATTCAACTACCATAGCGAGCCAGGCCCAACAGTCCCTAGTGATCACATAGCGATTCTCACCACAGTATCTCTCGCACCAATCCAGCTCCCAGCCCCTCTCCGGAAAAACTACGCCCTGGCCAACTGGAATCGTTACAAAAGTCAACTCAGTCAATATGCGCCAGCTGACCTAAGCGCGGCGTCGTTAGAGGAGATAGACAGGGAGCTAGAGAGGATAACAACGTCCATACTAAATGCGGACCGCGAGAGCATACGCATAACAGGGTATAAAACACCTCCTCAGCCCAGATGGACAGAGGAGATGAGAGATATCGCTCGCGTTCACAGGGAAGTGGACGAAGAAATAAGACGGTAGGGTCCCAACCGGGAAAGAAGCTCGCTCCTTCGACACCTAAGCTCTGATCTTAGAGAGGCTATCAACCTCCAACAGGAGGAAATATGGAACAGCTTGATAGCCAAAGTCGACAGCGAACTTAGCCCGGCTAAGTTCTGGCGTTAAGTCAAGAACTTTAAGGGACTTACACCAAGACCAAAGGCTCGGATAAAGGAGAACGGAAACTACATAGAGGATCCGGTGGTTCTCGAAGACAGGGTCAGGAACTTCTGGAAAAACGTTTTCAGGATTACCCCTGAAGAAAACGACGAGTTCGACCAGGAATTCGAAGGGCAACTGATCGAAGAACTAAATCAGGAAATGCATCGCACGCACCCACAACATCGAGTCAACGAAGGCAGGGAGATAGCGGGCCACATCCTTCCCATAACATCAGAGGAGGTCATGGCCACTGTAAAAGCCTTCCAACAAAATGCACCAGGCTGGACGGGCATTACCAGAAACAACTTGGTTAATGCCCCACAGCAGATGATTCAGGGAATTGTTAACATCTATAACGCTTCCCTGAATACGGGCTACTTCCCGGAAGGTTTCAAGATTCCTAAGGTGATCTTCATACCCAAGGGAAGTAAACCACCTGATCAACTGGTAAATTACAGGCCGATCGACCTGCTGGAGATCGTTGCGAAAGTCTACGAGAGACTCCTAGCTGACAGGCTTCAAAAACAACTAGCCGAGCTGGGAGCCCACAACCCTCAGCAGCACGGGTTCCGCAAGGGACAAGGAACGGAAACAGCCCTCGCCCTCCTTGCGGAAAAACTCGCTTGCAGTAAAGCTGAGAGGAGGTACGTAGACGTGGTGCTGCGAGATGTAAAGATGGCCTTCGATAAGGTTTGGCTGAGAGGGTTACAGTTCAAGATCCTAAACCTCCAGCTTAACCCACTCCTGGAAAGGGTCCTTTGCAACTATGTCTCTGATAGGAGAGCCCAAATTGCGATCGAAGGCTGCAAGGGACCCGAATTCGAACTCGAGGCGGGAGTTCCACAAGGCAGCTGTCTCAGCCCTCTGCTGTACCTAGTGTACACGATTGACCTTCCTGCTCCAGTGAGGTTCGATTCGATGTATCTGCAATACGCAGATGACATCACCCAAATCGTCCTGAGTCCATTCAGGAACTCTGGAAGTCAGGCGAGGGCGACAGCTGTCGAAATCGAGAATATCAACCGATATGAGAAGAAGTGAAAAATTAAAACCAACCGCCAGAAGTTCACCATTATTCCAATGAACCGCCGGGAAGTAGACGACGCCATCGTCAATAACGAACTCTATCCGTACTCCAACGGAAGGAAGCCCCGCAGGGGGCGCGAAGAAGGGGGCCCCATTCTGGGGCGGAGTGGTCAGGACAGATAGGAGGACCCTGATAGACATATTAGTTAGGTAGGGCAGTAAGGGTGAACCAAAGTCTATTTAGGTACTCGCCCCCGCGATAAGAGCCTGATAGGTCAAAGTAGCTCCTGCTGTTGGGGCCGTCATGGACGACCCTAACGGTGAGAAGAGAGTCCCGCTCCATGTCAAAGAGCGCTGCCAGAAGCCTTCGCGTGAGAAGGTCTTTGAAACCGTCTTCTCATCGCTTGGGATTGCTCTCTGCCGACTCAAGGACCAATATTATGGTTACTTAGCCTTTTGCGACACGAATCAAGACTTAGACAACCTTTTGAGTGCAAATTCAAGGGAGAAATTAGAAGAAATCGGCCTCACACCACGAGTTCCCCCACATGTATCAGCCAAGAGATCGATCGTTTGCAGACGTATCGACCCTTACGTTGGTACTCACTCGGCTGAAGAGATAAAACAAGAAGTGGAGGCAAAACAAAGTTGGGCAAAGATCGACGACGCTATAAAATTCAAGAACGGCGAAGGAGAGGAACACTCCCATGGGTTCAAATTAATTTTTCAAACCACTGAGATGGCAACGAAGGCGGCGAAAAATGGACTGGTTCTTTTTAATACAAAAATCTCCGCCAGCTGCATTGAGCGAGAGGTTTTCGTGCCGGTGCAGATCTGTTTCTCCTGCTATGCCCTCGAAAAGCATGCCACTAAGGACTGTCAGGCTACAGTCAAGATCTGTTCTGAGTGCTCAGAATCTAGCTACACGTGGAGAGAGTGTACTAGCTCCAATAAGAAATGTATCAATTGTGGCAATCCACATCGTACACTATCAATGGCTTGCCCAATAAAGAAGGCCTTGATAACGGACAAGAAGAAGACCATGATCAATGAGAGGAACCAAAGAAGGACTACTTCATATGCACAGGCGACGAAAGTTTCCGAGCAGAAAACCACGATACAGATAGAACAGAACATGAGACCAGACCTTATTATGTGCATATTACACGCACATTTCGTGAAAATAACGAACCCTGGCAGTTATGCAACTGAATTGAACAAGATGCTGGTGCAGAATGGACTAAAGCCAATGTGGTTCCCGGATAACCCACCGTCAGGAGAACTATTTCAAGCCAAATTATCGAATCTAAAGCAACCAGAGACAAGACCCCGCTCTGCTTCTCGCGATCCGCGCTTGCGCAAGAAAGAACGTGCCGTGAAAGAGGACTCCCAGATGAAAATCAGTGACCAACTGAAAGAGACTCTGCCAGAAAACAATGAGGTTGTACCCGTGGCTTCGACATCGGCTTCCGTTGCACCAATTTATCGGACGACCCAAGATCTGTGCATGAAAATATACGGCTCCCCATCTGCTCCCATTCCAAAGAAAGCTAATGTCAATGAGCTCATAGAAGGAGTCACTAGAGGCAAATATAAATGGGACTATGATGCCGACGTTACTGAAGAATCGCTCCTGGACGCCTTCAAAAAGGGAAAAGTAGAAATATGCCCCGAGTCCTGCTTCAACCTTAACCAGGAACAATACAGGAAGAAAAGATCTGGTAGGGTAAGGTCACCAGCCAGAGAAAAAGGGACTAAAGTTAAGCATCCTAATATCAATTAACCATGGCTATCTCTACCTAACTCATCAGGATACCTTAAGATCTTCTCGCTGAAAATTAACGGATGGAAGAACAAAAGCGGTGTATACAATGAAATCATCAGAAACGATGATCCCGATATCGTGCTTATTTCTGAGCATGGATTAGATGATAGAATAGAACGTATAAAGATTTATAATTATGAAGTTCTAATGGCTAGCCACTCAAAGGGAAGGTACGACGGGGCTGCAATTGCAATCAGAAAAGGCATCAGATTTAAAGAAATACAAGACCTAGAGGAATCGTATTTGGCGGTAAAGATCCCTATGAGATATGATGACCTGGTGGTTGCAGTCGGGTATCAACCACCCAGGCGCCCGTATTTACCGATCCCCAACTTTATGCGGCTGTTTAGGAGAGAGGCCTCAACGATACTTGTCGGAGATCTGAATGCCCGGTGCAGGGAGGCCGGCTATACGAGGTCCTTTAATGGAGCTGGTAACTCACTGAGCCTCCAAATAGACAGAGAAGTTGTGCAAAGAGAAGGGCAAAACTTCTCCACATTCCATACAGCAAGATCATCGACCACAAATCGTAACTTTTATCTTAACCATATTACTCTCCCGGGCCCTTTCATACCATCAGATCATATAAGTATGATTACCAACGTCCCCACTTCTTCAATACAAGTGCAGATTTCAAAACGAAGATGCCTAGCAAGAGCTAACTGGGAATTATACCGTGAACACCTGCACCAAGTGCATATCGAACATCTCGAGGGGACAACCTTAGAAGAGATCGACGAGAAACTCGATTTTCTCACCTCGAAAATCTTGGAAGCTGACCGCCTGGCTATCCCCTGGATGGAGCATAAAATTCTCCCTTCTCCAAGATGGGATAAAAATATACAGCATAAAATGGATCAGCTGGAGGCAGTCGTCTTCTTCATAGATATGCATGGTAACACGGCACAACGGTACCAAGAGCTGCGCGCGTTGAGAAACGAGATCAGGCAGCTCATACTTGAGAAGACGAGAGGCCAGTGAGATGAAATCATTGCTAAAATCGACGCAGAAGGAGATCCCAAAAATTTTTGGTGTCAAATAAAGAAACTGAGAGGCACTCCTAGAAACCACATCAGCATTAGAGTCAATGGCATAGAATATACTGAAGACCGTGATATTTAGAGAGAATTTAGACAATATTGGCAAAACCGCTTTCGCATTAGCGATGAGGACAATGAGTTATTTGATGAGAGGTATGAAGAAGATGTTCTACTTAGATTGCAGGACCTAGATGCCGACCTCACTCCACATCACTTCGTGAAAAGATCCCGCGTTGCACAAGATGAAGGTAGACCGTTCACGCATGGAGAATACGAGTGGGCCCTCAAAAGCTTTAAACAAAAAGCGCCAGGCATAACAGGCATCACTAAAATGCATATGCTGCATGCCCCCAATAACATCCACCAAGGTCTACTGGAGATATTTAATGCCTGCCTCAATGTTGGACATTTCCCGGACCAATTCAAAAAAGCCCGTATGATCTTTATTTTGAAACCTGGCAAACTGAAGAAGGAAATCAGCAGCTATAGGCCCATCTCCTTATTGGAGTTTATGGGCAAATTACTCGAAAAACTTCTCAACACCACACAAAGGACCTTCCTGGAAACCCATAACTTATACAACTCTCAACAACATGGGTTCAGGAGGAAATTAGGTACGGAAACGGCTCTAGCATTGATTACGGAGAGAATAGCGATTGGAAAAGCGACGAATGGTAATGTCGATGTCGTACTTCGCGACGTGGCCTCGGCATTTGACAAGGTATGGCTACCGGGTCTTAAAAGCAAACTGAGTGAACTAGCTATGGATGGAAACTTAACCAAGATTTTATGTGACTATCTGGAGGAAAGAGAAGCAGTGATGAAGATAAATGGTACAGAAGGGATATCCTTTAGTCTCGAGGCTGAGGTATCTCAAGGGGGCTGCCTCAGTCCCACCCTGTATTCAGTGTATACTGGGGATTTACCACATCCTGTTCAAGACCTTACCCAGTACGCACAACTAGCAGAAGATATCACTCAAATCGTTACCAGCGTTTACAAAAATCCTAATGATATCGCTAACAGGACAGGGAGGGAAATTGTTAATGCTAACAACTTTTGAAAGAAGAAACAAGATAAAAACAAATGTCCAAAAGTTCAGAGTGATACCACTTGGCCGTCGGAAAACATCGGACGTGCTAGTGCAGGATGAGCTCTATGAGTACTCAAGAGAAGGCCGAGCTCTAGGCTTAGAATTAACATCGAATGGGTACATGGCCCATTACCTACAAAAGATCGCCGTTGCTGCGAAAACGCTACAGTCTCTCTATCGCTTTAGACATCTCTCGGCGAGCAACAAAAGGAAACTATCTGTTGTTGGTGAGACCACTTCTCTTGTACCCGGCTATACCCCTTAATACCCTGAGCAAAACAGTTTTTAAGAAAGCTCAAAATATCCAAAATAAGGCAATAAGATTTATTACGAACGTGTCACTGCTTGACTACATTCATACTAGATTACTGCATGAAGCGAAGGACATTGAGCGATTAAACATTATCCTAAATAGACGAGCACAAACCATTTGGCAGAAAGTCTATGATAATATGCCAGAAGAGGTACTGAACCCGATTAGACTACCTGATTTAGACATGCAGAACCTAAGGTTCAGGCAAGCCTTTAAGAGCAGCCAAATAATAGCTCGACAAGTAATCCAACCGATTTATTGAGAAACTACCAGAAGATTAATCCTATTTCAATTCACATTGACAATTCAATATTAAACGATGGATAAAGAAAACCAAACTGATTTATTTCACGTAAATAATGATAACAAATTGATCATAAATGATCCTAAAATAAGAGGAATAAATAAAATAAACATAAGTATAATATTAACTAAAAGATCCGAAGTGGACAACATAATAAAATATATATATATATATATATATATATATATATATATATATATATATATATATATATATATATATATATAAATAAATAAAATAAAAGATCCGAAGTGGACAATACCTAGGTAAATATAACAAAATAACAATAAATGAATAAATATAACAAAAGATCCGAAGCGGACACATTAATATAAGTAAAGTCAACCAACCATCAAGAGGCCTACAAGAATTCAAAGGCTTGAATGCTGCAATAAGAAACTAGTGTCAATAACTACAGCTAATAAAGGTATAAACGACTGAGGTAGCCAGACAACCTGGCACAACTACTCTCTCTCTCTATTATACACCTTTTCTACCTATCCTCTCTACTCTTACACATTTTATACCTTTTTTCATCGTTGATCGTGTAAAAATCAGTCTGAATCTGAAAATTTATTGTTATTTTAATAAGAAAAAATTATATTCCTTGTTCACCATTTTAAAAGCTTATTCCGGCTATAATATACAGGAATAAAGAATCCAGATATAAATATAATTTTTTCCTTAATCCCGTAAGGAAGCTGATGATCACTTAAACCCAGCCTGCAAAACTAGAACAAGAATACCATAACTGACTCAGACCCTACAATTCCACCATATTAATTTCACATACTTCAATTCTCTTCGCATCTTGTTACTGTAAATTATGTTAAAATATCTTACATTGTATACCTAACCTACTTATCTCATTGTACATTCATTGATTTTATGAATATATTTATATTTGTGTAATTGTCTTTCTTAAAGCCCAAGTCATTATTCCAAAATTTATTTCGCTGTCGCCTTAGGCCTAAAACTAACTGCAGACAACTTCGATCAAACAAATTTAGGGTTATGGTTTTCGAAACGCTATTTAGGCTGATTTATTAACAATATAAATCACATAGATAACCATATACTATGACGTGTATTGATATATTACGATAATAAACGCAAAGGTAATGTTGTATTAAATGTCGTCTTACAAAAGGTTCTGCAAGTCATCAACGATATAGATCCTACGCACTGCCATCTCAAGAAAAACTCCTACTCACATATACAGATATCTCTGCCTGTTTTCAATTCATTTCTGCCCTCACCATTTCATTACACTGCTTGTTGACCTGTGCGTGGTGATCACTACTCTCTTATCTTAGATCTACTTCCTAGTTCTTCCATGTCTACAAGACATTCTTAAGGCTTCCAGGAAGTTGAATGGAAAGCCTTTGTAACGTCGTTCTCTCCCATAACAGTATCCTATGTTATAACAAACGGTATTTCTCCATACAAGAGTTTGTGATACTCTTTCCAGCAACGGCCCGCAAACATGTTCCGCTCCGCACCTCTCCACTCAAATCCATTATCTTTTGACGCGTTCAGGAAACCTTCAATATTAAAGAACTCATCCATGCACTCTTTTCGTGTAAGAATTACGCCCCATCAGATCATTTATTTTCTTCACATTTAGGCAACATACCAATATAGATACCCTGAACTGCCTTCTACTCGTTCGATACGTCTTAATATTTAGAGATGCCGATTAAATTTGTCACTTCTGCCAAGTTCCATGGTCTTATATTTGATCAACGCATGACATGGCGATTTCATAATGAGGACCTTACATTAAGATGAGTTCATGTGCTTGCCACTATGGCTTCCTTATCGATGCTCTAAGTCCGCTCGAATTCTTTCCCCGCGGTACCTCCGCCTGAAATTCGCTCTCACACCTTCTATCTTTACACCGTCCGTGTAGAAGAACTCTTACAGACACTCGAACTTCATCCTTCTCCGTTGCGTTTGAGAGAGAAGGAGCAACATCTTCAAGATCAGTTGTCAATCGCTGGAACTTCGACACCCACATATCTTTGTCGGCCAGTTCCATTTCCAGATCTGGTTGACTCACACTTGCAAATTCAGTCATATTCAGTAAGGATGGATCAAGGATGAGGGGAGTCACAGGGAAGATTCGTGTGTTCTTTTCATCTCTGAACTCACAGAAACGTTTCCCAAACGATGTTTGCATTGCGGTGATTGTGGACTGCAAATACTCTGAACTAATCCTTTTGTGAGGTTGTTTGAACTCTTTCAGAGAGGGGAAGTGAGACAGTGTACCTCGCTGTAGATCTCTGGTAAACACTGTCAACTTGCGATTAAATGCAAAAACAACTCCAGTTTGTGCAGAGTTGTGCCTCCATTTCCCTGTAGAACTATCTTCAGACTGTTTTGGTTCACTGCCACATCTATCATGAAGTGTAAGTTTTTCAGCCACTCAGGGAAGGTGATGCCTATGCTTCCCAGGAAAGTATTCCTCAACTGAAGACACGCGGTAAGCCGTTTCAACACCTTCCCTCTGGAAAGCCACCGGATTTTGTTATGCAGCAGGAGATCAGAATGCGTACCTTCCACCTCATCCAGTAACAAACGAACTGACGGTGATTTAAACCTTCTACCATTATTTTGTTTACAATTTGAATATCAACATTCATTACTTCTGCGCATTCTGGAGGATATTTTTGAGCACACAATTCCACTTGGTGCGGGATGAAGTGAAATGTCTGCAGCGTTGTACCCAGACACTTCTATAGGAAAGCCACAAACCCATTTTCCCGCATTAGTAACCACTCACCCTAAGTAAGTGGTATAATCCAGAGGACAGCCTCACAAATGCCCCCGCCCCCCCATCCCAGCCCTGGGTTTCGCCTTTTAGCGGTATCAACACTTAATTTTGTCCAGCAGAGTTCACATATCGACAAAACAACGCTATTTGTTTAGTATCACCATTGTCTTTGGACTCATTACAGTCCATTGATGTCTTTTATTTGGTGTCTGGTGACGTTTTCTGCCATTTTGATGGTTCTGTCTTTGAACGTCTTCGCAGAGAGAGGCATATCTCTGATTTTCTACACATTTTCACACATTTTCATTCTTGTTTTAAAGTCCGTGAATAGATGTTCTGAAATCTTAATGAATGATTCTTTTATATATTCTCCATCTGTGAACGGCAACCCGTACCTAACTATTTCCTAAGCAACCACAAAACTAGCATTTGCAGACTTCCTCCACTTCTTGAATTTATTTTGGCTCAGTTCAACCTTCATCTTCTCTATCGAGGGACCTTGAAGCTTCAATACGGAGGATAAAAGCCGACATCCAGCGGCTAAAGATGCAGCGGGAATCACAGAGCGAGCACGGACACGGGTTTGGCGTTCGAAGGCGCAGGTCCCGCTCTGGTTCATTAAAGAGAAACCAACGAGGGCATCCCGATGCAAGAGGTCTTATGCTGGTATCATCCAAGGTACGGGCACAACGCTGTACACTGTACACAGCCTTGTAGCCACCGTTATGCTTCTTTACATAACTTTTCCTATTTCTCTCATTCAACTCAGTGGTGCAGGTAACACGACAAATATGGTGCACAAGCTCTAAAATGCTTGCAACCGTGCACATATTTGGAATCAGTACCTTCTTCTAACCTCAACCCTCCAGTTTTCTCACTTCACCCAACTCAACTACTTTCTCCAAATCCTCAAATTCCAATTTCCCAACCTTCAAATTCTCGCATTCCTCTCACTCCAGCCTCTCAATCACAAACTTTAAACTAGAAAGGCATGGGACAAAAGGGTCTACATCCCCTGCCTACACCTCATTTCCTCAAGTTGCTCGTCCATTTCGTATCTTTGACCCACTTTTTTAATTTTCATTCCTGGTGGACACTGGTGCTGTATTCGGTGTCATACCAATTTCTAAGTCGGACAAAGCTTCTGCCCCTTCACATTTAGTTCTGAAGGCAGCCAATTCGACCAATATTAGGACCTATGGAAGGCGTAGCCTTCAAGTCTCACTGGGTCTTCGACGGGTTTTTCGATGGACTTTCATGATTGTCCAATATTGGGCCTCGACTTTCTTTCGGCTCACGACCTCTTGGTCGATTGTCGACCGCAAAACTCTCCTCACCGTCTCAGATTCGTACTCACCTTCTCAGAGTTCCCTCCTCTCTATTCGTCTCCCATCCACCGAGCCACCGTTTCAGCGCCTTCTTCAGGAGTTTCCTGAGCTCACCCTTACACCTTCGAAGGACAGGCTTATTAAACATAGTGTGGTGCATCAGATTGAGACAACAGGGGGAGGTCATGTATATTCACGGCCACGCCGTCTAGCACCTGATAAACTCTGCTATGCGTGATGAATTCCAATTCATGATTAATTCAGTCATTTGTAGGTCTTCTTCTTGGCCATGGGCCTCTCCACTTCACATTGTGCCGAAATCCACGCCGGGGGAAGTCAGAGCAGTTGGGGATTACAAAGCTCTTAACGCTGTAACAATTCCTGATCGTTATTCCTTGCCGATTTTACCTCTTCTCTTCATGGCTGTACGATTTTTTCTCGCTTGGATCTGGTTTGTGCTTTGAACCAGATCCCTATTCACCCAGATGATGTCGCAAAGACTAACATCACCACTCCGTTTAGTGCTTTTGAAATGGTCAATGAGCCATATGGATTGCGTAACTCTGGGCAAACTTTCCAGCGCTTTATGGATCAAGTCCTTAAGGGTCTTCCGTTTGTATTTTGCTACATCGATGACCTCCTAATATCATCTTCCTCGCTCCAGGAACACCTTTCTCACCTTCGCCAAGTTTTTTCTGGTCTTCAAGAGTAAGGTATCGTAGTAAACGCCTCCAAATGCTTCTTTGGTGTCCCACAACTCTCATACTTCGGGCACCATGTCTTGAGTGCAGGGATTAGCCCCCTAGAAGATAAAGTTACAGCCATGCGAAACTTTTCTCGTCCTACATCCCTCAAACAACTCAGGAGTTTCTGTGGCATGGTCAATTTCTACAACAGATTCATCCCTAAATGTACCCAGGCCATGCAACTTATTAACTATATGCTCACCAAGACCAAAAAGAACTCTTCTCTTGAATGGTCTGCTGAGGCGTGCGATTTATTCTCTCGGACCAAAGCGGCTATTGCCGGCGCTGTGGAATTGGCTCATCCTTTTCCAGGATCCCCCATCAGCGTCGCCTCCGATGCATCCTACACCCACGTAGGTGCAACCTTGCAGCAGAAAGTTGGTGACCAATGGCAACCTCTTGCTTTTTTCTCTCGCGCTCTTGCAAACCGTCAAAAGAGATATTCAACGTTCTCTCGAGAACTCCTCGGAATATATCTCACTGTCCGCCATCATTTGGAAGGGCGTGAATTTACCATTTTTACTGACCATAAGCCCTTGGTCGGTGCATGTTCGTCTCCTAGTAATTCATCATACACACTGCAGTTGATCTCGTCATCTTGACTTCATACTGCAGATGACGAACGACATTCGCTACGTTCCTGGTTCTTCAAACGTCATTCTGGACGCGCTCTCTCTCATTTCATCGATTTATGGCACGCAACTCTCCTACACTATGCCCATCGATCATGTAACAATAGCGCTTGCCCAGGAACAAGATGAAAACACTCAAACACTCCGTCACTCATCTCAACTCGTCGTTCGCGAGATCGACTTGCCGGACAGTCCTTCCAGTCGAATTCTAGTTGACTATTCAATTGCTGACTGTCCTCGTCCTCTCATTCCTTTTGCTTACCGTCAGCACATTTTCGACCAAATTCATTGTCTCTTTTATCCTGGCGTCATTGCTTCGTTTGGCCAGGTGTGAGTGCCAACGTGGATAAATGGACTAGCTCATGCCTTCAATGCCAACGTGCTAAGGTTCACCGCCACACAAAAGCTCCTCTTGTCCCTTTTCCTTTCCCTTCGTCACGTTTTGACGCCGTTCACATCGATCTAGTAGGTCCTCTTCCTTACTCCCTTAGTTGCAATTATCTTCTTACCATGAACGATCGTTTTACTCGCTGGCCAGAGGCGGTTCCTATCTCGGAAATCAGAGCTTCCATTGTCACTCGAGCCTTTGTCTCAGCATGGGTTGCTCGTTTTAGTGTTCCCTCAACGATCATGACTGATCGTGGCAGACAGTTTGAATCCCACCAATGGGACGCACTCATGTTTGTGCATGGTTACTTTCGCCTTCGTACTACAAGCTATCATCCCCAGAATAACTCTAAGGTAGAACGTCTGCATTGGACCATCAAAGCAAGCTTACGCTCCACCGATCCAAACATAACTTGGGCGGACAAGCTACTTTTGATTCTTCTTGGCATTCGCTCGTCCTTGAAAGTGAATTTGGTTTGCTCTGCAGCAGAATTAGTTTACGGTACTCAACTTCGTTTGCCCGGTCAATTCTTTTCTTCCTCTGACCGACCTCCACCTTCTCACCTAGATCCTTCTTCATACGTACATAACCATGTACAAGTGATTGCTGAAATTAAGCCAACTGCAGCCACAGAGCCTGCTAATTATAAAACCTTCGTGCCAAAGGAGATGAAAACATGCTCCCATGTTTTCGTCCGTCGTGATTCAGCTCGCACTTCGTTGCAACCAGTCTATGACCAACCCTTTCTCGTCATCTCCAGGAAGCCGAAATTCTTCGTCCTAAAGCTTGAAACCAGCCTGAAAACCGCTTATACCGAAATTGTTCATCTAGAACCACTATCACCCCATTCTCCTCCTACTATACCCCTTTATGGCAAAGTAATCCCCCCAAACAACCTCAACCCCACCCTTTTAACCACCCCTGCTACTACAACTCCACCTTCCGTTTTGCTTCCTCTTCCTCCTTTGTTGCAGGCACCCTTGTGTCCAGAAGTGGTCAGTCAGGAGCAAATCTCTCCCCCACTGGTACTCCGTCAGCGGACAACGGGACTCAATGCTCCCACATCCCGCTTGACGCCATCTCGTAAGGAACCAACATGTGGATCACCTTCGCTCCATCAATTTTCTCTCGTGCCATGCTCCGTCCAACGCTACTGGCACTGCCACAGCAAATCTGTGTCCCCCTACCTGTGGTCAAACCAATAGTACTGCCATCACACGCTCCGGCCGCGTCCTTAGGATGCCCCGTCGGTACTCGGACTTGTAATCTCAAAATAGAAAAAGGAGGGGTAGCCTTCTTAGGATGGGAGTGTTATAGCAATGCCCTCTGGGTATTCCTTTAATATAATCCTCCTGGGAAACTTAAATATATATATATATATATATATATATATATATATATATATATATATATATATATATATATATATATATATATATATATATATATATATATATATATATCATCATTTATTATGTATAAAATTCAAATTATTCAATTCTTTTACTTAACCTTTGTCAATTCAATCATTTAATTATTTTATGACTAACTTTTTGCAATTTATTTATTTTATGTAACCTTTAATAATTTAAATATCTTGTGTAGAAAACTGATTTAATTTAACATACTGGTCGAAACAACATCTCTTAGAATTTCATGCACATACAAACACACGCATTTCACCAATTGTGAAATAACGCGAATTCTCTCTCATTCGTGCTCGACTCTACTTCCAATCAAGGTCAGTTATAAATCCTCTCACACTGATTCTCTGCAAACTGCCATACGACAGTAGGTTCTAATTCTGGTTACTTCTCGCATTGCAGACCCCAATTCACAGACCACCATAGTCTCCTTCGCTTTCACTTTCACTTCACATCATACTTTACAACATATTCATTTCATATAGTAGTTACTTTACATCTTGTTACTTTAAATCAGTTACTTTATTATATTTACTTTATCGCGTCTTACGTTGTATTCCTAATTTAATTCTCTCATTGTGCATTTGTTAATTTTGTGAGTGTATTTATTTTGTTTATTTCTGTTTTCTTACAAACTTAGTTCAGAAGTCCTAAATTCATTTCACGTTAGTCTTTAGGCCTAGAAACTAGCGGACGACTATTTCCATCAAACTCAACAAATTTATTGTAATGGTTTACAAATAGCTATTTAGGCTGATTTAATAACCACCTGCTAGAGTCAGTACAAATGAAGGCAACTTGGTGATGCTTTTTGTTTTCGATACATTCCTGTGGATGGCTTAAATTGTATATTGTAGATTAATGATCCGACACAATCCAATGGATGCAGTTTGTGGGAGGGCTTTGACGGATACATATGACCTTTGATAGGTACTTGCCGCTTTTGTAATCCGTGAAATTATGTTGTTTTATAGCTGTCATTTTTTTGCGGGAGGATAGAGAAGAATATTTAAATTTGCGTGACAAGCGCTGAAATTCCTGAGCGAAATAGGGAAGAGCCAACCGAAAATCCTAAAATTTACCAATAAGGAAGATGGCTCGAAAAATATGACCACATTTTCAAAAGGACATAAATAATCAATATGACTAGATTCAAATCCTAAAGATAAGAGGAACTTTTCGCGAGATGTTGATGTGAAGTCAGAGAATTTGTTTTAGCTTGTTAAGAGTTTGGCAAAAATGAACATTTATTATCACCCGCCCTGAAAAGTTGTAAGGGTGTAGTCATTTTGAATAAATCAGCTTATATCGTTTAGATGAACGTCATCCTGAGCGATGATTCTAAGTTTGAAATGATGTTTGATATTCATATATTTTTAATTAAATGGTTCGTACTACGATGTAGAATTTCTAGTTTCACGAAAGTAAACAAAAACGAAAGAGCAGGGCGATGCGTGAAAGAGTATCAGAGAAGTGTTTATTTTCGTGCAACTTGTAAAACTTTATTATATAATATAAAATTTAATGTAAAAACGACCAAACGAGCCAACCTTTACTTAACCCCATAACTTAATAAACAATGGAAATGAAGATACTGAAAGGTTCATGATCAGATTGACCAGTTTAGCGGAACTGTAATTTTCGGCACCGAAACAATAATTTCTTTAATCGCGAGCTAGCTGTAAATTGACATTCAATAAGGCCATTGACCTTCAGTGGTTACAGTGGTGGTCTTAAGTTTTAGTATGAGAAACGGTAGTGGTAGCGAGGGTTTGATCTGCCTAGATGCATTGTTTTGCATTTGGTTGAGTTCATTTTCATATTGTTAGTCCAACTTTGAAAACGGTTCAGGGCCTGCTGTATTGTTGGGCTGTTGGAGGCATCCTGCATCGGCGCTTGCTTTATGACGGAGAGAACCGTAGCAACCGCTTTCCCCCCTCCCCCCCGATGGCGGCTCTTCATGGAGCCCTACTGTGCCCCCCTCAAATGATTTTATTAATGAAAATATAAAATTTTCGAATACATATTTTCTGTAATTATCTGATTTATCTCTTCCCTTTCAACTGTGTCATTAATGATAGACCAGAATATTTGTATTACAGGAATATTGTTATGGGGGCCCCACTATTTTGATTTGGAGGGGGGGGGGTACTATACATTGCTACGGCTCTGATTACGGAGAATATCTTAGTGTCGTCTGCGTACATCAATGTGAGGGTGTGCAGGTTGTCTAGGAGGTCGTTCACGAACAGTATGAACAAAAGGGGGCCAAGGACCGATCCTTGCGGGACACCACTAATGACACTCACACTCTCTGAGATGTCGCAATTGATCTTTACACTTTGCTTATGTCCTGTCAGGAAATTTTGTATCCACTATTTGAACGTTCCTTTGATGCCATACGCTGGGAGCTTTGCCATGAGGCGTACATGTGGCACAGTGTTAAATGCCTTGACATAATCTAAGAATAAGGTGTCAATCGGCAATCCGTGTGATAGAGCTTCTGTCTAGTGGTTTAGTGCCCCCAGCAGGTTGGTAACTGTTGATCTCCTTGGCAGAAAACCATGTTATTTATTTGTAAACACGTGTTTCTCCTTCAAGTGTTGCAGAATGATATCTGATATGATTTTCTCAATGAGTTTACATATCACTGAGGTTAATGAGATTGGCCAATAATTTACGGGTAGGGACTTGTCTCCTGTGGTGTGATTGGTGTGATTTCCGCAGACCTCTATTGCTGGGGGACTTTTCCTGTGTTCAGGCTCTGGTTAAAGAATAGTTAAAGGTAATGTGATGACTTCGGCTACCTCTGTAATTACTCGGGCCTATGTTCCACCAGAGCCAGGTGACTTGTCTGTTTTCATGGCTTGTAGTTTCTTAAGGACTTTCTTCGGAAATTGTTAAGTTTGTTATTGGAGTGTCGACCCGTGGTTCCAGAGATGGGGTGTGCTGTGTAATTTCTTGGGTAGATACTGTATTGTAGTACCTATTTAGAACTTTTGCCTTCTCGCGTTGTTTTAGCATGCTGTCTTAGTTCGTCTTGTCGGTCTGGGATATTGTTTTTTACAACCCTTCTACTATTGATTCAGTTCCAGAATGTTTTGGAGTTGTGTCAAGATTCTCGAGCTAGCCTGGTTTCAAATTTCCTCTGAGCTCTTCTATTTGCATGCGTTGCATCATTCCTAGTAGTGATGTAGCGCTGGTAGTCTCCGTTGTCCTTAGTATTCAGGTATCTGATCAGAGGTTTCTCTTGCGTTTTGTTTTGAGGTAAGCTATAGTGTCATCCATAATGGCTTGCATCTGCAGTCACTGGTTTGATGTCTCCTCATTGAGACGTGTTCTACCACAGCATTTGTTATATTTTTTCTTAATGATGTCTGCCATTTTGTGTGCCGTTAGCCCTTTCAGTTCTTTCCTAGTCAATGCCAAGTGTGTTCTTCATGCTCTCGGCATCCTCTCTATTATTGTTCAGAGTCAATTTGTTTATTGGTAGAGAGTTTGACGTAACCTGAAAATCTGCAGATATGCCGATGTGATCCCTGGCTCCTAGGGGTTCCAGTCCGGATAGGTTCACTATCATCTCCCTTTCATTTGTGAACACTATGTCATCTAATGTTGGTGTCTGTTGGCTTCTGAACCGTGTTGGCTCTGTGTTGTGTTGGCATCGCTAAGGATTGTAAACACTTTGAAATAATAATAATCAAATAATAATAACAATTTTAGCCCCTGTCCCGAAAAAAAAAAATAATTAAGAGATGTTTTCAAAATATTGTGCTTCGCTAGAAAAGCTATAGCTTCCGATATTGACTTAAGATAGGGCCAATAACCCAGAGCCCACAATCCATATGAGGTTGATGGACCTATAAAAGATTTAATAATAAATTGCTAGCCTCAACTGAATGACGCTTGCATTCCTGAGGGTACCTTTAAAGAGTATTACGTTATTCTACTAACAGAATGTAGCAGAGGAGTATCATAATAAAAATCGACTTATGCACTGCGCTGGGATGATTTTGATAGCCCCTACTGGCTCCTTTCATCCTATATATTGATATGTTAATAATTTTGGAATTTATTATTGCCTTCTCGTGGGGTCAGTGCTTTCCAGGAAAAAAAATTCACTTGGACTAATTTGGTAAAGTAAATATGTAGTGGCAGCGCGAATGATGGGACGTAAACTATTTCTCCATGTTCCAATATGTTTCACGTTTTGGGAGTAAATTTAAGGGGACTGCTCGTATGGGGGTGATGATCCTGAGTTTCAATCAATTGGGGGGGGGTCCGGGGGGCTCAGCCCTCCAGTATATAATCATAATTGTTTATAGAATAATGTTCTAACATTTATAGAACTAGGACTCAAACGCGCCTGGATATTCAGCCACGGATGAACAAAATATAAACACATAAAAATCGACTTTTTCGGGCGCACCGCCAATCTACATGTTTACCTTTTGTAAGATTACCAAGTATTTTTAGAGTTGCGCTGATTACTTGTTACTTTTACTTTCTGTTACTTAATAGATTCTCCCTGTTAGTGGCATACCTGAGGTAGACCTCCACTTCGGTGTTCCTGATCCTCCTCCTGGGTTACTTCGGGGAGGATGTTGTTATTCTGAACTGTGTAACCTGGTGTTGGTGGTTGGTCAGGTATGCTGTTTAGCCACTTGTCCAGTTTCCTCTTGAATGTTTCTGGAGTCATTTAAGTGAGCTCCCGGATGTCCTTTGGTATGCAGTTGAACAGTCGGGTTCCATTGAATGAGAAGGAGTTGTGTCATGGTCCTGATTTTTTAGAATAATAAACCGGGCGGCAACCCAGGAGGAAGTAACTCTAGGCCAATTTAAATTAGATTTTGTGATGGTAATAATTGAGAATAATAAAAAAATGTCCCATTTGCTCAATAAATGGTAATTGTGTAGATTATGGCCGGATACTATATCTAGTTATTTTGGGGGCTAGTTTTTTTGGAAGCCTGTCTTTGTTAATTTTCATGTGAAGGTGCGCAATAATATGTTGTTTTGACTAATAGATGATCTGAAGAATTGTTTCTATTGGGAAGCGCGACTTTGAAAAAAATGTTCCCTTAAGAGCTGACTGGTAAAAAAAAAAATGTCTTATGTTTTGACCGGTGGCTTCATCATGTTTAATTTTTGAGCACTTGAAGGTATAGTCGCTTTGTGTTTAAATGTTCACAGGGGATTCATAACAAGATTAATTTGTGTTGGTTAAAAATTTAAGAAGTTTCTTCCAGTATTAACGACCCAAGGGCTAAACAATATCGCGGACAGACTTCACACAATACTTCCATAATTCAAACTGCTTGAACGCCCTCTGTTCCTCAAGATTGTTTGCACATTTAATATTCCTGCCAAAAAACAATTAAAACAAAAACAGTATTATTTTGAAATAATAAGCAAACTAAATAACAAATGCAGAAATGGAAAAATAAATGACACTAGGATAAGTAAACAAATAAAGGAAAATATAAAAAGATTTAGGAATTTGTAGCGTGTTTGTAAATTGTATGTCTAAAAAAACTAATTCCAACATATCAAAGTATTTATTCTAAACAAGTAGAAAATTTCCTTAAAAAAACAGGAAATAAAAGCAAACAACATAAATATTAAGATATGGAAATAGAGAGTATATTAACAACGATGTCCATTGATGGATGATGTCACTGAATTCTGACCAAAACTTGGTTTTGGTAGTTACTTTCTTTGGTAAAAATGAACAGGTGGGCAGCTTTGCCCACATACACCCTGTATAAATGTTTCTTTTTTGGTGGGGGGGTGCACACCATCCCATTTGTACTAGCCACTGAATGCTTCATTTTGGAACAAGAAAAAAATTGAAGTTCGTAAAATAAACTTTTAAAAAGTCAAAAAAGAGAAATCAAAATGGAGGGAAAACAACAATGACAAGGCTGAATACAGAGAAATCAAAATGGAGGGATACCAGAAAAACACTAAAAATAGCTAGATATAGCATCCGGCCTTAGTCTACACAATTACCCAATCAATTTCTTAATTACATGCTCTATGGCAGATTAAAAAGAGCTTTTATATGTGGATGCAGGGCAAGTATATTGGGAGATATCCACCTGTATGTATTCTTATATGTATCATTAGGAGTTATAAGAAGACTAAGCATATTTCTTAACAGTAATTTTTAACTCTTTAAAATGGCATTTTCCTTCATTACTCTTGTTTTCTAATTGGCATACATCATTTTATTACCATAGAAAGTAGTAAGCAACAATAAAGTTGGGTCCTAAATTAATTACAGAGTTAATTACTAACTAATCTAACCTAAAATACCTTCGCCAATTCTAAAACTGAGTTTTCAGTAAAAAAAAACACAACAACTTAGAAATCCTCACCAGTCGATACCAGAGCATACTTCCTTCTCCTTACCTTTGTTGTTATATTTTGCATATGGTTTTGTTTGTTTGGTTTGGTTTTCCTGAATTTTAAAGTAGCTTAGTGGTAGGTTAAAATTTGAATTGCAGTGACTTATGTCCTTGGTCGCAATTTGCAAGGTCGGTGCTGTAAAAAAAATGTCATCAGCTCTCAGAGAGCTATAAACAACATGTGCTCCCTCAAGAAATTGAGGGACAAAGGTTTGATCCTACAGCCTGTAAGTAGGCCTCGCCACCGTTACCAAAATTAGGTGAGGCTGTCCTGAAAGAACTGGTTAGAATGGAGAGATGCTGTTGCATGCTGTAGGAATTTTACTCACTTCCCATACCTAGTAGGTCCATGCAACAGCCAGGAAGTGGTGGTTAAATTGCAACTTAACCTCACATGGAATATATCCAAGTGAGGTGTCCGATTACAGGATTGCATTCAGGTCGGGTGATTGTATCATGTTTACTTGGAAATTACTAGCCACTACCACCCCTTTATCTTACCCTACAGGGTGGCTATAGTTTACAAAAAATCACTGTACCTACTAACTTTGGGAGAGTTGAGTAAACAAAACAAAAACAAACAAACAAAACATTTATTTCAGAGTTGAATTCTGTTAACTATTACCTTATAGACAGCTGAAGGAAAGTGTATCCAAAATAGGCCTAAAGAAAAATATGGATATTGGTAATCCTCATTCGTGTGTCTGGCAGGGCAGGGGTGATTTGAGTGGCTATGGACCGAAATTGTACAAAGGGATTTAAAAAACAGATCTCCTTACAGGATCCTCAGTGGATACATCCCATTATGATTGCCTAATGTAGATCCACTGAATGTGGGTGCAAATGGATTCACTTTGCCATCAGGCCACCGCCAGCTGGGCTTTAAGGCCTTTGTTAAAGAGAGTAATGGAAGAGATGAAAGAAGGTAAAAGTAAATGGTTAAAAGGGATGGAAAAGAGGATTAGAATGACTGGCCAGAAGGGAAGATGGATGAGTATGGAAGGGGATGAGATCAGAGAGAGAGTGGGATACAAGGGAGTGGAGAAGAGAAATGGAAGCTAACTCAAGCCTCAGAATATATAGAGAATGGAGGCAAGAAATTGGTGGCCAAGATAATCTATACAATAACAAACGAGCATCAATAATAAGAACATAAGAAAAGAAGGAGACTGCAAAAGACCATTCATGGCCTACACTTGGCAGCTCCTGTTCCAGTCAACACACAAAAGATTTCTTACCAGAGAAAAGTCATCAACATTGTCACCCTTTACAGGAGTTCGTCAGATCTAATCTACAATATACATAAAATGCATCCAGAGGATTATGTCCATTCATGCAACCGCAAAATAATCTCCCCACTCCTTAGAAAAATATATACATATGTACATAAAAAAATCAGTCCCATCTAGCAGCTTCATTCATATATTTATCTAATCTATTCTTAAAACTACCCAGAGAGGAGGCTTCTATCACATGTCTAGTGAGCCTATTCCATTCATCTACCACACGATTTGTAAACCAATTCCTCCCAATCTCCTTCCTAAACCTATACTTATGAAGCTTAAACCCATTGCTACGTGTCCTGTCATGTTCACTAAGTATAAGAACCTTACCCAGATCCCCTTTATTATATCCTTTTACCCATTTGAAGACTTCAATCAATTCCCCTCTGACTCTTCTCCTTTCCAATGTATGTAGATTTAGTTTTCTGAGCCTTTCACCATAAGGTAAGTTCCTTAGCCCACCAATCATCTTTGTCATCCTCCTCTGCACAGACTCAAGCAAATCAATATCCTTCCTATAATATGGTGACCAAAATTGTACTGCATAGTCTAGATGAGGCCTAACTAGCGCCAGATACAGTTTTAGAATGACTTCAGCACTCTTATTGCTTACACTCCTCCTAATGAATCCCAATATCCTATTAGCTTTATTCTTAGCATTTAGGCATTGCTTTCTAGGACGAAGGTCTGAACTTACCAAAATACCTAAGTCCCTCTCACAATCGGTCCTCCCTAAATTTCTCCCATTTAATTTAGAACTATTCAGTGGATTATTTCTACCTATACTGAGTACACTACATTTGTCTATGTTAAACTTCATTTGCCATTTCTCAGCCCAATTGGACAATAGGATAATAGTCTACAAATGCCGTCCCAATATACTGAACCTTAATGACAGAATAAGATTTAATGGGGAAGGAAAAAAATGTAAAGTGTGTTGTGAAGATCTGGAACATTTCATTTTGTGGTGTGTGGCATATCTTGAGGTGAGAAGACGGGTAGAAAAGGTACAGCAACCATACATCCAAGATCGAGATCAGTTAATGGGGGAATGCCCATTTAATAACGAGGACGTTGAAAAGACCGAAGAAGAATTGTGTGTGTTGTGGAAAAGAAGAGAAAGTGTCATTAATTGGAGCGAAGTGGAAATTAAAGAAAGAGATTGGGAATCAAGCTCAAACCAAGGAAAAGATCAGGGAGTGTCATTGCAAGCGCTAATCATCATCATCATCATCATCATTAGCTGACCTCCCTTGGGATGGAAATAGATACAGGGGTGAGGCTAGCGATTCATCTCCATTAATTTTTGCTTATGTTGTAGCATAAATAGAAACAAATCGCAAAAATCCTTTCTAATGATATCCCCATTAGGGGGGAGGAGGCAGTGTAAACTGCTACATCTAGTCCTAGAGGAAGGGTAGGTTCTCCCTGCCCAAGCCCTCCTAAGAAAGGCCTGACTCAGTGGCAGGGCCTGCGGAAGTTGCTGCGGCATTCCCCCAGGCCCTTTTTCTAAGAGGATCCCCATCTTATTTCTCCTATCTAGGTTTGAGGATCTGACCAGCTACCTCCTGCTCTCAGGGGTCCTGAGGATTGGGATACGACTAGTGGAAAGTGTGGTCTGCCCCCAAAACCCCTTCATTCCCTGCGCCTAATGGGCTGACCACCCCTTGCGCCGTTCTCCGGGGCATATGGCTTTACTGTCTCGTTGGCTACCATTCCAACTTAAGGTCTCATGGTCTACGACCTGACCCTCTTGTCAACGATTAGCGAGTGATCCTCTCTGTTACACCTGACCCCTGTTGGGAGCTACCGGGGATAGCTGAGCAACTTCGTGCCGTCTCTGTGCATTGTCCCGAGGGGCGAACATAATTCTTCAATGCGCCCAAAGTTGGACCTCGTGAAAGGTCCGAAAATCAAGGACCGGTGACGGGAAAAGCGAGATTACTGATGGGAATTTTACGCATTCATAGCTGAGCTTTAATTGCAGGCAGGTACCTTCCACACATCTCCTCTGTTGAGAGCCTCCTTGTCTATATTAGAGTAATGTCGCTCGCTTTACGGCGTACACAGTGTACATTAAGCGTGTACGTCGAGCCCAGTGTCTCCTTCATACGCCCATCTCGTCTGCGGCCGATCTCGATGGTGCAATTTTCATGGGCATCACATGAAAATTGAAGGAGTGAATGTAAAAATAAGTCAAATGATTAAAAAAAGAAAATTAGAGAAGATCGAATTCAGGAAAGAAGTCACAAAAAGAGAAGAGAAAACTACAATTTCAGACGAAGCCTTGGATGAAGAAACCGTCTTCTGACATTTCTGATTATGCATGGAAGAAAGTCTTTGCCCGAACAGAAAACATCATCATACCAATACCAATAATTGTTATGGAAGCAGATCGGTATTCTGTTTCAAATAGAGCTGCTGCTGCTGCTATTCGTCTATGGTATTATAAATTCAGAAGACCGCTCCCATGATATTGACCACCACAAAGTCTGGAGAGCACGACAGAAGTTAAGGAGGAATTTCACCGAATCTGAATGTTTGGGAGATCTGAAAATTACTGCTCCGTTTTTTGATGGGAGGAGTGAGACAACACTAACTAAAAGAAGAAAGGGAACAAATGGTATGGAGCAAAAGAAATTCAATATCATTACGTGCGTGTAGCAGAACCTGGTACTGTCTATTTAGATAATCTAACTATCGAACGAGGAAGAGGTGCAGGTATTGCAGACAGAGTGATGAAATGGCTTGTTGAAAATGATATTAAAGATGAGATAAAGGCAGTGGGAGGTGACAGCACGGCAACTAATACTGGCTACAAGAATGGAGCCATAAGAGGGCTGGAATGTCAATTACATCGTCCTTTACGGGGGATCATCTGCAGCTTGCATCTAATTGAGCCTCCTTTGAGGCACCTGTGCAGGAAATATATTGGTCCAATAGAAAGTGGAACTCAATGGAAAGAACCACCTGTGAAACACTACCAGTATCACCAAATGGCTTGCAATGTATTGCTTAAGGAACTCCTCTTCCAGATGTAGATGTGAATGAGTTTATTCGGGCCCAAGCTTACCTGTACCTAATTATCAGTACTATTGGAAGTGGTGTAATTGATGATGATCTCCTAAATATGAAACCAGGGCCAATATCTCCCTGCAAGATGGCTCACCACTGCCAGCAGAATATGTCGACTTTGTGGCAACAGAAAACCATAATAATGTCTTCACAGAGTTTGTCGTGTGTCATCATGGGCCCATCTGGTTTCACATCAAATTCTCTCCAAAATGCACGGAGGGATCTAAACATCTCTTGGAACAGATCAATCTTCTGCAAATACTCCAACCTGCCAGTGAAGCCATAACATGGCACACAATCCAAAGGAATTCCTAATGGGCCCATCCTGAGAACGTCCTTTTGGCGATGCTCGCAGACGTTGATTAGAAGAACAGGAAACTAGCTATTGACAGAATCAAGAAGATCCGTGAAGTTTATGAGGAAGAGATACGTGATTTTAAGCCACCAAAAATATATAAGACGGCTTAGAACTAACAGATCTCCTTCCCCCTGAAGATCAGTGCAGGGTTGAGCCACCACTTACATTGCATCGATCCAATGCGGACCTGCAAAATATTGTCGACGAGCGACTCTCTATTGACATTCCACGCCATTCTTAAGGTTCGGAGCAGGGCGTGCGAATGGTGACGGAAGATTCTGGCGAAGTTTATGGAAAAAAAGCAAAGGATGGCTACATTCGGGCGGTACTAAAATCCCGTGACTTCATGCCATAGTTTGAAACAAAGCATGATTTTAATATATCAGTTGACAAATAGTATGTATCAGTTAGCTAATAAAAGTTGAACTCCTCACTTGTAGGTCATTCATTATCCTTCAGCTTAAACTCAACTTTAATATATTTAGAAGCACTTATAACAACATACCAACAACTCTGATGGTGTATTTCTTTCTGGCTCGAAAATTTTAAAAAGTGAAATTTTGAGCTAAAAAAGGAGGGGGGGGGGGGTGTTCCAAATATTTCTCAAAAACCCCTTTTTCCACCTTTGAAATATGTGTCCTCAAGTGTACAAAACGAGAAGTGTGCATATTGATTTGCTTGAATTTGTTTATCGAAGCTACAGCCTATTGGAGAGTAACCACCTTTGAGCCTTTATCAGCGCGATTCTGACTCCAAAGCTTCTACAGCTCCGAGAGTATTGCGTTCACATTTCTGGAGCGCATGTCGTGTCGCGTTGGAGCCGCGTCTTTTTACACGAATGGCTCCAAACAAATCCGAAGTGGAGGTCGGTATCTCCCCCGCCCCTCTCTCTCTCTTTTGACGTCGATGAGGCTTTTCCAGAGCCCGCGTCTGTCTTCACGACCGAGCTGGTTGCTTTACAGGGTTCGGTTTGGGAGATTACGCGGCGTGCCCCGTTCCGAGATAGCATCGTGATCTACAGCGACTCACAAAGCGCCCTGAGTGCCCTCAATGCATTGTAATCTGGCTCACTCCGACCTCCTGACTTGGGTATATATATAGTCTGCTCTCGCTGGAGGCGCATGGGCGTTTTCGACTTCGTGATTGGCTCTTCGCTTTCCCACCCTTCCTTCCCTGTCCTGTTCCTGCGGCTCCTTCCCTTTGTGTTTTCTCCGTATTATCCTTGATGCCACTGTCGACGCGAGCCCGTACTATGCCGAGATTGTCTTCTGCTGGGTTCCTGCACATGTAAGGAGGATTGTGGGGGATGAGGGCGCCAAACAGTGTACAATGACTGGCCGTTCAAACCACCTTTTGAGTCTACCCCGCTCTGATTACATGGCAGGAATCAGGTCAGCCTTGGATGGCAAAGCGGATAGGAGACGGCTGAAGGGTATCTATAGTTGCGGGCCATCGTGCTGAATTTTTCCCCCTGACCTTCCCCCTAATTACTCGACGGCTTCAGGTGTCACCTAATCTGCTCCTCCACCCCTCGGGAGACGCAGGGCCATCTGATAGAGCACCCCTGAACCTTAATGCGAAGACTTTGCTCCCCAAGACCGTCCGGCACCTTCGTGTCCGATGTCCCGGGCTGGGGAGCTTCGCGCGCTTTAACTGTCCCGGTACCGGAACGAACGAGTCGCTACCGCTTGTCCCTTGGATTCGGAACGGGTTCGTGCGCTTCCGCTTCCCACCTCGACTTCTTGGAGGAGACGTCTCCATTATATTTAGCTTTTTTTGTTATTGGGTGCGTCCTCTTTTACCGGAGAGAGTCCCCCCCCTCCCTACCCCGGTCTTGTTTCGTTTTGTGCGGGTTTAGGTTTTATTTGGTTTGCCTCGAAAATGGTCTAAATCCACCTGGAGAATCCTTTAATTTCTGTCGCCATGACAGAATGGAACCTTAAATGGTTATTTAATGTTTACAGATTTGTTTGGATATCTTGAGTGGACACACCAGACCGAGTAATCCGTTGCTTTGCGGAGGCAACTCTTTGAGATTCGAGTATTACCTCACCTCGTTCAACTCCTTTTGGGAAGAAGTTCTCAAGTGCGAGCCCCGAGCGTTATCGTTGGAGACGCCGCTCTGCCTTAATGGGAGATGGGTTACCGCTTCGATCATGGAGGGTGCTGCCAAAGAATTTCGTCAGTTCCAAGATTTGGTGGTTAGTGCCAAACCTTTTTTCTGGTTTAGCTCCTCCTCTCCTTGTCTGCTGCCACTCCAGGATCTCTTGTCTAGGTTTAACCACGATTATGTACGTCCCAATGAAGCGAATCGTGGCTTCTGCTGGTCTTCTTCAGATTAACTAAAGCCTCCATAATTGGGCATTGACATAAGAGACAAAAAAACCTAAGAAATAAATAATGGGGTTAGAATAAAGCATTTGAAAGGCAAGATGGGATTGGTGAAACCCTCCCTCGTACTATTCCAAGTCCTCTATTCATGGGTTCATATAAGAAAGCCAATTCCTAGACCTGTATTTGTACCCATTACCTTAGGATAGCTAGCTAGCACCATGTTGCTCGTGTTTTCACACTACCATCACGAAAGTTGGTTAAAAATAAATGTCATAATTCGTGTATGCACCCAAGAATCCCTGGTTTATTTACTCCTCCGCCCCCTGTTAAGAAGAATGGAAAGGAAGACGAAGGCAAACATAGAAGTAGAGGCTTCGATAAACTGACCAGGCGGCCCCGATGACTCCTTGATTAGCGCGATGATGATGTTAAAACGGTGCCATATAAATACCTAACTAATACTTGATCGCGCATAGGACACCAACTATGAAGGATGTCCTTCAACTCCACTAGAGCAAGACATCACAAGCACACGTAGAGAATGGAGTACCTCAGAGATCCTACTACCCCACCCTCTAAAACCTCTTCCGAACGACCTTCCCGTAGGCGCGGATCCTGTGTAGAATGGTACACCTGGAGCCTGGAGGGGCAGGCAGCACTTCCTCTGGGCCTTTCAGGCGCTGATCGTCTCTCGTAGTCCTGGTGCGCCCAGTGCTGCCTGGGATGTCTTATGGCTCAATGTTAAAAAAATGCACCCGCTGTTCATAGCTCCTCCAGGCCTATGAACACAGTCATTTCCGCGTTCATTGGGCGCTTTCCTAATAGAACACAGGGTTCACACGCAACCTCGGCTAAAACCAGGGCTTTTCCCTTTCTCCAAGCGTGACTGTTTGCCCCTTTTCCCAAGCGACCGTTCCCCTCAACCGAGTCGTTCGACTCACAGGAGGCAACACCCCTGAAGATGGTCGTGAGGTCTGCTTCCGGGGTTCCTAAAACTGCCCTTCCCCGCAAGTAGGACAGCACCAAAGGAGCTTGGGCTCCTGCGCCTCCACCCAAGACTGGACTCGGTGGCTCCTAGAAGGTGAATCCTCCAAAAGAGGCCTACCTCCCCCCGACATCGGAGCCTGCTTCCTTTTTGCGTTTGTTCTCCTTATTTTTTGAGGGTTTTTTTCTGCGAGTTTTAAAGTAGCCTACTAATAGGATGAAATTTTAATTGCAGCGATTTATGCCCTTTCTGGCGATCGGCAGATGGGGGACGCTGTTAAAATAAAAGAAGCGATCGTCGATTCCGCATACGGTTTGGGACAGCTATTTTAGGTCCAATAATTTCCTCACTGTTACTCGATTTGCTTGAGCATCAACGCTATCACCTCGTTGCTACCGGAAGATGTTCTCGCTACACACTACGTAGAAGACTTCGATTCTTTTGACGCGGTCGAGATACCTACTTTACCTTCGAGCGTCGACTCTAACAGGTTCTGAAACACATCTCTCGCTATGCCGAAAGGCGCACGGGTTGCAGGTTTTTTGTTTTTTTGTTCAAAACTAAAGCGGCGCCCTCTGCCGCCACCCACGTCTTAACCGGGAAAAGACCTGTTCCTAAATGGGTTCGCCTGGATGCGGTAGTCTACTCCTTGCCTTCGTCTTAATTTGATCGACGCCTCACCTACTAGGAACACATTTGCAGCCCTTTGGTTTCGTGTACCCGCACCATTGACATTGTTCGTTCCGTGGCGTTCAACACTTAGTATACTAATAGGCCTCCTCTATTTTTTATCCGCTCCCTTGTAAGTTCTAAACTAGCCGATGGACTGACATGCCTCCAGGCGGGAGGGGTGGTCCCAAATGGCGGCCAACTGGAGGCCCCCCCTGAGATAGACATGGTCCTTGAGGAAACCCAGCCTCAGACGGTAGGGCCTTGCATGGGGGGAAATCCGGGCTCGGTTCCAAGCACCGAACCCGAATCCGCCCCTATGCAAGGTCCTCCTCAAACGGCTGTGGTTTCTGAAGCAGTACAAGGAGGGGAGGGATCTCCTCCGACCGGTGCCCCCACGACTACCAGGGCCTTCTCCATTTCAGAGAATGACCTGGCTGAGGCCGGTCCATCTGGCCTGGGGGCTTCTACCGGCGGGGGTGAGAAGCGGGTTCATTCGCCGCCCTCCTCTCCAAAAACGAAAAAGACCAAGACCCAAAAGACGAAGAAGACTCTGGGCCTCTCTCCATCCGCGGGGGCTGCGGGGACAGATGGGTCTGCTGCCACTCTGGCAAGCGACCAAGCCAAGATCGACACATCTGGCCCCTCTGCCCCCATGTTGCGGAGCCCCTGACTAAGACCAAAAGTGCACACGGCGGAGCCTCGATGACATCGGGGCCCCTGATTTAGAGGTTACCTGGCGTTTTCGAGCCCGCTGGCTTCAAACGCTTCCTCGTTATTCGCTCCACTGATGGCAGCATGTTGGGCAAGGGTAACATGATCCATCAGAGGAGAGGATTAGCTAGTGCAATTGGTAGAGAGCCGAAGGTGACCCGTTTCTCGGACGGGAGCCTTCTGGCGAATCCCGCCGAGGCGGCCAAGATAAGTGCTCTTCGGACACTTCATGGCACCCCGGTTGTGTGACGCCGCACTCTACCATGAACTTTGTGAAAGGAGTAGTTTATGCGAGGGAACTCGTTGACTACTCCATTGAGGACATCACCCTAGAGCTGGCCGACCATGGGGCGGTCAAGGTCGAACGTATGATGAGAAAACAGGGAGGGGCCTCGAGACCCACCCCTACACTCTTCGTCACGTTCGACTGTGACAAGCTCCCTGAGTCGGTGCGTGCCGTTTGGTACCGCTACCGCGTGAAGGCATTCGTGCCACTGCCGCGGCGGTGCTATTACTGTCACCACTTCGGCCATACGAATCGCTCATGTGGACGTGGAAAGTGCTCCAAGTTCGCACACGATAAGTCCAAATCGTGTGTGGCCAAGTGTGTCAATTGCGGAGAGCCGCACCCCGCTTCTTCGAAGCTATGTGGTGCATATCTCCCAGCGTGACCGTTTTCCGTAAGGCGAAACGGCCACTCGCCTCCACCGAGTCGTTAGACTCAGAGGGGGCAACACCCCTGAAGTTGGTCGTCAGACCATCTTCCGGGTTTCCTAAAGCTTTCCCCCGAAAGGAGGACAGCAACCAAGGAGCTTCGGCTCCTTCGCCCACGTTTAGAGGTGGAGCGAGTGGCCCGGAGACGGTGGTTCCTCGAAAAGAGGGCCCCCCGCCTCCGAATCCTAAACGCCCGCCTAAGGTTTCGAGGCGGAGGGAGGAAAAGACTCGCATGGCGAGCCCAACCTCCCCCAATAAGTCCTCGAAGGCGACAGCGCCTTCAGCGCTTTGTCCGGCCAACAGCACAGCGCCCGGGGATCTGCCCCCGGGAAGCGTACGACCATTCCCGTGAGGGTCTTCAATTCAAGGAGGGCCCCCGCGTCTTCTCCGAGCTAGGCCTGGAGGGCATATTCCTTCAATGGAATTGCCGTGGACTCCGGGCCAACTGGGAGGAGCTGCGGAGGCTCGTCTCGTCCCGTTCCCCGTTAGCTATCATTTTGCAGGAGACCATGCTAGGCGCGTGCCCCCTGCCCGCCCTACCGGGGTATAAGTGTCTTGCGACCCCACCCCCGCGGGATTGCCGGGCTGGGGGGTGCGCGGTTTACACCCGGCATGATGTCTCCGTTCTTCCTTTCTCTTTAGATACCTCCTTTCAGGCAGTGGCTGTGCAGCTGCACCTGGATAGGAGGTATACTATCATTTCTGCGTACATTCCACCGTCAGCTGACTTCGACGCGGGGGACTTGTGCCGCGTCGTGGCACGGTGGCCGAGGCCCTATCTCTTGCTTGGAGATCTGAACGGCAGGCATCCTCTCTGGGGAGATTACTCCATAAATCCCAGGGGACAAGTCCTTGCCGATCTGATCGAAGAGCTTGAGATGGGTGTCCTAAACGTTGATGAGTTTACGCATCACTGTCCGAGAACCGCTTCATTTTCTTGCCTATCTTTGTGCTCTTCGGATGCACAGCCTGATTTTGATTGGGGGGTGGTCGATGACCTCCATGGTAGTGATCACTTTCCCATTCAAATATCATTTTCAGGGCAACTGTCGCCTGAGAGACCACCTCGGTGGTGCTTGGCGCGGGCGCGGTGGCCTGCATTTCAGGAAATGACTGAATTCTCTATCTCAGTCGAGGAGTTTAGGTCGGTAGATGAGGCCGTTTTGTTCTTCTCCGGCAACCTCATCGCCGTGGGCCTGACTACAATTCCTAAAACGTCTGGCCGTTTTGCACGCCGACCACTCTCATGGTGGTCGGCCGAGTGTGAGACGGCCCTCAAACAGAAGCGTTATGCCTACATGTGCTATAAGCGCCGCCCGAACGATTTCACTGTCGCTGAATTTCGTCGGGCTAGGTTCCGGTATATTTCGAAGCACGCCCTCCGCTCTTCTTGGCGGGCATAGGTGTCGTTACTTAACGGGAAGACCCCTTTAGCTGAGGTGTGGAAGAGAGTCAAAAGGATTCGGGGCAAGTTCTCGCAGGACCCCCCTCCCGTTCTCCAGGAGAATGGGACCGCAATCTGGGACCCCGCGTCCGTGGCGGAATCCTTAGCGACCGCTTTTTCCGCATTCTCTAGCCGGGATGCTGCTCCGCCAGCATTCAATGCACGTCGTGATGTCGCGGAAGGCCGCTGACTGGAATTTACCTCCAGAGGCGGAGAACCCTTCAACGACAAGTTTACTGTGAGTGAGTTGCTTTCCGCTCTCGCTTCGTGCGCGGACACCGCCCATGGTCCGGACGATGTCCCGTACGCCATACTTCGACACCTGGGTGAGCGAGGCATGGCCTGTCTGTTAGATTTGTTCAACAGGATCTGGGTGGAAGGTCTTCTCCCAGACTCCTGGCGAATCGCTACTGTGCTCGCCTTTCGCAAACCGGGGAGAGATCACTCTACTCCGACCGGTTTCCGCCCAATCTCTCTAACCTCTTGCGTGTGCAAGTTGATGGAGAAATTGGTAAATGTTAGATTAGCTTTTTTCCTGGACAGCGGAGGCCATCTGTCTTCCGCACAGTGAGGCTTCCGCAAGTTCCACTCCACGTCGGATGCTCTGCTCCGACTGGAAAGTGCCGTCTGCGAGGCTTTCCTTCGTAGACAGCACTACGCCACGGTGTTTTTCGATCTGGAGAAGGCCTATGATACCGCATGGCGATACGGTATCATGGAGACTCTCCACACGATGGGGGCGAGGGGACGCCTCCCAGTCTTTATATCTGAATTTTTGCGAGATCGTCGAGTCCGGGTACGGGTGGGGGGAGCTCTCTCCGGCCCAAAGGAGCAGGAAGAGAGTGTTCTGTATGGAAGTGTCCTTAGTGTCACACTCTTTGCCCTGAGCATCAACGGCATCACCTCGGTGCTGCCGGAAGATGTTCTCGCTACGCTCTACGTGGACGACCTTTCGATCTCTTTTGGCGCGGCCCAGATGCCAACTCTGGAGCGTCGACTCCAACAGGCATTGAACCGCGTCTCTCGCTATGCCGAAGCGCAAAGGTTTCGGTTTTCTTTGGCCAAGACTAAGGTGGTGCACTTGTGCCGCCATCCACGGCTCCACCTCGCCTCACATTTGTTTCTTAATGGGGTGCGCCTGGATGTGGTTGAGTCGCACCGTTTCCTTGGTCTTGTATTCGACCGACGCCTCACTTGGGAGGCTCATATTCGCAGCCTTAGGGTAAGTTGTACCTGCGCCATGGAAATTCTCAGTTCCGTGACGTTCAGCGCTTGGGGCGCTGATAGGGCTACTGCCCTACTCTTTTATCGATCCTTTGTTCGCTCGAAGCTCGACTACGGATGCGAGTTTTATGCATCCGCAGCCGAGCGTTTATTGCGGAAGGTGGATTCGATCTACCACACTGGCCTTCGCCTTGCGACCGGTGCCTTCCGCACTCCCCCCATTGAGAGCCTGTTGATCGATGCTGGGAAGATGCCACTCGCTCTGCGCCGCGTGCAGTGCATCACTCGCCTGTACACGCGAACCCGGCGCCTCCCTCAGTCGCCAACAGCTTTCACTGCATCCGCAGCTGATCTTGACGGTGCCTATGCCGCTGAGAGACGCCTGTCATACTCTAAGCCCTTTGGGTTTAGGGCCAGGAAACTCCTTCGAGAGCTAGATATAGCTCTCGGGCCGGTGGCGCCCCTGGTTCTGCCCAGGACACCACCCTGGAGGGTACCACATTTGGATATTTGTCGCCACGCCTCTGCTCCCAAAGCTTGTACGGCGCCGGGAGTATTGCGTTCGACCTTTTTGGAGCACACATCGTGTCACGCTGGAACCGTGCCAGTGTATACAGATTGCTCCAAGTCCGAAGAGGGGGTCGGCTTCCACGCCGTATTCCATCTGTTTGAATAAAGCGGGTCTCTACCAGGCGCTGCGTCTTTCTTCACGGCCGAGCTGGTGGCAATACACCACTCGGTACGAGAGATTACGTGACGTGCCCGGTTCGGAGACTGGATTGTGATCTATATCGACTCACAAAGCGCCCTGACCTCTCGGGGCATTGGAATCTCCGCATCCCCTGGTTCGCGATATCCGTGACGCCACGGTTTTGGCGAGCCGGGCAGATGTCGAGATTATCTTCTGCTGGGTTCCTGGACATGTAGGAATTGCGGGGAATGCGGGCGCCAAAGAGTCCGCGAGGACTCTGCGACCGGACCAGCGTTTCGCTCTTCCTCACACCGACTACATGGCAGGAATACGGGCAGCTCTTCGGACTGCTTGGCAAAGAAGATGGGAGACGGTCGAAGGGAACTTAAAGTTGCGTGTCATTGCGCCGCGACTGTTCCCATGGACCTATCCCCCAATGCTGCGACGGCTTCAGGTCGCTTTCTGTCGTCTCCAAATCGGGCACACTCGTGTGACGCATCGCTATTTGGTGGATCGCTCGCCTGCGCCTTATTGTGACGACTGCGTCGTCCCCCAGACTATTCAGCACATTCTTGTCGAATGTCCCAGTCTGGGTGATCTTCGCGCATGATACCTGTCCTGGTACCGGGATGGGTGGGGTTGCTACCGGTAGCCTGTCCCTTGTACTTGGGACGAGTTCGTGCACATTGACTTGTTGACTTTTGGGGGAGGCGCGGCTTCTTCCCTTTATTTAAGTAGTTTCTATTTATTTTTTTTTATTTGTAGGTTGCACACTCCTGCACCGGGGTGAGGGGGACCTCTTCCCGATGTCGGAGATTGCTTCCTAATTGTTAAGTTTTTCCAATATTTATCATTGTTATTTTTTTCATAATTTTATTTTAAAGTAGCCTAGTTCTAGGCTGTCGTATTTCCGGCGACTTATGCCTAAGTGGACAGTCGGCAGATGGGCTCTAAAGGAGAAAAAAAAAAATTACCCAATCCCACGCCTTGCATCGGTGAACCGGCCCCCACACCCACGCCTCGCCTGGGGAACCCTCCCCCACTTTCTACGAGTCAAGTTAGGATTAAGTTTTCCCGTCTGCTGCGTTCTTCATAATTCTCGCCTTTGCTCCATCCTTCCCCCTCCCCCCTCCACTATGTATGATAGGGACTCAATCCTCTCACTCAACTCTTTAAATTATCGTCTTTCGTCAGCTACATACGCGAAGATAAAGGGGGCTGGTATCCCCGAACTCGCCCAACTAGGAGGGGACCGAGACTTTCGGCGTCCCTTAGGAACCTCTTTCGCCCTACCATTCTTCCTTTGCCCAACCTCTTCAAGTCTCCCCCCTTCCTTCCTCCTGTGCTCATCAGCAGGCGCTGTCGGCGTCTCTTGTGAACATTAGGAGCCTGACCAATAAGTCTGAGTATGTCCATGACCTCGTTGTTCGCACTGGGGTTTCCTTCTTGGCCTTAAAGAAACCTGGCTCGAGTCTGATTCTGGTTCATGCACTGCCCTTGCAACCCCTCCTGGTCATTCTTTCCTGCATGTTCCTCGGAACCACTGTGGAGAGGGAGTTGCACTCATTTCCAACTCATCCTTCTCCCTGAATCTTCTCCCCTCCCCCCTCTACCCTCATTTGAGGCTCTCATTGCTGTCTTACGTGTTGTGCCCGCTCTGTCTATTGTGGTCCTTTACCTCCCTCGCAGCTCGTCTCCGGCCTTATTTCTCGAGTTTAGTTACCTGCTCTCTGGTTCTCTCCTTATTCTCGGTTACTTCGGTCTTCCTAGCTACAATGAGGCCTTTCGTGCATTCATTGACATCATCGACCTCTTCTCTCTTACACAACCTGTGTCATTCCAAACACATATACATGGTACTACCCTGGACTTAGTCAACTCGAACCTCCACATATCTAATCTAACAGTAACTGACCTTCTAATACGATTTTCGACCACTTCTTGGTCAATTTTAAATTCTATATTCCCTACCACCTACCTCAGAGATCCGACTCCTTTCCGGCGACTATCGTCAATTGATACTACTACTCTCTTTAACGATGTTGTTTCTGCCCTACCTCCTATTGATACTACTACTTCACCTGACCAAACCTAAACTCTATGCACCAATCATTACTCACTTGCCTTGACGTGCACGCCACCCCCTTTATCACTCCTTCAAACCGCCATTACCGCGCCCCTTAGTTCACCATGGAACTCCTTCGTTCAAGGTCCTTAGGTGCTCATGAACGAGCCCTCCGTAAAGCACGCTATGTGGGCAGGACATGACCTCCCTCTCACTTGTCTATCGCCTTGCTACTTCGACTTATTCTTCCAAATTAAAACTAGCGCACGAGGCTCATTCACCCAAACTTTTGTCTGAGAGCAAGAATGACCCTCGGACTCTCTTTCGTCTCCTCTTTTGTCTTTCATCGCCTATCCCCATTTCCCTCACTTCTCCCATCAACCCCTCTACTCTTTCTAAATTTTTCTCTGATAAAGTTATTAACTTTCGCGCCGTACTACCCCAGTCGTCTGAACAAGCCCATGCTGTTCTTCCCGACCATACTCCGTTGCCGCTTAACGTCCTTACTCGGGCGTCCTCTGAGGAAGTAACTGCCCAGATCTCGCCCTCTAACAAATCTGGATCACCCAAAGTCGTTTTTCCACCCAAACTCCTCCACCAAATTCTCCCTGCTGTCCTCCCACTGATTCTTCATCTCTTTAACACTTCTCTTGCCACAAGGGTGGTTCCCTCTTCCTTCAAACATGCCTCAATTCGTCCTATCTTTAAAAAAAAAACACATTAACCCCTCTGAACCATCTAGCTATCGCCCTATCTCACAACTTCCATTCCTCTCTAAGATCCTCGAGAGAGTGGTTTTCTCTCGCCTTAATGACCATATTAACTGCAATATCGATGAAATGTACCAATCGGGTTTCAAAGCGAAGCACTCTGCTGAAACCGCTCTTCTTTATGTTTCAGACGGTTTACGTAGAGCAGCCGATAGGGGTTATGCGTCCATTCTAGTCTTCCTAGACCTCTCCTCTGCTTTCGACGCCGTCGAGCACACTGTCCTCCTTGATCTTGTTCATACTTTCCTTGGTCTCTCGGGCACTGCACTTGATTGGTTCCGCTCATACCTCCCCTCCCGCACTCAGTCGGTCGCGCTCGATAACCTCTCCTTCGAGCCCGCGCCCATTCATTTTGGGGTGCCTCAGGGCTCAGTCCTTAGTCCCCTCCTCTTTCGCATCTACTTACTTCCTCTTGGCTCCCTTCTTCGCGATTTGGGCCTGTCCTTCCACCTTTATGCTGATTACACTCAGATATACCTTTCCTCAATTACCAAGCTCCTTTCAGCCTACACTTACACACCTCCTTAACCTTGGGGAAACCAATGTCGACTTCTCTGTTACCGCCAGTAATCTTGGTGTTATTTTCGACGAGCAACTCTCGTTTAAATCGCACATCCATTGTATCTGTAGGTTTCACGTGTTCGATCCTATTTTGATCGACGAAGCCTTGAGACTGCTATTCATGCCTTTGTCACCTCACGCTTAGACTTCTGCAATTCTCTTCTAGTGAACTTCCCTTCTTCGTCACTTCACCCCCTACAACTAGTTCAAAACTATGTTGCCTGGCTCCACCTTCGCCGCCCCCGGTTCTCTCCTTCGATACCTCTGTTACATGAGCTACACTGGTTACCTATTCGCTTTTGTATCCACTATAAAATTCTTCCCATCACTTACAAGGCCCTAAACCTCGAGGCTCCACCTTATCTCTCGTCTGCCCTCTCCCATCGTCAAACTCCTCGGGCACTCCGGTCTAACCTCGCTCCCATCCTGAACACTCCTCGTTCTGTCCTCTGCTCGATGGGTGAACGTGCCTTTTCAGTTTGTGCTCCTAGACTCTGGAATGCTCTTCCTGCCGAAGTCCGATCCTTTCCCTCCCTTGCTACTTTTAAACGTCTCCTGAAGACTCGTCTCTTCAGAATTGCCTTCTCTTCCCTGTAAACTTTCTCTACACTCGCTACATAACCTGCGCTATGGGAGGGCTAACAGCCCTCAAAGGCGCATTATAAATACCTATTATTATCGCTATTGATGCCTTCCGTTCCTACCATAAGTGGTGCATCTTCAGAGGACTTATTTCCAATTGAACTCTCTCTATGCCCCCGTTGAGTGATGCGATCACTAGCCATCGCATGTATCTTGCGGTCCGTTTATGTTGCTCTTATTCCGTGTTTAAACAATCTCGTTGTGGTGACCATCTCGCTACCTACCTCTTGCAGTTATCTTGTTTTTACTCGTTGCCATGAACGCCATCGTAATGGACAGAGCCTTCTGGTGTTTACTAGCAAGGAAAAACGCTTAGAGAGACGAAAAACTCCTATTCTTTTAGACATTACCGATTAATAATATAGACAAGATCTCAACAGATGTTGACTAATGACGATATTTGGATATGCAACATCATCCCTCCGAGGTCATTGAATACAAAGCGGGCGTTGTAATGGTTTTATTATACAAATTAGAATAAGATAAGGTATTATATCTGGAGTCGAGTCAGTGACCACAGATTTAACGGTGATTTAGTGTCAAATTGATCATGGTTTAGTTTCCTCAACCAGAAGACAACTTGGGTAAAGCCACGCCATTGAGACACGAAAATTGCATGAATCGCGACAAATAGCATAAATCACAACTCTCGAGATGAAGGGATCGCACAATGTAAGGTAACCCCATGTACGTCTTTTGGCTATTCGGCGCGTGATACTGAACACACGGGGAAACAGCATGGATAAATAACGCCCGAGTGACGGCGGCGATGGTCAGACAAAGTAAAAAACGTTACCCTCAAGATATACTCGGGCGAGTATAGCACAGACGTCGCCCAGATGATCTGTACATTAAGGAAAGGGTTTGGACCTAGAGATTGTTGAAGGTCTTGGTGTTGTGGGGGCGATGGGGGGGCAGGATTCCTTGGAGCATGTGTTGTCTTTCTGGTGTTGGACAAACAAGTAATTACTACCGACTTTGACCCTGCAGATGTTGTTCTTATTTGAGTTGGGTTTTAGCAGTTTGCAATAGTGGCCTTGTGCGATTTGATCCACCTTCCGGGTAGAATCGTCCCCGGGGGATCAGTCCAAGCGCATTTGCTCCAAGAAGCGCCCACCTCCGGTGCCACTAGCATCTCCCCACAGAATAAGCTGCCTCCCTTTTGTAAAGGAGAGAAGTTTTCTGGGCCTTGTCCTATGACTTTTCCATTCATTTTTCACTTCCCATAACTTGACCACTTTCTTGACAAACCTTTTTTCTCTAAAACTCTCACGGTGATGCCATCGTTGTTCTTTTCTTAAATAAAAAAAAATTCCTGTAGCTTCTTCATTGCCTCAGACACAAACTAAGTTGATCCATTTGGTTGCAGGTACGGATTTTGTGCAGTGCCTTCCTGAACCCCGGCACTGATGTTGAAGGTTTTCTCGTTCCCAATTGTCCCCAGAAGGTGTCCTTCTTCGGATTCCCCGCTCCGACCGCGCAACTCTCCCCGTCTTCGTCATTTTCGTCTCCGATCTCTCTCCTGTTGAGGCGGTGGGGCGCTTCGACAAACTTAGACAGGACGCCGTCTCTCGTTTGGCCAAGGTATGACGGGCGGCGCCGCGCGCACAGTCCACCTTCAGTCCAATTCTCTCCCATCTGTGTGTCTGGGGGAGGGGATTATGAGGGTTTGGGGGCTTAGGGTTTTTCCTATTAATTTAAATTCCTTCTGTATCTAAATGTTCTTTGTAGAATCGATTTTACCCCACATTTGTTTTATTTCTTTAGTGTATCGATTGTTATTTTTTACTTGATACTGTCATTTTTTAGGGTATTTTGTACGGATTTGAGTCGAATAAAGGTTTTATTGTAATTTACCCCCTTCCTCCTCATCTCCCTGTTTTTAATTGCAGCTTACATTAAAGAGGTATATTTCCAACAGCCACCCAATACCATCACAGTCCAAAAAGTGGTTCATCAAGTACCGAGAGTTTGCGATGGATGCCCCACGATCGGTGGTAGATCACTATTGCGATAAAATGCCTCAAGGTCCTCGCGAGGGTTCTTCGGAGTGTTGCCATGGTAACCATCTTAAGAGCACTTTCACTGCCGCTCTGTTTAGAATGGTCGAGGTAGAGAGAATTCTCTCTCTCTCTCTCGTGCGCGCGCGCGCTTCTTTAACCCTTTGCTGCCCGAAGTGGACTCTATAATATATAACCTATATGTGGCTTGAAAAGCAACAACCATGCTACTGGTTATATCTGGAGGATTCCGTCCCCTCCGGGCCCCAACGCCCGGAGGTGGATCTGCGGCTAAATGCTTTGCACATGGATTCCCGAAGAGGGATCGATCTCTGCCCTATCCCACTACTCTCCTCGCCCCCACCCGATCCGTGAGATCTTCCACGAGCTTCCAGTAAGGTCGTTCCCTTCTGCCGGTTGCTTGGCAACGCACTACCCGACCAAGATCGCTGCTCTCACCCTCCATTCCAGCACGTCCACTCCCTTTCCCTTCTAACCATCTTCTTCCACACGCGAAGATCCTTAACTCACTATGGCTTTCTGCCTCGCAAACTCACCAAACTCGACTGCATTAAGAAGCCACTCCTCGGCTACCACACCTCAACCTTTCACCACTCCTACCAAAAACCCCGCAGGGGGCGGGCACCCTATGTAGCCTGTTACCACACCTCAACCTTCCACCACTCCCAGGCGGTCGCCCTGTGTAGCCTGTTACACTTCTGGAGGAGTTGCACCTCCTCCTTCCGGCGTGAGTGCAAATTAGGGAAGCCCTGTCACACTGTGTTGACATCAGCTCTCAGATGCGGCCTGGGGAAGTTGTTGGGGCACTTCCCCCTCACCCCATTTTTGGGAGTCGGCTTCCCCCCCATGGATTAATTCCTCTCGGCACCAGCGGCGGTTCTCCCTTTCCCCTCAGAGGTGACGGCCCCGAATCGACCGCTTCCCGTTTCAACGGCGCGATCGGGCCAACCTCCTGAGAAGAAGCAATGGATGGTGGGGCCCATCGGGCTCCGTTCCCTACTGTCCTGCAGGCATGTGTCCTAAGTTTAGCGGCGGTCGGGGTATACCCCGCAGGAAGAAGAAGAACCGTCGATTGGGATATGTGACACCTTCGGGTGGATGTCCACTTACAGGTTGCCCCTGAGCTGGACTTGGTCACGAAAGTGAGCCAGCCCCCAAAAGGCAGTATTTTCCATGGGGTCGAGCCTGGGCTCGGTGCCAAACGCCGAACCTGAGTCCGCCTCTGTGCAAGCTTCTCCTCAGGCGTCTCTGGAGGGCCCCCCTACAACTCACAAGGAGAGGATGGACCTTCTCCCAAGATTTGTGCCCATTTGACAGTCGAGCCATTCTCTATTTCTGAGAAGTACGTTCTGATTTGGGGCATTTTCCAGAGGGGAGAGAACCGGGTTTATTCCCTGCCCTCTTCTCCAAAAAGAAGTCAATAGGGACGGTTCCGTTGCCGTTTCGGCAGCGGACAAAGACCAAGACCAAACTCGCGAGTGCGCTGAGAGGAGAGACTATTACGTCGGGCTCTTTATTTAGGGACTACCTGACGTTTTTGAGCCCGCTGGCTTCAAACGCTTTCTAGTCATTCGTTCCATAAATGGCAGCATGTTTGCCAAAAGCAACAGGATCAATCAGAGTAACGCATTAGCTAGTTTGACTGGTAAAGAGTTGAACGTGACCAGTTTCTTTCTCTGACGAGAGCCTTCTAAAGAATGCGTCAGACCCTTTCAAAGCGGCCATGGTTGGTGCTCTCCGGACAATAAATCTCTCCCCCGTGAATGTGACATTGCGCTCTACCATTAATTTCGCGAAAAGTTTTTTATGCGAGGGAACTTGTGTACTACTCCTTAGAAGACATTACCCTAGAGCTGGCTGGACAAGGAGCAATCAAGGTCGAAGGTGTGAGGAGAAAACGGGGATTAGTCTAGAGACCCATCCCGGCACTATTCGTCACGTTCGACCGTGACGAGCTCCCTAAGTCGGTGCGTGACTGCCGATATTCCTAGGGCGTGAATCTATTCGTGCTCCTTCCGGCACCGCAAAGTAGGGTTACCCAAAGTCTGTGCAAGTACCTCAAAGGATACACGAGAAGTCGATCTCGTGTATGGCCAACTGTGTCAATGTTGAAACGATGCCCCCCCCCCCCCTTCCACCCCGAGGCTACCAGCAGAACAATGGGTTCATACCCAGCCTTGGCTAGAATCAGCTCTCTCCCTTCCTCAGCTTTACCATTCCCATAAGGCGAACACTGATTTTAGGTGGGAGGTGATCGATGACCTTCATGATACTGATCACTTGCCTATTCAAATATAATTTTATGGACCATTGCCCCTCTAAAAGACCACCACGAGGGGTACTTGGGGCAGGTGCGGTGGTCCGTATCATTTCAGGAAATGACGGATTTATCTCTCAGTCGAGGAAGTATGCCGTTGTATGAGGCTGTTGAGTTGTTCTCCGTCAACGTCTACATGTTTTGGACACCGACAGATTGCTTGGTAGTTAACAGTGTGAGACGGCCCTGAAACAGAAGCGATGTGCTATAAGCGCCGCCCGAACGATTTCACTGTTGGTGAATTTCGTCGAGCTTGTGAAAGATTGCAGGAGGTTTAGAAGCGCACCCACTCGCCGTTCTCCCTGGTGGGCCTACGTTTCTTCATTGAACGACTATACTCCTCTTGCAGGTGTATAAGATAGTCAGAAGGATTCGGGACTAGTTTTCGCAGCACTCTCCTTCCGTTCTCCAGGAGAACGGGATCGCAATCTCGGACCCTCCGTTCATCTCCAGTCGGGATGCTGCTCCGCCAGCATTAAATGCACGTCGTGATGTCGCTGAAGGCCTTTGTGTTAGATGTGTTCAACAGGATATGAACAGATGGTATCCTGCCACACTCCTGGCCAATGGCTACCGTGCTCGCGTTTCACAAACCGGGGAGAGAGCACTACACCGGCCGTTTTCGGCAATCTCTCTCTAACTTCTTGCGCGTGCAAGTTGATGGAGAACTTGGTAAATGCGAGATTAGCCACCTGTCTTCCGCACAATGCAGCTTCAGCAAGTTTCATTCCATGTCATATGTTTTACTCTGACTGGCAAATGCTATCTGCGATGCCTTCCTTAGTAGACAGCTAGCACAACGTCACTGTATTCTCCGATCTTGAGAAGGCCTGTTATACCGCATGGCGATACGGTATCATGGACACGATGTGGGCTGGGGGACGCCTCTCAATTTTTGAGAAATTCCATTCTGCGTACGGGTGGGTGAAGCCCCCTCCAGCCCATGGGGCAAGTAGCGAAATCTCCTTAGTCACACTCCTTGCCCTTAGCATCAACGGTATTACCTCGGTCTTGCCGGAAGATGTTTTTGGTACGCTCTATTTACGTGGACGACCATTCCATCTCTTTTGTTGCGGCCCAGATGCCAATTTGGACCGTGGATTCCAAAGGCATTGAACCGCCTCTATCGCTCCGCCGAAGTGCACAGGTTTCGGTTCTCGATGTCCAAGACTGAGGTGGTGCACTTATGTCGTCATCCACCGCTCCACCCCGACCCTCAGCTGTTCTTGCACGGGGTTCGCCTGGAAGTGGTGGATTCGCACCGTTCCCTTGACCTTGTTTTCGGCTGACGTTTCATCACCTGGGAGGCTAATATTCGCACCCTTAGCGTCCCATGGCCCCGCGCTATGTACATCCTTTGTTCCGTGACGTTCATCACTCTGGGTGTTGATTGGCTTACTGCCTTATTTTTCTACCGATCCTCAGTTCGATCGAAGCTTGACTACGCAGCCGAGCGTGTATTGCGGAAGGTGGATTAAATCCACCACACAGGTCTCCGTCTGGCGACCGATACCTTCTGTACGTCCCACATTTAGTGCCGAGGATGCCCCCCCCCCTTCCCCTGACTATTTTAAGCCACGCCTATACTCCAAAAGCAAAAGAGCACCGGGAGTGATGCGTTCGAACTTTTTGGACCACATTTCTTATCACGCTGAATCTGTGCCAACGTATACGGATGGCTCCAAGTCCGTACAAGGGTCGGTTTTCCCCGTATCCACCCTTTTTTGAAATCTATCCGGCTCTACCAGGCGCTGCGTCTGTCTTCATGGCCCAGTTAGTTGCTATACACTGCCAGGTACGGGGAATAATGCATCGTGCTCGGTTCCGAGACCAGATTGTCTTCTTTTTCTGCGACTGAAAAGCACTTGCTGCTCTCGGGGCATTGTAATCTCCGCATCCTGTGGTTCCCAACATCAGTGACGCCACGGTTGCGCCCAGCTGGACGGATGTCAAGATTATCTTCTGCTGGCTTCGTGGATATTCAGGGATCGCAGAGAATGAGGGCGCTAAAGAGTCTGGGACCACTGGGCGACCAGAACAGCGTTTCGCACTTCCTCACACTCTACTTGGCAGGAATCAGGTCAGCTCTCAGAGCTACCTGACAAAGAATATGGGAGACGGCCGACCTAAATATAGAGTTGTAGGTCATCGCGTCTCTCTATTGTTTCCGTGTACGCGCCCCAATGCCTCGGCTGCTTCCTGTCGTTTTCTGTCGTCTTCGAATTGGGTACACCAGAGACACACTGCCATTTGATGGAGCGTTCGTTCCCTTGCACCTCACTGCCACGACTGCGTTGCCCAAAGACCTTGGTAATAGTACACAGCATTAAAAAAGCCTTGGCAATAGTACAACATTAAACAGACCTAGGACATAGTACAGCATTAAAAAAGCCTAGGCAATAGACAGCTTTATAAAGTCCTTTATAATAGTACACAGCATTAAAAATGCCTTGATAATAGGACAGCTTTACAAAGGCCTTGATAATAAGTACACAGCTTTAAAAAGCCCTAGGCAATAATACAGCATTAAAAAAAGACTTAGGCAATAGTCCAGTATTAAAAAGTCCTAGGCATTAATTACTAGAGCATTAAATAACAGCTTAAAACAAATTCGTAGACGTTACCTTGAAACGGCTGGCACCAAATTTGGGACGATTTAGGTAACTCCAAGAACCATTTTTATAAGTAAACTAAAATGTAATTTCTTTACCAGTTAATCTTTCTCTCTTTATTTTTGCCCTTCACTTCTTTATTCCATGTGGCTCGTTTGGTCGGTCGCGTTATATGTTGCACTTTCTTTCCGATTCTTCCAGATCCATCGGCCATGTTTTCTACTTCCACCGTTCTCGGACAAGCGGAGTTTCATTCTGCCCAAGCATCCGGATCGTCCCCGAACCCCTCTAATTTGACTTGTGTTCCCGAGGGAAACTTTGCCCAATCCTATAATGCCCCATCTCCATTGCCACACACCCCATACCCCCCAGTCAACCCCCTATGTGGCAAACAGAAGTGTGATCCATTTAGGGGATCCGAAACCCTACTGAAAAGGGGCATCGATGCATTTGCCCCTCGAAATAAAAGACGAGGGGACAAAGACTCGAATAAATTAGGGAAAGTCGGTAGAAAGGGGAAAAGAAGGACTAGGGGCAGAAAATCCCAAAGAGAAACTCCCCCAACAAATAAAGTCCCTCCAACTGGATTAACCGAGGTCCGGTGAGAGAGGCTGAAAAAGTACCTCAGTTCTGGTTTGGGGTTCAAGAAAACCAGGGAGCGACGAAAACATGACCACAATCCGAAACCATCCCGCTTAGTCTCAAGGCTTGAAGGGGTACTGCAGACAAAAGGAAAGAACACCGCACCCCAGTCTCACAGCGACCATCGGAAGAAGGTGGATTGTGGAAAGGAATCCTTTACCGAGCCTACCAATCAATGGTTTCAATCTTGGTTCGGTCGAGGGAAAATCCCTCTCACCGAAAGCTGTGCAGAGGGGAAGACCGCGGTCGATGGTGGGAGCCGATTGGCGCTCGAATCTTCGGTAAATCAAATGGAATTGGATTCCACAATTAACGCCATTAGAAAAAATAGAAAAAAGGTTGAACCCCTATTGAGGGAAGCCCCTACCCACATACCCTGCCCTTATAAGAAAACTAAAATTACTAAGAAGGTGTCAATACCTCTATGCAACATTTTGGACCTTCCCAAGTCCAAATTTATTAAAACGCTTAAAGAGGTAAATGTCATCCCTTTGGATATCCACCCTCATAAGCATCCTAAACATTTATCTACGTTTACATCTCTAAAGATGACCAAAAAGTTGAAAACAGCAAAGGATACTAATAAAAGGGATCAGGATGTAGTTGCAAAATTTCCTACCATTGCGAAAAGTAGCAAGAAACTATCCACTAAACTCTACATCTCAAAAGAAAAGGAGATGAGTAGATTAATAACAGACAAGATGGCCACGTAATCTCATCCCTACGTTTCCTCCAAACTGAATCTGAAAATGAAGACTCATTCAGGAATTGACACTGAGAGATTACCACTCCAAGGATTGACCACAAATCTAACCCCGAGCGGATTAAGACCAATAACGAAAACATCCTCATCGGTTTCCGAGAAGAATTTCCTTCCTAAGCCTCCCGAAAACTTGGAACGCAACGCCTCGCCTTTTGAACGTGGCCGAAGACGCGCTGAGGCTCGCCTGAACAGCCGGCGTCACTCCAGAGGGCCAAAGAACCTTCCCTGGCCGCCTTCGTCTGAGCGATGCTCCTCGAGCAAGAATGAATGTATGGTGAAGAGCGTCCCTACGGTGACCACAATGAATGAATGTATGGTGAAGAGCGTCCCTACGGTGACCCCAATGAATGAATGCATGGTGAAGAGCGTCCCTACGGTGACCACAATGAATGAATGTATTAGGAAGAGCGTCCCTACGGGGACCACAATGAAAGAATGTATGGTGAAGAGCGTCCCTACGGCCACTACAATGAATGAATGTATAGTGAAGAGCGTCCCTACGGTGACCCCAATGAATGAATGTATGGTGAAGAGCGTCCCTACGGTCACTACAATGAATGAATGTATGGTGAAGAGCGTCCCTACGGTCACTACAATGAATGAATGTATGGTGAAGAGCGTCCCTACGGCCACTACAATGAATGAATGAATGTATGAATGTATAGTGAAGAGCGTCCCTACAGTGACCACAATGAATGAATGTATGGTGAAGAGCGTCCCTACGGTGACCACAATGAATGCTAAGATAATTTCCCTGTACAAGGCATTGGAATCCAAAAGCCCACCCCTGCGGCGCCAAACGCCCACGGGTGCCACTGATTGCCCCACCTCGCCCCGTAAGGGGCGCGGCGATTTGCCATCTTGGCCGCCGTGCTGACGGGATCCAGCGCTCCGTCCGGCCCCAGCTTAGCCTCTCTTCCTTCCTTCAGATAGCCCGATTTCTCCCCTACCTCGTCGCTTTTCATACAACCTCTCCCACAACTTTCTCTGGTCAGCCTCTAATTTCACAGGGTAGAAGCTGACCTACTTCTCAGCCAACCGTCCCGGATCGGGGCTGAGGGGGGAGGGGACATTGTTCTCTAACCCCTCAGCTCCGGTTCGGGATGTTTTTTTTTTAACAACCTGCTTTATCCCCACCCATACCTTCCTCACATCCCTTTTCCTCTCCTCTTCAAAATCTATCTTTTTTACGCCGTGTTCAAGGTGGAGCCGCCATGCCGAAGGACTGCCAGGCCACCAGGCGGGAGGGGTGGTCCCAAATGGCGGCGCCTGGCTCTGCCGGGCCTGTTAGCACCTCTTGCAGTGTGGGCTACTGCAAGATGTGGTGAGCGATTGCGTCCCGTAAAACAAAGAGGGTCACCATGCCCAATGTTGAAAAAAAAAACATCTCCCCTTAATTTTCCCTAAAACAACGGAGCCGCCCTCGTGCAGCTCCACAGAAAAGATGGAGGGCCCCCCCCCCCTCTGCTTGCGCAGGGGACCCTCCATACCTCTTTAACCGGAGAGGAGACTTACTTCTCTCCTACGCCTACGGGTGTAGGGGACTTCCCCTCACCTCCTTCTCTGGAGGTGCTTTCGGGCACCTCCCTATCTCCAGCGGCAGTCCCTCCTTTGCTTTCTAAAGGGACTGCCAAGAAAGCCAGCAGGCAGTCCTTAGCCAGCCGCTCCCCATCGAAGCGGCTCGGTAGGGCAAACCCCCTTAGGGGGGAGAGGGAAGCCAGGCCCCTTCGGTCGCTTCCCTCAAAAGACCTGCTGGCAAGAATTTTAAACCTTGCCGTGGTTAAGGCTTGTGCCTCCCCACAAATGACTCTAGACGCTGCCAAGGGGACCTGCGATGTCCTGGGAGGGGATGGCCAACTGGAGGCCCCTCCTGTGATAGACATGGTCCTTGAGGAGACCCAGCCTCAGACGGTAGGGCCTTCCATGGGGGGGAATTCGGGCTCGGCGCCAAAAACCGAACCCGAATCCGCCCCTATGCAAGGTCCTCCTCAAATGACTGAGGGCTCCGAGGCAGTAAAAGGAGGGGACGGATCTCCTCCGACAGGTGCCCCTACGACAACCAGGACCTTCTCCATTTCGGAGAGGGACCTGGCTGAGGCCGGTCCATCTGGCCTGGGGGCTTCTGCCGACGGGGGTGAGAAGCGGGTTCATTCCCCGCCCTCCTCTCCAAAAAGGAAAAAACTCGGGGCTCCTCTCCATCCGCGGGGGCTGCGGGGACGGATGGGTCTGCTGCCACTTTGGTAGGCGACCAAGCCAAGATCAGCACATCCGGCCCCTCTACCCCCTCGTGTGCGGAGCCCCTGACCAAGACTAAGACCAAGAGTGCACAGGGCGGAGCCTCGATGACATCGGAGCCCCTGATTCAGAGGTTACCTGGCGTTTTCGAGCCCGCTGGCTTCAAACGCTTCCTCGTTATTCGCTCCACTGATGGCACCATGTTGTCCAAGGGCAACATGATCCATCAGAGGAGAGGATTAGCTAGTGCAATTGGTAGAGAGCCGAAGGTGACCCGTTTCTCGGACGGCAGCCTTCTGGCGAATCCCGCCGAGGCGGCCAAGATAAGTGCTCTTCGGACACTTCATGGCACCCCGGTGAGTGTGACGCCGCACTCTACCATGAACTTTGTGAAAGGAGTAGTTTATGCGAGGGAACTCGTTGACTACTCCATTGAGGACATCACCCTAGAGCTGGCCGACCATGGGGCGGTCAAGGTCGAACGTGTGATGAGAAAACAGGGAGGGGCTTCGAGACCCACCCCTACACTCTTCGTCACGTTCGACTGTCACAAAGAGTTTAGGTCGGTAGATGAGGCCGTTGAGTTCTTCTCCGGCAACCTCATCGCCGTGGGCCTGACTACTATTCCTAGGACGTCTGGCCGTTTTGCACGCCGACCACTCCCATGGTGGTCGGCCGAGTGTGAGACGGCCCTCAAACAGAAGCGTTATGCCTACATGCGCTATAAGCGCCGCCCGAACGATTTCACTGTCGCTGAATTTCGTCGGGCTAGGGCTAGGTTCCGGTATATTTCGAAGCACGCCCGCCGCTCTTCTTGGCGGCATACGTGTTTTCACTTAACGGGAAGACCCCTTTAGCTGAGGTGTGGAAGCGAGTCAAAAGGATTCGGGGCAAGTTCTCGCAGGACCCCCCTCCCGTTCTCCAGGAGAATGGGACCGCAATCTCGGACCCCGCGTCCGTGGCGGAATCCTTAGCGACCGCTTTTTCCGCATTCTCTAGCCGTGATGCTGCTCCGCCAGCATTCAATGCACGTCGTGATGTCGCGGAAGGCCGCCGGCTGGACTTTACCTCCAGAGGCGGAGAACCCTTCAACGACAAGTTTACTGTGAGTGAGTTGCGTTGCGCTCTCGCTTCGTGCGCGGACACCGCCCATGGTCCGGACGATGTCCCGTACGCCATGCTTCGACACCTGGGTGAGCGAGGCATGGCCTTTCTGTTAGATTTGTTCAACAGGATCTGGGTGGAAGGTCTTCTCCCAGACTCCTGGCGAATCGCTACTGTGCTCGCCTTTCGCAAGCCGGGGAGAGATCACTCTACTCCGACCGGTTTCCGCCCAATCTCTCTAACCTCTTGCGTGTGCAAGTTGATGGAGAAATTGGTAAATGTTAGATTAGCCTATTTCCTGGACAGCGGAGGCCATCTGTCTTCTGCACAGTGCGGCTTCCGTAAGTTCCACTCCACGTCGGATGCTCTGCTCCGACTGGAAAGTGCCGTCTACGAGGCTTTCCTTCGTAGACAGCACTACGCCACGGTGTTTTTTGATCTGGAGAAGGCCTATAATACCGCATGGCGATACGGTATCATGGAGACTCTCCACACGATGGGGGCGAGGGGACGCCTCCCAATGTTTATATCTGAATTTTTGCGAGATCGTCGATTCCGCGTACGGGTGGGGGGAGCCCTCTCCGGCCCAAAGGAGCAGGAAGAGGGTGTCCCACAGGGAAGTGTCCTCAGTGTCACACTCTTTGCCCTGAGTATCAACGGCATCACCTCGGTGCTGCCGGAAGATGTTCTCGCTACGCTCTACGTGGACGACCTTTCGATCTCTTTTGGCGCGGCCCAGATGCCAACTCTGAAGCGTCGACTCCAACATGCATTGAACCGCGTCTCTCGCTATGCCGAAGCGCACAGGTTTCGGTTTTCTTTGGCCAAGACTAAGGTGGTGCACTTCTGCCGCCATCCACGGCTTCACCCCGACCCAGATTTGTTTCTTAATGGGGTGCGCCTGGATGTGGTTGAGTCGCACCGTTTCCTTGGTCTTGTATTCGACCGACGCCTCACCTGGGAGGCTCATATTCGCAGCCTTAGGGTCTCTTGTACCCGCGCCATGGACATTCTCCGTTCCGTGACGTTCAGCGCTTGGGGCGCTGATAGGGCTACCGCCTTACTTTTTTATCGATCCTTTGTCCGTTCGAAGCTCGACTACGGATGCGAGTTTTATGCATCCGCAGCCGAGCGTTTATTGCGGAAGGTGGATTCGATCCACCACACCGGCCTTCGCCTTGCGACCGGTGCCTTCCACACTTCCCCCATTGAGAGCCTGTTGGTCGATGCTGGGGAGATGCCACTCGCTCTGCGCCGCGTGCAGTGCATCACTCGCCTGTACGCGCGAGCCCGGCGCCTCCCTCAGTCGCCAACAGCTCTCACTGCATCCGCAGCTGATCTCGATGGTGCCTATGCCGCCGAGAGACGCCAGTCATACCCTAAGCCCTTTGGGTTTAGGGCCAGGAAACTCCTTCGAGAAGTATATATAGCTCTCGGGCCGGTGGCGCCCCTGGTTCTGCCCAGGACGCCACCCTGGAGGGTACCACATTTGGCTATTTGTCGCCACGCCTCTGCTCCCAAAGCTTGTATTGCGTTCGACCTTTTTGGAGCACACATCGTGTCACGCTGGTACCGTGCCAGTGTATACGGATGGCTCCAAGTCCCAAGAGGGGGTCGGCTTCCACGCCGTATCCCCTCTGTTTGAAGTCAGCGGGGCTCTACCAGGCGCTGCGTCTGTCTTCACGGCCGAGCTGGTGGCAATACACCACTCGGTACGGGAGATTACGCGACGTGCCCGGTTCGGAGACCGGATTGTGCTCTATAGCGACTCACAAAGCGCCCTGAGTGCTCTCGGGGCATTGGAATCTCCGCATCCCCTGGTTCGCGAAATCCGTGACGCCACGGTTTTGGCGAGCCGGGCAGATGTCGAGATTATCTTCTGCTGGGTTCCTGGACATGTAGGAATTGCGGGGAATGAGCGCGCCAAAGAGTCCGCGAGGACTCTGCGACCGGACCAGCGTTTCGCTCTTCCTCACACTGACTACATGGCAGGAATACGGGCAGCTCTTCGGACTGCTTGGCAAAGAAGATGGGAGACGGTCGATGGGAACTTAAAGTTGCGAGCCATTGCGCTGCGACTGTTCCCATGGACCTATCCCCCAATGCCGCGGCGGCTTCAGGTTGCTTTCTGTCGTCTTCGAATCGGACACACTCGTGTGACGCATCGCTACTTGATGGAGCGCTCGCCTGCGCCCTATTGCAACGACTGCGTCGTCCCCCAGACTGTTCGGCACATTCTTGTCGAATGTCCCAGTCTGGGTGATCTTCGCGCACGATACCTGCCCCGGTACCGGGATGGGCGGGGTCGCTACCGCCTGTCCCTTGTACTCGGGACGAGTGCGTGCACCATGACTAGTGGACTTATTGACTTTTGGGGGGAGGCTGGCCTTCTCCCTTTCATTTAACCCAGTTTAATTGTTGTTGTTGTTTTTGTTATTGCTTTTTTATTGTTATTGTTATCTCTTTTTATTGTTTCCTCTTTAATTTTTATAGTCGCCTAGAACTAGGCTGTTTGTTTACGGCGACTAATGCCTAAGTCAGCAGTCGCCAGATAGCCCCTTAATTAAAAAAAAAAAAATCGACTGTGACAAGCTCCTTGAGTCGGTGCGTGCCGGTTGGTACCGCTACCGCGTGAAGGCATTCGTGCCACTGCCGCGACGGTGCTATTACTGTCACCGCTTCGGCTATACGAATCGCTCATGTAGACGTGCAAAGTCGGGGTCACCCGAAGTCTGTGTAAATTGCTCCAAGGTCGCACACGGTAAGTCCAAATCGTGTGTGGCCAAGTGTGTCAATTGCGGAGAGCCGCACCCTGCTTCTTCGAAGCAATGTGGTGCATATCTCCTGGAGAAAGAAATCCTGGTCGTTCAGGCCCAGGATAGACTCTCATTGTGCGAGGCAAAGGACTTGGTCCTGGCGCGCCCAGCTCTGCCTGGGACATCATATGCCTCAGTAGTTAGAAAGGCACCCTCTGCTCCTGGCCCATCCAGGCCAACGAGCAAGGTTGTTTCCGCGCCCATTCGGAGCCCTTCTGCGGGCTCTACCCAACCCGGGCGCTCCCCTGGTAAAGCTGGCGGCAAAAAGGGTTCATACCCATCCCCGGCTAAAACCAGGGCTCCCCCCTCTTCCCCCAGCGTGACCGTTTCCCGCAAGGCGAAACGGCCACGCGCCTCCACCGAGTCGTTAGACTCACAGGAGGCAACACCCCTGAAGATGGTCGCTAGGCCATCTTCGGGGGTTCCTAAAGCTGTCCCCCGAAAGGAGGACAGCAACAAAGGAGCTTCGGCTCCTTCGCCCACGCCCCGAGGTGAAGCGAGTGGCTCGGAGACGGTGGTTCCTCGAAAAGAGGGCCCCCCGCCTCCGAAGCCGCAGCTCCCGCCTAAGGTTTCGAGGCGGAGGGAGGAAACGACTCGCATGGCGAACCCAACCTCCCCCAATAAGTCCTCGAAGGCGACAGCGCCTCCAGCGCTTTGTCCGGCCAACAGCGCCCGGGGTTCTGCCCCCGGGAAGCGTACGGCCATTCCCGTGAGGGTCTTCAGTTCGAGGAGGGCCCCCGCGTCTCCTCCGAGCTAGGACTGGAGGGCATATTCCTTCAATGGAATTGCCGTGGACTCCGGGCCAACTGGGAGGAGCTGCGGAGGCTCGTCTCGTCCCGTTCCCCATTAGCTGTTTTCTGCAGGAGACCATGCTAGGCGCGTGCCCCCTGCCCCCCGTCCCGGGGTACAAGGGTCTTGCGACCTCACCACCGCGGGATGGCCGAGCTGGGGGATGCGCGGTTTACACCCGGCATGATGTCTCCGCTCTTCCTTTCTCTTTAGATACCTCCTTTCAGGCAGTGGCTGTGCAGCTGCACCTGGATAGGAGGTATACTATCATTTCTGCGTACATTCCACCGTCAGCTGACTTCGACGCGGGGGACTTCCGCCGCGTCGTGGCACGGTTGCCGAGGCCCTATCTCTTGCTTGGAGATCTGAACGGCAGGCATCCTCTCTGGGGAGATTACTCCATAAATCCCACGGGACAAGTCCTTGCCGATCTGATCGAAGAGCTTGAGATGGGTGTCCTAAGCGTGGATGAGTTTACGCATCACTGTCCGAGAACCGCTTCATTTTCTTGCCTTGACCTATCTTTGTGCTCTTCGGATGCACAGCCTGATTTTGATTGTGGGGTGGTCGATGACCTCCATGGTAGTGATCACTTTCCCATTCAAATATCATTTTCAGGGCAACTGCCGCCTGAGAGGCCACCTCGGTGGTGCTTGGCGCGGGCGCGGTGGCCTGCATTTCAGGAAATGACTGAATTCTCTATCTCAGTCGAGGAGTTTAGGTCGGTGGATGAGGCCGTTGAGTTCTTCTCCGGCAACCTCATCGCCGTGGGCCTGACTACTATTCCTAGGACGTCTGGCCGTTTTGCACGCCGACCACTCCCATGGTGGTCGGCTGAGTGTGAGACGGCCCTCAAACAGAAGCGTTATGCCTACATGCGCTATAAGCGCCGCCCGAACGATTTCACTGTCGCTGAATTTCGTCGGGCTAGGGCTAGGTTCCGGTATATTTCGAAGCACGCCCTCTGCTCTTCTTGGCGGGCATACGTGTCTTCACTTAACGGGAAGACCCCTTTAGCTGAGGTGTGGAAGCGAGTCAAAAGGATTCGGGGCAAGTTCTCGCAGGACCCCCCTCCCGTTCTCCAGGAGAATGGGACCGAAATCTCGGACCCCGCGTCCGTGCCGGAATCCTTCGCGACCGCTTTTTCTGCATTCTCTAGCCGTGATGCTGCTCCGCCAGCATTTAATTCACGTCGTGATGTCGCGGAAGGCCGCCGGCTGGACTTTACCTCCAGAGGCGGAGAACCCTTCAACGACAAGTTTACTGTGAGTGAGTTGCGTTCCGCTCTCGCTTCGTGCGCGGACACCGCCTATGGTCCGGACGATGTCCCGTACGCCATGCTTCGACACCTAGGTGAGCGAGGCATGGCCTTTCTGTTAGATTTGTTCAACAGGATCTGGGTGGAAGGTCTTCTCCCAGACTCCTGGCGAATCGCTACTGTGCTTGCCTTTCGCAAACCGGGGAGAGATCACTCTACTCCGACTGGTTTCCGCCCAATCTCTCTAACCTCTTGCGTGTGCAAGTTGATGGAGAAATTGGTAAATGTTAGATTAGCCTTTTTCCTGGACAGCGGAGGCCATCTGTCTTCCGAACAGTGCGGCTTCCGCAAGTTCCACTCCACGTCGGATGCTCTGCTCCGACTGGAAAATGCCGTCTGCGAGGCTTTCCTTCGTAGACAGCACTACGCCACGGTGTTTTTCGATCTGGAGAAGGCCTATGATACCGCATGGCGATACGGTATCATGGAGACTCTCCACACGATGGGGGCGAGGGTACGCCTCACAATGTTTATATCTGAATTTTTGCGAGATCGTCGATTCCGCGTACGGGTGGGGGGAGCCCTCTCCGGCCCAAAGGAGCAGGAAGTGGAAGAGGGTGTCCCGCAGGGAAGTGTCCTCAGTGTCACACTCTTTGCCCTGAGCATCAACGGCATCACCTCGGTGCTGCCGGAAGATGTTCTCGCTACGCTCTACGTGGACGACCTTTCGATCTCTTTTGGCGCGGCCCAGATGCCAACTCTGGAGCGTCGACTCCAACAGGCATTGAACCGCGTCTCTCGCTATGCCGAAGCGCACAGGTTTCGGTTTTCTTTGGCCAAGACTAAGGTGGTGCACTTCTGCCGCCATCCACGGCTTCACCCCGACCCAGATTTGTTTCTTAATTGGGTGCGCCTGGATGTGGTTGAGTCGCACCGTTTCCTTGGTCTTGTATTCGACCGACGCCTCACCTGGGAGGCTCATATTCGCAGCCTTAGGGTCTCTTGTACCCGCGCCATGGACATTCTCCGTTCCGTGACGTTCAGCGCTTGGGGCGCTGATAGGGCTACCGCCTTACTTTTTTATCGATCCTTTGTCCGTTCGAAGCTCGACTACGGATGCGAGTTTTATGCATCCGCAGCCGAGCGTTTATTGCGGAAGGTGGATTCGATCCACCACACCGGCCTTCGCCTTTCGACCTGTGCCTTCCGCACTTCCCCCATTTAGAGCCTGTTGGTCGATGCTGGGGAGATGCCACTCGCTCTGCGCCGCGTGCAGTGTATCACTCGACTATACCCGCGAGCCCAGCGCCTCCCTCAGTCGCCAACAGCTCTCACTGCATCCGCAGCTGATCTCGATTGTGCCTATGCCGTCGAGAGACGCCAGTCATACCCTAAACCCGGCCAGGAAACTCCTTCGAGAGGTAGATATCGCTCTCGGGCCGGTGGCGCCTCTGGTTTTGCCCAGGACGCCACCCTGGAGAGTACCACATTTGGCTATTTGTCGCCACGCCTCTGCTCCCAAAGCTTGTACTGCACCGGGAGTATTGCGTTCGACCTTTTTGGAGCACACATCGTGTCACGCTGGAACCGTGCCAGTGTATACGGATGGCTCCAAGTCCCAAGAGGGGGTCGGCTTCCACGCCGTATCCCCTCTGTTTGAAGTCAGCGGGGCTCTACCAGGCGCTGCGTCTGTCTTCACGGCCGAGCTGGTGGCAATACACCACTCGGTACGGGAGATTACGCGACGTGCCCGGTTCGGAGACCGGATTGTGATCTATAGCGACTCACAAAGCGCCCTGAGTGCTCTCGGGGCATTGGAATCTCCGCATCCCCTGGTTCGCGATATCCGTGACGCCACGGTTTTGGCGAGCCGGGCAGAGGTCGAGATTATCTTCTGCTGGGTTCCTGGACATGTAGGAATTGCGGGGAATGAGGGCGCCAAAGAGTCCGCGAGGACTCTGCGACCGGACCAGCGTTTCGCTCTTCCTCACACCGACTACATGGCAGGAATACGGGCAGCTCTTCGGACTGCTTGGCAAAGAAGATGGGAGACGATCGAAGGGAACTTAAAGTTGCGTGCCATTGCGCCGCGACTGTTCCCATGGACCTATCCCCCAATGCCGCGGCGGCTTCAGGTTGCTTTCTGTCGTCTTCGAATCGGACACACTCGTGTGACGCATCGCTACTTGATGGAGCGCTCGCCTGCGCCCTATTGCAACGACTGCGTCGTCCCCCAGACTGTTCGGCACATTCTTGTCGAATGTCCCAGTCTGGGTGATCTTCGCGCACGATACCTGTCTCGGTACCGGGATGGGCGGGGTCGCTAGCGCCTGTCCCTTGTACTCGGGACGAGTGCGTGCACCATGACTGGTGGACTTATTGACTTTTGGGGGGAGGCCGGCCTTCTCCCTTTCATTTAACCCGGTTTTATTGTTGTTTTTGTTATCGTTTTTGTTATTGCTTTGTTATTGTTATTTTTTTTTATTGTTATTTTTTTTTTATTGTTGTTTCCTGTTGAATTTTTTTGAAGTATCCTAGAACTAGGCTGTTTGTTTTACGGCAACTTATGCCTAAGACCGCAGTCGCCAGATAGCCCCTTAATAAAAAAAAAAAAAAAACAGCCTCAGACGGTAGGGCCTTTCATTGGGGGGAATCCGAGCACGGTGCCAAGCACCGAACCCGAATCCGCCCCTATGCAAGGTCCTCCTCAAACGGCTGTGGATTCTCAGGCAGTACAAGGAGGGGAGGGATCTCCTCTGGATGATGCCCCTGCGACCACCAGGACCATCTCCATTTCGGAGAAGGACCTCGCTGAGGCCGGTCCATCTTGCCTGGGGGCTTCTACCGGCGGGGGGAGAACCGGGTTCATTACCCACCCTCCTCTCCAAAAAAGAAAAGGACCAAAAAGACGAAGAAGACTCGCGGCTCCTCTCCATCCGCGGGGGCTACGCGGACGGATGGGTCTGCTGCCACTTTGGCAAGCGACCAAGCCAAGATCGGCACATCTGGCCCCTCTGTCCCCCCCGGGTATGGAGCTCCTGACGATGACAAAGACCAAAATTGCACAGGGCGGAGCCTCGATGACATCGGGGCCCCTCATTCAGAGGTTACCGGGCGTTTTCGAGCCCGCTGGCTTGAAACGCTTCCTCGTTATTCGCTCCACTGATGGCACCATGTTGTCCAAGGGCAACATGATCCATCAGAGGAGAGGATTAGCTAGTGCAATTGGAAGAGAGCCGAAGGTAACCCGTTTCTGGGACGGGAGCCTTCTGGCGAATGCGGCGAATCCCGCCGAGGCGGCCAAGATAAGTGCTCTTCGGACACTTCATGGCACCCCAGTGAGTGTGACGCCGCACTCTACCATGAACTTTGTGAAAGGAGTAGTTTATGCGAGGGAACTCGTTGACTACTCCATTGAGGACATCACCCTAGAGCTGGCCGACCATGGGGCGGTCAAGGTCGAACGTGTGATGAGAAAACAGGGAGGGGCCTCGAGACCCACCCCTATACTCTTCGTCACGTTCGACTCTGCCAAGCTCCCTGAGTTGGTGCGTGCCGGTTGGTACCGCTACCGCGTGAAGGCATTCGTGCCACTGCCGCGGCGGTGCTATTACTGTCACCGCTTCGACCATACGAATCGCTCATGTAGACGTTCAAAGTCGGGGTCACCCGAAGTATGTGTAAATTGCTCCAAGGTCGCACACGATAACTCCAAATCGTGTGTGGCCAAGTGTGTCAATTGCGGAGAGCTGCACCCTTCTTCTTCGAAGCAATGTGGTGCATATCTCCTTGAGAAAGAAATCCTGGCCATTCAGGCCCAGGATCGACTCTCATTCCGCGAGGCTAAGGACTTGGTCCTGGCGCGCCAGGCTCTGCCTGGGACGTCATATGCCTCAATAGTTAGAAAGGCACCCTCTGCTCCTGGCCCATCCAGGCCAACGAGCACGGTTGTTTCAGCACCCATTCGAAGCTCTTCTACGGGCTCTACCCAACCCGGGCGCTCTCCTGGTAAAGATGGCAGCAAAAAGGGTTCATAACTTGCCCCGGCTAAAACCAGGGCTTCCCCCTCTTCCCCCAGCGTGACCGTTTCCCGTAAGGCGAAACGGCCACGCGCCTCCACCGAGTCGTTATACTCACAGGAGGCAACACTCCTGAAGATGGTCGCTAGGCCATCTTCCGGGGTTCCTAAAGCTGTTCCCCGAAAGGAGGACAGCAACAAAGAAGCTTCGGCTTCTTCGCCCACGCCCCGAGGTGGAGCGAGTGGCTCGGAGACGGTGGTTCCTCGAAAGTAGGGCCCCCCGCCTCCGAAGTCGCAACGCCCGCCTAAGGTTTCGAGGTGGAGGGAGGAAACGACTAGCATGCCGAGCCCAACCTCCCCCAATAAGTCCTCGAAGGCGACAGCGCATCCAGCGCTTTGTCCGGCCAACAGCGCCCGGGGTTCTGCCCCCGGGAAGCGTACGGCCATTCCCGTGAGGGTCTTCAATTCGAGGAGGGCCCCTGCGTCTCCTCAGAGCTAGGCCTGGAGGGCATATTCCTTCAATGGAATTGCCATGGACTCTGGGCCAACTGGGAGGAGCTGCGGAGGCTCGTCTCGTCCCGTTCCCCGTTAGCTATTTTTTTGCAGACCATGCTAGGCGCGTGCCCCCTGCCTGCCCTCCCGGGGTATAAGGGTCTTGCGACCCCACCACCGCGGGATGGCCGGGCTGGGGGATGCGCGGTTTACACCCGGCATGATGTTTCCGTTCTTCCTTTCTCTTTAGATACCTCCTTTCAGGCAGTGGCTGTGCAGCTGCACCTTGATAGGAGGTATACCATCATTTCTGCGTACCTTCCACCGTCAGCTGACTTCGACGCGGGGGACTTCCGCCGCGTCGTGGCACGGTTGCCGAGGCCCTATCTCTTGCTTGGAGATCTGAACGGCAGGCATCCTCTCTGGGGAGATTACTCCATAAATCCCAGGGGACAAGTCTTTGCCGATCTGATCGGAGAGCTTGAGATGGGCGTCCTAAACGTGGATGAGTTTACGCATCACTGTCCGAGAACCGCTTCATTTTCTTGCCTCGACCTATCTTTGTGCTCTTGGGATGCACAGCCTGATTTTGATTGGGGGGTGGTCGATGACCTCCATGGTAGTGATCACTTTCCCATTCAAATATCATTTTCAGGGCAACTGCCGCCTGAGAGACCACCTCGGTGGTGCTTGGCGCGGGCGCGGTGGCCTGCATTTCAGGAAATGACTGAATTCTCTATCTCAGTCGAGGAGTTGAGGTCGGTAGATGAGGCCGTTGAGTTCTTCTCCGGCAACCTCATCGCCGTGGGCCTGACTACTATTCCTAGGACGTCTGGCCGTTTTGCGCGCCGACCACTCCCATGGTGGTCGGCCGAGTGTGAGACGGCCCTCAAACAGAAGCGTTATGCCTACATGCGCTATAAGCGCCGCCCGAACGATTTCACTGTCGCTGAATTTCGTCGGGCTAGGGCTAGGTTCCGGTATATTTCGAAGCACGCCCTCTGCTCTTCTTGGCGGGCATACGTGTCTTCACTTAACGGGAAGACCCCTTTAGCTGAGGTGTGGAAGCGAGTCAAAAGGATTCGGGGCAAGTTCTCGCAGGACCCCCCTCCCGTTCTCTAGGAGAATGGGACCGCAATCTCGGACCCCGCGTCCGTGGCGGAATCCTTCGCGACCGCTTTTTCTGCATTCTCTAGCCGTGATGCTGCTCCGCCAGCATTCAATGCACGTCGTGATGTCGCGGAAGGCCGCCGGCTGGACTTTACCTCCAGAGGCGGAGAACCCTTCAACGACAAGTTTACTGTAAGCGAGTTGCGTTCCGCTCTCGCTTCGTGCGCGGACAACGCCCACGGTCCGGACGATGTCCCGTACGCCATGCTTCGACACCTAGGTGAGCGAGGCATGGCCTTTCTGTTAGATTTGTTCAACAGGATCTGGGTGGAAGGTCTTCTCCCAGACTCCTGGCGAATCGCTACTGTGCTTGCCTTTCGCAAACCGGGGAGAGATCACTCTACTCCGACCGGTTTCCGCCCAATCTCTCTAACCTCTTACGTGTGCAAGTTGATGGAGAAATTGGTAAATGTTAGATTAGCCTTTTTCCTGGACAGCGGAGGCCATCTGTCTTCCGCACAGTGCGGCTTCCGCAAGTTCCACTCCACGTCGGATGCTCTGCTCCGACTGGAAAATGCCGTCTGCGAGGCTTTCCTTCGTAGACAGCACTACGCCACGGTGTTTTTCGATCTGGAGAAGGCCTATGATACCGCATGGCGATACGGTATCATGGAGACTCTCCACACGATGGGGGCGAGGGGACGCCTCCCAATTTTTATATCTGAATTTTTGCGAGATCGTCGATTCCGCGTACGGGTGGGGGGGAGCCCTCTCCGGCCCAAAGAGCAGGAAGAGGGTGTTCTGTATGGAAGTGTCCTTAGTGTCACACTCTTTGCCCTGATCGTCAACGGCATCACCTCGGTGCTTCCGGAAGATGTTCTCGCTACGCTCTACGTGGACGACCTTTCGATCTCTTTTGGCGCGGCCCAGATGCCAACTCTGGAGCGTCAACTCCAACAGGCATTGAACCGCGTCTCTCGCTATGCCGAAGCGCACAGGTTTCGGTTTTCTTTGGCCAAGACTAAGGTGGTGCACTTTTGCCGCCATCCACGGCTTCACCCCGACCCAGATTTGTTTCTTAATGGGGTGCGCCTGGATGTGGTTGAGTCGCACCGTTTCCTTGGTCTTGTATTCGACCGACGCCTCACCTGGGAGGCTCATATTCGCAGCCTTAGGGTCTCTTGTACCCGCGCCATGGACATTCTCCGTTCCGTGACGTTCAGCGCTTGGGGCGCTGATAGGGCTACTGCCTTACTTTTTTATCGATCCTTTGTTCGTTCGAAGCTCGACTACGGATGCGAGTTTTATGCATCCGCAGCCGAGCGTTTATTGCGGAAGGTGGATTCGATCCACCACACCGGCCTTCGCCTTGCGACCGGTGCCTTCCGCACTTTTCCCATTGAGAGCCTGTTGGTCGATGCTGGGGAGATGCCACTCGCTCTGCGCCGCGTGCAGTGTATCACTCGACTGTACGCGCGAGCCCGGCGCCTCCCTCAGTCGCCAACAGCTCTCACTGCATCCGCAGCTGATCTCGATGGTGCTTATGCCGTCGAGAGACGCCAGTCATACCCTAAGCCTTTTGGGTTTAGGGCCAGGAAACTCCTTCGAGAGGTAGATATCGCTCTCGGGCCGGTGGCGCCCCTGGTTTTGCCCAGGACGCCACCCTGGAGGGTACCACATTTGGCTATTTGTCGCCACGCCTCTGCTCCCAAAGCTTGTACTGCGCCGGGAGTATTGCGTTCGACCTTTCTGGAGCACACATCGTGTCACGCTGGAACCGTGCCAGTGTATACGGATGGCTCCAAGTCCCAAGAGGGGGTCGGCTTCCACGCCGTATCCCCTCTGTTTGAAGTCAGCGGGGCTCTACCAGGCGCTGCGTCTGTCTTCACGGCCGAGCTGGTGGCAATACACCACTCGGTACGGGAGATTACGCGACGTGCCCGGTTCGGAGACCGGATTGTGATCTATAGCGACTCACAAAGCGCCCTGAGTGCTCTCGGGGCATTGGAATCTCCGCATTCCCTGGTTTGCGATATCCGTGACGCCACGGTTTTGGCGAGCCGGGCAGATGTCGAGATTTTCTTCTGCTGGGTTCCTGGACATGTAGGAATTGCGGGGAATGAGGGCGCCAAAGAGTCCGCGAGGACTCTGCGACCGGACCAGCGTTTCGCTCTTCCTCACACCGACTACATGGCAGGAATACGGGCAGCTCTTCGGACTGCTTGGCAAAGAAGATGGGAGACGGTCGAAGGGAACTTAAAGTTGCGTGCCATTGCGCCGCGACTGTTCCCATGGACCTATCCCCCAATGCCGCGGCGGCTTCAGGTTGCTTTCTGTCGTCTTCGAATCGGACACACTCGTGTGACGCATCGCTACTTGATGGAGCGCTCGCCTGCGCCCTATTGCAACGACTGCGTCGTCCCCCAGACTGTTCGGCACATTCTTGTCGAATGTCCCAGTCTGGGTGATCTTCGCGCACGATACCTGTCCCAGTACCGGGATGGGCGGGGTCGCTACCGCCTGTCCCATGTGCTCGGTTCAGATTCGTGCACATTGACTTGTGGACTTGTTGACTTTTGGGGGGAGGCCGGCCTTCTCCCTATTATTTAAGCAAGGTTTGTTTGTTTTTTTCCTTTAGTTGCACGCTCCTGCGCCAGGGGGACCTCTTCCCGACGCACCAGCTTGCTTCCTTTCCCCCTTTTGGGGTGTTGTATTTTTTTTCTCTTTAATTTTATTTTAAAGTAGCCTAGAACTAGGCCAGTTTTAATATGGCGACTAATGCCCAAGTAGGCAGTCGCCAGATGAGCTCTCAAATAAAAAAAAAAAAAATCAATGCAACTTTTGAAAAAGTCTGTCATATTTGCTGTGAAAATTAATTTGATTAACCCTTTTAAGAAATACTGTCAGTGACTCATGAAGATCCGGACTAATATTTTCGGCAACTAATTGATGGCAGTGTAGAATACAATGCACTGTAAGAAGAGGAGAGCATACCTTTTTTAAGTGAGCAATTAATCCCTTATGCTTACTAACCATGGATGGAGCACCATCTGTTGAATCAAATTTTCCAAGGGTACTTGTTTTTCGTCACGCGATGCCACCAAGTTTTCATCGTGCCTAAGCCAAATGGGGCGGGACGCCTCATTTACGACATGGCTCCGGCTAAAGAATTCTACGATGCCCCTTCGTTCCGCTTGCCTAGCCTCGATAAGGTTCTGGGCCTCACACCTAAGGGAACACACGCCATCCGCCTGGATCCGAAGGATGCGTTTTACCACGTACCTCTTCACGCCAAGGCTCGCCATTTCTTCGGCGTACGTTACGGCTTACGTACTTTCCGCTTCACCAGGATTCCCATGGGTTTCGGCGGGGGCCCGTACATCCTGCAGGCTTCCTTGGGCCGGTCGTTACAACTGCACGGCCTACACTTACCTCGACGACATCTTGCTTCTGGGGCTGCCTCGACACCTCAGACGCCTGCGCGACGACATTATCAACATCAACTTGGAAAAGAGCGTTTTGACGCCCTGCCTTCGCCTTACGTACCTAGGCGTTCAGGCGGATCTGGGCCGACATCGTGTGGCTATCACGGACAGTATGGCCTTCCCTTGATTCATAATAAGAGAAGGGGAAAGACCTTGCCTTGATTCAAAAGAGCGTCAATTTTAGCGCCTCCCTTGACCAGAAAAGTTGTGAATTTTTATTCCAAGAAAGAAATTTTAACTTTTTTTCCTCCCATAATTTGAGAAGTTTGCTATGAAATCCGGAGTTTAGGGAAGGTGTTATGTGGATACGATTGTGTGCGCCACAACATGTGGGTTTATTTATGTGTACATATGAAGATGGAGATGTGCATTTTCAAGAGTTTGGACGAGGGTTGACGTGTAATGGTTGTTCTCTTTGGTTCCTGAAAAGACCAAAGAAGCTTTCAAATGAAGGACCGCGAACACTCCCACGTTCCTATGAACATCTCGCAGGTTTGCTTGCCCATCCTCCCACTTGCTAGTCTCTTGTCTTCGCATCCATCCCCGAATGTGCGTGGTTCCATGTGTTGATGAGGGGAGGGGGGACTGTCGTTCTTCCCTACTCTCTTCATTCTACATATGTCCATACCTAGGTATCGGAGAGCTGCGTGTCCCAACTGTCGGAATGGTACCAAGTACTCTCCCTTTTGGATTAGGTACATTTTCACTTCCACCAACTACACCCCTTCTTTTATAACCTATGTCTCGATGGTTAACATTTTGTTTGTTTCAAGGCCCCCATTTGGAAAACTCCGTCCGCTCGTCTCGATTGCCGCATCGGATTCCCACGACGCTGATCTGCCTTTCCAAGATGGCCGCCGACCCGGTGTCAAATGGAAAACTAGTCATTTCTTTTTCTTCTTTAAATCTCCCAGAGGGTTTTTTTCTCCCTATAATTAGGTCTTAGAATGCAAAAACGAATTTTATTTTAGGCTGTGATTTTAGGTTTTGGTTCTTAAAAGGATTATTTTTAATGAAAGTTTTTATTATTTTAATATTTTGGAAAAGTTTTGTTTGAGTGTTTGTTTCGTTGAGCGAATGATTCGGTTTAAAAAATTGAGACTTTTATTCGTTATTGCTTGGAAAATTGATTTTAGCTTTAAAAGCAAAAAAATGATGGATTTTAATGGGAGAGGATGGATTTAAATGAGATGGATTGAGGTTTAAATTGAAGATGGATTTTAATTAGAGATATGTTTGTAGCTCCCCGGAATAGACTGATGGCATCTCGGCTCCTTCCGACCGTTGGGGAGATTAAGGGAGAAAGATTTGATCCTACAGCGCTGTTGACCCCCTCAACATGGGGCCGCGCCCCTTGTGAGGCTGTCCTGAGGGACTAGGTTAGAGTGGAGGGAGGCTATTGCATGCTGTGACCCCTGCAACATCTAGGAAGTGCAAGTTCTATTGCAACTTAACCGCCCCGTAAGGGACGTGGTGATTTGCCTTCATGGCTGCCGTGTTGGCAGCACTCAGCGCCCATTCAGGCCCCAGCTTAACCTCTTCTTCTTGCTGCACCCCCCCCCCCCCGTAAGCGGCGTGGCGATATGCTCTCCTGGCCGCTGTGCTGACGGGACTCAGCGCCCTGTCCGGCCCCAGCTTGGCATCCTTTTTCTCCTTCTGCTAACCCCTATCCGTCTTTTGTACCAATTCTCTTCCCCGTAAGCGGCGCGGCGATTTCCCATCCTGGCCGCCGTGCTGACCGGATCCAGCGCTCCGTCCGGCCCTAGCTTAGCCTCTCTTCCTTCCTTCAGATAGCCTGTATTATCCCCTGCTTCGTCGCTTTTCATACAACTTTCTCTGGTCAGCATCTAATTTCACAGGGTAGATGCTGACCTTCTTCTCAGCCAACCGTCGCAGATCGGGGCTGAGGGAGAAGGGGACCACGTTCCCTGAGCTATCAGCTCTGGTTCGGGTCACCGTGCTGACTGGACTCAGCGCCCCGTGAGGCCCCAGCTCAGCCTCTTCTCCTTCTTTCTAACACCCCCCCTCCGTAAGGGGCGCTGCGATTTGCCTTCCTGGCCACCGTGCTGGACGCACTCCGCGCCCATTCAGGCCCCAGCTCAGCCTCTTCTCTTTCTTTCTGACCCCCGCCCCCGTAAGGGGCGCTGCGATGTCTTCCTGGCCGCCCTGCTGACGGCACTCGGCGCCCATTTAAGCCCCAGCTTAGCCTCTTCTCCCTTCTGACCCCTCCCCCGTAATGGGCACGGCGATTTGCTCTCCTGGCCGCCGTGCTGACGGGACTCAGCGCCCCGTCCGGCCCCAGGGGGCGGGTTACCCCGTTGTAGCGGGCCGAAAATATATCTCTAATCCCAATCGATCCAACCCGCTTCCTACACTGTCCGGACGTGAGAAATCGAGGGAGAATGAAACGGATTGTATATAAAGTCCATTTACTTACAAAAAAAAGTACAATGATAATTACAGTAATTTATATTTACAAGGGAAGTGTGCACACTTCAAAATGAGGCCAAATTCCCCAATCCAAATAAGATACCAAAAGAGAATTCTATAACAGGCGAATACAACAAATTTACTTAAATATATCTACACAAAATAAAAAAAAAACAACAACAACCGAACGAAAAGGGGCACGCGCTATCACTTGTGTGCTGGAGGTGGGTGGTAGTAGGCTAACATAAAAGGAGGCAGGCTTGTCAGCCAATGCGGGTGTGGTGGTCCAGGTGTCTAGCGAGGTATGAAAGCCCTCCGTCTCGGGGCTGGGCGGAGCACTCGTCTAGAGAACCCCTCTCGCAGTCCGTCCAAGCTTCCACTCTCTGTAGAAGAGATATATCCTCCGTTTATGACCCATTTACTTATACATGGAAGGGAAACTAATAAGTGGGCATTACCCGAGTAAATTTATCGACTATCTTACCTCTAAATGTATATCCAAACAATCCTCAGCATCAACACCAAAGGCAAAAAAAAAACTCAAGTTCCCGATGCCTCCTTTGTCATACTCTAAGCTTAAGGCTGGTATGACACGAACTACTTCCGCTGGTAGTTCAAATTCAAAATCTCCTACCCCTAAGAGTAGGAAGAAATCTACCGTTATGCTTAAACGGTAACAATGTTTCCAATTATTCATTGGAACCTCCAAGGTCTCTTCCCTAAATGGGAAGAGTTCAAGCTCCTGCTTAATGATTACAATCCCGATTGTATTGCTTTACGGGAGATTTGTTTGGGTAATCGCAGAGTACCCAACATTTCGGGTTTTGTGGGATATTATAAGAACCCTGGATAACCAATTCATGGTTCTGCTGGGGTCTGTCCACCTGTTTTCCAGTCGCCATTATTCGGTCTGTTCGCTGTATCTTCCTCCTGTCGAGGAAAGAGATACAGCTGTTTTAGCTACAAAGTTGGCTAATTTAATTTTTCAACTCCCTCCTCCCTTTTTATCGATTCGAGAGTTTAATGCTCGACACCCCCTTTTGGGGGACCATGATAACAAAACCCTAGAGGAAATATGATTGAGGGATTTCTGGGCACTAATGATGTCTGCTTTCTTAACGATGGCAGCCATACATCATTTCACATCCAGCCGAACAGCTTTACATGTGTGGACTTGTCTCTGTTTACCAAGCTGTAGAGCTGATTTTGACTGGGCAATGGATCCTGACTTGCGAGGCAGTGATCACTTCCCCATTGTAATAACACCATGTACAGGTAGTCCTCCACCACCACCTAGCAAAAGATGGAATACAAAAAAGCAAACTGGCCTAAGTTCTGGTACCTCTCGAGCCATGATGGGTCCTTCCCTCATGAAGATATTGAAGTGGCTATTGATGATCTTTTAGCCCACGTCAAACATGCAGCTAATTCCTCCATCCCGCTCTCCGGCTCTACTGGTAGCAGTTGAAGTAGCCTCTGGGTAGTTCGACGTAAGAGCAGTTAGGAACGTTTAAACGTTAAAATCAATGTCACAGTTGGGACTCTAGCAGAGCCGTTTAGTCATCCTATGTACAAGAGCGAGGCGTTGGGAATTAAGTTTACTTTGGAGACGAATGAGATCGTAGTCTCAATTCATTCGAACGGACGAACAGGGTCGAACACCTTTGGATAAATTTAGAAGTTGTGGGACAAAACCTGTTGATTACATCCGGATTCAAATGATTTATCGACGTCAAACACGTCCACTTTTGCCAGCAGGGTTTCAGATGAGGACCACTTGACCAAAAAGCAAAGATAATCTAAATCTGGGTCCAGATCGTTCGTTTTAGGCGTCCAACGAGCGAGGGAAGGCTGAAAGGGGAACTGAAGAACGTTTAAGTCTCCCCACCACGGAAGACTACAAGGGCCCGACGCTAATGCTACTCTCGATTCGGTCGCGTCCAATTTGTCCTCTCGGAGAATGGATAAGAAGGATCCACCACACCATCTTGATGCGCCGAAAAAGCGGGTGTAATAGAAGTCTGGTTCGCAGCACCAGGAGACTCCAAAGGGCCCCAGGGCTGACTCCCCTGAAAAAAAGAAAGGGTCCCAGGGAGAGGAGGAGGCAATAATAGACAAGTGATGAGAGGCAATTGGAGGAAAGGAATAATAAAAGAAAGTGGTGCGAGGCAATAGCAAAAGGGAATAATATAATGCGTCGTAGGCGAGCGACAGGCAGAGAGACGCCGTTGGGTCCCAGCGCGCTCATAAAACTAAGGCGCCTAACACGAGCTGGCCGCCCATTGCTCGATACGAGGATGCTCAGCCCCGCGGGGGGTTATTCGCTCAACAAGGGAAGGACCAACGGAAACACATTTTATATCACAACATATCCAGACTACCCGAGTGAAACCAAGAAGGTTTCTAGGATCGAGGACCTATCCCCGGCGCTTTCAGTTTCCCCAGTCGGGGGCTCTGGTCCCAAAATACCAGGGAGGGAAGGCCTAGAAATCGCGCAACAGAAAGGCTCGTGGCTGCGCGCGCAATACGAGACGGTAATGGGCGGGAATAACGCGCCATTCCATAATGTGGGTTGTGATGTCGAAAGGAAAATAAAAGATATACGAAGTAAAAAATATATAAAACTTTATTAAATGAAACCATAAAATAAAGGCTCTGTTTAGGGCAACAAGGAACAGGGTGTTGGGGAAGATGTAGGAACCCCCCCCCACCCGTTCTAGAGACAATCACAAAACTTCGTAGTAGTCAGGGGTGGGTTTTGTTCCAAAGGGTTCGAATCCACTAGAGGAAGCGGTCATCACACAGCAAATTTAGGGGTTACGAACCCCCAGCCCAAGAGTTTCGATTAGTTTTCAAAGTTATGGAGGGGGTTCTTCCCCCATTCCAAAAATAGCACTGGTTTATCAGTGGACTCTTGTCCTGAACAGGACCTGGTATTAATTCCATCACTCAACGAGGCCCGGGAAAAAGGATCCAAACCTTTTTATCGGAACAGATCCAAATTTAGGCCATTCCTGGCTTGGACCGTTGTCCGCGGAACAATTAAAGGGCGCATTGAACGGTCCTGCCGATAAGAGGACACTATTCTACAAGGACTAACTCCTTACATATTCAGAACAGTGGATTTTAAATCACATATACTCCGCCCCCCCCCCCCCCCCCCGTCCGTCATCACGAAGAAGCGATTCAACAACCCCGACATCAGCAACCGCAATCCAAAAATGAACCACGATGACCAACACTTCATAAATCCTTGATGTTTTTGAACAAAGGAAACATTTTTACACATTTCTATAGAAAATATTGCAGCTATAAATCCAATGATCAGTCTCAGTTTTGCACCTTCATTAGCTTACACTGCTCCTGCATATACAGGGTGTTCAGGTAACGTTTTACCTTCTTGCGGAACCGCGCAGGAACCTGAAATTTAATAAAATAATAACAGCGACTCGTTATGAACAGCAGAGCGACAAAACACTATGAAGAGAAAGCTTGGATTGGGAAAAATGAGGTGGAGGTAACATCTGATAACAAATTACCCTAACCAACAAAATATGGCTCAGGGCCAACCAGTGACACGTCTTTCATAGGAGTGGTGGGCGGGCCAGGATAACGGTACAGGGGACAAAGAAGTCTCCAAATTCACACCACTCTTGCTTTCTCACTCCCTTTCAGATCCTCCTGTGTCGAGGGACAGGCGGTAGAGAACCCACTCCTCCCACTAGTGAGGTACGTAACGTGGGTGAAGATTACCTACACTGGAACATTGTACAAGAATGCCTGGGGGACAATTCTGATGTCGCAATAAGGTGCAGGCAGGCAAGGGCCACGAATGTGCCCAAATCGAAGCTGACCTAAAGCCATCACGGCGCAATGGCACGCAACTTTAAGCTCCCAATCTGTATGGCCAAGTAGCCCTGAGGGCTGCCATGTAGTCGGTATAAAGTAGAGCCAAACGCTGGTCTGGTCGCAAACTCTCTGGCGACCTCATTCACCGCAATTACCAAATATCCAGGAACCCAGCAAAAGATAATCTCGACAGCCACGCGGATCGCGACAACCGTGGCGTCATGGAAAGCGAACCAGGGTATGTTGAGATTCCAATGCCCCGAGAGCACTCAAGAGTGGTATGCGAGTCGCTAAAGATCACAATGTGGTCTCCGAATCGGGCACGAATAGTTATCTCCCGTACCGAGCGGAGTAATGCAACCAGATCGGCCGTAAAGAGACACGCAGCGTGGAAATCGACCCCCACCTGGACATGGAGCAATCCGTATACAGTGGCACTGTCCAGCGTGGGACGAAGTGTGCTCCAAAAAGGCCGAACGCAATACTCCAGGTGCTATAGAAACTTTGGGAGCAGAGGCGTGGCGACAAAAGGTCAGAGGTAGTAGCCGTCAGGGTGGCATCCCGGGCAGAAGCAGAGGCGTCACCGAGCTCTCGAAGAATTTTCCTAACCCTAAACCCAAAGGGCTTAGGGTATGACTGGGGTCTCTCGGTGGCATAGGCAAGGTCGAGAAGGGGTGCGGATGAGAACCGTTGGCGCGTACATACGCGAGTGGCATCTCGCCAGGATCGACAAGAATGGGGAACGTGCGCAAAGGACCGGTCGAAAGTCGAAGGCATAAATCTCGCATCCGTAGTTGAGCTTCGAACGAACAAAGGATCGATAGATAAGTAAGGCTGTAATGTACCCCTATCAGCAGCTCAGGTGCTGAACGTCACGGAACGAAGTGTGTTCATGGCGCGGGTATGAGCTGCGAATGTGAGACTCCCAGGTGAGGCGTCGATCAAAAACAAAACCAAGGAACTGGTGCGAATCCCGTTTAGGAATAAGTCTGGGTCGGGGTGGAGCCGTGGATGGCGGCAGAAGTGCGCCACCCGAGTCTTGGACGAGGAAAACCTGACCTGTGCATTCCGCGTAGCGGGCGATGCGGTTCAATGCCTGTTGGCATCTGAGCCGCACCAAAAGAGATCGAAAAGTCGTCGACGTAGAAAGAAAATCCGGTAACACCGAGCTGATACCCTTCACCGAGGACGCTTCCCTCCGGGAGGCCCTCTAAATGCTCCATTGGGCCAGAGAGGGGTTCCCCCCACCCATGCGCGGAATCGACGATCTCGCAAACAGAGATAGAGAAGCGTCCCCTAGAACCCATAGTGCGGAGGGTCTCCATGATACCGTATAGCCATGCGGTATCATAGGGCTTCTCCGGTTCGAAGGACACCGTGGCGTAGTGCTGTCTACGAAGGAAGGCCTCGCAGACGGCATTTTCGAGGCGGAGCAGAGAATCCGACGTGGAGTGGAACTTACGGAAGTCGCACTGTGCGCAACACAGGTGGCCTCCGCTATCCAGGAAGAAGGATAATCTAACATTTACTAATGTGCGCAGAACGAACAGTATACCTCCTAAGCAGGTGCAGCTGCACTGCTACTGCCTCAAAAGATGTATTTAAAGCAAAAAGAACGAGCCTGTGCAGCTCCTCCCAGTCGGCCCGGGGTCCGCCGCAATTCCATTCAAGGAATATGCCCTCCAGGCCTAACTCGGAGATGTGGGGACCCTCTTGGAAGAGAAGACCCTCACGGGAATGGCCGTAGGCTTCCCGGAGGAACACCTCGGGGCACCCAATAATTGGGAGGTCAAGACATGTCTCCATAGGATCAGAAATTCCAAAATGGGAAAATTTACACATATAATCGGTCCCGGTCCTTTCTTGGTGGGCTTTGCCAACCAAGGCCGCCATTCAGGCCAAATGGTCCTCAAGCTTTAACCATAAAGGATGGTGGCAGCGTAGCCACCTCCTATGTGTACTGGAAGAAGGGGAGCAGAGTCGTCGGCCCAACACACCCCGTAACTAACACTCGCCCTAGCCAGCGCGCTTTCGGCCCTGCCAGCAGGTGGGGTCCCAACGGTATATGTACACTGCCGCTCGAATGAGGCTCATAGGAGGATGAGGTGCGCCGCGCAGCCAGAACCTCCGCGGAGTATAGAGCAGGTTTGGAAGGGTGTAGAGGAGGGGATGTAATGAAGAGAAGTAGAGATGGGCTGATTCACCAATGAATAGGGTGTGCGATCCACCATTATCATCATACCCTGGTGCTAGGTTATCTCAGGATGGCATGCAAGGTACCAGGGCTACCAGACCGAACACTGTCCAGGTGGGAACACTCCTCCCGGTACAAATTGCGGGTACAGAAGTTTGAGGCGAGACCCAAAATGATCATTTTAAGTAAATAATATTAATTGCCTATACTAATAATACCAATATTATAACACACAATAATAATAATATTCAGTAATCATAAAACCTAACCTAACCTAACCTAACCTAACCTAACCTAACCTAACCTAACCTAACCTAACCTAACCTAACCTAACCTAACCTAACCTAACCTAACCTAACCTAACCTAACCTAACCTAACCTAACCTAACCTAACCTAACCTAACCTAACCTAACCTAACCTAACCTAACCTAACCTAACCTAACCTAACCTAACCTAACCTAACCTAACCTAACCTAACCTAACCTAACCTAACCTAACCTAACCTAACCTAACCTAACCTAACCTAACCTAACCTAACCTAACCTAACCTAACCTAACCTAACCTAACCTAACCTAACCTAACCTAACCTAACCTAACCTAACCTAACCTAACCTAACCTAACCTAACCTAACCTAACCTAACCTAACCTAACCTAACCTAACCTAACCTAACCTAACCTAACCTAACCTAACCTAACCTAACCTAACCTAACCCGGGGAGTTTCGCGGCTGTTGCGGGGAATCCGAAGGACAGCGTCTGGGGACAAATGGGGACGAGAAAAGCTTCAACATCAGTGCCGGGGTTCAGGAAGGCACTGCACAAAATCCGTACCTGCAACCAAATGGATCAACTTAGTTTGTGTCTGAGGCAATGAAGAAGCTACAGGATTTTTTTTATTTAAGAAAAGAACAACGATGGCATCACCGTGAGAGTTTTAGAAAAAAAAGGTTTGTCAAGAAAGTGGTCAAGTTATGGGAAGTGAAAAATGAATGGAAAAGTCATAGGACAAGGCCAAGAAAACTTCTCTACTTTACAGAAGGGAGACAGCTTATTCTGTGGGGAGATACTAGTGGCACCGGAGGTGGGCGCTTCTTGGAGCAAATGCGCTTGGACTGATCCCCCGGGGACGATTCTACCCGGAAGATGGATCAAATCGCACAAGGCCACTATTGCAAACTGCTAAAACCTAACTCAAATAAGAACAACATCTGCAGGGTCAAAATCGGTAGTAATTACTTGTTTGTCCAACACCAGAAAGACAACACATGCTTGGAGGAATTCTGCCCCCCATCGCCCCCGCAACACCAAGACCTTCAACAATCTCTAGGTCCAAACCCTTTCCTTAATGTACAGATCGTCTGGGCGACGTTTGTACTATACTCGCCCGAGTATATCTTGAGGGTAGAGTTTTTTACTTTGTCTGACCATCGCCGCCGTCACTCGGGCGTTATTTATCCATGATATTTCCCCATGTGTTCAGTATCACGTGCCGAATAGCCAAAAGACGTACATGTGGTTACCTAACATTGTGCGATCCCTTCATCTCGAGAGTTGTGTAAATTTATCCTATTTGTCGCGATTCATGTAATTTTCGTGTCTCAATGGCGTGGCCTTACCCGAGTTGTCTTCCGGTTGAGAAAACTAAACCATGATCAATTTGACACTGAATCACCGTTAAATTTGTGGTCACTGACTCGACTCCAGATATAATACCTTATCTTATTCTAATTTGTATAATAAAACCATTACAACGCCCGCTTTGTATTCAATGACCTCGGAGGGATGATGTTGCATATCCAAATATCGTCATTAGTAAACATCTGTTGAGATCTTGTCTACATTAATCGGTAATGTCTAAAAGAATAGGAGTTTTCGTCTTTCTAAGCGTTTTTCCTTGCTAGTAAACACCATTTTTTTTTTTTTATGGAGCCCATCTGGCAACTACCCACTTGGGCCTAAGTCGCCGAAAAACACGACAGCCTAGAACTAGGCTATTTTAAAGTAAAAATATGAAAACTTAACAATCAGGAAGCAATCTCCGGCAGCGGGGGGAGGTCCCCCTCACCCTGGTGCAGGAGAGTGCAACCTACAAACAAAACAATAACAAAAAAAAAGAACCTTAAATAAAGGGGAGAAGCCCAGCCTCACCCCAAAAGTCAACAAGTCCACAAGTCAATGTGCACGAATCTGTCCCGAGTACAAGGGACAGGCGGTAGCGACCCCGCCCATCCCGGTACCGGGACAGGTATCGTGCGCGAAGATCACCCAGACTGGGACATTCGACAAGAATGTACCGAACAGTCTGGGGGACGACGCAGTCGTTGCAATAGGGCGCAGGCGAGCGCTCCATCAGATAGCGATGGGTCACACGAGTGTGTCCGATTCGGAGACGACAGAAAGCAACCTGAAGCCGCCGCGGCATTGGGGGATAGGTCCATGGGAACAGTCTCGGCGCAATGGCACGCAACTTTAAGTTTCCTTTGACCGTCTCCCATCTTCTTTGCCAAGCAGTCCGAAGAGCTGCCCGTACTCCTGCCATGTAGTCGGTGTGAGGAAGAGCGAAACGCTGGTCCGGTCGAAGAGTCCTCGCGGACTCTTTGGCGCCCTCATCGGCGCGCTCATTCCCCGCAATTCCTACATGTCCAGGAACCCAGCAGAAGATAATCTCGACATCTTCCCGGCTCGCCAAAACCGTGGCGTCACGGATTTCACGAACCAGGGGATGCGGAAATTCCAATGCCCCGAGAGCACTCAGGGCGCTTTGTGAGTCTCTATAGATCACAATCCGGTCTCCGAACCTGGCACGTCGCGTGCGATTTAAACCAGAGTTGCTCGTCGAAAATAACACCAAGATTACTGGCGGTAACAGAGAAGTCGACATTGGTTTCCCCAAGGTTAAGGAGGTGTGTAAGTGTAGGCCTAAAGGAGCTTGGTAAATGATTGAGAGAAGGACACAAGGAATGAGGAAAGGTATATCTGAGTGTCATCAGCATAGAGGTGGAAGGACAGGGCCAAATCGCGAAGAAGGGAGAGGTTATCGAGCGCGACCGACTGAGTGCCCGAGAGACCAAGGAAAGTGTGAAGAAGATCAAGGAGGACAGTGTGCTCGATGGTGTCGAAAGTAGAGGAGAGGTCTAGGTAGACTAGAATGGACGCACAACCCCTATCGGCTGCTCTACGTAAACAGTCTAAAACATAAAGAAGAGCGGTTTCAGCAGAGTGCTTCGCTTTGAAACCCGATTGGTACATTTCATCGATATTGCAGTTCGAAATATGGTCATTAAGGCGAGAGAAAACCACTCTCTCGAGGATCTTAGAGAGGAATGGAAGCTGAGAGATAGGGCGATAGCTAGATGGTTCAGGTGTGTTTTTTTTAAAGATAGGACGAATTGAGGCATGTTTAAAGGAAGAGGGAACCACACTTGTGGCAAGAGAAGTGTTAAAGACATGAAGAATCAGTGGGAGGACAGCAGGAAGAATTTGGTGGAGGAGTTTGGGTGGAAAGACGTCCTTGGGTGATCTAGATTTGTTAGAGAGTGAGATCTGGGCAGTTACTTCCTCAGAGGACGCCCGAGTGAGGACGTTAAACGGCAATGGAGTATGGTCGGGGAGAACAGGATGGGCTTGTTCAGACGACTGGGGTAGTACGGCGCGAAAGTTAATAACTTTATCAGAGAAAATTTAGAAAGAGTAGAGGGGTTGATGGGGAAAGAGGTGGGGGAAATGGGGATAGGCGATGAAAGACAAGAAAGGAGACGAAAGAAAGTCCTAGGGTCATTCTTGCTCTCAGACAAAAGTTTGGGTGAATGAGCCTCGTGCGCTGATTTTAATTTGGAAGAATAAGTCGAAGTAGCAAGGCCATAAGCAAGTGAGAGGGAGGTCGTATCTTGCCCACGGGAGCGTGCTTTACGGAGGGCTCGTTCATGAGCACGTAAGGACCTTGAACGAAGGAGTTCTATGGTGAACTAAGGGGCGCGGTGATGGTGGTTTGAAGGAATGATTAGGCAGGGGAGCGTGCACGTCAAGGCAAGCGAGTAATGATTGGTGCAGAGAGATTAGGTTTGGTCAGGTGAAGCAGTAGTATCAATAGGAGGTAGGGCAGAAACAACGTCGTTAAAGAGAGAAGTAGTATCAATTGATGATAGTCGCCGGAAAGGAGTCGGATATCGGAGGTAGGTGGTAGGGAATAGAGAATTTAAAATTAGCCAAGAAGTGGTCGAAAATCGTATTAGAAGGTCAGTTACTGTTAGATTAGATATGTGGAGGTTCGAGATGACTAAGTCCAGGGTATTACCATGTATATATGTTTGGAATGACACAGGTTGTGTAAGAGAGAAGAGGTCGATGATGTCAATGAAGGCACGAAAGGCCTCATTGTGGCTAAGAAGATTGAAGTCACCGAGAATAAGGAGAGAACCAGTAGAGGATAGGTCAGAGAGTAGGTCACTGAACTCGAGAAATAAGGCCGGAGACGAGCTGCGAGGGAGGTAAAGGACCACAATAGACAGAGCGGGCACAACACGTAAGACAGACATGAGAGCCTCAAATGAGGCTAGAGGAGGGGGGGGGGAGGGGAGAAGATTCAGGGAGAAGGATAGGTTGGAAATCAGTGCAACTCCCTCTCCACAGTGGTTCCGAGGAACATGCAGGAAAGAATGACCAGGAGGGGTTGCAAGGGCAGTGCATGAACCAGAATCAGACGCGAGCCAGGTTTCTGTAAGGCCAAGAAGGAAACCCCAGTGTGAACAACGAGGTCATGGACATACTCAGACTTATTGGTCAGGCTCCTAATATTCAGAAGAGACGCCGACAGCGCCTGCTGATGAGCACAGGAGGAAGGGGGGAGACTTGAAGGTGTTGGGCAAAGGAAGAATGGTAGGGCGAAAGAGGTTCCTAAGGGACGCCGAAAGTCTCGGTCCCCTCCTAGTTGGGCGAGTTCGGGGATACCAGCCCCCTTTATCTTCTCGTATGTAGCTGACGAAAGACGATAATTTAAAGAGTTGAGTGAGAGGATTGAGTCCCTATCATACTTAGGGGGGGGGGGGGAGAAAGGAGGGAGCAAAGGTGAGAATTATGAAGAACGCAGCAGACGGGAAAACTTAATCCAGACTTGACTCGTAGAAAGTGAGGGAGGGTTAGCCCAGGCGAGGCGTGGGTGTGGGGGCGGGTTCGCCGATGCAAGGCGTGGGATTGGGGGAGGGTTAGCCAGGAAGGAAGACACAGAGCAACACGAGACAACAAATGAATCCATGGAGTGAGAAGGGAGTTAATATTGAAGCCGAAATGAGTTACAAATAAAATTTGGTACTTGCAAGAGTGTCCAATTCGAACAGGACAGAAAGAGAGCTGAAGCCGTCGCGGCATTGGGGGGTAGGTCCATGGGAACATTCGCGGAGCAATGATACACAACTTTAGGTTCCCCTGGCAGTCTCCCATCTTCTTCGCCAAGCAGCCCGGAGAGAGGCCATAAATTATGTCACGTAGTCGCTGGGAAGAAGAGCGAAATACTGGTCTGATCGCCCAGTACTCGCTCACTCTTTGGCGGTCTCATGCCCCGCAATTAGAGGGTTGGGGCCACCTGAGAAAGCACAGGGGGGAAGGGGTCACCTTCTTTCAGAGTTGGAGCGGCTCCGAAGATGGCAAAGGAGATTTTTTTTTTAATTTTATAGAGCCCATCTGGCTACTACCCCCTTGGGCATAAGTCGCCGAAAAACACGGCAGCCTAGAACTAGGCTACTTTAAAATAAAAATATGAAAACTTAACAATGATATAAATTGGAAAAACTTAACAATCAGGAAGCAATCTCCGGCAGCGGGGGGAGGTCCCCCTCACCCCGGTGCAGGAGAGTGCAACCTACAAACAAAACAATAACAAAAAAAAAAGAACCTTAAATAAAGGGAAGAAGCCCAGCCTTCCCAAAAAAGTCAACAAGTCCACAAGTCAATGTGCACGAATCTGTCCCGAGTACAAGGGACAGGCGGTAGCGACCCCGCCCATTCCGGTACCGGGACAGGTATCGTGCGGGAAGATCACCCAGACTGGGACATTCGACAAGAATGTGCCGAACAGTCTGGGGGACGACGCAGTCGTTGCAATAGGGCGCAGGCAAGCGCTCCATCAAATAGCGATGCGTCACACGAGTGTGTCCGATTCGGAGACGACAAAAAGCAACCTGAAGCCGCCGCGGCATCGGGGGATAGGTCCATGGGAAAAGTCGCGGCGCAATAACTTTAAGTTCCCTTCGACAGTCTCCCATCTTCTTTGCCAAGCAGTCCGAAGAGCTGCCCGTATTCCTGCCATGTAGTCGGTGTGAGGAAGAGCGAAACGCTGGTCCGGTCGCAGAGTCCTCGCGGACTCTTTGGCGCGCTCATTCTCCGCAATTCCTACATGTCCAGGAACCCAGCAGAAGATAATCTCGACATCCGCCCGGCTCGCCAAAACCGTGGCGTCACGGATATCGCGAACCAGGGGATGCGGAGATTCCAATGCCCCGAGAGCACTCAGGGCGCTTTGTGAGGCGCTATAGATCACAATCCGGTCTCCGAACCGGGCACGTCACGTAATCTCCCGTACTGAGTGGTGTATTGCCACCAGCTCGGCCGTGAAGACAGACGCAGCGCCTGGTAGAGCCCCGCTGACTTCAAACAGAGGGGATACGGCGTGGAAGCCGACCCCCTTTTGGGACTTGGAGCCATCCGTATACACTAGCACGGTTCCAACGTGACACGATGTGTGCTCCAAAAAGGTCGAACGCAATACTCCCGGCGCAGTACAAGCTTTGGGAGCAGAGGCGTGGCGAAAAATAGCCAAACGTGGTACCCTCCAGGGTGGCGTCCTGGGCAGAACCAGGGGCGCTACCGGTCCGAGAGCTATATCTACCTCTCGAAGGAGTTTACTGGCCCTAAACCCAAAGGGCTTAGGGTATGACTGGCGTCTCTCAAAGGCATAGGCACCATCGAGATCAGCTGCGGATGCAGTGAGGGCTGTTGGCGACTGAGGGGGGCGCCGGGATCGCGCGTACAGGCGAGTGATGCACTGCACGCGGCGCAGAGCGAGTGGCATCTCCCCAGCATCGACCAACAGGCTCTCAATGGGGGAAGTGCGGAAGGCACCGGTCGCAAGGCGAAGGCCGGTGTGGTAGATCGAATCCACCTTCCGCAATAAACGCTGGGCTTCGGATGCATAAAACTCGCATCCGTAGTCGAGCTTTGAACGAACAAAGGCCTTAAAGCCCAGCTGACTGTGGCCTGATGGCAAAGTCAATCCATTTGCACCCACATTCAGTGGATCTACATTGGGCAATCATAATGGGATGTATCCACTGAGGATCCTTTAAGGAGATCCATTTTTTAAATCCCTTTGTACAATTTCCTTCCATAGCCACTCAAATCACGCCTGCCCTGCCAGACACACGAATGAGGATTACCAATATCCATATTTTTCTTCAGGACTATTTTGAAAACACTTTCCTTCAGCTCTCTATAAGGTAATAGTTAACAGAATTCAATAAACTGTCACCATGTTTTGTTTTGTTTTACAAATATCAAAAAGTTTTTATTACAACTTGTTGCCAAAACAATGCAATCTACAGCACAAAGGACAATAAATTACCTCTGCTCCTAAAACACCCTTATAATAAAACTGAATTAAGTTCAAATATCTTATAATTTAAAAAGTTCAAATTATCAACTTCCTTAAAATTCTATTAATTCTGCATTTTCATGAAATTTCCCTGAAAGCCCAAAAGTTAACACCAATAATTAAGAGGGGTCTGGCCCCTCACCATGAAATTTTAATTTGCTCTGGACCCAAAACTAAGGAAGGTGAACAAGCGGGCAAATTACATAGCCTTGAGGAGATCCTTTTTATCATTGGCTAAGGATGACGTGAAGATTTATGGGCTTATCTCCATTGGCCCAGATCATAAATTATGCAGATTGGGGTGGGGCAAGTCTAAGGTTGGTGTTTTATATTATTTGAACAAGCGAAACATTCACCTTCACCACCATATTTTACTACTTTTCTTCCAGCTTTTGAGTACCTTAAGGGGGGATACACTTCCTCCACAGCAACTATGACACTGAAGAGAAACGAACAGATTGGTCCGGTTAGGATTGAACTTATCAGAGGTCCTCCTGATATTCTAGAATGGTAACTAATTTAAAACAAAAACTCACATTGTTGGCTTATATGTATGTGCAGTCCATATGGTAGCAAAATATATCACATCATCTCCTACATGCAGTTCTGTTTGCCATAACTGGTAGAAGCCTAGTAACCGTCCACTCATTAGGAATATACAACTTGGCAACTCAATGAAGGAAAAATTTAAAAGTTAAAAAAATCTGAAAGAAGCAAATTTTCAATTTATAAATTTCTACTTATCAGACTTCTATTTTAAAAAGGTTAATTATCATAAAAGTTTTGAAATACAGTAAACCCTCGATATAACGAACTATATGGGGGGGGAGTTTATTAAAGCCTAAAGTTCCTTAAACCTGATAGGAGTTAAAAGCAATGGAAATAATGAACCAAGTTTGTTATGGATATGTAATACGTATGTAATTATTAATAAAGTTAAGTGGACTACACAACATAGTATTGATTCGAACCTTGCGCTGTAGGAGATATGTGACACACCAACACTCACTCAGGCTGGTCGTAATGCTTGCCTCTTAAACCCGATGGAGTTTGGCCAGGAAATTTTTGTTTTTTTATATCCGAAATTTGTTATATTGAGGTTCGTTATATCGAGGGTTTACTGTGGTTAAAAATAAACCAGAAGTGCTTAAAGTGCATTTATCTGGTTGAAATTGTCCCAATGGTCATGGAGGGTTGATATCTTGTGAATAATAGTGAAAGGACTAGCAATCGGTGGTGTCCTGATGGTGGACTGTATTAACAAGGGTATCAGGAGTGAGAACCAGTATACCTCTACCAAACAGGCCTCTCAAGAATAAGGGATTAGAAAGGAAGATCTCTTTAGTTGGAGCTAAGACAAGAGCCAATCAATGTGGATACCTGCATCAGTTAGGTGAAGTGAAATGTAAGGAGCTAATACTGGTTTCTGTCCCAGAAACCTGGGTAATTTAGGGGTATATTAAATTACATGACCCAAGATACAATTCTCAGGAAATCCTGGTATTTAAAATAACCTTAAGGTCCAAATTCAGAGGTAATTGCCAGAAGTCATTAGAAGCTCCAAAGTTTGTTTGTTTGTAGTCCTTAGGCAGGTGAAATGGGGCTAGTGGGGCAGTCCCCTCAGTTATGACTATTTTTAAGCTAAAAATGAAGTCATTGAACTTTGTTTAGGCAGATGACTGAGGGTTTTTTTTTTCCTATTTTTAGCCCACTCCAACTGGGAGGAGCTAAAATGGAATCATAAAATTTCCTTGAATTGGGTGATCCAAATTTACCAATTTAAAAAAAAATTGAACTGCATATCTTGTGGTAAAACCTATTTGCAACATGCACTTTTTTATCACATGCAAATAATATAGAAATTGAGACAAACAATTGGAAATGTGATAATATTGGATACTGTTGTTGATAAACCGTATTTTCAAGCAGCCAACAGCAACAAGTAGCTGATATTCAGAAAGTATTTTTTTTTGACAAGCCATGATGGTGATCCTTTCCAAGCAGTTAGACACAATATTGTAAATGCAGTTTATGGGGTATCTGTCGACTTAAATTACCTCTGATAGGCCTTTGTGGTCTTTGTCATCTCTTAAATTACTGCCCGCGGTAATTATGAGAAACAAAAATTCGGTGATCGCTAAGCAAAGCTACGAGAATTTTATAAATTTGTAGAAAATGACACGAAGCATAAAAGTGGTGTTCAAACTCTTGTTGTAAATGATGAGCTTATTACAAACAATTTGGGAAAGGCCGAGGCCCTCTCTCAACAATATAGTTCTGTCTTCAGTAGAGATAACAACACCATACCAGAGCTGCCTGACCTAAATCTTCATTGATTTAATCTGTTTTATGGGTGCTGAAACCCTATAAGGATTATTGGCACCGTGAAATTACAGTCAAGATAGTCACCATCACCTCTTCAGTCTAGGGACTCCACTCCTAGATGCTCAAGAATAAAGAGAAAGGTGGAGTATGTTAGTATGAGAAGATAAGCTAAACTAGACGGTGCCAACAGTTACACAATTATGTATACAAATACTCATATCTATATATGTACATAAATGGATATACAAACTGAAAAAATAAATAAAAAAATAATAATAAAAAAAAATTAAATAAATTAAATGTGTCTATATATTGATGTATCTCTTAGAAACTTTAGTACTAGTTCAAATGGGACTGAGGAATTTAGGACAGTAGCATATGAAAATCTTAAGTTGTTTTCCAAGCAGAAATTTAATAAAGGGTTAAGACTTAAAGCATATTCAGGGCATTGAGTTATAGCATGTTCTGGGGTAAGTTGTGTATTGCATTTTCCACAAAAGTGGAAAAGTGATGGATCAAAGAAGTAGCCATGGGATATTCTACTGCAACCTAATCTTAGTCTAGTTAGTACGATACTGTCACAACGTGACATTCTATAAGGTCTGTTATTGTTTAAATTAGGAATGATTTGGGGGAGAATGCCAATATTTTGGGACCATTCGTTTTGCCAGAGGTTGAAGACTGAGGGCTGCAGCATGCCTATCATTTCTGATACTGAGAACCCCAGGTGTGTCGTATTAGCATTGTGTATTGCTGCTGTGTCAACCACTTCATTATCTTTTATACCTGCATGACTAGGAACCCATAAAAAAACAGCTTCCAGGTTGATTTTATGTATATAGTTAATTATACGGTGGATTAAGTAGTGACTTTTTTGTTCTTTCACAGCTAGCAAACCTGATAGGGAGTCTGAAACTATGAGTAGTTTACAGTTGTCTAGCTTTTGATTTATGTACTTGAGTGAACTCAATATTGCATATAACTCAGCAGTAAATATAGAGCAGTGATGGGGCAGTTTGAAGGTCTTTATGGTTTCCCTCCAGCTAAAAGCACATGCTACTCCTTCATTACTTTTGGAACCATCTGTGAAGGTTACATTAAAACCTGAGGATTTATATAACTCAATTAATTCTAAGGACAATGTTTGATAAATATATGAAGGAGTGTTGTTCTTAGGGTATGCAGTTAATGAGAGGTTAAAGTGAACTTTAGTTAGTGTTATATAGCAGTTAGATATTTTTATGGTGTTTAAATCAATGGGGTCATATCCTAAGTTCATTATATATTTTTTAATCCAACCACAAAAAGGTTTTGGATGAGGCCGAAGGTCATAGAAATTATACCAAAAGAATTGTAAAATACATATACGTGTGGGGTGATTTGCAATACTGAGTACTTTAATACCATATCTTAGCCCTAGCAATATTCTACGAAATTTAAGAGGCATTATATTAGCTTCTGCCTCTAAAATATCAACTCTGGTACAATTTAATGCACCTATAGCTAGTCTAATACACTTAAATTGTATTCTATCAAGTTTTAATAGGTTGCTTTCTGATGATGTATGGTATAGGAAAGAGCCATAGTCTATTTTGCTTCTAACAAGGGATTTATATATATGTAATAGATGCATTCTATTTGACCCCCAGTTTGTATTTGCAAGATATTTTAGGAGCGAAATGCTAGATTTACATTTCTCTATTAATGACGTAATATGAGCTGTCCAAGTTAGTCCCTGATCTAATACCATGCCCAAGTATTTATGAGTTAGCATGTAATTAATAGAGTAATTTAATATTATCAGCTCTGGCAAGTTATGTTTCCTAGGGCGTTTTGTAAAAATTATACACTTAGTTTTAGTAGGAGAAAAGGTGGTGCCCCATTTTTGTGACCAGTCAGATATAGAATGCATGATTTTTTGCATCTGGTTGTGCAGTGGATCCAAGTTTTCACCAGATAGCCACACTGCAATATCATCAGCGTACAAGGCATGGTTTATGTCTAAATTTTTTAATAAATCGTTTAACATGATTGAAAATAGGAGTGGACTTATAACGCTGCCCTGTGGTAAGCCGATTTGTACAGCAAATTTTTCTGAAGGGAGATTAGCTATAGAAACTCTTATAATTCTAGAGGAAATGAAATTTTTAATAAAGTTGGGGAGGTGGCCACATAAACCCATCTTGTATAGTTTTTTATAAAGACCATGGTGCCAAATGGTATCATATGCTTTTTCAATGTCCAGAAAGATTGCCATTACATATTTATTGCAGAGGAACGCTTCCCTTATGTCACATTCTAAGCGTACCAAACTATCCATAGTTGAGAAGTGCTTTCTGAATCCGCTTTGGTAGTATGATAAGTACTTTTTTTCATTAGGGTATTTCTGTAATCTAATGGTCAATATTCTCTCTAATGTCTTGCATAAGCAACTTGTCAAGGCTATAGGGCGGTAAGAAGATGGTTCCTGACTTGGTTTCCCTGGCTTTAAAATAGGGATGAGTAAACTCTCTTTCCATGTATCTGGATAGGTATTATTTAGAAATAGGTGATTGTAGAAATTTAAGAGATTATGTTTATTTAGGTTACTAAGATTTGCTAGGAAGGGATATATTATGTCATTAAATTCAGCCTCCACCATAGTGTATACAAAGGGTTCTATGTAGGAGTGAATACTGCTAATAGTAGCAAAGTGGCCAGCTAATATTTGGGCAGTCACAAATGGGTCAGAAGTAAAGTTACTGCCAGATTTTAATGTGACAAGTGGATGGGGTTTATGTCCTTTTGTAAGTCTCCCTATCTTATCCCAAACTTCTGCTGTATGAGTGTTATGATTAATAGTTTGTACGAACCTTCTCCAAGAGAGACGTTTTGATAATCTAATTACCCTTCTGGCTAAGGCTTTAGCTTTATGATATAACAGTAAAGACTCTGGATTCATGTACTTCTTAAATAGTTTATAGGCTTTTTTTTAACTTTTATTGCATAGGCACAACTATCATTCCACCAGGGATTGTTATATTTAGGGAATATTCTTGATGATGACTTTGGTATGGTTTTGGCTGCACATTTGGTGATAGCAGAGGTTACTAGAAGGCAAGCATCATTTGCATTAAGTGAAATATTGACTTTTGGAATTTGTAGCTCTTGATGAAATTTTTTTAAATTACCTTTATATAGCCATTTGGGCCTGGTATTATACTTCATTTCATACATCGTTTCCATAATTATGGGGAAGTGGTAACTATCATAAAGATCTGGTAGTACTTTCCACTCTAAGTTTAGTTTTAAAGAATGGGAGCATAGAGATATATCTATATGAGAAAAGTGTCCTCTAAATTCATTGCAATAAGTTGGGGCCTTTGAGTTTAGGATGTATAAATTTGCTTCTTCAATAAAATCTGTTATTTTATCTCCTCTAGGACAGCATTCTGATGAGCCCCACAGGTAGTGATGTCCATTCAAATCTCCAGATATTAATACTGGTGGAGGAAGTTGGTTATAAAGATTCATTAAGTCTTGTGTAGTTAAAGGAAATCTTGGAGGTATATAGATTGAACAAATTGTGAATTTTAAAGATGGTAAATTAATTCTAGCTGCTATAGCTTCCAGATCAGAGGTGATATTTAAAGTTACAAATGGTACCCAGGAGGCTATGGCAAGTAGAACTCCTCCTCCATTACGGCTTCTATCTTTTCTTAAGATGGAATATCCTTTTAAAGAAATATTTTGCTCTATTCCTAACCTTGTTTCTTGTAACATTACAATTGATGGGGAATACTCATTTAAGATCATCTGCAAGAATGGTAACCTAGTTGTATAACTGCATATATTCCACTGACATATTCTAAAGTTCATTATCTATATATATGATCTTACTTTGTGATGTTACAGGAGCTTTATTACTGTGCGTTGAACTATGATATATAGCAGGGTAATTCGGGTACTTGTTCGATTTCTCTGACCCAGAAGTTGATGGCTGTGAAGAGAAATGCGAGACAGCTTGGTCAGTCTCTTTGATCACTTTGTGTAGTTGTTTTAGAGTAGGATCAACGTTAGATGATTCGAGATCAGTATTAGAATTAGGTCGTTTTAGTTTAACTCGAGATTTGTCCTTTTGAGACATCTCGAGAGAAGAATGCCCCCGTGCCCTAGGGCACGGGCGACTTTCGTTAAAGAAAAGGTCTTAGGTTATTAAGGCAGTAGATATAAGGAGATAACCTAGGTTAAGCAAAATTCTCACTAAAGTGCCTAACGATTAATCACATATATCAAACAAGATTTGGAAAGTGTGGAGCAATACAACCTTTCAGAAGAAAGTCTACAGAGGGAATGTGTAAATCTTCATTCTACAATGGATGCATTCACTATCGTGGAAAACGATGTGGTGGCGGCGATAAAATCAATGAACTTGAATAGCTCACCTGGTTCTGATATGATTCACCCAAGAGTCATCAAAGAACTGTCTTGTCACCTGATTCTTTCCCTAAACCATCCTGTTTCAGGCCTGTGTGACTAATGCAGCCATTCCAGATGAATGAAAAGCTGGTAAAATTATCCCTATATACAAGCCTAAAAGTGACGCCAGCATGCCAAGCTCATATAGACCCATATGTTTAGCAAGCGTAGTGAGCAAATTGTTTGATTGAATTATACACAGTCAACTTCTATCCCATATTTTTGTGAACAATGTCATGTCTGAAAAGCAACACTGATTTTAAAGAAGACAGTCAACAACAGCTAACTTGATGCAGTGTTGGGATGATTGAACTAAAATGAGGGATAATAAGGAACCAGTTGATGTCATGTATGTAGATCTGGAAAAGGTATTTGATACTGTGGTACACTTAAAACTAGTGGCCAAACTAAATCATATAGGAGTCGTAGGGCAAGCTCTTAATCTACTGAAGAACTACCTATCGAATCGAACCCAGACTGTAAAACTAAATAATTTAAGATCGCAACTATCGCATGTGTTGAGCGGAATACCACAAGGAATATTATTAGGTCTACTAATGTTTATCATCTATATAAACGACCTAACTGACGTTATCAGCGAGCAAACACGAATCACATTATATGACGTTTCAAAACTATACAGAAAATGTTTAAGTATACAGGACTGCCTTGAACTCTATGATGACATGATCAATATGTGCAAGTGGTCTGAAACATGGCAGCTACGGATTAACTTGAGAAAAACTGAAGTCGTCCACATAGGCTCCGGAAATAGGAACTTCAACTATTTCATCCAACACAATCACATTGGTAACATGGAACTTTGACAAGATCTGGGTGGTCTCCCTGCAGTGATATCTCCCCCACGAGCAGTCCCCTTGAATTTCCTGGAGTTTTTTCTCCCCAGCAGCTTTTTTACTGGCAGAAAAACCTAACCTAATAACAATCAATTCTTACTTCTATAGGTTTCTTGATTAGTTTATGCGCCTCTAGATAATCTAAAAGTTTTTCGCGATCATACAAAGTAAAGCCGAATTCGAATAACAACGAAGCACATGGAGAGCACGAAAACACAATAACGAAAGAAAAAATTTGCAAAACGGGTCCTATTTATAAGCTACGATGTTGCCAGGAAGAAGCTGTTATCGTTCGCAGTAAACAAAAAATACGAAAACAAAACAAAAAACAATAAAAGACATCAAGAAACCTTAACTAACTTAGAAAAAAAAACTATAAACGAGCAGAGCACAGATATTTAGTAAATAATAGACTAAAAGTTATAAATCCCCAAAACAACAAAAAATATAGAACGCAGTGATCGTCACATCTGACGCTACCGTTTGACGTCATAAGAGATATGCTGTAGCCCAAAATTGTAGCCGACTAACAGCGCCATCTACCGTGCGCCTCGAATCTGATGTATTACCTAGTCCTTTTTGAATTATTATTCTATAAACAATTAGGATTATATACTGCCCCCCCCCCCAATTTAATGAAACTCAGGATCATCGTAGTGTAGTCCCCCCATTGTGTTTACCCCCACACGAGCCGTCAACTTAAATGTACTCCAAAAACGTGAAACATTTTGGAACACGGACGAAATAGTACGTTCGCGCCGATAATCTATATATTTACCATAATAAATTCCAATATTATTAACATATCAATATATCGGATGAAAGGAGCCAGTAGGGGCTATCAAAATCATCCCAGCGCAGTGCATAAGTCGATTTTTATTATGATACTCTTCTGCTACATTCTGTTAGTAGAATAACGTAATACACAAAATACTCTTAAAGGTACCCTCAGGAATGCGAGCGTCATTCACTTGCGGTTAGCAATTTATTATTAAATCTTTTATAGGTGCATCAACCTCATATGGATTGTGGGCACTGGGTTATCAATTTTGGCCCTATCTTAAGTCAACATCGGAGGCTATAGCTTTTTTAGCGAAGTACAATAGGGGCTAAAAACGTTATTATTATTTCAAAGTGTTTACAATCCTTAGCGATGCCAACATATCACAGAGCCAACACAGTTCAGAAGCCAACAGACACCAACATTAGATGACTTAGTGTTCACAAGTGAAAGGGAGATGATATTGAACCTATCCAGAGTAGAACCCTTAGGAGCCAGGAGCCATCACCCGTGGCGTTGGACCTTAGCACGTTGGCATGGAAGGCATGAGCTAGTCGATTTGTCCACATCGGCATTCATACCTGGCCAAACCAGGCAATGACGCCAGAATGGAAGAGACCATGAATTTGGTCGAGAATGTGATGACGGTAAGCGAGAGGAATGAGAGGACGAGGACAGTCAACAATTGAATAGTCAACCAGGAGTCGACTGGAAGGACTGTCCGGCAAGTCGATCTCGCGCACGATGAGTTCAGATGAGTGACGCAGTGTTTGCGTGTTTTCATCTTGTTCCTGGGCAAGCGCTATTGTTGCATGATCGATGAGTACAATGTAGAAGAGTTGCGTGCCCGAAATCGATGAAATGCGAGAGAGCGCGTCCGGAACGATGTTTGAAGAACCAGAAACTTAGCGAATATCGTTCGTCATCTGCAGGATGAAGTCAAGATGACGAGTGTCAACTGCAGTGTGTACTGACGAAGTACTACGAGACGAACATGCACCGACCAAGGGCTTATCGTTAGTAAAAATGGTAAATTCACGCCCTTCCAAATGATTACGGAAGTGGCGGACAGCGAGATATATTCCGAGGAGTTCTCGAGAGAACGTTGAATATCTCTTTTGACGGTTTTTTAAGAGCGCTAGAGAAGAAAGCAAGAGATTGCCATTGGTCACCAACTTTCTGCTGCAAGATTGCACCTACGTGGGTTGAGGATGCGTCTGATGCAACGCTGATGGGGGCTCCTGGAGAAGGATGAGCCAATTCCACAGTGCGGGCAATAGCCGCTTTGGTTCGAGAGAATGAATCGCACGCCTCAGCAGACCATTCAAGAGGAGAGTTCTTTTTGATCTTGGTGAGCATAGAGTTGATAAGTTGCATGACCTGGGCACATTTAGGGATGAATCGGTGGTATAAATTGACCATGCCACAGAAACTCCTGAGTTGTTGGCGTGTTGTAGGACGAGAAACGTTTCGCATCACGGTAACTTTATCTTCAAGTGGGCTAATCCCTGCACTCGAGACATGGTCCCCCAAGAATGAGAGTTGCGGGACACCAAAGAGGCACTTGGAGGTGTTTAGTACGATACCGTACTCCTGAAGACCAAAAAAAAACTTGGCGAAGGTGAGAAAGATGTTCCTCCAGCGAGGAAGATGATATTAGGAGGTCATCGATGTTGCAAAATACAAACGGAAGACCCCTAAGGACTTGATCCATAAAGCGCTGGAAAGTTTGCCCAGAGTTATGCAATCCATATGGCATCTTGACCATTTCAAAAGCACCAAACGGAGTGGTGATGTTAGTCTTTACGACATCATCTGAGTGAATAGGGATCAGGTTGAAAGCACGAGCCAGATCCAAGCGAGAAAAAATCGTACAGCCATGGAGAGACGAGGTGAAATCGGCTAAGTACTGCCAGGAATAACGATCAGGAATTGTTACAGCGTTAAGAGCTCTGTAATCCCCAACTGCTCTGAATTCCCCCGGCGTGGATTTGGAAAAATGTGAAGTAGAGAAGCCCACGCAGAAGAAGAAGACCTACAAATGCCTTAATTAATCATGAATTGGAATTCATCACGCATAGCAGAGATTTTATCAGGTGCTAGACAAGTGGCCATGAGAATACAGGACCTCCTGTTGTATCGATCCGATGCACCACACTATGTTTAATGGGCCTGTCCTTCGAAGGTGGAAGAGGGAGCTCAGGAAACTCCTGAAGAAGGCCCTGAAACGGATCGACGGTCAGGGGAGTGACAGGGAAGAATAATGTGTTCTTTTCATCTCTGAATTCACAGAAACGTTTCCCAAACGATTTTTACATTGCGTTAATTGCGGACTGCAAATACTCTGAACTGATCCTTTTGTGAGCTTGTTTGAACTCTTTCAGAGAGGGGAAGTGAGACAGTGTACCTCGCTGTAGATCTCTGGTAAACACTGTCAACTTGCGATTAAATGCAAAAACAACTCCAGTTTGTGCAGAGCTGTGCCTCCATTTTCCTGTAGAGCTATGTTTAGACTGTTTTGGTGCACTGTCACATCTATCATAAAGTGTAGGCTTTTCAGCCACTCAGGAAAGGTGAGGCCTATGCTTCCCAGGATAGTATTCACCAATTCCAGACACGCGGTAAGCCGTTTCAACACCTCCCCTCTGGAAAGCCACCGGATTTTGTTGTGCAGCAGGAGATTAGAATGCGTATCTTCCACCCCATCCAGTAACAAACGAACTGACGGTGATTTAAACATTTTACCATTATTTTGTTTACAATCTTAATATCAACATTCATTACTTATGCGCATTCCGGGGGATATTTTTGAGCGCACAATTCCACTTGGTGCCGGATGAAGTGAAATGTCTGCAGCGTTGTACCCAGACACTTCTGTAGTAAAGCCACAAAACATTTTTTTTGCCACATTAGTAGCCAATCACCCTAAGTAGGTGGTACAATCCAGAGGACAGCCTCATAGACGCCCCCCCCCCCTCATCCCCCTGTGTTTCGCCTTTTAGTGGTATCAGCTCTTGCTGTGGTCCAGCAGAGTTCAGATATTGGCATAAAATTGCTATTTGTTTAGTATCACCATTGTCTTTGGACTCATCACAGTCCATTGATGTCTTTTATTTGGTGTCTGGTGACGTTTTCTGCCATTTTGATGGTTCTGTCTTTGAACGTCTTCGCAGAGAGAGGCATATCTCTGATTTTCTACACAATTTCACACATTTTCATTCTTGTTTTAAAGTCCGTGAATAGATGTTCTGAAATCTTAATGAATGATTCTTTTTTATATTCTCCATCTGTGAACGGCTTCCCGTACCTGACTATTTCCTAAACAACCACAAAACTAGCATTTGCAGACTTCCTCCACTCCTTGAATTTATTTTGGCTCAGTTCAACCTTCATCTTCTCTATCGAGGGACCTTGAAGCTTCAATACGGAGGATGGAAGCCGACATCCAGCGGCTAAAGCTGCAGCGGGAATCACAGACCGAGCACGGACACGGGTTTGGCGTTCGAAGGCGCAGGTCCCGCTCTCGTTCACAAACGAGAAACCAACGAGGGCATCCCGATGCAAGAGGTGAGAGACAGCAAAACTTTCAACCTCATTCTTCCAACTATTCTCACCATCTTCCACACCATCAGGACCTATGCTGGTATCATCCAAGGTACGGGCACAACGCTGTACACTGTGCACAGCCTTGTAGCCACCGTTATGCTTCTTCACATAGCGTTTCCTATTCATCTCATTCAACTCAGTGGTGCTGGTACTACAACAAATATGGTGCACAAGCTCTAAAATGCTTGCAACCGTGCACATATTTGGAATCAGTACCTTCTTCTACTTCAACCCTCCAGTTTTCTCACTTCACCCAAATCAACCACTTTCTCTAAATCCTCAAATTTCAATTTCCCAACCTTCAAATTCTCGCTTTCATCTCACTCCAGTCTCTCATCACAAACTTTAAATTACAAAGGCATGGGACAAAAGGCTCTCCATCCCCTCCCTACACCTCATTTCCTCAGGTAGGTCCTCCATTTCGTATTTTTGACCCACTTTCTTGATTTTCGGGCACGCAACTCTCCTACACTGCGCCCATCGATCATGCAACAATAGCGCTTGCCCAGGAACAAGATGAAGACACGCAAACACTGCGTCACTCTTCTCAACTCGTCGTTCGCGAGATGGAATTGCCTGACTGTTCTACCTGGTGCATCCTGGTTGACTATTCAATTCCTGACTGTCCTCGTCCTCTCATTACTCTCGCTTACCATCGGCACATCTTCGGCCAAATTCATGGCCTCTCTCATCCTGGCTTCAATGCCACTCGCAAGCTCGTTGCACAACGCTTCGTTTAGCCAGGTATGAATGCCGACGTGGCCAAATGGACTCGCTCATGCCTGCCCTGTCAGCGTACTAAAGTCCACCCCCACATAAAAGATCCTCTGGTCCCTTTTCCTCTTCCTTCGTCACGTTTTGACGCCGTTTACATCGGTCTATTAGGTCCTCTTCCTTACTCCCGTGGTTTCAATTATCTTCTCACCATGATCGATCGCTTTACTCGCTGGCCAGAGGCGGTTCCTATCTCGGACATCAGAGCTTCCACTGTCACTCGAACTTTCGTCTCAGCATGAGTTGCTCGTTTTGGTGTTCCCTCAACGATCATGACTGATCGTGGCAGCCAGTTTAAATCCCACCAATGGGATGCACTCATGTCAATCCTTGGCTCCTTTTTTCCTTCGTACTACAAGTTATCACCCCCAGAGTTACTCTAAGGTAGAACGTCTGCATTGGACCATCAAAGCAATCTTACGCTCCACCGATCCAAACATAACTTAGGGGGACAAGCTACTTTTGATTCTCCTTGGCATTCGCTCCTCCTTGAAAGAGGATTTGGCTTGCTCTGCAGCAGAATTAGTTTACGGTACTCAACTTCGTCTACCCGGTCAATTCTTTTCTTCCTCTGACCGACCTCTACCTTTTCAACTAGACCCTTCTTTATACGTACATAACCTTGTACGGGTCATGGCTGAAATTAAGCCAACTGCCCATAGAGTGCCTGCTATTTATAAAACCTTCGTGCCGAAGGAGATGACAACATGTTCCCATGTTTTCGTCCGTCGCGATTCAGCTCGCACTTCGTTACAACCCGTCTCTAACGGACCCCTTCTCGTTATCACCAGGTAGCCGAAATTCTTCGTCCTAAAGCTTGGCACCAGGCAAGATACTGTCTCTATCGACTGCCTAAAACCCGCTTATACCGAAAATGTTAGTTTAGAACGCCAATCACCTCATTCTCCTCCTACTATACCCCTTTATGGTACAGTAATCCCACAAAACAAGCTAAACCCCATCTTTTAAACTACTGCCTCTCCAACTCCACCTTTCGTTTTGCTGCCTACTCCTCCTTTGTTGCAGACACCCTCGTCGGCAGAAGTAGATAGTCAGGAGCAAATCTCTCCCCCACTGGTCACTCCGTCAGCGGACAACGGGACTCAAGACTCCCACATCCCGCTTGACGCCATCTCGGAAGGAACCAGCAAGCGGATCACCTTCGTTCCATCTACCTTCTTTCGTGCCAGTACCTCGTTCAACGCTAATGTCACTGCCACAGCAAATCTGTGTCCTCGTACCCGCAGCCAAACCAATGGCACTGTCACACGCTCCAGGCGCGTCGTCAGGAGGCTTCGTCGGTACTCGGACTTATAATCTCAAAATAGTAAAAAGGGGGGGTAACCTTTTTAGGGGCAAGTGTTATAGCAATGCCTCTGGGCATTCCTATTATGAAAACCTCATGAGAACCTAAATTTATATATATATATATATATATATATATATATATATATATATATATATATATATATATATATATATATCATTTATTATGTATAAAATTCATTCAATTATTTTACTTTAACTTTGTTAATTTAATCATTCAATTATTTTACTTTAACTTTGTCAATTTAATCTTTCAATTAATTTACTTCAACTTTTGTAAATTAAATCAATTTATGTTAAACTTAATTAATTAATTCATATATTTTACTTATCAATTCAATTAACATATACTGTTCTAAACATCATCTCTTAAATTTCACACACAAACAAACAAAACACGTTCTCAGCTCGATCAAAATAGCACGCTATTCCCCCACTCGACTCGCAGCTTTCTTCGTATAAAGCCCCAATTCAGTCCATCATAGATACTCTATATTATTTACTATATTATTCACTATATTACTACACTATATTAGATATTATTCACTCTATTGTTTTCCCAAATTATTCCACCATATTAATTTCACATACTTCAATTCTCTTCACATCTTGTTACTGTAAATTATGTTAAAATATCTTACATTGTATACCTAGCCTACTTATCTCATTGTACATTCGTTGATTTTATGAATATATTTATATTTGTGTAACTGTCTTTCTTAAAGCCCAAGTCATTATTCCAAAATTTATTTCGCTGTCGCTTAGGCCTAAAACTATCAGCAGACAACTTCGATCAAACAAATTTATGGTTATGGTTTTCGAAACGCTATTTAGGCTGATTTATTAACAAGATAAATCACATAGATAACCATATACTATATAATTGGTGCCCAGACCCGAGTTCGATTCCCGGGTCTGGGCACCAATTCCAGAGAAGTAGGTTACGGGGGGGATAAAAATAAGAAGCGTAGGTAAATGGGGGAGAGTAAAAAGTTGGCATATGTAGTGTTGGGTGATTCTACGCTCTCGGTGTGTAGTACTTTCATCTTCTTTTTTCCTTTCCCTCTTATTGGTTATCCCCGTGCATTGTAAAACCCGCTTGGGATCGACAGGAGCAAATGAATCAGGCGAAAAGGAGGAGCGGCGGAGAATCGCCTCTTTGCTTCGAGGTCAACCTCATGATCCTTGTCCGTGTTATAAGGAGTAGGAAAAATAATCGAGTATCAGGCTATTAGTCAATCATGAGAAGTGTTGGTGTTGTGTTGTATTAGTGTTCTGTTATGCGTTACACCCGTCGTTCTCTGTCAATTTTCATTCTACTTAAAGTAATTTTATTCTTGTTTTCCTTCTTATATATTCACTCCCTTCTGAGTGTAGAGGAATTATAACATAACGCCACACAGAGGGCCAAGCAGACATCATATGTTAAAGTCCCTCTTCGGATAAAGCGAGAATAACGTACCAAAATATCAGGGGCGTGAGAACGTTAGTCGTCTGACTAACTGTCAAACTGCCGAAAGGCTTTGATCTCCCCCGCCGAGTTGATAGTCGAGTCGAGCTACTGGACCAAGGTAGCCACTAAAAACCATTAAGCAGCTCTCAAAAGATCCTATTACCTACGAGGTCTGGAGGCCTGCGGGCAGAACGCCAAAAAGCGGTGCCGAATAAAAAAAAAAACCGAGCCGAAATTATATGATCGTTGTCGGTGACTCTCATTAAGAAGCAGACCTGGGCTCCGCGCTGCCACCCTTCCCTCACCCCTCGTACTCCCCTCAGCAGTATCGCCCCGTCCCCCTTAGGTGGGGCGGTCGCCGGTCTATAAATAAGCCCCATAAGGAAAGAAAGATTATTATTCTGTGATAGACGATAACCGGAGATAAAGTTAGAAGAAGATTTTGACATCGTGGCCCCTCCCCCCCACCCCCATCTCGGGGAAAAACTCCATTCGGCCGCGGCAACTAAAAGAAGCGTGAAAAATCCAATATAGCGACATCCGTCAACCCCAGATCCTTTCAACGTCATGTAAGTCCGAATGACTATTTATATTCGTTTTGATTAAGTAGGATTTTTAATACTGTACTCCCCTCAGCGGCATCGCCCCGTCCCCCTAAGGTGGGGCGGTCGCCGGTCTATAAATAAGCCCCATAAGGAAAGAAAGATTATTATTCTGTGATAGACGATAACTGGAGATAAAGTTAGAAGAAGATTTTGACATCGTGGCCCCTCCCCCTCCCCCACCCCCATCTCGGAAAAAAACTCCATTCGGCCGCTGCAACTAAAAGAAGCATGAAAAATTCAATGTAGCGACATCCGTCAACCCCAGATCCTTTCAACGTCATGTAAGTCCGAATGACTATTTATATTCGTTTTGATTAAGTAGGATTTTTAATACTGTACCCAAGCTAACTAAAGGAGAGATAATATTTAGTGACTCCTGTCATATTGCTAGTTAAGATTAGTGGCACGTAAATTGTGGATAAACGCTATACGAAAAGGTCTCTATAAATTAACTAACTGCCAATTGGTTTATTTACGTGGAGCCTACTTTGCGTTGGTCATGACTCTCGCCTGGAATAGGCCCTTAATCAATTCTGGCTAACCATGTTAAACTTATATATGTTACTGTAAATATTTTGAGTTAATTGATAAATTAAAAAGAAATATTTGGGGAGAATTCTTGGTGTTTCACTAGATCCTTACGTGTTGACTGGCCCTTTCCTTAAAACCAATTAAACGCTGTGGCACTCTCATAAATACAGTAGTTAAAAAGTCCACTCAGCCAATAGAGGAATGGTTTCCCTTCTTAAGTAGTAGTATTAGACTGGCGCTCGAAAGTCATTAAATATATAATAATCTGACTGAAAAATAGGAGGCACTCAATATCTCGACAAAAGTAGTGTCAGGTCTGTTGGTTTTTATTAGAAAGAACCCAGCAGCGTCTAATTAAGGGAGAGCCAACACGTAAAATGAATAACAGGAATAATAGAATAATTGACGACAGGAAAATTGGTAAAGTTATGGGGTGAACAATCTGAAGTTAATTGTTAGGTCAAGTGGTAAGTCTCGGTGGTGGAGTAGGTCAAGCTCAATTTACAACAAAGTAGATGACTGACAAGCACGATGGCATCGTTTGACCTTTATCGGAAGCAAGGTCAAAGCCTCAGACAGGAAGGACCCGAGCTGAGGTCGTATATTCAGGAGAAAGGGAGGAACGAAAGAAGGGAAGAACGTAAGATGAAATTGGAAGCCGAACAAAGAAAGATGAAACTGGAAGCTGAGGAAAGAGAGAAAATAAGAGCCAACGAAAGAGCTCTTAACAAAGACCAGTTAGAAGTGCAGTCAGTGACATCCAAAACCGGAGTGTCACCAGCGGCCAGCATGAAACTCCCGGAGTACAGGGACAAAGAAGATTTATGCTCATATCTGTCACATTTTGATAAAATATTCGAAGTCAATAATTGGGATCTAGAAGAAGATGGGGTCACCAGACTGTTACCGCTACTCAATCGCCAGATGAGAGAAATATTTGTATCTTCACCCTCAGAAGCGACTGTGGCCTATTCCACTCTTAAAGACGAATTTCTCTCAGCAACAAACCTCAACCCTGAAGAATATAGGATGAAGTTCAGGCAGGCCCGTATAAGACCTGGACAAACATACAAGCATTTTGGCTTTGAGCTTCGTCGAAGCCTACAGTTTTGGATGGAGTCAGCAGGGGTAGAGAACGAAGTCGTTTCGGTCGTCGACTTTATTCTAAAAGATCAATTACTAAGCACACTACTCCAGAGATCCGTTCGTTTGTTAAGGTTAGAAAAGCTTCTACCTTCAACGACTGCCTGGACGAGGCTGACCTCTACGCGGTAAATCATCGGTTATATCCGAGGGAGTACAAGAAAGAGAAAGCTCCCTCCCCAATTAAAAATGGGTCACCACCAAGACATTTGCAGAAGAAGCCTTTTAAGTTCCCAGGCACAAAAGGAACTTATAAGCCAAGTTTTGGAGGAGCAAAGATTCAAAACGAGGTTAAGGTTCACAAGGATCACACCCTGATATCGGCACTTATCCCAGGAAAGCCATCGCTTGTTATACCTTCGGGATAGTAGGTCACCTTAGTTTCCAGTGCCCACAGAACTCCCGACTAAGGGAGAACTCGAGACAACAGGTGCAAAACCTGACTGCCACGCTTCCGGCCGGACAATCTGATGCTTCCTCCATCCCAGCGCCAACATCCGAAGGCCCCCAACAACAGGTAAACTTTGTATTTACCAAAAGTTCGCCAGGCGGCTTACAATTCGAATATGGCACTGTTAATGGGTGCTGAGTGTCTACGTTAGTCAGAGACACCGAATGTACGTGCATAGTTGTATCCGACAAGTTGTTGACCCCAGTAAACCCGAACCATCAAAAATTCGCCATTGTCCACGACTTTTTAGGACGCGACAATCGATTCCTCGTCGTGAGATGTCATATACAGTGCAGATATTTCACGTGTAATGTTAATTGTAAATTGTTAGAGTTGTAATTAAGATGGGGCGAGTGACCCCCAATTGTAAATAAGAATCTCCTAAGCTGGGACATTCAAGTAAGTATTAATGTAGAGGCAGGTGCAGACGTTATCGAGACATTGACGGGTGAACTCGACGTTTATTGTATAATATAGTGTTCAGTAAGTTCCCTTTGTAAGATATTGTAAGTATCGGACAGGAATACCCTCGCCCCCGTTAATTTCTTTAGGAGGGAGGTAAATGTAGTGGAATTATCACATAACGCCACACAGAGGGCCAAGTGGACATATATGTTAAAGTCCCTCTTTGGAGAGAGCGAGAGTAAACGTACCAAAATATGAGGGGGTGTGAGAACGTTAGTCGTCTGACTAACCGTCAAACTGCCGAAAGTCTTTGATCGCCCCCGTCGATTTGGTAGTTGAATCGAGCTGCTGGACCAAGGTAACCACTAAAGGCCATTAAGCAGCTCTCAAAAGATCTGATTACCTACGAGGTCTGGAGGCCCGCGGGCAGAACGCCAAAAAAGCGGCGCTAGATAAAGAAAAACACCGAGGAGAAATTATATGATGGTTTTCGGTGCCCCTCATTAAGAAGCAGACCTGGGCTCTGCGGTGCCACCCTCCCCTCACCCCTCGCACTCCCCTCAGCGGCCTTGCCCCGTCCCCCTTAGGTGGGGTGGTCGCCGGTCTATAAATCCCAGTTTCGAAATCGACTTCTAAAACTGAGAAGTTCGTCCCGTTTTCTTATCGGTGACATACCGAGTTATCCTTCACAGACTTAAACTACAGAAATAAGAACCAGCAAAGACCATAAGGTCCGCTGAAGGACAGTCCGCTTACACATTCTAACGTTAGTGTATCATGCTTTTTTTTGTTATATATATATATATATATATATATATATATATATATATATATATATATATATATATATATATATTAACTATTTCAACTCTACGGTACACACTTATCTACATGTGTACCCTTGACATGCAGGTTTAGCTATCCCTCAAATACACTAACACGCTTCTTCGAACCAGGGGGGAGGGGGGTGATAGGACAGTACTCTCTTCTCCCGCAGGCGTCGCCTGCTAGTGATGAAAATAATATACTTATAGGACAGACAGAAAAAGAAAAGGGGAATTCACATTCACTCCATGCATGGAGGCGTCACTGGCATCTTTCTATTCATCATTTCATTTTAATCCTCAACTCCTTATAAATAATGACGTTTTAATCTGTGCTCCTACTACATTATGTTTACACTATTGAAGTACTCATCAAGTCGGTTTTTGAACATATTAACTGACGTGCTTTCAACTACACGGTTGGGAAGGCCATTCCACGTTTGTGTGATTTTAAACGTGAAGTAATTTTGGGCTATAGTAGAGTTAAATCGCTTGTTCACTAATTTTAAACCATTTTGGCGTGTGTTGGCCCTTTCGTCCAGCTCGAACAATAGTCTGCAATCTATATTAGTAAATCCTTTTAAGATTTTGAATAATTCTATCAATTGTCCATGTAATCGTCTACTTTCAAGTGATAGTAGGTTTAATGAGCGTAGTCTATCTTCGTACGGTTTGTTTCGGATTTCAGGAATTAATTTCGTAGCCCGACGTTGCACTCTTTCTAGCTGCGCTATATCCTTATTTAGGGAGGGACACCAAAATTGGACCGCGTATTCGAGGTGTGGGCGCACGAGCGATTTATATAGTGGCATGATTATATCTTTCGATTTGTCATCTGCAAATTTAGAGATCCTACTGAACACTCCATTATCCACGGTGCTCTCTTTGACTTTCCATTATTTCGACGAACGTACTTAACTAACTCGGAATCCACCGTGAGCACATTTTGCTGTAGCTCCGAGTACATTCCTTGTACTGTCTTATTATCAAAACATCTCCCCCAGTCTATCCTTTTAATCCGGTAAGGAGAAGAAAAAGAAGAAGAAGAAGAAAAGAAGAAGAAGAAGAAGAAGAAGAAGAAGAAGAAGAAGAAGAAGAAGAAGAAGAAGAAGAAGAAGAAGAAGGAGGAGGAGAAGGAGGAGAAGGAGAAGAATTACAAGTTATTATTAACGAGAGAGAGACTGACAGACGATTATGGAGCATATTTCGTTGGTCATTTCCGAGGTGACTGTACCAAAGAAGGACATCGACCCCAAGGAGGTGATTAGCTTAGTGGTCGTAGATTTAATTACAGGGGGATTAACATAGAAGTCGAGGCTCTTCCTTATGTGGCAGCTTCGCTTAAGAGTTCAAAACACTCTCAAGGTAAAACGCCATGGCCAGGGAACTTTGGTTTCCGCAGAACTGCCCATCAAGCGACCTACTAAGGGGGAGTCTCTCAGTAACCACACTAACAAACATTCACTTTTCCTTCAATATTTCATATTTAGACGAGCCAAAATTGGCGAAAAACTAACTATTTTTTCCACCCTTTTTCCTCAAACCAATTTCCTTCTTAAAACTTGTCAAAATTATTTCATTTTCGAATGAACTGAGAAGAGGCCTTAGGAGATAGGCAAAAAGGCCGTGTCATTTTACTTTTCCCTTTTATTATTCAATATTTGAGGTACTTTACTTTTGATCTTTGTCCCCCAACTGTGATACCGAGTTTATATAAGTAATGGCGCGGTTGTGTTTTCTCGGTTGTCGAGAAGCTTTATTCCGGTCGACCGCGTCATTTTCACGAGCTCCTCACCTCCTGAAAAATCGTACATCTCTCAATTCAATTTTTTGATCATTCTCCTAAATAGAGATGGAAGGATTAGATGCGATAGAAAGGATGTGGGAGGAGGATCAAGAATATGACAGAGTAAATGAGTTTAAACGTCAGGTTTGCGAAGGAAGGATTCCATTTTATCGTACGACGAGTCGGGTTTCAAGAAGGCCAAGACTTAGGACCATAAGAGAAGAATATGTTAAGGTGGAGAAAAAGGAGAAAATTAGGAAAAATAACAGAATTAAGAACATCTTCTCATCTTTGTTTTGTTGTTTACGAAAGAAAGAGAAATGAATGAGGAAAAAGAATGAAAATATAGGAAAATAATAATAGATATATGTGATAAACTCGTAGAATATAGGGAGTGAAAGTTTGCAAGCATAAATAAATAAAGTAATAATCAGAGTATATTTTTTTCTTTAAACCTTTAAACTGAGATCATATTTATGTGTTTATTAATATCTCCCTTTTTAAATCTGTACAAATAAATTATTTTAATTTGAGTAAATGTAATTAGGTCCTTAAAACATCCTCCATTTGTTTATAACATACAAAATATAAAAACATTTTCACCTTTCATTTTTCAACGGGTGAAAATGCCTTCATCCTTGTAGGATACCATCACTTGCTACACTATTCACCCATTGGGTGATTGATGGTGTTACGATGCCCCAGCTGCGAATGAAACCCCGAGGGGCGGCCTATTTTGCCGACCCAAGTGCTCCAAGAGAACCTGGTGCTCTTAACTCTCTCGGGTCCTCTTTATCACCTTTTCAATCTCACACTTTATTTACCGCTCTTTATTTACTTCTTCTCAACAACGGAGGACAAAGGATTTTGGAGACAAGGAAAACATGTTTTTCCTCAACATGGCGGAATGAGGGGGAAGGTATATGTTTGGGGAATATAATTAACCCCTCACACATATTAACAAAACAGGTAAAAAATAGTCTCGAAGGGAAGAGAAAAGGTGACATTTATGGATGCCAAAAGCCACAAGGGCCTATCAAAGGTCATCCGAGTCCATTCTCAACCCAACACCCGCCATAAACGAATCCAAAAGATATTTTGTCCATGACATTACCTTGAAGTTATTACCATTCAATGGTTGCCAAAAGCTCTACCATACAATTACAATATGTACCATTCACAGACCATGACGAGACTTCCTTCCTCTCTACTCCACATTACCTCCTCCGATAAAGCATTCCAGAAAGCTACCCCTCCATTTCGGGAAAAATTACTTACTTACAACCAAACCCATTACTACATCTCCTATCCTCTTCACTAAAAAATAGGAACCTTACCCATGTCTTCCCTACTATAACCTTTTACCCTCTGGAAGTCCTCCATCGAACTCTTCTCCTTGTTAAGCCTTTTATCATAAGGTCAGGTCTTGACCACATGAACTCGGGCAAACCAATATTCGTCTTATAAAACGCACACACTTTCAGAATGACACCATAACATAACATAATTTCAAGGATGACAAAAGCCACAAAGGCCTATCAAAGGTCATCCGCATCCATCAAAACCCACCCACAAAAAGCACCATCACCAAAGTCCCCCACAATATAATATAACAGATGACAAAAGCCACAAGGGCTCATCATAGGTCATCCGAGTCAAACGGCCTCTTTTTTAAGGCACCCAAACTCCCAAGAAAACTACATCCAGAGGATTGCGTCCACAAACAAGGGTATCACCAATCAAGGCTTGTCAAGAACTAAATCATGCAGCTATAGATATATACAAACAATATTAATATATACAAAACTTAGGAACCATCACAACCTTCCCTCCCCATAAACTCATCCAACCTACTCTTAAATACATTTAAATTTGGACTACCTACTACCCTCCGCGGTAATTTGTTCCAAAAGTCTACCACTCTAATGGTGAAAAAATATTTTCTTAAATCCAACCTACACCCTTGCTTTTTAATTTTCAAGTGGTGACCTCTAGTCCGATTTCCATCGTCTAACTCAAAAAACCTGCTAACATCCAATTTATCTATCCCAGAAAAAAATTTAAACAGCTCGATCATATCCCCTCTCACACACCTCCTTTCGAACGAGAACATATTTAATATCCTCAGTCTATCTATATATTCAAGGTGCCTCAGGGAAGGAATAATCTTTGTTGCCCTCCATTGCACTGACTCGAGAAGGTTAATATCGTGTCTAAAATGTGGGGACCATGCCTGTATAGAGTACTCTAGATGTGGCCTAACATAAGAGTTATAGAGTTTAAGAATAACCTCCGACCTTTTGTAACTGACATTTCTCTTAATGAAACCCAGCACTCTATTTGCCCTATTTCTTGCTTCAATACACTGCTTAGAAAACCTTAATGACTTATCTATTACTACACCTAGATCTTTCTCATCCTCTACTGAGCTCAGCCAATGCCCATCCATTTCATAGTTAAAGTCTCTATTATCTTTTCCCATGTTAATAACTTTGCACTTATCAAGGTTGAAAGTCCTATGCGACTTATGTGCCCAGGATAACAATTTATTTAAATCTCCCTGCACTTTAAAATTATCATCAATATCTGTAACTACAGCTGCTAATTTGGTATCATACGCAAAAATTGACACTTCATTATTAACTGCCTCCCCAAGATCGTTTATATAGATGACAAATAATAATGGACCGAGAACTGATCCCTGAGGATCCCCACTAATAACATCCCTCCACTCTGACTTTACACCATTTAGCACTACCCTTTGCTTCCTGTCTTTCAGCCACTCAGCTATCCAATTTGAAACACCCCCACATATCCCAATCATTTTTAATTTATGAACTAGTCTCCTATGTGGTACCTTATCAAATGCTTTACTAAAATCTAAGTAAATTATATCTACATTCTCTCCTTTATCTACTTGATCTGTTACAAACTCCAGAAAGTCTAGTAAATTAGTCAAACATGATCTACCTGATCTAAACCCATGCTGAGCATCGCTGATTAACCCCATCCTCTCTAGATGTTGGCAAATCCCTTTTTTTAACTATTTTCTCAGGAATTTTACAGACTACAGGAGTTAGGCTAACCGGTCTAAAGTTATTTGTATCGTCTTTACTACCCTTCTTGAAAATGGGGACTACATTCGCTCTCTTCCAATCATCGGGTATTTCTCCATATTCCAGTGACCTAGTATACAACTTCTCCAGAGCTATTGAGATACTTGCTACACCTTCTTTAAGTATCCTAGAATGAATATTATCAGGGCCGGAGGCCTTGGTAGTATCTAACTCACCTATTAGTTCTTTTATCGTCCTCCAATCCACACTAATGGTAGTAAACAACTCTTTCCCTGACCCATGAGTACTATACATAAGACTATTTAGTTTCTCCTTTCTAAATACTGATGCGAAATGACCATTTAGTACCTCAACTATTTCCTCATCAGTTTCTCTCACAACCCCTTCATATTTGATAGGCCCTATTTTAACTCTGCCAGACTTATTATTAATTTTATAGTAACTAAAGAACTTTCTAGGATCTTTGTTGCTATCATGAGCTAATTTAATTTCTGACACCCTTTTGTTCTTCTTTATAATCTTATTTAACTCATTCCTAGCCATTCTATAATCACTTAAATTTTGAATATTATTTTCTACCTGTAATTTTTTATATGCCCTTTTCTTCTCTGAAAATTTTCTAGCTATCTCCTGATTCCACCATAATCGTTTCCTACTTTTGTTCCTAATGGCTTTCATTGGGATACACTGTTCTTGGACTACATTTATTATATGCTTGAAAGTATCCCACATCCCATAAGCATTTTTACCTCTAAATTCTACATCCCAGTCTACAAAATTTAGCAAGCTTCGGAGTTTTTCATAATCTCCCTTATGAAAATTTGGAACTTTTACAGCATTCTCGGTTATTTTACTCTTCTCAATTCCTAAGTTAAAACGAACTATCTGATGGTCACTATTTCCCAATGCTTCCCCAACAGTCAATTCTTGAACTAAATGATCACTGTTAGAAAGTACTAAATCTAATATATTGTCCCCACCTCGTTGGCTCATTAACAAATTGATTCAAAAAATTATCCTCAAAGCATTCTATGAACCTGCCACTTGTTCTATCCCTACCTATCATATTTTCCCAGTCCACAGAGTTTAAGTTGAAGTCCCCAATAATAACTGCATCTGTTTCACATCCCTTACTTATTTCCCTTATCATTAGTTCATCCATATCATCAGTCTGCCCAGGTGGCCTGTAAAAAGCTCCCAAATGCACCATTCTATTTTTACTGAACCTAATATCTATCCAAAGTGACTCAACTCCATCCTGCTTTATTGAAGTATTTAAACTTGAAACAATGTTTTTTATATAGATAATTATTCCTCCACCAATCCTACCTGTCCTTTGACTAATGTACATATTATAGCCCTGTAAATCAAATTCACTTATAGTGTCACTAAATTCTATTTCATTAACCCATGATTCAGTAACACATAATATATCTATATCCTCATCGCTAATATAACTAAATAGCTCATCCTTCTTGTTTCTAAGACTACGAGCATTTGTATAGAAACAATTTAACCCCCCTATCCCTGAAGCACCTCTTGAAACCTGAATGACCTCACCTCTATCGCCTTGGAACCTATTTCTGTTATCTGCCAAGTCCATTCTACTTTCAGTATTATAATGTCCTCTCATAATTCCCTGACCACTATTAGTATCTAGTTTCCCGCCCACAAAGACCTAATAACGCGATCATACTCCTCCCACAACACATCTCCCCCTCCTCCTACTCAAATGCAGTCCATCCATCGCATACATTTCTTTCATTCCAACAAACCTATCCCACACATCCACAAACATGACACCTTCCATCTTACACACCCTCCTCACATAATCATTCAGCCCAATCGCATGAGACATCCATTCTACCCCAACATCCATTCTTGGAAGCACACCCGTCACAACACCTTTCATTCTACTTTCTTTCACCTTTTCAATCAACCTCTTGTACCTCTCACGTAACTCACATGCACCCACTTTCTTCACATCATTCACTCCTACATGTGTAATCACAACCGCATCCCTTGCACAGCCAGACACCAGCTCCTCATACCTATCAGACAGATCTCTCACTCCAGCACCCGGCAAACACACCCTCCAACCATTCAATCTACTTGCATTCAACTTCCTATCTAAATATCTAACTCGCGAATCACCCATCACAAGCACTTCAGTCAGACTCCTATTCCTAACCCCCACAGACCTAACTCCATCCCCACTCCTATTCTCATTCAAACTACCAGTCACTCTACCTCCACTCCCACCCCCATCAGTCATATCACTTCCAGTTACTTCCTCTCTTAGGGCACTGAATCTATTAGTCAAGCTAATAGGTTTTGTGTCCCTCTGACTCACACACCTATTCTCCCCCTGGCTAACCACCTCAACAGAGGCAACCATATTCTCACAAAGAACAGAAGCCTCCCTAGCTTCACGTTTCCTAAACACTCTCCACTGTCCCCCATCCTCACTAGGCCTATTTCTAACTAATCTAAGTGGGCTAACTTCACTATCCCTAGAACTATCATATCCTACCTCCTTCACCGGCCCTCTACCTTCACCTGAAACATCTAACTGGCCTACCTCACCACCTAACCTATTCCCAGCTCTAGGCCTAACACTAAGTTCCCTCCTGAGCTCAGCAACTAACCCCTCCAGCCTACATATCCTGTCTAAATCCTGCCTTCTCATCCCCTCTAAATCTACAATGCATTCACGCAGCCCACATACAACACATGTATACCCCTCACCTAATACACCACAACCAATGCATACATTCCGACACTCATGCTCACTTTCATCTCCGAACTCCATCACTTATTCAAACAAAGAAAGAACTTAAGTAGTAATAAGAAAAAAAAAGAAGAGCAACTTAGCTTTCGCTGATTGTGGTGAAAAGAAAACAACAAACAAACTGTAGAAAAATCTGAAAAATATATCAACAGACTGAGAGCTCTATGAAACACGTGCTACCTGTTCGAAGGTCAGTCGAAGACTGTCTGTGGGAGGCGACGAGGAATCAGTAGTCTTTTCTTATATGCCAAGGCATAAGGAGACAAGAAATCAAGGAAATAGAAATATGCCTAAGGTGAAAAGGACACGTGATCTATATTGGTAAATGGGATGAGTGATTGACTAAGATGAAGATTCACTCCCGACAAAGTGAGCACCCAAAGTAGTCTCCTCTTTCAACTATTCGAGCTACCTTAAAATGACGAATCAAATTCTATCAGAAAAATACAAAAGAATGGACAAGTAATATCCCTATGAAGATCGGATTTGCCTTAATTTACCAGTTTCCAATAATCCCTCTACGAGAAAGGCAAATATTTCCAACTTACGCTACTAGCTAATCCGCATAAAGAAAAGGCCTACTCGGAAACTATCTCAGTTTGCCTTTGTTTTGATGCAGCCCTTTATTCCTTAATGGGCAAATAGAGGCATGAGAATGGATGGGGAAGGATTGAGAGGCCAAAATAAAGACAAAAATGTGTTAGTTTTCTCATATTTGACCGAAGACATTGGGGAAAAATAAGGGTTGAAATCATTGCAGTGGCAGGAAATCCACTCATCCTGCGTCTCTTAGGGCTACTGGTGACAGGGGACCATTTAAACCTCCGGAAAGTTGTAAAAAGGGAACAAGGAATTGGAATTATGATTTTCAGCTCTTTTGTCGGGGAAAACACCTGATTAAAGCAATGCCAAACGTGATTTATTTTTAATTATATTTTCTTTTATTACAATCCCTCGTTAACCTAAGTCCCAGGAACCATGGAAATTACAAAGAAAATCGAAATTATTAAAGTCAAACAGAGGCGCACGGAATGGGCAGGTGCGGAGGGGGTCGAAACCCTTCATAAACAAGGACACAAAAGGATATTGTGAATGAAGGCGGCGAAAAGAGTTCCCACTTCTTGCGGGTTTTGTTTGCCACAAATTCACAAAAGGCAACACTGATTATTTTCTCATGTTCCTAATTAACATTTTATCAATAAAATTTAATACATTCGATAATTAAGCAACAAAATTATTGAAAGGAAGCGTTTGTGAGAAAAAGCTCATTTAATCGGATAACTTTGCTGCAGCCAAATGCTTCATCAACCTGGACCTAACCCTATTGTAAATTGACGTTTGTCTGGGAGATCGGCTGCGGTGTGGCAGATGCACGTGCTTAATCGCATCGGAGACAAGGATTTAAGGTTGAACCAGACATTGGTAGGCCCAAGAAATACCAAGACAACTAAAAATGTATTACACAATAATATACATTAAACCTAACGACAAATTGAAAACAAAAACAGTAAATAAATCAAGACCGTTAAATTTAAGACTAATTAACTTCGAACGAATAAATTCTTAATAAGAAAAGATGCAATTTTACCTTTCTAACAAAGTAGTCGTCTTAGCCATTAAAAAGCACCATTAATAAATCCGAGACAAGCGCCAACTACACCTGTCTCTTGTCTCAGACATTCACGGTTTGAGCTATATTTTGCTCCTGGACTCCCAGTCCCGACGCCTGTTCCAACGGCCTCCTGCCTTGCCTCCACCCCCGCAAGATCCTCCCTTCTCCCTTCCCCCCATTCAACATGTGGTTCACTGAGAGAATAAACAAAGCACATTTCAGGTCAGAGCAGGAAAGAAGAACTTTGCATCCTCCCTATCTCCTTTACCCTTTGTATAACCAGCGAGGCAGTGGACAGACAGAGCGAGACACTTGTCATAATTGACGAATCAAACTATTAATATTAACGTGACTCTTAAGCGTCAATTACTCCTATTAAACAAAAGAGAACAGCCACCTAAAACTATCACGACGACGGTGTACACAAACTGTGCGATGGATGGATGGCATTGAACGGAGCAAAAAGAAATTAGAAACCAATAACAACTGGAGCAAAGGGAGAGGGGATTATGCCCCTCTGTTCTCATCCTGCCCCAACCAAGGGTCAATAGATGGATTCTAGTCGGCGACTAGCCTGCAAAATCATTCGCCAACGATAATATAAGTGAGCAGGCTGATAAAAAATTTGCCGATTGGAAGATAGGAAGAAAGATGAAATTGAGGGGGAGACCTCCTGAATTTTGAAAAGGTCCAATTTAAGACTCGAGGAATTCGTTCCTTAGAAAGACACTTTCCTTTCCAATTGACTCGATGTCTAATGGATTGAGGTGTGTGAATGTATACATGTGTACGTTCAATGTATTATTACTATGTAAATGTGAGTGTGGGCGGATACACTGATACTGTGTGACGCGACTCCCACGACACCGCTATCCTTTCCCTCCCAGGCTTCACAACGCAACATAGCCAATGCCACCTCTTTTACAGAACCCTACAAGGAAAGTTATAACGTTCCTTATTGGGGCACTCATAGCCTGACACGTCCCTAACAGCTCACGGAGGGTTCCACCTAGCGCACAAGTGTAGACCAAAAAATGTATGTATGTACATAATATTTGGTGCACATCGTAAAGATGAATCTTAATGCTAGGCTTTTCCATTGTAGGCTTTTTAAAAGCCTTTTTAGGATTTCATTCGGGCATATTTTAGCCCGTTTCTGAGGTCATTCTGGCTTTATTTGAGACAGAAAAGTCCGTCTTTGGTGTAGTGCATATAATCTTAATGACATCTTATGATTCCGTCTTCCTGGTTCGGAAAAAGATGACAAAGGATGAAAGAGCAGCGAATAAGCGGAAGGACAAGATGGTAAATTCGAAGGATAAGGAAAAATTAATCGAATATTTGACCGAATTATGTCCGATTGGAGACAACCTGTGAATTCAGTTCGATAATTTCCCCAAACACGAAAACTGTCTACATAATAAATTACCACGTTGGTACCATTTCAGGTTATCAGAAAACTCATTCATACCAAGGTTTCTTTTTGTACTTGAGAGTGGTTTCTTTAATCAATCAAAATATTATTTTCAAACTGATTCTAAACGTGTGTAATCCAACGAGAACAACCTCGGTGGCTCTTTAAAGTCAAAGAGGAAACTCCTCAAAGAATGACGCACCGGTGTCGTTTTATCTTTATGATTATGATTAAATTAAAGTGGGTGCATGTAAGGGAGGACGATAGGGTGTGTGGGTAGATAGAGAAAATAGACAAGTGTAGTAGGGTGCAAAGAGATGCCTAGAGTCTGGTGATCAGACCTATCACTTTTATTATTTTATTGGTTGCGTGTATTCTTTGTTGTTACTGTGGTTTTGTAATAATTATAAATAATTATTATAATTATTATTTATGGCGTTCTTAATCATTTTTTTGTTTCATTCGGTGTATGTTATGCATTGCTTACTTTGTATGTGTTTTTTAATACGTTTAAGTGCGTGCTTAATGTATTGGTATTTTTTGTGTGCGTGTGTTTTTTAGTGATTTTGTTTCTTCTAGTTGGTGATTTTTTGTCGAAATCGAGGGGTTTTTTCGTAGTCTTGGTTTAAAGGTGTCTTCATCGGTGGGTTGTTGTCGTAATTTGAGTTTCTTGTCTTGTTCGGTTTGTTACTTTTCTTTACAGGTTTTGTACATCACTTTATGAGTAGAACGGTACTTCGTCTCCGCCAGCGACAGTCAGCTCTTCTGTTCTGGTTAATCATCTGGGTGATTTCATCACTCAGTTCCCGATTAACCAGATCCTGCATTTTCCGGGTCCGTTCTTCTATGACTTTGTTAATGGGAGTTATCCCCGCCTCTCTGTGCAGGTCTTCTTGCCTGCGTGTACCCGTGATTAGGTACATGCATTTGTTTTGCACTACTTGAAGTCGCCTCTTTTGTGTTTTTGAGACACATGAGAGGGTAGAGGCGGCGTAAAGCAACGTAGATCTTACAAGGGCATTGTAAATCTTCTTCTTGTTGCTTTCACGTAGATTTCTAAATGTGTATAGAGTTCTGACAGCGTACGTGGCTCGAGAAATCCTTTCTTCGACGTGCTTTTTGTACCCGGTAGAGGTGATTTTCATACCGAGTACATTGCATTCGTTGGTGTAGGGGTATCGCGTATCCCCCACACGCACGTCTGCCCTTAAGGTGCGTCCGATGGGGACCACCTTGAATTTCTCTTGGTTTGTTCTTATCTTCCACTGAGCCTCGTAGATGTTCAGGTTCGCGATTTCCATCGCTGTCATGCGAGCTTGCCACGGCGCATTCCTCCATGGAGATACGATTATCTGGCTGAAATCATCGGCGTACTGAATATTGAGGGAAGAGGGGTACACAGGGGCTGGGACGTCCGCGGTGTATATTGAGTAAAGGGTGGGGGACAGACACCCCCCCTGCGGGATGCCCGCAGTGAGCGGAAACTTTGGTCCGTCCGTGCACCCTAGACTGACATACGCCGCTCTCTCCATGACATAGTCACAGAGAGTTCTATCTAAGTTTTCACTTAGACCCAGCCGTAAGATCTTATACTGCATGCCCCGCTGCCACACCTTATCAAACGCCTTTGATACATTCCGACAAACGATATCCACATAACTCCTGTCCCGTTTGGCTTGGGAAAGCTTTTCCGTTATGACATTGATTGCCATTTCCGTACTTCGCTTCTTTCTAAACCCGAATTGACATGGGTTGTAGAGGGAGTTTTCTTCCAGGTGAGACACCAGTCTCCCGTTGAGGATCTTCTTAAAGAGTTTCCCACCAAATTCCAGGAGTGAAATTGGGTGGTAGCTCTATCTCAACGTTGGGTCCTTTCCGTGCTTGGGCAAGAAGATCATCTTTGCCGTCTTGTAAGCATCTGGAAAGTACCCTGTATTCAGGCATGCGTTGAAAATACGTCTCATTCCTTCGATGATGTTGGCTGGTGCCTTTTCGAAGTTTACCTTCGTAAGCCCCGATTGGCCTGGGGCTTTTTGTCGGAATGAGCGGAGTGCGCCAAGGATCTCTTCTTCGGTGATCTCGGCGTCTCCGTCACGCAGTCTATCCACCTGGTGATGAGGATGCGTTCGGTGTATTTCCGTGTTAAGCTCGTCTACGATGTTGTTTTCGAACTCTATATCAAAATCTTCGTTTTCTTCTTCCGATATGCTGAAGATTTTTTCCCAATAACGCCGGAGTATTACTTCGATGTTTCTCTCTTCTGTTTCAATGGATCCATCTTCTTTTTGGATTTCCCTTTTTCTCTTTATTCCAGATGATCCTCTGAGACTTTTGACTTTCTTCCAAAAGTCAACTGATGCATTTCTGATGTTTAACTCGTACATGACTCTCAATTCTCTGTAGAGTTCTTTCATGTACCCAGTCCACCTGTATGAAGAGATGGTTTTATACTGGGTTTTGCGGATGCAAGCCCTATCTGCATTCATAAGATGTTCGTTGAGGTCGTCGAGTGCCTCGTGTATCTCCTCGAGAATTGCCTAGTCCAGATCTGGTGGGCAATAGGCCTCGAGGAGACCCGCGTACCGTGCTCAGTTTGCTCTCCTGTAGTCTTTTCTGACTGGAGCTGGGACTTGAATAGGGTTCCTGTTGATGGTAAGTAGGATTCCTATATGATCACTACATGGTACCTGGACTGGTTCCATGTAGTAATTGAACGGCAGCTGACGATTAGCCAGACAAATGTCTGGTTTTGTGGCACTTCTTCCTCGAGTATAGGTTGGGAAGTCCGGGCTTATTCTATGGACCATGTTTCGGTACATCATAGTGTCCAGGCACCTTCCATTTCCATTGAAGGTCCTGTACCCAGACTCCCGACATCTGGCATTAAGGTCCCCCAATAATATGGTGGGGGTCCTTCTGCCAAATAGGCCAGTGAGAGAATGGATTGGTAAATATTCTCGTCTCGGCGGCTGGTACCCGGTGGCGATGACCAGCTTTCCTATATCGAGTTCGACCTCTATTGCAAGATAGGATTCTTCCAAGTTTCTTATTGGTTTATACTTGATCCCTCTTTTAAAGGTGATGGCGGCACCGTCGTACCGCTCTTGAGAGTAATTCGTGATTAACACGTCGTAGTTCCAGATCTTCATTTCGGAGCTACGAGTGTCAATCCCATGCTCAGAAATCAAGATGACATCTGCATCAATCTCCCTGAACAAATTTCCGTAGAGAGTTCTTTTCGCTGTCCAGCCGTTGGTGTTAATTTCCATGATTCTTAGCGAGTTCCGTTCCATTGTGAGATGTATTACCTGTGTTTCTTCTTCGTCTTCTTACTTTTCTTGGCCTGTGGGGCGGGTCTGGAGTGCTTAGGCTTTTCTTTCTTCGGGGGAGGACTAGGAGTCTTTGACCGACCCTTCGTCACTCTAGTGCGAGTGCATGGGCCCTCGTCACTATCCGAAGATGTGGATTCTTGTTCTTCGTTGTCATTGATCTCAGCCTCTTCTTCGGATTCCTCCGATGTGGGAGATTCAATGACCTCTTTCAGCTCAGTGGCTTTTTCGTCGTTGCTGCTATTCCTAATTACACTGTCTTTGAATGCCCTGGAGCATTCTGGGTCATCGGGCTCGATGAAGGATGGCAGGTTGTTTGCTTTTAATAATGCGTTTAAGACCCGGTTGTAGCATCCAGGTCTTACCGCATTTGCCACGTTTGCGTGTGTGATACATATCAGTATTTTAGCACTTAGGTCATTTGTGAAGACCATCGGTGAGGGGGTTGTCATTGCTAAGGCCATTCCTTTACTTCTCTTCACAGTGCTTGCATAGGTATTGGTCTTCTTTTTCTTCTCTTCTTCTTCCATTTTTTTAATAATCTTCTTTCTCTTCGGGCAGTTAAGGGCCATCGTTCGATGGGGTCCCTTACAGTTCATGCACTTTTTGGTAGTGCTATTGTAGGCGTCATATCGATGACCCTGTGTGGCGCATTCGCTGCACCAAACTGTTCCTTTTGGGGGGCAATTTACGGTTGTGTGTTTTTCCAGGGCATAGCATACGAAGCACATCTGAATACTATGGTATTTTTCGTGCTCAATGTTGGTTCCTGGGATCCTCATGTTGAAAATGAGGAGTCCCTCCGTTGCCGCCTTGTGGGCCATTTCAGTGGTCTGAAAGGTGACCTTGAAGACGTGGGTGTGATCACAGAATTTGATCACTTCCCTTATCTTCGCCCATGTGTGGTTTTTCTCGATTTCATTCTTGATGTCTGCGGGGGAGTTCTCACCCACCCAACTCTCCACCTTTTGGCAGATGACGCTCCTGTTTGCGGAGATCGCTGGTGGGGTTTTGGCTTCCAGGTTCATTTCCTTGAGAACCTCGGCCCCTTTGTCAGATAGGAGCCGGTCGATGTCTTTGGTCTCACCGCATATAGCGATGAAACCATTTGGGATGTCGATTAATTTGATTAGTGCAATCCTTAAATTTGCAAATAATGATTCGCACACCGTTTTCTTTTCGGGGGTCTTTTTTCCGCTGATGGTCCGTAGGGGGACCCTCTTAGGGAGGGCCTGCATCGTCGTGGACGTCTTATTTCTTCTTTCTTGCGTTTTCTTTTTCCTCTGTAAAAAAATGTGTAATTATTTTTGTTATGTGTGAAAAAAGTGATGTCAGAAGTGACAAAGGAGGTAGAGTCAAGGGTTGTACTTGAATACGATATGAGAAGAGCGCTTCCGTCCAGTTTCCTGTTGTTTGCCCGCTCGGATGGTGCCGAGATGATGGGTGATGATGGATGGGGGATGGTTCTCGAGTGGGGACCTAAGAGGGTTGAGCTTGGTAGACTTAATGCATAGCGGCCGAATCAACGACCGCTAAGTTTGTGCCACCCCCTCACGGGTACGTACGCCAAAACTGCATCCAACTACATAGAGACGGGAGTATTTCCCTCTATGATTCTGGCCGGGTCCCCCGGGCGATGAGGATTTCTCCTCCGTCCGAGACTCGCAGTTTTGCCCCAGATTCGAGAAAATTTCTGACTTGCGCTTCTGCTGTGGGATAGGCCTCAAACCAGTTTCCACGCAAGCCCTTAATTATGTCAGTCCAAGCGGCCGACATAGTAAAGACGAAATTAATGAAGGGCAGTCATCCGAGCAGGTTCCCACGCAGGGCGGTGGACGGGAGCAAGGAGGTTTTTAGGCCATCATTTTACTTCATCACTCGCAGCGAAAAGATGGTAAGAAAATCTTTGCAGATCAACTGGGATCCTTAATGACTCCCAGGACAGTCGCGTCCTTAGGTGGCGAGGCTCAAAAGTCTTTCTTTCTTAGCACGCGTAAAATAACGACGCTCTTCTGGAGGTAGTAAGGCAATGCTACGCAGTCGAATATTCGCCCATTTATCTTTATGCGGACCCTGTGCAGTCATGCTGAGTGAAGCGTTGCTTAACCATCGAATATCATCATCATCATCAGCATCATCATAATCACTTCACTAACTCTATAATTTAAGAAGGGGATTTTTTAATATTTGAATAATAATTCATCTTAGTTTGGTTATGACTTATGTTTTTTAGCAAAGTTATTCCTAATAATTCTTTTATAAAGTCAAAAAACAAAATGGTGAAGTTCCGAAAATTTATAAAAATTTAACCATGGCTGCTTTTTTTAAGATTTTAAATTTTAATCTTAGTAGCGAAGCGCAAGCTTCCCCACCCCCCCGTAGGGGAAAATGGCGAAGCCATTGCCTGGCTACCTTATAAAAATAAAGGAATCTTGGTCATGCTACCCGATGCTTTGAAAAATGCCCCCCAGTAAGTTCAATGGTCAGCTGGGGTCAACCATTCTCTATGTAGGCTACTCCGTTCACATGCTGGCCAGATGTTGTGCAAGACTGTTCATGGATTCTGTTATGCACCCTTCCCCGTGTCAGGCTTCAAGGTTAGGTGTGTGGGTTCCCTTATCCCTCCTTTCTGTGCCCGGTATTTTGTCAATACCCAAGTTAATTGCCACTCTCTTTCACCGAATGATTCTTCGGCTTAGCCGAGTGGTAACAACGCAAATTTAAGTCACAGCGATTGTGGCAATTCGGCAGATGGAGTTTGTCAGTTTAACGATGGCTGCTGTTATGTATCTGATATAAAAACAAGTTTAATATCTTAACTTTTGTATTTCTAAAGAATGAGAAGTTGAGGGTACCATGGAGGAAGATTTAGTTAAATAAAGGAAGATAGATATCTTTCAGCACACTCCTCGGTATTGGTTTTCTATCAACACTTAAATTGAGCACCGTCAGCCCCAACCTCCTATTTTCGCGCCATATTTGAGACTTGGCGCGAACTTATTAAAGCTAAGATTCGAATTTCCTTGAAAAAGGCGCCTCTAGTCACGTTTTCCTCAGCTTCCGTTATTTTAGAATGTACAGTGAGTCACTACACCTCTGAATTTTATCCATTATTCCTGGAATATTTATTAAATAATGAAATAAATCATAAATTGAAGATGTAGTATTAATAATGGAGGATAAAATAAATAAAAATAATTTAAGGTAATTGCACATACGAGATGAGAAAAGCGGCAGTTGTCCCCAATTAACAATAGTAGATTGACGATAATCAACTCCTATAAATCTCAAAAAGATATTCTAGGCCAAATAATGAGCCAGAAACGCTGTTTTGAAACATTTGATATAAATTCATTTTTTTAATAATGTAAACCAAACTATTTAAATAATCATTAACAATGTTTCTCTGATCCACAGATATTTCATTTAGGAAATTGGACGGATTAACAAACCTTTTTTTGAAATGCATTCATCTCTTCTACCGGCCAGTCTGAATAGTCTGATGCGGTATATTCGGAAGGGGGGGGGGCACTAGTTTTCGAGTTAGTAGCATTTGAAAATAGTATTTTCGAATAAATAAAACTAAAACTATTATTTACCCTTGCTAGAACATCATAGGCCTGAGGGGTGGGGGGAGGGTAGTTTCATTACCTCGGCTCAAGAAATGCCTACAGGGTGAAACTCCCCCCTCCCCCCCCCCCAAAAGGGTCAAAGTTATAGATAGGCTTCGTTTTAAATTCGACAAAAAAAATTAAGAAATGAAGCCTATCCAAATCTGGAGCGTATTTTGGGGTGGGGGTGGAGATGGGGATGATTGGATTAAGCAGTTTCAGGTCAACCGACTCCTGAAAAGCTCGAATCCTTGGGGCTTATTTTTATTTAAACTTTGTGGGGCGGGAAGAAGAGCCATAGCGTCTGTATTTGGGTGAGGAAGAACCGCCATAGCGTCTGTATTTGGGTGAGGAAGAACCGCCCTAGCGTCTGTATTTGGGTGAGGAAGAACCGCCCTAGCGTCTGTATTTGGGTGAGGAAGAAGAGCCCTAGCGTCTGTATTTGGGTGAGGAAGAACCGCCCTAGCGTCTGTATTTGGGTGAGGAAGAACCGCCCTAGCGTCTGTATTTGGGTGAGGAAGAAGAGCCCTAGCGTCTGTATTTGGGTGAGGAAGAACCGCCCTAGCGTCTGTATTTGGGTGAGGAAGAAGAGCCCTAGCGTCTGTATTTGGGTGAGGAAGAACCGCCCTAGCGTCTGTATTTGGGTGAGGAAGAAGAGCCCTAGCGTCTTTATTTGGGTGAGGAAGAACCGCCCTAGCGTCTGTATTTGGGTGAGGAAGAAGAGCCATAGCGTCTGTATTTGGGCGAGGAAGAACCGCCCTAGCGTCTGTATTTGGGTGAGGAAGAACCGCCCTAGCGTCTGTATTTGGGTGAGGAAGAACCGCCCTAGCGTCTGTATTTGGGTGAGGAAGAACCGCCCTAGCGTCTGTATTTGGGTGAGGAAGAACCGCCCTAGCGTCTGTATTTGGGTGAGGAAGAACCGCCCTAGCATCTGTATTTGGGTGAGGAAGAAGAGCCCTAGCATCTGTATTTGGGTGAGGAAGAACCGCCCTAGCGTCTGTATTTGGGTGAGGAAGAAGAGCCCTAGCGTCTGTATTTGGGTGAGGAAGAACCGCCCTAGCGTCTGTATTTGGGTGAGGAAGAAGAGCCCTAGCGTCTCTATTTGGGTGAGGAAGAAGAGCCATAGCGTCTGTATTTGGGCGAGGAAGAACCGCCCTAGCGTCTGTATTTGGGTGAGGAAGAAGAACCCTAGCGTCTCTATTTGGGTGAGGAAGAAGAGCCATAGCGTCTGTATTTGGGCGAGGAAGAACCGCCCTAGCGTCTGTATTTGGGTGAGGAAGAAGAGCCCTAGCGTCTCTATTTGGGTGAGGAAGAAGAGCCATAGCGTCTGTATTTGGGCGAGGAAGAACCGCCCTAGCGTCTGTATTTGGGTGAGGAAGAAGAGCCCTAGCGTCTGTATTTGGGTGAGGAAGAACCGCCCTAGCGTCTGTATTTGGGTGAGGAAGAAGAGCCCTAGCGTCTGTATTTGGGTGAGGAAGAACCGCCCTAGCGTCTGTATTTGGGTGAGGAAGAAGAGCCCTAGCGTCTGTATTTGGGTGAGGAAGAACCGCCCTAGCGTCTGTATTTGGGTGAGGAAGAAGAGCCCTAGCGTCTGTATTTGGGTGAGGAAGAACCGCCCTAGCGTCTGTATTTGGGTGAGAAAGAAGAGCCATAGCGTCTGTATTTGGGTGAGGAAGAACCGCCCTAGCGTCTGTATTTGGGTGAGGAAGAAGAGCCATAGTGTCTGTATTTGGGTGAGGAAGAAGAGCCCTAGCGTCTTTATTTGGGTGAGGAAGAAGAGCCCTAGCGTCTGTATTTGGGTGAAGAAGAAGAGCTCTAGCGTCTGTATTTGGGTGAGGAAGAAGAGCCCTAGCGTCTGTATTTGGGTGAGGAAGAAGAGCCCTAGCGTCTGTATTTGGGTGAGGAAGAACCGCCCTAGCGTCTGTATTTGGGTGAGGAAGAAGAGCCCTAGCGTCTGTATTTGGGTGAGGAAGAACCGCCCTAGCGTCTGTATTTGGGTGAGAAAGAAGAGCCATAGCGTCTGTATTTGGGTGAGGAAGAACCACCCTAGCGTCTGTATTTGGCTGAGGAAGAAGAGCCCTAGCGTCTGTATTTGGGTGAGGAAGAACCGCCCTAGCGTCTGTATTTGGGTGAGGAAGAAGAGCCCTAGCGTCTGTATTTGGGTGAGGAAGAAGAGCCTTAGCGTCTGTATTTGGGTGAGGAAGAAGAGCCCTAGCGTCTGTATTTGGGTGAGGAAGAAGAGCCCTAGCGTCTGTATTTGGGTGAGGAAGAACCGCCCTAGCGTCTGTATTTGGGTGAGGAAGAACCGCCCTAGCGTCTGTATTCGGGTGAGGAAGAAGAGCCATAGCGTCTGTATTTGGGTGAGGAAGAACCGCCCTAGCGTCTGTATTTGGGTGAGGAAGAAGAGCCCTAGCGTCTGTATTTGGGTGAGGAAAAGAGCCCTAGCGTCTGTATTTGGGTGAGGAAGAACCGCCCTAGCGTCTGTATTTAGGTGAGGAAGAAGAGCCCTAGCGTCTGTATTTGGGTGAGGAAGAACCGCCCTAGCGTCTGTATTTGGGTGAGGAAGAAGAGCCCTAGCGTCTGTATTTGGGTGAGGAAGAACCGCCCTAGCGTCTGTATTTGGGTGAGAAAGAAGAGCCATAGCGTCTGTATTTGGGTGAGGAAGAACCGCCCTAGCCTCTGTATTTGGGTGAGGAAGAAGAGCCATAGCGTCTGTATTTGGGTGAGGAAGAAGAGCCCTAGCGTCTTTATTTGGGTGAGGAAGAAGAGCCCTAGCGTCTGTATTTGGGTGAAGAAGAAGAGCTCTAGCGTCTGTATTTGGGTGAGGAAGAAGAGCCCTAGCGTCTGTATTTGGGTGAGGAAGAAGAGCCCTAGCGTCTGTATTTGGGTGAGGAAGAACCGCCCTAGCGTCTGTATTTGGGTGAGGAAGAACCGCCCTAGCGTCTGTATTTGGGTGAGGAAGAACCGCCCTAGCGTCTGTATTTGGGTGAGGAAGAAGAGCCCTAGCGTCTGTATTTGGGTGGGGAAGAAGAGCCCTAGCGTCTGTATTTGGGTGAGGAAGAACCACCCTAGCGTCTGTATTTGGGTGAGGAAGAAGAGCCCTAGCGTCTGTATTTGGGTGAGGAAGAACCGCCCTAGCGTCTGTATTTGGGTGAGGAAGAAGAGCCCTAGCGTCTGTATTTGGGTGAGGAAGAACCGCCCTAGCGTCTGTATTTGGGTGAGGAAGAAGAGCCCTAGCGTCTGTATTTGGGTGAGGAAGAACCGCCCTAGCGTCTGTATTTGGGTGAGGAAGAAGAGCCCTAGCGTCTGTATTTGGGTGAGGAAGAACCGCCCTAGCGTCTGTATTTGGGTGAGGAAGAAGAGCCCTAGCGTCTGTATTTGGGTGAGGAAGAACCGCCCTAGCGTCTGTATTTGGGTGAGGAAGAAGAGCCCTAGCGTCTGTATTTGGGTGAGGAAGAAGAGCCCTAGCGTCTGTATTTGGGTGAGGAAGAAGAGCCCTAGCGTCTGTATTTGGGTGAGGAAGAAGAGCCCTAGCGTCTGTATTTGGGTGAGGAAGAACCGCCCTAGCGTCTGTATTTGGGTGAGGAAGAAGAGCCCTAGCGTCTGTATTTGGGTGAGGAAGAACCGCCCTAGCGTCTGTATTTGGGTGAGGAAGAACCGCCCTAGCGTCTGTATTTGGGTGAGGAAGAAGAGCCCTAGCGTCTGTATTTGGGTGAGGAAGAACCACCCTAGCGTCTGTATTTGGGTGAGGAAGAAGAGCCCTAGCGTCTGTATTTGGGTGAGGAAGAAGAGCCCAAGCGTCTGTATTTGGGTGAGGAAGAAGAGCCCTAGCGTCTGTATTTGGGTTAGGAAGAAGAGCCCTAGCGTCTGTATTTGGGTGAGGAAGAAGAGCCATAGCGTCTGTATTTGGATGAGGAAGAACCGCTCTAACGTCTGTATTTGGGTGAGGAAGAATCGCCCTAGCGTCTGTATTTGGGTGAGGAAGAACCGCCCTAGCGTCTGTATTTGGGTGAGGAAGAAGAGCCCTAGCGTCTGTATTTGTGTGAGGAAGAACCGCCCTAGCGCCTGTATTTGGGTGAGGAAGAAGAGCCCTAGCGTCTGTATTTGGGTGAGGAAGAACCGCCCTAGCGTCTGTATTTGGGTGAGGAAGAAGAGCCCTAGCGTCTGTATTTGGGTGAGGAAGAACCGCCCTAGCGTCTGTATTTGGGTGAGGAAGAAGAGCCCTAGCGTCTGTATTTGGGTGAGGAAGAAGAGCCCTAGCGTCTGTATTTGGGTGAGGAAGAACCGCCCTAGCGTCTGTATTTGGGTGAGGAAGAAGAGCCCTAGCGTCTGTATTTGGGTGAGGAAGAACCGCCCTAGCGTCTGTATTTGGGTGAGGAAGAACCGCCCTAGCGTCTGTATTTGGGTGAGGAAGAAGAGCCCTAGCGTCTGTATTTGGGTGGGGAAGAAGAGCCCTAGCGTCTGTATTTGGGTGAGGAAGAACCACCCTAGCGTCTGTATTTGGGTGAGGAAGAAGAGCCCTAGCGTCTGTATTTGGGTGAGGAAGAACCGCCCTAGCGTCTGTATTTGGGTGAGGAAGAAGAGCCCTAGCGTCTGTATTTGGGTGAGGAAGAACCGCCCTAGCGTCTGTATTTGGGTGAGGAAGAAGAGCCCTAGCGTCTGTATTTGGGTGAGGAAGAACCGCCCTAGCGTCTGTATTTGGCTGAGGAAGAAGAGCCCTAGCGTCTGTATTTGGGTGAGGAAGAACTGCCCTAACGTCTGTATTTGGGTGAGGAAGAAGAGCCCTAGCGTCTGTATTTGGGTGAGGAAGAACCGCCCTAGCGTCTGTATTTGGGTGAGGAAGAACCGCTCTAACGTCTGTATTTGGGTGAGGAAGAACCGCCCTAGCGTCTGTATTTGGGTGAGGAATAATCACCCTAGCGTCTGTATTTGGGTGAGGAAGAACCGCCCTAGCGTCTGTATTTGGGTGAAGAAGAAGAGCCCTAGCGTCTGTATTTGGGTGAGGAAGAAGAGCCCTAGCGTCTGTATTTGGGTGAGGAAGAAGAGCCCTAGCGTCTGTATTTGGGTGAGGAAGAACCGCCCTAGCGTCTGTATTTGGGTGAGGAAGAACTGCCCTAGCGTCTGTATTTGGGTGAGGAAGAAGAGCTCTAGCGTCTGTATTTGGGTGAGGAAGAACCGCCCTAGCGTCTGTATTTGGGTGAGGAAGAAGAGCCCTAGCGTCTGTATTTGGGTGAGAAAGAACCGCCCTAGCGTCTGTATTTGGGTGAGAAAGAAGAGCCCTAGCGTCTGTATTTGGGTGAGGAAGAACCGCCCTAGCGTCTGTATTTGGGTGAGGAAGAAGAGCCCTAGCGTCTGTATTTAGGTGAGAAAGAAGAGCCCTAGCGTCTGTATTTGGGTGAGGAAGAAGAGCCCTAGCGTCTGTATTTGGGTGACGAAGAAGAGCCCTAGCGTCTGTATTTGGGTGAGGAATAACCGCCCTAGCGTCTGTATTTGGGTGAGGAAGAATCGCCCTAGCGTCTGTATTTGGGTGAGGAAGAACCGCCCTAGCGTCTGTATTTGGGTGAGGAAGAAGAGCCCTAGCGTCTGTATTTGGGTGAGGAAGAAGAGCCCTAGCGTCTGTATTTGGGTGAGGAAGAAGAGCCCTAGCGTCTGTATTTGGGTGAGGAAGAAGAGCCCTAGCGTCTGTATTTGGGTGAGGAAGAAGAGCCCTAGCGTCTGTATTTGGGTAAGGAAGAAGAGCCCTAGCGTCTGTATTTGGGTGAGGAAGAACTGCCCTAGCGTCTGTATTTGGGTGAGGAAGAACCGCCCTAGCGTCTGTATTTGGGTGAGGAAGAAGAGCCCTAGCGTCTGTCTTTGGGTGAGGAAGAACCGCCCTAGCGTCTGTATTTGGGTGAAGAAGAAGAGCCCTAGCGTCTGTATTTGGGTGAGGAAGAACCGCCCTAGCGTCTGTATTTGGGTGAGGAAGAAGAGCCATAGCGTCTGTATTTGGGTGAGGAAGAACCGGCCTAGCGTCTGTATTTGGGTGAGGAAGAAGAGCCATAGCGTCTGTATTTGGGTGAGGAAGAAGAGCCCTAGCGTCTTTATTTGGGTGAGGAAGAAGAGCCCTAGCGTCTGTATTTGGGTGAGGAAGAACCGCCCCAGCGTCTGTATTTGGGTGAGGAAGAACCGCCCTAGCGTCTGTATTTGGGTGAGGAAGAACCGCCCTAGCGTCTGTATTTGGGTGAGGAAGAAGAGCCATAGCGTCTGTATTTGGGTGAGGAAGAACCGCTCTAACGTCTGTATTTGGGTGAGGAAGAATCGCCCTAGCGTCTGTATTTGGGTGAGGAATAACCACCCTAGCGTCTGTATTTGGGTGAGGAAGAAGAGCCCTAGCGTCTGTATTTGGGTGAGGAAGAAGAGCCCAAGCGTCTGTATTTGGGTGAGGAAGAAGAGCCCTAGCGTCTGTATTTGGGTGAGGAAGAACCGCCCTAGCGTCTGTATTTGGGTGAGGAAGAAGAGCCATAGCGTCTGTATTTGGGTGAGGAAGAACCGGCCTAGCGTCTGTATTTGGGTGAGGAAGAAGAGCCATAGCGTCTGTATTTGGGTGAGGAAGAAGAGCCCTAGCGTCTTTATTTGGGTGAGGAAGAAGAGCCCTAGCGTCTGTATTTGGGTGAGGAAGAACCGCCCCAGCGTCTGTATTTGGGTGAGGAAGAACCGCCCTAGCGTCTGTATTTGGGTGAGGAAGAACCGGCCTAGCATCTGTATTTGGGTGAGGAAGAAGAGCCCTAGCGTCTGTATTTGGGTGAGGAAGAAGAGCCCAAGCGTCTGTATTTGGGTGAGGAAGAAGAGCCCTAGCGTCTGTATTTGGGTGAGGAAGAACCGCCCTAGCGTCTGTATTTGGGTGAGGAAGAAGAGCCATAGCGTCTGTATTTGGGTGAGGAAGAACCGCTCTAACGTCTGTATTTGGGTGAGGAAGAATCGCCCTAGCGTCTGTATTTGGGTGAGGAAGAACCGCCCTAGCGTCTGTATTTGGGTGAGGAAGAACCGCCTTAGCGTCTGTATTTGGGTAAGGAAGAAGAGCCATAGCGTCTCTATTTGGGTGAGGAAGAAGAGCCCTAGCGTCTGTATTTGGGTGAGGAAGAACCCCTCCGCCCCCCTCCCCGAGTGATACCCTACTCTGAGCATTGAAAAGCCGAAAGAGACTATTTTTGATGTTCCGCAAATGGTGGATTTCATGAAAGAACCACGTTTAAAAGATTCATTGGACACCATTGAGGCACGTGTGTCGACGTCGCTTATACTGGTGGTAAAAAAAAAATAAATCATGAGAAATATAAGGCCTATAAGTATTGGTAAACTAGTGGAAAATAAGATGTGCTCTTCTGTTTGTCAACGTGGCTGTAAAGGGCGCATCTCATTTGCCCAAATTGGATGCCATGGTATTTAGTTGTCCTCAACCCAAACATGCTTAGTTACCTTCGTGGTAGCTGTAAAACAAAGCTAGCGAGTTGTTCTTGTGTGTGTGTTTACGTATGTGTATGGGAGTAAGTAGTTGTATATGGGTTAGGGAATATTAAAGAGGTCGGTGCATTAATTACATTATAAACACCGCGTTTCTTTTGTATTCTCCAAATTCCTTCAGTTGTTAATTTAATTAAATTTCTTCTAATACTTCCTCTTTCGCCCTATTCTTGAACGCACCGTGAGATGCGCAGATGTGCAACATAGCAACAATCATGAAAACAGACGAAATTATTATTTTTTTAATTATTTGTTGTTTTTAAGTTTTCGTCTTAACAACCCAATCACCGTAGATAAATTGAATTAGTTACAAGGAAAGAAATAAACGTCAAATCCCTCATGGACTAGTCCAAGATATTCCTGTAAATTGTAGTACCTAGTAAAACTAGTTTCATTATTATCGGTAATCACTGGAGCGCCTTATCCAAAAGCGAAATATTGTATGTATATTTTTCCAACATATTTTTCGACGTATTTACGCGAGTACTTTTCACATGATATCGCATTCGATTATACGAATTAAACACATCGTAGGAGTACTAATTATAACATGAATTATATTAATGGAGTTTCTTTTTGCCTATCCCTTCCAACCATTTTCACAAGTCGGACTTTTGGTAATTGACGACCATTTAAAAAACTTGTAAACGGTTATTAGTTTCCCTCGGGGTCTTCTTGTCTTCAATGAAAATAAGCCGGGTCTATTAAGCCAGTGCCATAAATTTTGTGCCTAAGTCCTGATATTAATTTAATCGCCCTAGCAATTACTTTCTCCAGCTTCTAGAAGTCTTTCCTAGGGAAAAGTGACCACACATATGCAGAATATTCAAAATGTGTCCTCACAAATACAAATTAATTAGAATTGATGAAGTAATCCATTATTTATATCGCTTTCTTTTATATACATTGTTTACGTGACTCATGACAATAACTCCAAGTTACTCCTTGTTCTCTGATGTAACCTTAACTTATCGTCTTGTAGTGAGTAGTACTCTCTCTGGTTTCTGTACCATATATGCATTTATTTGCGCTGATCTGCAATATTTGCCAGGTCTCAGATCATTTACCTATTATTTTCAGGTCCAAGCGGAGTTTAGCTGTAGATACAGAATTAGCTACGCAAGCTCCTACTTTGTTATTGTTCGTGAACTTCGAAAAAGTGATAAGAATTCCTTCATTTCTGTCCTTAATATATATGCAGGGTACGGACGGTATTCGTTCGCAATTTTCACCTGATAATATTTCGCTTTATTTATAATTGTTCATTTACCTTTCAGGATTCAAATAAAACACTTCGAGGTTTAGATAGATATCCAAACCTAAAAAGTTATTTATTAAATACAACACCACCCTTCCGTCGTCAGCTCCTGGGAAACGGCTCTTCTCTTTAGGAGGATTGACCTTATCTCCAAAACGGAGTTCTCTATCTGACGAGACATTTCAGCAACTGATATTACTTAAATGCAATGCTGATATAAATAGCTAACTGAGATTTCATTCTATGGAACTTTCTATTTTCTTTGTAGTACCTAACTCCAATTGTCATCAAATCCTACATTAGTAATTATAAAATACAATTTCATTTTTATGGATATTCTTTTGTCGCGATACCAATGGTCCTTATCGATTGTCATTATATATCATTTATTTGAAATGTATTTAAAAATGTATCTAAATACATTTAATGTATTTAGTATTTAAATACAAAATACATTTTCATAATGTATTTAGTATCTAAATCCATTTTGCTCATGTATTTAATATTTAGTATTTAATTACTTTAAATGTATTTAGTGCCCACCTCGGATTGTCAGTATGTTAGCTTAGCTTAGCTTAGGCTGTGAAGATTGGCAGGTCTGCCGATACTGGGGTAATTTGACCTGGATAATTTTGTATGTATCAAGTAGGTTAGCCTTGGGCTGGGATGGGGTTTTTTGTTACATGGTTACTCACAGGTAATCATGTAGGTAGCCTAGTAGGTATTTTTTTGTCGCTGTTTGTTGGGATCGGTCGCGTTGTACTTTGATAAATGTATATTAGTATTTTGCGCGTTTTGTTTGTTTTTGTATAGTTGATTTATGCTTAGGCGATGTCAATCACTTTGATTGACGCTTAAACTCGATTTGATTTTTTTGTGATTATTTTAGTTTTATTTGTGCTTTTTGTTATATTGATTAGTGCAGAATTTTATATGACACTCGTTGTCACATGTATTTTGTGCTGTGTATAATTTTTGTATAACATTCATGACTTTAACATTGTTGTGAAAATGAAAATGTGGGTTTCGTTTACTGTGTAACATATATATATGTATGTTGATTGCATCGTATAAATTTATGATTTTTGTTATTGTAAATTTCAATTTACTCTATGTAGTATTCTCTTTGTTTTTGGGTGATTCATGTGGGATCATTTCCTCTTCGCGATGACGTCAGAGAAAGATTTGGAGCATCCTAAGAGGAGGCGCGCGGGTTTAGATCACGCGTTACTGTTCAAATAAATCAGCTTTCGACCGTTTTGGTCGATCAGTTGACTTCAGAGTTGGTTGAGCCCAGCAAAGGTTCTATTTGAACTTCGTGTAAAGTTTGAAATAAACTTGTCAAAAGAAAAGAAAGGAAGGTTCCTTCTCCCAGTCCGGGACAGGAGTCCGGCTCTAACAAGAATTGGGACAGAAATCCCAGGCAGGAAAAACATAGGTGAGGACAGGAATGGTTTCAGGTTTGACAGAAGAGCGGAAGACAACATGTTCGTGGTGAATGAAATGATTGAAAGGAAGGTGAAAGATGGTAGTAAGCTGTATCTAAGTTTTCTAGACATAGAGAAGCCATATGATAGAGTAAACAGGGAGGTTTTGTGTAGAGTGTTGGAGAAGGTAGGACTTAGTCAGAAGATAGTTAACACTGTAAAGAGCATGTATGTAGATACTAGAGCAAAATATAGACTAGGAGATATAGAAAAAGGATGGGTGAGGAGTGTGAGATGCGTTAAGCAAGGGTGTATCCTCTCAACCACACTGTTTAGCATGTACACAGAGGAGTTAGCTGCTAGGGTAAGGAGGTTGAATGTGGGAGCAAGCGTTGGGAATGAAAAGATATGCCTATTGATGTACGCAAATGATGTGATTGTGATGAGTGAGACAGCAGAAGAGTTACAAAGGTTGTTAGATGTTGTAAATGAATATGGCAGAGATTTTAGAGTTAGTTTCAGCAAGGAGAAAAGCCAGGTGCTGGCAGTAAATAGGTCGGAGAATGACAGGTATGCCACATGGAAAATCGGAGAAAATGTATGAAAGAAGATTGAAGAATACAAGTACTTAGGAGTGTGGATAAGCTCAAAAGGCAGTGAGAAAATGAAGAATGAGAAGATTAGTATGACTAACCAGTGATGGGGGGAATGGGCAGTGCAGCTTGGATTAGGGCTAGTAAGATGATGTGGTGAGAGAAGTATGGAAGAGTGTGGCGGTGCGAAGTATTATGTATGGTATGGATGTAATAGCTTGGAAGGAGAAGGAAATAAACAAGCTAGAGACTGGGCAAAATAGGGTAGGAAGAATAGCCCTTAACGCACCTAGGTATGCAGCGATTGAAGGTGTGAGAGGCGACATGAGGTGGAGTACTTTTAGAAGAAGGTGTATGAAAGCGTCTTTGAGATATAAGATTAGACTGGAGCGAATGGAGGATACAAGATTGGCACGAAAGGTTTATTTGTGGAATGAGAACAGTAGAAGGTGGAATAAGAAGATGATAAATGTGTGTGGATTAGTAGCAAACTTTAGTTTGTGTGGGATAGTTGCAGAAATGGAGCTTATATACAGGGTGTCCCAGAAAAAAAAGTTAACCGTACTTTGAATTAGTATAACTCAAAAACTATTGGAGGCTTTTTGGTCCTGTAAAAAGTGTTTTATTTACCAACTATTTATCTGTCGATTCTATAAATTTCATTAAATTTACTTTTATGATTTTGATACACTAATGGGTTTAGTGGAGGCTATCAAAAATATGTTTGCGCAAGGAAGTAAAATAATGAAGTGAAGCCTAGGTAGGCTAGGCCACCGTGCACTTTCAAGAGAAGCGTAGGGAGCCATTTTCTCAGGCTTAATGTTGCCATTTGAGCTATTTTATAATTTATCTAAATATCGTTTGGTAAGTTGGTCAAGAACTTGGGAAGGAAACAAATTGAATTGACAAAACTTTCTAGGGTAAATGAGTTCTTGGTGGAACACCCCGTAAGGGGCGCGGTGATTTGCCATCCTGGCCGCCATGCTGATGGGATCCAGCGCTCCGTCCGGCCCCAGCTTAGCCTCCCTTCCTGATAGCCTGTACTTCTCCCCTACTTCGTCGCTTTTCATAAGACCTCTCCCAAAGCTTTCTCTGGTCAGCCTCTAATTCCACAGGGTAGATTCTAACCTTATTCTCAGCCAACCGTCCTGGAACGGGACAGAGGGGGGAGGGGACAATGTTCCCTAACCCGTAAGCTCTTGTCTGGGGTGGTTGGTTTTTAACAACCTGCTTCATCCCAACCCATACCTTCCTCACATCCCCTTTTCCTCTCCTCTTCAAAATCTATCTTTTTTACGCCGTGTTCAAGGTAGAGCCACCATGCCGATGGACTGCCAGGCCACCAGGCGGGAGGGGTGGTCCCAAATGGCGGCGACTGGCTCGGCCGGGCCTGTCCAGCGCTCCGTCAAGCCCCAGCTTAGCCTCTCTTCCTTCCTTCAAAATACTTGTTTCCTCTCTTTTCACACAACCTCTCCCACAACTTTCTCTGGTCAGCCTCTAATTTCACAGGGTAGATGCTGACCTTCCTTTCAGCCAACCGTCCCGCATCGGGGCTGAGGGGGTGGGGGACAATGTTCCCTAACCCCTGAGCTCCGGTCTGGGGTGGCTGGTTTTTAACTACCTGCTTCATCTCCACCCATACCTCCCTCACATCCCTTTTCCTCTCGTCTTCAAAATCTATCATTTATACGCCGTGTCTAAGGTGGAGCCGCCATGCCGATGGACTGCCAGGCCACCAGGCGGGAGGGGTGGTCCCAAATGGCGGCGCCTGGCTCTGCCGGGCTTGTAAGCACCTCTCGCAGTGCAGGCAACTGCAAGAGGTGATGAGCTATTGCGTCCCGTGGCAAAAATAGGGTCACCATGCCCATGGATGAATTTTCAAAACACCAAACCCCTTTAACTCCCCCTTGCTCATCGACGGAGCCGCCCTCGGGCAGCTCCAGCAAAAAGGTGGAGGTCCCCCCCCCTGTGCTTGCACAGGGGACCCTCCATATTTCTCTAACCGGAGAGGAGGCTTACTCCTCTCCTTCGCCTACGGGTGTAGGGGACTCCCCCTCACCCCCTTCTCTGGAGGTGCTTTCGGGCACCTCCCTTTTCCCAGCGGCAGTCCCCTCTTTTCTTTCCAAGAGGACTGCCAAGAAAGCCAGCAGGCAGCCCTTATCTAGCCGCTCCCCATCAAAGCGGCTCGGTAGGGCAAACCCCCTTAGGGGGGAGAGGGAAGCCAGGCCCCTTCGGTCGCTTCCCTCAAAAGACCTGCTGGCAAGAATTTTAAACCTTGCTGGGGTCAAGGCCTGTGCCTCCCCACACAAGACTGGCGACACTGCCAAGGGGACCTGCGATGTCCTGGGAGGGGATGGCCAACTGGAGGCCCCTCCTGTGATAAACATGGTCCTTGAGGAGACCCAGCCTCAGACGGTAGGGCCTTCCATGGGGGGGGAATTCGGGCTCGGCGCCAAGCACCGAACCCGAATCCGCCCCTATGCAAGGTCCTCCTCAAATGGCTGAGGGCTCCGAGGCAGTAAAAGGAGGGGAGGGATCTCCTCCGACAGGTGCCCCTACGACAACCAGGACCTTCTCCATTTCGGAGAGGGACCTGGCTGAGGCCGGTCCATCTGGCCTGGGGGCTTCTGCCGGCGGAGGTGAAAAGCGGGTTCATTCCCCGCCCTCCTCTCCAAAAACGAAAAAGACAAAGAAGACTAAAAAGACGAAAAAGAATCGGGGCTCCTCTCCATCCGCGGGGGCTGCGGGGACGGATGGGTCTGCTGCCACTTTGGTAGGCGACCAAGCCAAGATCGGCACATCCGGCCCCTCTACCCCCTCGTGTGCGGAACCCTGACCAAGACTAACACCAAGAGTGCACAGGGCGGAGCCTCGATGACATCGGGGCCCCTCATTCAGAGGTTACCTGGCGTTTTCGAGCCCGCTGGCTTCAAACGCTTCCTCGTTATTCGCTCCACTGATGGCACCATGTTGTCCAAGGGCAACATGATCTATCAGAGGAGAGGATTAGCTAGTGCAATTGGTAGAGAGCCGAAGGTGACCCGTTTCTCGGACGGTAGCCTTCTGGCGAATGCGGCGAATCCCGCCGAGGCGGCCAAGATAAGTGCTCTTCGGACACTTCATGGCACCCCGGTGAGTGTGATGCCGCACTCTAGCATGAACTTTGTGAAAGGAAGAGTTTATGCGAGGGAACTCGTTGACTACTCCATTGAGGACATCACCCTAGAGCTGGCCGACCATGGGGCGGTCAAGGTCGAACGTGTGATGAGAAAACAGGGAGGGGCTTCGAGACCCACCCCTACACTCTTCGTCACGTTCGAAAGTGACAAGCTCCCTGAGTCGGTGCGTGCCGGTTGGTACCGCTACCGCGTGAAGGCATTCGTGCCACTGCCGCGGCGGTGCTATTACTGTCACCGCTTCGGCCATACGAATCGCTCATGTAGACGTGCAAAGTCGGGGTCACCCGAAGTCTGTGTAAATTGCTCCAAGGTCGCACACGATAAGTCCAAATCGTGTGTGGCCAAGTGTGTCAATTGCGGAGAGCCGCACCCTGCTTCTTCGAAGCAATGTGGTGCATATCTCATGAAGAAAGAAATCCTGGCCGTTCAGGCCAAGGATAGACTCTCATTCCGCGAGGCTAAGGACTTGGTCCTGGCGCGCCCAGCTCTGCCTGGGACGTCATATGCCTCAGTAGTTCGAAAGGCACCCTCTGCTCCTCGCCCATCCAGGCCAACGAGCACGGTTGTTTCCGCGCCCATTCGGAGCCTTTCTGCGGGCTCTACCCAACCCGGGCGCTCCCCTGGTAGAGCTGGCGGCAAAAAGGGTTCATACCCAGCCCCGGCTAAAACCAGGGCTCCCCCCTCTTCCCCCAGCGTGACCGTTTCCCGCAAGGCGAAACGGCCACGCGCCTCCGCCGATTCGTTAGACTCACAGGAGGCAACACCCCTGAAGATGGTCGCTAGGCCATCTTCAGGGGTTCCTAAAGCTGTCCCCCGAAAGGAGGACAGCAACAAAGGAGCTTCGGCTCCTTCGCCCACGCCCCGAGGTGGAGCGAGTGGCTCGGAGACGGTGGTTCCTCGAAAAGAGGCCCCCCCGCCTCCGAAGCCGCAGCGCCCGCCAAAGGTTTCGAGGCGGAGGGAGGAAAAGACTCGCATGGCGAGCCCAACCTCCCCCAATAAGTCCTCGAAGGCGACAGCGCCTCCAGCGCTTTGTCCGGCCAACAGCGCCCGGGGTTCTGCCCCCGGGAAGCGTACGGCCATTCCCGTGAGGGTCTTCAATTCGAGGAGGCCCCCCGCGTCTCCTCCGAGCTAGGCCTGGAGGGCATATTCCTTCAATGGAATTGCCGTGGACTCCGGGCCAACTGGGAGGAGCTGCGGAGGCTCGCCTCGTCCCGTTTCCCGTTAGCAATTTTTTTTCAGGAGACCATGTTAGGCGCGTGCCCCCTGCCTGCCCTCCCGGGGTATAAGGGTCTTGCGACCCCACCACCGCGGGATGGCCGGGCTGGGGGATGCGCGGTTTACACCCGGCATGATGTCTCCGTTCTTCCTTTCTCTTTAGATACCTCCTTTCAGGCAGTGGCTGTGCAGCTGCACCTGGATAGGAGGTATACTATCATTTCTGCGTACATTCCACCGTCAGCTGACTTCGACGCGGGGGACTTCCACCTCGTCGTGGCACGTTTGCCGAGGCCCTATCTCTTGCTTGGAGATCTGAATGGCAGGCATCCTCTCTGGGGAGATTACTCCATAAATCCCAGGGAACAAGTCCCTGCCGATCTGATCGAAGAGCTTGAGATGGGTGTCCTAAACGTGGATGAGTTTACGCATCACTGTCCGAGAACCGCTTCATTTTCTTGCCTTGACCTATCTTTGTGCTCTTCGGATGCACAGCCTGATTTTGATTGTGGGGTGGTCGATGACCTCCATGGTAGTGATCACTTTCCCATTCAAATATCCTTTTCAGGGCAACTGCCGCCTGAGAGACCACCTCGGTGGTGCTTGGCGCGGGCGCGGTGGCCTGCATTTCATGAAATGACTGAATTCTCTATCTCAGTCGGTAGATGAGGCCGTTGAGTTCTTCTCCGGCAACCTCATCACCGTAAGCCTGACTACTATTCCTAGGACGTCTGGCCGTTATTCACGCCGACCACTCCCATGGTGGTCGGCCGAGTGTGAGACGGCCCTCAAACAGAAGCGTTATGCCTACATGCGCTATAAGCGCCGCCCGAACGATTACACTGTCGCTGAATTTCGTCGGGCTAGGGCTAGGTTCCGGTATATTTCGAAGCACGCCCGCCGCTCTTCTTGGCGGGCATACGTGTCTTCACTTAACTGGAAGACCCCTTTAGCTGAGGTGTGGAAGCGAGTCAAAAAGATTCGGGGTAAGTTCTCGCAGGACCCCCCTCCCGTTCTCCAGGAGAATGGGACCGCAATCTCGGACCCCGCGTCCGTGGCGGAATCCTTAGCGACCGCTTTTTCCGCATTCTCTAGCCGTGATGCTGCTCCGCCAGCATTCAATGCACGTCGTGATGTCGCGGAAGGCCGCCGGCTGGACTTTACCTCCAGAGGCGGAGAACCCTTCAACGACAAGTTTACTGTGAGTGAGTTGCGTTCCGCTCTCGCTTCGTGCGCGGACACCGCCCATGGTCCGGACGATGTCCCGTACGCCATGCTTCGACACCTGGGTGAGCGAGGCATGGCCTTTCTGTTAGATTTGTTCAACAGGATCTGGGTAGAGGGTCTTCTCCCAGACTCCTGGCGAATCGCTACTGTGCTCGCCTTTCGCAAGCCGGGGAGAGATCACTCTACTCCGACCGGTTTCCGCCCAATCTCTCTAACCTCTTGCGTGTGCAAGTTGATGGAGAAATTGGTAAATGTTAGATTAGCCTATTTCCTGGACAGCGGAGGACATCTGTCTTCTGCACAGTGCGGCTTCCGTAAGTTCCACTCCACGTCGGATGCTCTGCTCCGACTGGAAAATGCCGTCTGCGAGGCTTTCCTTCGTAGACAGCACTACGCCACGGTGTTTTTTGATCTGGAGAAGGCCTATGATACCGCATGGCGATACGGTATCATGGAGACTCTCCACACGATGGGGGCGAGGGGACGCCTCCCAATGTTTATATCTCAATCTTTGCGAGATCGTCGATTCCGCGTACGGGTGGGGGGATCCCTCTCCGGCCCAAAGGAGCAGGAAGAGGGTGTCCCGCAGGGAAGTGTCCTCAGTGTCACACTGTTTGCCTTGAGCATCAACGGCATCACCTCGGTGCTGCCGGAAGATGTTCTCGCTACGCTCTACGTGGACGACCTTTCGATCTCTTTTGGCGCGGCCCAGATGCCAACTCTGGAGCGTCGACTCCAACAGGCATTGAACCGCGTCTCTCGCTATGCCGAAGCGCACAGGTTTCGGTTTTCTTTGGCCAAGACTAAGGTGGTGCACTTCTGCCGCCATCCACGGCTTCACCCCGACCCAGATTTATTTCTTAATGGGGTGCGCCTGGATGTGGTTGAGTCGCACCGTTTCCTTGGTCTTGTATTCGACCGACGCCTCACCTGGGAGGCTCATATTCGCAGCCTTAGGGTCTCTTGTACCCGCGCCATGGACATTCTCCGTTCCGTGACGTTCAGCGCTTGGGGCGCTGATAGGACTACCGCCTTACTTTTTTATCGATCCTTTGTTCGCTCGAAGCTCGACTACGGATGCGAGTTTTATGCATCCGCAGCCGAGCGTTTATTGCGGAAGGTGGATTCGATCCACCACACCGGCCTTCGCCTTGCGACCAGTGCCTTCCGCACTTCCCCCATTGAGAGCCTGTTGGTCGATGCTAGGGACATGCCACTCGCTCTGCGCCGTGTGCAGTGCATCACTCGCCTGTACGCCCGAGCCCGGCGCCTCCCTCAGTCGCCAACAGCTCTCACTGCATCCGCAGCTGATCTCGATGGTGCCTATGCCGCCAAGAGACGCCAGTCATACCCTAAGCCCTTTGGGTTTAGGGCCAGGAAACTCCTTCGAGAGGTAGATATAGCTCTCGGGCCGGTGGCGCCCCTGGTTCGTCCCAGGACGCCACCCTGGAGGGTACCACATTTGGCTATTTGTCGCCACGCCTCTGCTCCCAAAGCTTGTACTGCGCCGGGAGTATTGCGTTCGACCTTTTTGGAGCACACATCGTGTCACGCTGGTAGCGTGCCAGTGTATACGGATGGCTCCAAGTCCCAAGAGGGGGTCGGCTTCCACACCGTATCCCCTCTGTTTGAAGTCAGCGGGGCTCTACCAGGCGCTGCGTCTGTCTTCACGGCCGAGCTGGTGGCAATACACCACTCGGTACGGGAGATTACGCGACGTGCCCGGTTCGGAGACCGGATTGTGATCTATAGCGACTCACAAAGCGCTCTGAGTGCTCTCGGAGCATTGGAATCTCCGCATCCCCTGGTTCGCGATATCCGTGACGCCACGGTTTTGGCGAGCCGGGCAGATGTCGAGATTATCTTCTGCTGGGTTCCTGGACATGTAGGAATTGCGGGGAATGAGCGCGCCGATGAGGGCGCCAAAGAGTCCGAGAGGACTCTGCGACCGGACCAGCATTTCGCTCTTCCTCACACCGACTACATGGCAGGAATACGGGCAGCTCTTCGGACTGCTTGGCAAAGAAGATGGGAGACGGTCGAAGGGAACTTAAAGTTGCGTGCCATTGCGCCGCGACTGTTCCCATGGACCTATCCCCCAATGCCGCGGCGGCTTCAGGTTGCTTTCTGTCGTCTCCGAATCGGACACACTCGTGTGACGCATCGCTATCTGATGGAGCGCTCGCCTGTGCCCTATTGCAACGACTGCGTCGTCCCCCAGACTGTTCGGCACATTCTTGTCGAATGTCCCAGTCTGGGTGATCTTCGCGCACGATACCTGTCCCAGTACCGGGATGGGCGGGGTCGCTACCGCCTGTCCCTTGTGCTCGGGACAGATTCGTGCACATTGACTTGTGGACTTGTTGACTTCTTGGGGGAGGCCGGCCTTCTCCCTATTATTTAAGCAAGGTTTGTTTGTTTTTTTGTTTTGTTTTGTTGTTTTTTTTTGCATGTTTTTTTGTTTTGTTTTTTGTTTGTTTTTTTCCTTTAGTTGCACGCTCCTGCGCATGGGGGACCTCTCCCCGACGCACCAGCTTGCTTCCTTTCCCCCTTTTGGGGTGTTGTTTATTTTCTCTCTTTAATTTTATTTTAAAGTAGCCTAGAACTAGGCCAGTTTTAATACGGCGACTAATGCCCAAGTAGGCAGTCGCCAGATGAGCTCTTAAAAAAAAAAAAAAAATAAAAAATTTTGGTCGATGCTGGGGAGATGCCACTTGCTCTGCGCCGCGTGCAGTGCATCACTCGCCTGTACGCGCAAGCCCGGCGCCTCCCTCAGTCGCCAACAGCTCTCACTGTATCCGCAGCTCATCTTGATGGTGCCTATGCCGCCGAGAGACGCCAGTCATACCCTAAGACCTTTGGGTTTAGGGCCAGGAAACTTCTTCGAGAGGTAGATATAGCTCTCGGGCCGGTGGCGCCCCTGGTTCTGCCCAGGACGCCACCCTGGAGGGTACCACATTTGGCTATTTGTCGCCACGCCTCTGCTCCCAAAGCTTGTACTGCGCCGGGAATATTGCGTTCGACCTTTTTGGAGCACACATCGTGTCATGCTGGTACCGTGCCAGTGTATACGGATGGCTCCAAGTCCCAAGAGGGGGTCGGCTTCCACGCCGTATCCCCTCTGTTTGAAGTCAGCGGGGCTCTACCAGGCGCTGCGTCTGTCTTCACGGCCGAGCTGGTGGCAATACACCACTCGGTACGGGAGATTACGCGACGTGCCCGGTTCGGAGACCGGATTGTGATCTATAGCGACTCACAAAGCGCCCTGAGTGCTCTCGGGGCATTGGAATCTCCGCATCCCCTGGTTCGCGATATCCGTGACGCCACGGTTTTGGCGAGCCGGGCAGATGTCGAGATTATCTTCTGCTGGGTTCCTGGACATGTAGGAATTGCGGGGAATGAGGCCGCCGATGAGGGCGCCAAAGAGTCCGCGAGGACTCTGCGACCGGACCAGCGTTTCGCTCTTCCTTACACCGACTACATGGCAGGAATACGGGCAGCTCTTCGGACTGCTTGGCAAAGAAGATGGGAGACGGTCGAGGGGAACTTAAAGTTGCGTGCCATTGCGCCGCGACTGTTCCCATGGACCTATCCCCCAATGCCGCGGCGGCTTCAGGTTGCTTTCTGTCGTCTTCGAATCGGACACACTCGTGTGACGCATCGCTATTTGATGGAGCGCTCGCCTGCGCCCTATTGCAACGACTGCGTCGTCCCCCAGACTGTTCGGCACATTCTTGTCGAATGTACAGTCTGGGTGATCTTCGCGCACGATACCTGTCCCGGTACCGGGATGGGCGGGGTCGCTACTGCCTGTCCCTTGTACTCGGGACGAGTGCGTGCACCATGACTAGTGGACTTATTGACTTTTTGGGAGAGGCTGGCCTTCTCCCTTTCATTTAACCCGGTTTAATTGTTGTTGTTGTTGTTGTTTTTGTTATTGCTTTTTTATTGTTATTGTTATTTCTTTTTATTGTTTCCTGTTTATTTTTCAAAGTAGCCTAGAACTAGGCTGTTTGTTTACGGCGACTAATGCCTAAGTCGGCAGTCGCCAGATAGCCCCTTAATTAAAAAAAAAAAAAAAATTCGGGCACCTCCCTTTTTCCCGCGGCAGTCCCCTCTTTTCTTTCGAAGGGGACTGCCAAGAAAGCCAGAGGGCAGCCCATTGCTGACCGCCCCTCGTGTAAGCGGCTCGGTAGGGCAAACCCCCTTAGAGAGGAGAGGGAAGCAAGGCCCCTTCGGTCGCTTTCCTCAATAGACCTGCTGGCAAGAATATTGAACCTTGCCGGGGTCAAGGCCTGTGCCTCCCCACCGAAGACTAAAGACAATACAACCAACGGGACCTGCGATGTCTTGGGAGGGGATGGCCAACTGGAGGTCCCTCCTTTGAAAGACATGGTTCTTCAGGAACCCCATCCTCAGACGGTATAGCCTCCTATGGGCGAGAATTCGGGCTCGACGCCAAACACCGAACCCGAATCCGCCCCTATACAAGGTCCTCCTCAAACGGATGGAGTCTGTGAGGCAGTACAAGGAGGAGAGGGATCTCCTCCGACAGGGGCCCTTAAGACTACCAGGACCTTTTCCATTTCAGAGAAGGACCTGGCTGAGGCCGCTCCATCTGGCCTGGGGACTTCTGCCGGCGGAGGCGAAAGCGGGTTCATTTCACGCCCTCCTCTCCAAAAAAGAAAAAGACTCGGGGCTCCTCTCCATCCGCGGGGGCTGCGGGGACGGATGGGTCTGCTGCCACTTTGGTAGCGCCCAAGCCAAGATCGGCACATCCGGCCCCTCTACCCCCTCGTGTAGGGAACCCCCGACTAAGACTAAGACCAAGAGTGCCCAGGGCGGAGCCTCGATGACATCGGGGCCGCTCATTCAGAGGTTACCTGGCGTTTTCGAGACCGCTGGCTTCAAGCGCTTCCTTGTTATTCGCTTCACTGATGGCACCATGTTGTCCAAGGGCAACATGATCCATCAGAGGAGAAGATTAGCTAGTGGAATTGGTAGAGAGCCGAAGGTGACCCGTTTCCCGGACGGTAGCCTACTGGCGAATCCCGCCGAGGCGGCCAAGATAAGTGCCCTTCGAACACTTCATGGCACCCCGGTGAGTGTGACGCCGCACCCTACCATGAACTTTGTAAAAGTAGTAGTTTTTGCGAGGGAACTCGTTGACTACTCCATTGAGGACATCACCCTAAAGCTGGCCGACCATGGGGCGGTCAAAGTCGAACGTGTGATGAGAAAGCAGGGAGGGGTCTCGAGATCCACCCCTACACTCTTAGTCACACGTGACTGTGTCAAGCTCCCTGAGTCGGTGCGTGCCGGTTGGTACCGCTACCCCGTGAAGGCATTTGTGCCACTGCCGCGGCGGTGCTATTACTGTCACCGCTTCGGCCATACGAATCGCTCATGTAGACGTGCAAATCGGGGTCACCCGAAGTCTGTGTAAATTGCTCCAAGGTCGCAGACGATAAGTCCAAATCCTGTGTGGCTAAGTGTGTCAATTGTGGAGAGCCACACCCCGCTTTTTAAAAGCAATGTGGTGCATATCTCCTCGAGAAAAAAATCCTGGCCGTTCAGGCCCAGGATCGACTCTCATTCCGCGAGGCTAAGGACTTGGTCCTGGCGCGCCCGGCTCTGCCTGGGACGTCATATGCCTTAATAGTTTATACGGCACCCTCTACTCCTGGCCCTTCCAGGCCAACGAGCACGGTCGTTTCCGCGCCCATCCGGAGCCCATCTGCGGGCTCTACCCAACCCGGGCGCTTCCCTGGTAAAGAGGGCGGCAAAAAGGGTTCATACCCAGCCCCGGCTAAAACCAGGGCTCCCCCCTCTTTCCCCAGCGTGACCGTTTCCCGTAAGGCAAAACGGCCACGCGCCTCCACCAAGTCGTTAGACTCACAAGGGGCAACACACCTGAAGTTGGTCGCTAGGCCATCTTCAGGGGTTCCTAAAGCTGTCCCCCGAAAGGAGGACAGCAACAAAGGAGCTTCGGCTATTTCGCCCACGCCCCGAGGTGGAGCGAGTGGCTCGGAGACGGTGGTTCCTCGAAAAGAGGGCCCCCCGCCTCCGAAGCCGCAGCGCCCGCCTAAGGTTTCGAGGCGGAGGGAGGAAAAGACTCGCATGGCGAGGTCAACCTCCCCCAATAAGTCCTCGAAGGCGACAGCGCTTTGTCCGGCCAACAGCGCCCGGGGTTCTGCCCCCGGGAAGCGTACGGCCATTCCCGTGAGGGTCTTCAATTCGAGGAGGGCCCCCGCGTCTCCTCCGAGCTAGGCCTGGAGGGCATATTCCTTCAATGGAATTGCCGTGGACTCCGGGCCAACTGGGAGGAGCTGCGGAGGCTCGCCTCGTCCCGTTCCCCGTTAGCTATTTTTTTGCAGGAGACCATGCTAGGCGCGTGCCCACTGCCTGCCCTCCCGGGGTATAAGGGTCTTGCGACCCCACCACCGCGGGACGGCCGGGCTGGGGGATGCGCGGTTTACACCCGGCATGATGTCTCCGTTCTTCCTTTCTCTTTAGATACCTCCTTTCAGGCAGTGGCTGTGCAGCTGCACCTGGATAGGAGGTATACTATCATTTCTGCGTACATTCCACCGTCAGCTGACTTCGACGCGGGGGACTTCCGCCGCGTCGTGGCACGGTTGCAGAGGCCCTATCTCTTGCTTGGAAATCTGAACGGCAGGCATCCTCTCTGTGAAGATTACACTATAAATCCCAGGGGACAAGTCCTTGCCGATCTGATCGAAGAGCTTGAGATGGGTGTCCTAAACGTGGATGAGTTTACGCATCACTGTCCGAGAACCGCTTCATTTTCTTGCCTTGACCTATCTTTGTGCTCTTCGGATGCACAGCTTGATTTTGATTGGGGGGTGGTCGATGACCTCCATGGTAGTGATCACTTTCCCATTCAAATATCCTTTTCAGGGCAACTGCCGCCTGAGAGACCACCTCGGTGGTGCTTGGCGCGGGCGCGGTGGCCTGCATTTCAGGAAATGACTGAATTCTCTATCTCAGTCGAGGAGTTTAGGTCGGTAGATGAGGCCGTTGAGTTCTTCTCCGGCAACCTTATCGCCGTGGGCCTGACTACTATTCCTAGGACGTCTGGCTGTTTTGCACGCCGACCACTCCCATGGTGGTCGGCCGAGTGTGAGACGGCCCTCAAACAGAAGCGTTATGCCTACATGCGCTATAAGCGCCGCCCGAACGATTTCACTGTCGCTGAATTTCGTCGGGCTAGGGCTAGGTTCCGGTATATTTCGAAGCACGCCCGCCGCTCTTCTTGGCGGGCATACGTGTCTTCTTGGCGGGCATACGTGTCTTCACTTAACGGGAAGACCCCTTTAGCTGAGGTGTGGAAGCGAGTCAAAAGGATTCGGGGCAAGTTCTCGCAGGACCCCCCTCCCGTTCTCCAGGAGAATGGGACCGCAATCTCGGACCCTGCGTCCGTGGCGAAATCCTTAGAGACCGCTTTCTCCGCATTCTCTAGCCGTGATGCTGCTCCGCCAGCATTCAATGCACGTCGTGATGTCGCGGAAGGCCGCCGGCTGGACTTTACCTCCAGAGGCGGTGAACCCTTCAACGACAAGTTTACTGTGAGTGAGTTGCGTTCCGCTCTCGCTTCGTGCGCGGACACCGCCCATGGTCCGGACGATGTCCCGTACGCCATGCTTCGACACATGGGTGAGCGAGGCATGGCCTTTCTGTTAGATCTGTTCAACAGGATCTGGGTGGAAAGTCTTCTCCCAGACTCCTGGCGAATCGCTACTGTGCTCGCCTTTCGCAAGCCGGGGAGAGATCACTCTACTCCGACCGGTTTCCGCCCAATCTCTCTAACCTCTTGCGTGTGCAAGTTGATGGAGAAATTGGTAAATGTTAGATTAGCCTATTTCCTGGACAGCGGAGGCCATCTGTCTTCTGCACAGTGCGGCTTCCGTAAGTTTCACTCCACGTCGGATGCTCTGCTCCGACTGGAAAATGCCGTCTGCGAGGCTTTCCTTCTTAGACAGCACTACGCCACGGTGTTTTTTGATCTGGAGAAGGCCTATGATACCGCATGGCGATACGGTATCATGGAGACTCTCCACATGATGGGGGCGAGGGGACGCGTCCCAATGTTTATATCTGAATTTTTGCGAGATCGTCGATTCCGCGTACGGGTGGGGGGAGCCCTCTCTGCCCCAAAGGAGCAGGAAGAGGGTGTCCGGCAGGGAAGTGTCCTCAGTGTCACACTCTTTGCCCTGAGCATCAACGGCATCACCTCGGTGCTGCCAGAAGATGTTCTCGCTACGCTCTACGTGGACGACCTTTCGATCTCTTTTGGCGCGGCCCAGATGCCAACTCTGAAGCGTCGACTCCAACAGGCATTGAACCGCGTCTCTCGCTATGCCGAAGCGCACAGGTTTCGGTTTTCTTTGGCCAAGACTAAGGTGGTGCACTTCTGCCGCCATCCACGGCTTCACCCCGACCCAGATTTGTTTCTTAATGGGGTTCACCTGGATGTAGTTGAGTCGCACCGTTTCCTTGGTCTTGTATTCGACCGACGCCTCACCTGGGAGGCTCATATTCGCAGCCTTAGGGTCTCTTGTACCCGCGCCATGGACATTCTCCGTTCCGTGACGTTCAGCGCTTGGGGCGCTGATAGGGCTACCGCCTTACTTTTTTATCGATCCTTTGTTCGCTCGAAGCTCGACTACGGATGCAAGTTTTATGCATCCGCAGCTGAGCGTTTATTGCGGAAGGTGGATTCAATCCACCACACCGGCCTTCGCCTTGCGACCGGTGCCTTCCGCACTTCCCCCATTGAGAGCCTGTTGGTCGAAGCTGGGGAGATGCCACTCACTCTGCGCCGCGTGCAGTGCATCACTCGCCTGTACGCGCGAGCCCGGCGCCTCCCTCAGTCGCCAACAGCTCTCACTGCATCCGCAGCTGATCTCGATGGTACCTTTGCCGCCGAGAGACGCCAGTCATACCCTAAGCCCTTTGGGTTTAGGGCCAGGAAACTTCTTCGAGAGGTAGATATAGCTCTCGGGCCGGTGGCGCCCCTGGTTCTGCCCAGGACGCCACCCTGGAGGGTACCACATTTGGCTTTTTTTCGCCACGCCTCTGCTCCCAAAGCTTGTACTGCGCCGGGAGTATTGCGTTCGACCTTTTTGGAGCACACATCGTGTCACGCTGGTACCGTGCCAGTGTATACGGATGGCTCCAAGTCCCAAGAGGGGGTCGGCTTCCACGCCGTATCCCCTCTGTTTGAAGTCAGCGGGGCTCTACCAGGCGCTGCGTCTGTCTTCACGGCCGAGCTGGTGGCAATACACCACTCGGTACGGGAGATTACGCGACGTGCCCGGTTCGGAGACCTGATTGTGATCTATAGCGACTCACAAAGCGCCCTGAGTGCTCTCGGGGCATTGGAATCTCCACATCCCCTGGTTCGCGATATCCGTGACGCCACGGTTTTGGCGAGCCGGGCAGATGTCGAGATTATCTTATGCTGGGTTCCTGGACATGTAGGAATTGCGGGGAATGAGGGCGCCAAAGAGTCCGCGAGGACTCTGCGACCGGACCAGCGTTTCGCTCTTCCTTACACTGACTACATGGCAGGAATACGGGCAGCTCTTCGGACTGCTTGGCAAAGAAGATGGGAGACGGTCGAAGGGAACTTAAAGTTGCGTGCCATTGCGCTGCGACTGTTCCCATGGACCTATCCCCCAATGCCGCGGCGGCTTCAGGTTGCTTTCTGTTGTCTCCGAATCGGTCACACTCGTGTGACGCATCGCTATTTGATGGAGCGCTCGCCTGCGCCCTATTGCAACGACTGCGTCGTCCCCCAGACTGTTCGGCACATTCTTGTCGAATCTCCCAGTCTGGGTGATCTTCGCGCACGATACCTGTCCCAGTACGGGGATGAGCGGGGTCGCTACCTCCTGTCCCATGTGCTCGGTTCAGATTCGTGCACATTGACTTGTGGACTTGTTGACTTCTTGGGGGAGGCCGGCCTCCTCCCTATTATTTAAGCAAGTTTGTTTTTTGTTTTTTTTAGTTGCACGCTCCTGCGCCGGGGGGACCTCTTCCTGACGCACCAGCTTGCTTCCTTTCCCCCTTTTGGGGTGTTGTTTTTTTTTCTCTTTAATTTTATTTTAAAGTAGCCTAGAACTAGGCCAGTTTTAATACGGCGACTAATGCCCAAGTAGGCAGTCGCCAGATGAGCTCTTAAAAAAAAAAAAAAATCGCTATTTGATTGAGCGCTCGCCTGCGCCCAATTGCGACGACTGCATCGTCCCCCAGACTGTTCGGCACATTTTTGTCGAATGTCCCAGTCTGGGTGATCTTCGCGCACGACACCTGTCCCGGTACCGGGATGGGCGGGGTCGCTACCGCCTGTCCCTTGTACTCGGGACGAGTGCGTGCACTTTGACTGGTGGACTTATTAACTTTTGGGGAGAGGCCGGCCTTCTCCCTTTCATTTAACCCGCTTTAATTGTTGTTGTTGTTTTTGTTATCGTTTTTCTTATTGCTTTGTTATTGTCATTGTTACTTCTTTTTATTGTTGTTTCCTGTTCAATTTGTAAAGATGCCTAGAACTAGGCTGTTTGTTTACGGCAACTTATGCCTAAGTCCGCAGTCGCCAGATAGCCCCTTAAATAAATAATAATAAATGGAAAACGCTGCCTGCTAGGCCTTCCTTCGTAGACAGCACTCCGCCACGGTGTTTGTTGATCTGGAGAAGGCCTATGATACTGCATGGCGATACAGTATCATGGAGACTCATCACACGATGGGGGTGAGGGGACGCTTCCCAATGTTTATATCTGAATTTTTGCGAGATAGTGGATTTTGCGTACGGGTGGAGTGAGCCCTCTCCGGCCTAATGCGGTAGGAAGTGATTGTCCCACAGGAAAGTGTTCTCACTTTCGCACTCTGAGCTGGGCATCAGTGGTATTTCTTCGTCGCTGCCGGAAGATGTTCTCGCTACGCTCTGCAGGCATTGAACCGCATCTCTCGCTATACCGAAGCGCACACGTTTCTGTTTTCCTTGGCCAAGAATAAGGTAGTGCACTTGTACCGCCATCCATAGCTCAAACCACAGCCGGACTTGTTCCTAAACCGGGTTTGCCTAGAAGTAGTAGATTTGCACCGTTTTCCTGGTCTAGTTTTCAAACGATACCTCTCCTGAGAAGCTGGTATTCGCCGCTTAGGGTCTCTTGTACCCGCGCCATGGACATTGTTCGTTCCGTGACGTTCAGTAACTGGGTTGCTGATAGTGCTACTGCTATGCTTTTCTACTGATCCTTTATTCGTTCGAAGCTTGACTACTGATACGAGTTTTATGCATCCCCAGCCGAGCATGTATTACGGAAGGTGGACTCGATCCACCACACGGGTCTCCACCTGGCGACCGATGTTTTTCGCATGTCCCCCATTGAGAGCCCAATTATCGATGCTGGGGAGATGCCATTTGCTCTGCGCCCTGTACAGTTCATTATCCGCTTGTACGCGCGAGCTCGGCGCCTCCCTCAGTTGCCAACAGCTATCACTGCATTCGCAGCTGATCTCGACGGTGCCTATGCCGTCGAGAGATGCCAGTCATGCCCTAAGCCCCAAAGTGTGGGAAACTCCTTCGAGAGCTGGCTTTTTTTCTCGGGCCGGTGGCGCCTCTGGTTCTACACAGGTCGCCACCCTTGAGGGTACCATCTTTGACTATTTGTCGCCATGAGAATTAAGTTCGGCCTTTTTTGGAGCACACTTCATGTCACCCTGGATTTGTGACATTACACGGATGACTCCAAGTCCCAGGAGGTGGTCTGTTTCCACGCCGTATTTCCTCTGTTTAAAGTCATTGGGGTTCTACCAGACGCCTCATGTCTTCACTTCCGAGCTGCCGGCTCCCCCTGCTCTACCCCAGACGCACCGAACCCCCCTGGAGCAACCACACCCCACCCACACATCTCTTCCCCCCACCCCAGCTCATAACACTCAGAGACCCCCACTACTACCAACACCCACACACCACACTACCCCCCCCACCCCACTTTACACGCCCACCCCACTCTACCCACCCCCACCCCCCAGCGACAACACCAAAACTAAATTACACCTGGCCACCCTGCTCTCAGCGGTGGCAAAGGACATGTCGAGGGGCGACCCTCGACTATACGCGAAGATCCTCAACACGCTATTCGCCTCCAACGGCATAGACCAAATCACCTTCCCTGAGAAGGTGTTCGGTTAAATAGACGCACACACAACTAGACCCGCACTCCTCCCCACCCCGACGGGTACACACCCCTGCCTGCAGGGAGCCACCGCCCCCCACTCTCACCACCCTCTCCCCGCCGCCTGTCCTGTCCCTGCACCTTCCTTAGCCACTGCTCCCGCCCCCATCCAAACAACCTATCCTCCTCGCACTTCTTCCACCCCTCTATCAAAACCACGCCTACCTCCCACTGCCACCACCACCCTCGCACCCATCTCCGCCTCCTCTCCCACAGCTCCCACTGTCACCCCAACCCCCTCGCAGTTCACTACACCAAAAATCCCACCCCCAAGCCCCATCCGCGCACACAGGCACGGGACAAACAGCCCCCCGCCCTCTCCTGTCGTCTCCACTCCTCCCTCACTCCCTACGGCTCCCCCCTCGACTCCTTCTCAATCCTCCCCTTCTCAATCCACCCCTTCTCACTCTACTCCTTCTCACTCCACTCCTCCTCCGCCTTCCGCCCCTTCACCTAAGACTCCTTTCCCTTCAACCCCCCCCCCTCCTGTAACTCTGACTCCTTGTCCCTCAACCCCCCCTCCGCCGTCCCTACCTCCTCTCTCCCCCGACACTCCTCCTTTCATAATCTGTACCTCCCCAACCACTTCTATCCCTTCATCCTCCAGCTCTACGCCACCCACCTCCGTCACGAACTCCCCCCACCAAGACACCACCCCATCCAAAACCACCACCTCCACAGAACACACTCCTCCACCCACTACGGCTCCCCCACCCAACAACACTGCCGTGACTCACAAACAAGGTACTCGCCCCTCACGCCTCCTGGACAATAACCAAGGAGAAGGGGACGATTCCTGGCAAATCAGCCTCCCGCGCACTAAGACCACGACAATAGGTCGTATTAGCATAATACAACTAAACGTACGCAGTTGGCACGGTATTCGCCATACGGTCGCCAACTGGGTACTCAACACACAAAGACCCGACACCATACTCCTGAACTCCACCAGCTTATACCCTCCCAACAACAGACTCCGCATTGCAGGCTATCACACATACTTATCACCACAGGCGCGGCACCTAGGATCTGCGATCCTAGTAAAGCGCAACATACACCACTCCCTCGTCAACACACGTGACACCTCCTTTCTAGCCTGCAAAATTGACACAAGCTCTGGCCCCATAATAGTGGCCACACACTACAGATCACCACGAATACAGCTAAACTTAGAAGTCCCACTCCGGGCCCTATCAAACCACAACCTACCTATCTCCTTTGCGGGGGACCTCAACGCTTTTCACCCGACACTCCTTTCAAACAATACGAACGGTGCGGGTAGTTACTTGGCCGGTGCCTTGTGGCGTTACCACTGCGAACACATCGGCCCTGCCTTCCCCACGTTCTTCGGCCCACGCGAGGGCACCACATCCCCGGATGTGGTCTTCCGTAACGACCACGTCACACGATTCTACACTCACATTGCACCCGGTCCCCACGTACTATCAGACCACATACCAATATGCCTTCTCATATCCACATCCCCCATACTCATCCCCACATCACCTCTATACGATTACAAAAACACAAACTGGGCTGAATTCAGGAGCCACATATCCACAAACACACCACATAACCTCGACCTGGAGAACACCAATCCAGGACAAATAGACCACCACTGGTGCTCACTCTTAGACAAAATCACCACCGCACATAATCTACACTCACCACGCAAAAACTACACCTGCTTAAAACACTTCACCTTTTCAATACACACACAGAGACTTATCACACAGTACAACAACCACTACACCAGAGGCCCACGACAACACAACATCAACCAACTACGTGCCCGCATCCTTCAATGCGTGCAGCTAGATAGGAACCGGCAGTGGCGTGAGGTCGTCCGCAACGCGGACGACACCCGTTGCATGGACCCTTCCTTCTTCTGGCGGCACGTGAAAAAGGATGCTGGGTACAGAACCATCAAAACCAATTATACTGAAAATAAACAACCACACACTCACAGACACTAATGACATCCTCGACGCATTCAGGTCCCACTGGGACACAGTACACACCCACAACCCACCAAAACCACATGCGCAGGAGCACTTCCATGACATCCAGGAGTGGTGCCGGACTCATGCTCACGAGCTGAGGCCTGCTCCCCTGATACGTATGGAGGTGCTCGACTATACGTCCACACTTACCACTCCAATCACCATCGAGGAAACAAAACACTACATAAAATTGACACCAAAACGCGTCCCCGGCCCCTCCGGTCTACCAGCCACACTCATACATAACCTCCCCGCAGACATATACCCCACACTCACACATCTATTCAACGCCTCACTAGCCTCAGGCCACTTTCTCTCACAACATACTCCTTCATAAACAACACAAAGGCCCAAAACACCCAAACAATTACAGGCCTATTGCTCTATTAGAGCACCTAGGCAAAATACTCGAATGAATGGTCAACTGCCGCCTACGGGAGTTCCTGGAAGAGAGGGACTGGCTCTCCCCCCATCAACACGGGTTCAGGAGAGGCAGGTCCACTCAGGCGGCCGTGACCATCGTACATGACGTGGAGAAAGCCTTTGACAAGGTGTGGCATGAGGGACTCCGTTGGAAACTCGCCAACAACACGGAGTTACCTCTCTGCACCAGAAGACTCCTCTCACACTACCTCACTGGACGGCGCTGCCACATCAGATACCATAACACCCTTTCAAGACCCTTCACACCACGCTCAGGCGTTCCAGAAGGAAGCGTTCTGGCACCCACACTCTACATTATGTTTATAAATGACACCCCACGCCCACCAGAAAACTGTGTTCATACATACATAGTGGCCTACGCCGACGAAGAGACCATTCTCGTCAGCGGCCGGGCCCCCGAAGAAATCGCGCTCCACGCACAAAGAATACTTGATGAGAAGACAGATTACGAGGATAAATGGCTGATCGCCAGGAATCCTCAGAAGACACAGATGACACTCTACGGAGCTAGAGATCAATTCATGCATAACCTACAAATCTACTCACACACACCAGACATGATCCACCAAAACCCAACAAGGCTCACATACACACAGTGCGCCAAAATCCTCTGGGTAACATACGACAAATCCCTCAGGTTCAACTTACACCAAAACATAATACAAGCAAGAGCCTCACGCACAAACGCATCGCTGGGTAGGTTCTACCCAGCGAGTAAAAAACTAAAACTACACTTATAAAAAGCACTCGTGCGTCCCATTCTCACGTACGCCCCACTGTCGCTCGTAGCTGCGAGCGACACTTGGAAGCGAAAGGCTCAGCGCATTCAGAACTCTGCTCTGAAGCGCGCTTGCCGTTCGCCGCTGTACTCGAGAATGGCAGCACTACACAACAACAACAAACTAACTCCTCTCAACACTTACGCTCCCACCAGACTTACAAAACAACTCGGAAAACTCACCACAGACCCCATTTACACCTCGCTACACGTGGGAAGGTACGCGATGGCGCCGCGATATCCCGCGGCCCACGAACACCTGCCGCCCGTACCGTTCTTCGCATAAACCAATAGGCATCATGAATAACGCGTTTCCGGATGAGCTGTCAGCCTCCCCCTCCTGACTTGCCCCCAACGCTCGCCCAGTCAATACCACATAACCTACACCCTCACAACAACACCTCGCTTCGGTGTATAGCCACCGACCTATCTACTCTCGCTGTCCCTTTCTTAATTATTTTCCGCAACGCTCCTCTCTGACTACCTGACTGCCGTATCACACAGCGGTCTCTCTCTGTTCTTTCTATACACAAAAGTCAAGTTGATCGCGTTTCAGTCGATTCGGGATCTCTTTCTCACCTTTCCGCTGCTATCTCCGCTCGCTCTTCCCCAATCCCGTCTTCGTCGTTTAAATTATTTCTTATGGGTTATTTAAGATCACCGTTTTAATTTGTGGTTGTGAATTTTGACGATGCTTACGGAATGATATCTGAATTCGATGGAGAATTTATTACTCGTTCTTCTCAGAATTATCTTTAGTAGTTGCATTTATTTAAAATTAATGGTAACTATGCGCCGAGTGACCCGATCATTGTGTTGTACCCATTTCTCGGTTCTAATCTCACGTTAATATGGATGTCACCACCGAGGAGGTATCAAGATGCCCAAATAAGCGGTATAACTTATACCCAAACTGTTTTGGATCATTTCTAAGAAACAAAAGAGGCCAAGTTTCCCCCCAAATGGCACAAAGTTGGCCCCCAAAGGTCTGTTGATTTGTGCGTGCGTTCGTCCGTCCGTCCAATCCGGCATGGCGCAATCGGTAAACGGACGAACGAACACCAATTCGACTTTATCTTTACTCTGCAGATTTTTGTTTAATTCTGTATAATTTAAATATTTAACCAAACCTGGTAAAGATTGAGCTGCTCTTTAAAACTCTTCGAATTTGTAAACCTTGTTAATTCTTCACACCCATTTTTATTTATAAACACCCCCAAAACAGTTTAATAATAAATATTTAAATTAGTAATCACAGGATTGGCAGCTACAATTATTTTGGAGACGATTCATCAGAATCTGAATAAATCTCTTTTATTCTCGCGCTGATTCCTGGTGATTTTGTGCTACAAATGGACGTGAAAATTGGGTTTGCTTTGATTTTACGTTGAAACAAAATGTTCACAATTAATAGCAAAAATGATCTATTATTTTCGAATGTTTTAATAGATTGATAATTATTAGTAGGGGCGGGGAATAGGATTCTGGCTAATTTGACGCCTTCATTTTAATTATCCCATGTAGTCCTTTATGTAAGTTTTTTTGTCTCTTTTCAACAGTTCAACATCGATTTCTTCCTGGAAAATGAACCCCCCTCCAGTGTCCCTCCTGCCCCTTCTCTTCCCATGCACTACAGCCTGAACCCATATCCGGGGCGGTACAACTTCACAGCCACCATTTCTACATTGACAGAAATCGGCCTTAAGCCCAAGGTAAGGTTCGAAACCTGCACTGAATGGTATTTCGGGGTTCAGAATCCCAATATAATTTAAGGGGATGGGGGACTTGTTTTTTCCGTGTTTTGGTTTCTAGTTTGCGAGACTTGTTATATCCTGGCCTACTTCCTCCCATCTCCCAATGCCATGACCTAGTTTTTAGGTGCATGTACCATGATGGCGAGTAGTGAAGGACCCCTTCATTCACACTTTACTAGCCAGAAGTGAAGGAGGAGGAGGTGAAGGGTAAAATGGATATTAATGTGGCTATTATAAGTAAGAGAGAGAAAAGGAGTCCTAATCCACGCACATTTCACTTGTTTCTGAGGAGGATTGTCTTTTTTACAGTGGTGTTACAGCCCCATCGTGAATAAGGTGTATGCGGCGAAACGTGTGACGTTCCCCATCAACATAAAGATGGAGAAATTCATCCACGAAGCCTCCATCATAATTTGTCCCATATATAGCATCCCCTCGACCATCAGCCTCCCTTTTTATTTCAGAGATGCCTCTGCCATCAACCAACCAACTCTCGAATTTACAAGATGAGTTTGCAAGATTAGAATCATTTGGGAAGTAAATCTCGCCAGATGTAGATTTATAATGCAGCCCAAACTTGCACCGTCAGAAATTCCAGACAATTTAGATGAACCGCCGGAAAATAGACGACGTCCTCGTTGAGGATGAAATTTATCCGTACTCTAACGAGGGAAAAGTCCTGGACTTACATCTTTCAAAAACAGGATATAAGGGAGACTCTGTCCTTTGATAGAGTCTCCCTAACCAAAAGTGAGCTGAAGAAACTGTACCGTTTCCGAAGCCTTAACGTGCCAAATAAGAGGAAACTCTACACGGCCTCGGTACGCTCCGTCCTGGTGTACCCGGTTATCATCACGCAGATGGCAAGCTGTACCTCTCACAGGACGATGCAGAGGGTACAGAATCAAGCCACACTGCTTATAAGTGGCGCGAAAAGGATCGACCGTATTAGACAATCGGCTCTACACGATAGAACCGGACTCAAACCGATCAATATTGAGATCCTGAGGCTAGGGAGAAAGACAAGGGAGAAGGGAGAGGAAGAAATACTTCCAACAATCAATAATAATGTCGACACACCTCAATTCAGACAACGCACAGTAGAAAGAACCCCACTTTTGCCCAGCGGAAGAAACGGTGCTACACAAAATAGAAGACCAATCTACACCTAACAATGTAAAACCAAAAATTAATAAATGATTAAGAGAAAGCGAAAATAATAATCAAACAATAAAAAGAGGCCCAAAGTAACATGGTACAAAAACAGAGAAAAGACAAAGAAAAACAATAAACTTTAATAAAAATAGGCGAAGTGCCCAAATTAAGACTTAAATTGAAATAAGAAAGGCATAATTAAATAACAAAGTCAACGAAAATAAAAATAAGAGAAAGATGTATTAACTGCAATACCAACAAGCATAGATAAAAAGAGGCAAAGTGCCCAAGTTAAAATTTAGGTAAAAATAAAATAAAAAAGAATAAATAAACAAAGTTAAAAAATTCCAATAAAAGAAGCAAAATGCCCATAAGAAACTAGGAACAAACCAGTGAGCAAAAAATACTACTTGAAAGGCTTGAAAGCGACGACGGAGGAACCTACAAAAGGAGTAAACAAAGTTATAAACCAATGGAAGAACCTCACCCTCATAGACGGTCAGCTCTATTATTGACGGGGGATACAAAAACTAAACAAACAATAAAAAGAGAGTATGCTAGTGATGCCCTCAACACCAGGGCAACCTAGAGAACTACTTCACTCCTATTTAACCTACCACACCTTTCATCACTTTCATTAAAGAAAGAACGTATCAGGAACTCAAAGACGTGGCTGCATTGGAACCTCAGAAATAAAGTTCATGCCATCACCTTTGACATAGTTGTTAACAAACCCGAAACCGAGATGAGAAGAAGAGGAAAGTGTGCATTTAACATTTACAAATTGAATAGCCGAGTGTTTATTCCCGGAGCACAAACCTATTAACTCTCTAACGACTAAATAATTATTTTCTATATTAATGCCTCTTGTTTTTAGTTATAATGGAGAAAAATAGAAATAGAAATTACGATCAATTTAGAGTTTAATTTGTATCTGTATTTTTCAAACGTCCCGAAAAAATCGTCCCATTGTTCTCTCTGAGGCTAAAATCCAAAGAGGACAGACACTGTGCAGCAACACCGAGAGGTTGGATGCCTCGCCGCTTCTAAACATAGAAGATTTGTTACTCAGAGTAACAGGGGGGTAGGTTGCGCCACTCGTACGGTGGACGAGATCTCCCGACTGGGTAATGATATTCACATAAAGATTAAAATGAGATTCGCTGGTGAGCACGAAGGGACCAGGGTCAACCGTATTTTGACATCAATCGTTGATCGGTTTGAACCTTCATACCCCAAGGGCATGTCGCTATAAGTACCCCATCGGTAGGTTTCAGGGACAGAGGAAAGAGTAGATATGTTGCGTTGGGAAAGCGTGGAAGGAAAGACAGTGGTGTATAGGAGCTACCACCCCCTGCGGGGGTTGGCACAACGTATCCACCAATAGTTTGTCAGAACGCGATAAACGCTGACGTTTTGTGTCCGTTCTCGCTGGGATTAAACTCGTTAGCCAAGCGTTAGAAAGCCAACACCTTGCCCAATAGGCTAATGAGAGCGCGTTTCCTGGACTTGTCAAGTTGGGTAATTAAAGTAGGGGAAAATGTTTAAAATATAAATAAATTTATAAATATTTATAGGCCTATTTTAGTTGATGTGGAGGCAATATAGTTAAATTTTGTATTTCAAAATATTCTTTTAAAAATAATAAAAAGTTAACCATTTGTATTCTGTATTTGTATTCTGTGTAATCCTCGCTCCCTCCCCAATCCCCATCCCATTCGCTATTTTCCATTCCTTTTGCACTCGCCAAAATCTAGCGCTCTATTTTCCCCCGAGCAACTGCAATCCTTTGTAGGCCTTTAAGAGTGAATGTCACCCGGGACGGAGGCCTCACTAGTATTGAATTCAATTCTATCACTTAATGATTTCCCTGTCTACATTAATGCTATTTAACATCTCTTCCCCTGAGTTTGAACTATCATAAGTTAAATTGGTCAAAGTCTTTTCTGTAAATTCTGAAGCAAAAGTATCATTAATTACCTCAACTATTTCGCCATCAGATTCCTTTATATACCCTTCATATTTAATAGGCCCAATATTATCCCTGCTATATTTGCTATTGATTTTATAATAGGCAAAGAATTTTCTTGGATCTTGATTGTTGTTTTGAGCTAAGTTAATTACTCATCTCTTTTTGCTTTTCTTAATAAATATTATACAATTGCTTAGTCACACAATCTTGGGAGGATTGCAGCTTGTTATTCTTCTTCTTATATAAATGTAACAGTTTTTCTGTAATTATTTATGAGTGGATTAATTTTTCTCCAATTTTAGACCATTTCCTGTGGCAGTCACAATATGAGTTGTATTTGGGCCTGGATTTTCTATTTCTTCTAAACAGATGTGAATAATTTTTCAAATCTTACTTCTTCGGTGGCAAATCTATTTTTTCGATGCGTCGGTCTATTTTTAACAAACTCTTTATCTTGGTACTTGATTATACTACCACCTACAAGAAGCACTGGTGTTTCATTGTATTGTTTTTATCTATGGGGACAGAAGTTAGTGACTTTTGATGAGTATCTGTTTCATTTATTTTATCATAGTATTGATATTTATATTTTTATGTACCTTGTTTCCTTTGTTGATTCATCTTTGTTGTCTTTTTTTAGTGTGTAAACACTGATTTTGTTCGAAGTACTAATAAATGGTTAATTTTATCGAAGATTTCCATTTATATTCCTGCGACTGGCTGTGTAGGTAGAGAAGGGTCCAGGGCAGTGCTTTCCCCAGAGCCTTGTACATATTTAATATTCATATTATTGTTTATAGTAGTTGCATGGTTAATTTCAAGGCGATGTTATGGACGAAAACTTTTGGGTGTAGTTTATGGAAGGATGTTGAGGTGGGGATCGACTCGGATGTCCTCTTGATAGGCCCAGACCAAAGCCACCGGAGTCGGTTAACCGAACCCTGACATCCATCTATAAACAAAGTAACACCAATCCAAGGTTTTCTACTTCAATACATACTTAATAATATTACAATATTTACAACTCGAACTTCAGCGCAAAACAAAAGCCAAAGGAATTTTCTCTCCCAATGAATCTAATTAAAAAAAAATCAATCTTTGCTTCGAGTCACTAAACTCATTTAAGAACTAAACTATTTTTCCGCCTCATAATTATTGGCGCTTCAACCGAGCTATATGAAGTGTCTGTCCACACCCCGCTGGCTAGACAGAGAGTAAGAAGGATGTTATTGCAAAACTTTCCTGTTTTGACGTGAAATGGGAGGTAATTCTACCACTGAACCACATTTGAGAGGAGGGAAAGGGGCTAAGGGAGAGGAGAGTTGGTGATTGGGGAAAGGGAGGATCTTGCGGGGGAAAGCCTAGGAGCGCTAATAAAACTCAGACCATTCGTAACCGAGAGACAGTATATGGTTGCTGCTTGTGGTAGTTAGTTAGTGGGATTATTTGAATCCCTTATTTAATTAATGGTACTCTTTGATAGATAAGAGTACTACTTCATAAGATAAAAATGCATCCTATTTACTAAAGTCTAGCGTTTTATTTTTAATCGTTGAATTAGATATAAATCTAAGAGTCTACACATGTGTATTTATTTGTTTTCAATTTGTGGCGAGGGTTAATTTATTCGTCACAAATGAGAAAACTGTGAGACAATCACTGACATGTAATATTACCGTGTAATACATTTGTTGTGTTTCGGAGGAAAATATATTCCGGAATGGAGCTGCGACTGACCACCACTTGACCAATGTCCGGTGCATCCTTAAATCCTTTCCACCGATGCCAATTAAACACGTGTTTCTCCCATACCACAGTGAGAAAGAGAATCCCCCTCTACAAATGGTGTATTGTGGGGAAGAGAATGAAGTATGTTAATAACTCGCTTTATTTCATAACATTCCGTCAGTGGCTTTCGGTGAATCTGTGGTAAACTTGAGGAGTGAGAACGTTTATTGCCACCTTCGGCCACAATATCCTTTTGTGTCCTTGAGTTTCTTCGTGGAGGATTTCGAATCCACCAGCCCATCCCATCCACCTCTGTTTGGGTTTAAATAATTTCGATTTTATTTGTAATTTTCATGACCCCCGGGACTTAGGTTAACGAGGGATTGTAATGAACCGAATTAATAATAATAATAAAAACATTAGTGACACTATTTTGATGTGGTTTTCCCGGCTTTAACTGGTGATCGCCAGTAACCCCAACAGAGACGATTTTAGCGCACATTATTCTCGACTTTTCAGGTCAAATATGAGAAAACAAACTCATTTTTCTGCTTTCTTTTTTGCCTCAATCCTTCCCTATCCATTCCCTATTGAGGAATAAAAGGCATCAAAACAAAGGCAATCAACTGAGATGGTTTCCTCGTAGGCCTTTTCTTTACGTGGATTAGCTAGTAGGCGTCAGGTGGAAATGGCTGCCTTTCTTCTGGGGATTATCGGAAACGGGGAAGTTAAGGCAAATCAGATCTTCATAGGGATATTCGGTGTCCATTAATTTGTGATGTCGCCGTGAAGATTGTAGTAATAGTGTATAAAGTTGACCGAATAGTGTAAAGAGGAAAGGAGACTACTTAGGGTGCTCACTCACTTTGTCGAGGGTGATTCAATTTAATACCAGTTCCTCGTCTCCCCATTGCCTCCCACCCCCCAACACACCATTTCGATCTTTTACCTTCTTCCATCATTTTCAGTTTGCTTGTCCGAATCCTATCGCGTTATTTATTCCGCATTGTCAGATTCGCTTGTCCGAATCCATGCCTCGATTTTGAAGTTCTCTTGTCCGAATCCTCGCTTTCATTTATACGGACGTGGGGGATTTTGAAATGAGTCATTATTAGGCCCAGGTTTCAGAGTTAATCTTCTGGCGCCTATTATTTAGTTTTAACCCATTTCTCGTTTTTGTCTTAATTTGCCGGGACCTTCAAAAGTGAAGTCAGACTCCAGTCGCCGTAAATACTGGCTGACAGACCAGACATCATTCCTATCAGTTAATGTATTTCACTTGTTTATGCTAAATAAACTCTTGCTGTCGTGTTTACCATTTCCTTGATTTTTTTAATTTATTTACTTTAAATGCGATGGTAAGTAAATACTTATTGTATAACAACAAAACTTTGCATCATCTAAAGGTTTCGCGCAAATAGTTGCCGGTTAATGTACATTGCCACATCTTTTTCGCCGATTACTTGCTGTATACATATCTTTCTAATTATATTACTGTATAAATTAGTATTTTTTATTATAATTAGAATATTTTTTTAGAAAAATATCGAATCTAGCAAACTAAAAATACGTCATATTCTTCGTATTCTTTTTTATTAAAAGCCCGCCATGTCTTTAAAAAAAACAAACCTTGGGTAGTGCCAGTTATTGCTATTTTACGGGGGGTTTTATTGCTTCTCAAAATATAAATTTTCTTAAGTTTCTGTCTACGCTATTCAACTTCTACCCACGTGTGCTGCCCCCTGCGCCCCCCGTAAGGGGCGCGGCGATTTGCCATCCTGGCCGCCGTGCTGACGGGATCCAGCGCTCCGTCCGGCCCCAGCTTAGCCTCTCTTCCTTCCTTCAGATAGCCTGTATTTTTCTCCTTCCTCGTCGCTTTTCATACAACCTCTCCCACAACTTTCTCTGGTCAGCCTCTAATTTCACAGGGTAGAAGCTGACCTACTTCTCAGCCAACCGTCCCGGATCAGGGCTGAGGGGAGAGGGGACAATGTTGCCTAACCCCTGAGCTCCGGTCTGGGGTGGTTGGTTTTTAACAACCTGCTTCATCTCCACCCATACCTTCCTCACATCCATTTTCCTATCGTCTTCAAAATCTATCTTTTTTACGCCGTGTTCAAGGTGGAGCCGCCATGCCGAAGGACTGCCAGGCCTCCAAGCGGGAGGGGTGGTCCCAAATGACGACGCCGGGCCTGTAAGCACCTCTTGCCGGTCCATCTGGCATGGGGGCTTCTGCCGGCGTAGGTGAGAAGCGGATTCGATCCCCGCCTTCCTCTCCTAAAAAGAAGAATAAAAAGACAAGAAAGATCAAAAAGACTCGGGGCCCCTCTCCATCCGCGGGGGCTGCGGGGACGGATGGGTCTGCTGCCACTTTGGTAGGTGACCAAGCCAAGATCGGCACATCCATACATTCTACTTCCCCGTGTGCGGAGCCCCTGACTAAACTAAGACCAAGAGTGCACAGGGTGGAGCCTCGAGGACATCGGGGCCCCTCATTCAGAGGTTACCTGGCGTTTTCGAGCCCGCTGGCTTCAAGCGCTTCCTCGTTATTCGCTCCACTGATGGCAGCATGTTGCCCAAGGGCAACATGATCCATCAGAAGAGAGGATTAGCTAGTGCAATTGGTAGAGAGCCGAAGGTGACCCGTTTCTCGGACGGCAGCCTTCTGGCGAATGCGGCGAATCCCGCCGAGGCGGTCAAGATAAGTGCTTATCGGACAATTCATGGCACCCCGGTGAGTGTGTCGCCGCACTCTACCATGAACTTTGTGAAAGGAGTAGTTTATGCGAGGGAACTCGTTGACTACTCCATTGAGGACATTACCCTAGAGCTGGCCGACCATGGGGCGGTCAAGGTCGAACGTGTGATGATAAAACAGGGAGGGGCCTCGAGACCCACCCCTACACTCTTCGTCACGTTCGACTGTGACAAGCTCCCTGAGTCGGTGCGTGCCGGTTGGTACCGCTATCGCGTGAAGGCATTCGTGCCACTGCCGCGGCGGTGCTATTACTGTCACCGCTTCGGCCATACGAATCCCTCATGTAGACGTGCAAAGTCGGGTCACCCGAAACCTGTGTAAATTGCTCCAAGGCCGCACACGATAAGTCCAAATCGTGTGTGGCCAAGTGTGTCAATTGCGGAGAGCCGCACCCCGCTTCTTCGAAGCAATGTGGTGCATATCTCCTGGAGAAAGAAATCCTGGCCGTTCAGGCCCAGGATCGACTCTCATTCCGCGAGGCTAAGTACTTGGTCCTGGCGTGCCCAGCTCTGCCTGGGACGTCATATGCCTCAATAGTTAGAAAGGCACCCTCTGCTCTTGGCCCATCCAGGTCAACGAGCACGGTTGTTTCCGCGTCTTTTGGTAGCCCTTCTGCGGGCTCTACTACACCCGGGCGCTCCCCTGGTAAATCTGGCGGCAAAAAGGGCTCACACCCAGCCCCGGCTAAAACCAGGGCTTCCCCCTCTTCCCCCAGCGTGACCGTTTCCCGTAAGGCGAAACGGCCACGCGCCTCCACCGAGTCGTTAGACTCACAGGAAGCAACACCCCTGAAGTTGGTCGCCAGGCCATCTTCCGGGGTTCCTAAAGCTGTCCCCCGAAAGGAGGACAGCAACAAAGGAGCTTCGGCTCCTTCGCCCACGCCCTGAGGTGTGGCGAGTGGCTCGGAGACGGTGGTTCCTCGAAAAGAGGGCCCCCCCACCTCCGAAGCCGCAACGCCCGCCTAAGGTTTCGAGGCGGAGGGAGGAAAAGACTCGCATGGTGAGCCCAACCTCCCCCAATAAGTCCTCGAAGGCGACAGAGCCTTCAGTGCTTTGTCTGGCCAACAGCGCCCGGGGTTCTGCCTCCGGGAAGCGTACGGCCATTCCCGTGAGGGTCTTCTGTTCGAGGAGGGCCCCCGCGTCTCCTCCGAGCTAGGCCTGCAGGGGATATTCCTTCAATAGAATTGCCGTGGACTCCGGGCCAACTGGGAGGAGCTGCGGAGGCTCGTCTCGTCCCGTTCCAAGTTAGCTATCTTTTTGCAGGAAACTATGCTAGGCGCGTTCACCCTGCCCTCCCTCCCGGGGTATAGAGGTCTTGCGACCCCACCACCACGTGATGGCCGTGCTGGGGGTTGCGCGGTTTACACCCGGCATGATGTCTCCGTTCTTCCTTTCTCTTTAGATACCTCCTTTCAGGCAGTGGCTGTGTAGCTGCACCTGGATAGGAGGTATACTATCATTTCTGCGTACATTCCACCGTCAGCTGACTTCGACGCGGGGGACTTCCGCCGCGTCGTGGCACGGGTGCCGAGGCCCTATCTCTTGCTTGGAGATCTGAACGGCAGGCATCCTCTTTGGGGAGATTACTCCATAAATCCCAGGGGACAAGTCCTTGCCGATCTGATCGAAGAGCTTGAGATGGGCGTCCTAAACGTGGATGAGTTTACGCATCACTGTCCGACAACCGCTTCATTTTCTTGCCTTGACCTATCTTTGTGCTCTTCGGATGCACAGCCTGATTTTTATTGGGGGGTGGTCGATTACCTCCATGGTAGTGATCACTTTCCCATTCAAATATCATTTTCAGGGCAACTGCAGCCTAAGAGACCACCTCGGTGGTGCTTGGCGCGGGCGCGGTGGCCTGCATTTCAGGAAATGACTGAATTCTCTATCTCAGTCGAGGAGTTTAGGTCGGTAGATGAGGCCGTTGAGGTCTTCTCCGGCAACCTCATCGCCGTGGGCCTGACTACTATTCCTAGGACGTCTGGCCGTTTTGCACGCCGACCACTCCCATGGTGGTCGCCCAAGCGTGAGACGTCCCTCAAACAGAAGCGTTATGCCTACATGCGCTATAAGCGCCGCCCGAACGATTTCACTGTCGCTGAATTTCGTCGGGCTAGGGCTAGGTTCTGTATATTTCGAAGCACGCCCGCCACTCTTCTTGGCGGGCATACGTATCTTCACTTAACGGGAAGACCCCTTTAGCTGAGGTGTGGAAGCGAGTCAAAATAATTCGGGGCAAGTTCTCGCAGGACCCCCTTCCCGTTTTCCAGGAGAATGGGACCGCAATCTCGGACCCCGCGTCCGTGGCGGAATCCTTAGCGACCGCTTTTTCCGCATTCTCTAGCCGTGATGCTGCTCCGCCAGCATTCAATGCACGTCGTGATGTCGCGGAAGGTCGCCGGCTGGACTTTACCTCCAGAGGCGGAGAACCCTTCAACGACAAGTTTACTGTGAGTGAGTTGCGTTCCGCTCTCGCTTCGTGCGCGGACACCGCCCATTGTCCGGACGATGTCCCGTACGCCATTCTTCGACACCTGGGTGAGCGAGGCATGGCGTTTCTGTTAGATTTGTTCAACAGGATCTGGGTGGAAGGTCTTCTCCCATACTCCTGGCGAATCGCTACTGTGCTCGCCTTTCGCAAGCTGGGAATAGATCACTCTACTCAGACCGGTTTCCGCCTACTCTCTCTAACCTCTTGCGTTTGCAAGTTGATGGAAAAATTGGTAAATGTTAGATTAGCCTTTTTCCTGGACAGCGGAGGCCATCTGTCTTCTGCACAGTGCGGCTTCCGCAAGTTTCACTCCACGTCGGATGCTTTGCTCTGACTGGAAAATGCCGTCTGCGAGGCTTTCCTTCTTAGACAGCACTACGCCACGGTGTTTTTTGATCTGGAGAAGGCCTATGATACCGCATGGCGATACGGTATCATGGAGACTCTCCACACGATGGGGGCGAGGGGACGCGTCCCAATGTTTATATCTGAATTTTTGCGAGATCGTCGATTCCGCGTACGGGTGGGGGGAGCCCTCTCTGCCCCAAAGGAGCAGGAAGAGGGTGTCCGGCAGGGAAGTGTCCTCAGTGTCACACTCTTTGCCCTGAGCATCAACGGCATCACCTCGGTGCTGCCAGAAGATGTTCTCGCTACGCTCTACGTGGACGACCTTTCGATCTCTTTTGGCGCGGCCCAGATGCCAACTCTGAAGCGTCGACTCCAACAGGCATTGAACCGCGTCTCTCGCTATGCCGAAGCGCACAGGTTTCGGTTTTCTTTGGCCAAGACTAAGGTGGTGCACTTCTGCCGCCATCCACGGCTTCACCCCGACCCAGATTTGTTTCTTAATGGGGTTCACCTGGATGTAGTTGAGTCGCACCGTTTCCTTGGTCTTGTATTCGACCGACGCCTCACCTGGGAGGCTCATATTCGCAGCCTTAGGGTCTCTTGTACCCGCGCCATGGACATTCTCCGTTCCGTGACGTTCAGCGCTTGGGGCGCTGATAAGGCTACTGCCTTACTTTTTTATCGATCCTTTGTCCGTTCGAAGCTCGACTACGGATGCGAGTTTTATGCATCCGCAGCCGAGCGTTTATTGCGGAAGGTGGATTCGATCCACCACACCGGCCTTCGCCTTGCGACCGGTGCCTTCCGCACTTCCCCCATTGAGAGCCTGTTGGTCGATGCTGGGGAGATGCCACTCACTCTGCGCCGCGTGCAGTGCATCACTCGCCTGTACGCGCGAGCCCGGCGCCTCCCTCAGTCGCCAACAGCTCTCACTGCATCCGCAGCTGATCTCGATGGTGCCTATGCCGCCGAAAGATGCCAGTCATACCCTAAGCCCTTTGGGTTTAGGTCCAGGAAACTCCTTCGAGGGGCAGATAAAGCTCTCGGGCCGGTGGCGTCCGTGGTTCTGCCCAGGAAGCCACCATGGAGGGTACCACATTTGGCTATTTGTCGCTACGCCTCTGCTCCCAAAGCTTATACTGCGCCGGGAGTATTGCGTTCGACCTTTTTGGAGCACACCTCGTGTCACGCTGGAATCGTGCCAGTGTATACGGATGGCTCCAAGTCCCAAGAAGGGGTGTGCTTCCACGCCGTATCCCCTCTGTTTGAATTCAGCGGGGCTCTACCAGGCGCTGCGTCTGTCTTCACGGCCGAGCTGGTGGCAATACACCACTCGTTACGGGACATTACGCGACGTGCCCGGTTCGGATACCAGATTGTGATCTATAGCGACTCCCAAAGCACCCTGAGTGCTCTCGGGGCATTGGAATCTCCGCATCCCCTGGTTCGCGATATCCGTGACGCCACGGTTTTGGCGAGCCGGGCAGATGTCGAGATTATCTTCAGCTGGGTTCCTGGAAATGTAGGAATCGAGGGGAATTGGGGCGCCAAAGAGTCCGCGAGGACTCTGCGACCGGACCAGCGTTTCGCTCTTCCTCACACCGACTACATGGCAGGAATACGGGCAGCTCTTCGGACTGCTTGGCAAAGAAGATAGGAGACGGTCGAAGGGAACTTAAAGTTGCGTGCCATGTCGCCGCGACTGTTCCCATGGACCTATCCCCCAATGCCGCGGCGGCTTCAGGTTGCTTTCTGTCGTCTCCGAATCGGACACACTCGTGTGACGCATCGCTATTTGCTGGAGCGCTCGCCTGCGCCCTATTGCAACGACTGCGTCGTTCCCCAGACTGCTCGGCACATTCTTGTCGAATGTCCCAGTCTGGGTGATCTTCGCGCACGATACCTGTCCCAGTACCAGGATGGGCGGGGTCGCTACCGACTGTCCCTTGTACTCGGGACAGATTCCTGCACATTGACTTGTTGACTTTTGGGGGGAGGCCGGGCTTCTCCCCTTTATTTAAGGTTCTTTTTTTTGTTATCGTTTTGTTTGTAGGTTGCACTCTCCTGCACCGGGGTGAGGGGGACCTCCCCCCGCTGCCGGAGATTGCTTTCTGATTGTTAAGTTTTTCCAATTTATATCATTGTTAAGTTTTCATATTTTTACTTTAAAGTAGCCTAGTTTTAGGCTGTCATGTTTTTCGGCGACTTATGCCCAAGTGAGTAGTTGCCAGATGGGCTCTATAAAATAAAAAAATAAAAAAAAATGCCCCCTGCGCCGGGCAGTGGGCTCTGGCCTCGTTCCATTTGGCCCTATCTACACGATGCCATTTTCAGAGTGTCGTTATACAGTTAATTTAAGCAACCCTTATTTAGTTAAGGTTGAAGAGTCCGTAAATGATGTAAAGAATGAAAATTCGGTGAAACTTTTATTTTCCCTAAAAACCAACGAAGGAATCACTCCAAACGTTTGATATTATTAAATTCAGAGTTTTGGTTGGGGATGACATTGTAGCATTAGTTCAGTCGGTCATCTATCTGACCTGGAAGAAAAGTAAAGGTCACGTGACGGAAACTGAGACCACAGAACAAATGCCCCCTACCCTTTTGCTACCCTAAAAAAAAAAAACAAGCAAACAAAATGCACAAATCTTTGGGAAAAGATTGAAAAAATCTGAATCATGAAACCTCCAAGGAGTAACGAGGGAAATGAATTCGGAAGCAGGGCGGGACATTATTAGTACAAATTTGTTCCATGATGGTTTAAATGTGCCCTACTGGCCCCAGGATTTGGAGTTGTTGGAGTATTAATCGGCTGTTTTTAGTTATTTTGTTTCTCCACGCCCGGCTAGACCTGACTTCCGGTGAAAGGTGGCGTTAGATCTTGAGTGGAAAATACGCCTTTCGATGCCCTGATGCTTGAACTCGGTCCGCGATAGGACTGGAAAGCTAACTAGGGCATCCGACACAAAGCGTGGGACACGTTTGTTAAGAATGTGGTGAAGTTGGTGGATGTGAGAAGGGTATTGTCGAGTATGGTGTTCCCAAGAAGGGTATCGATGGCTAATGATGCGTCCTACCTCAAAGCTGTATATCAGCGTATTCGCCCAATGGGCGATCAATCTCACCAAGGCGAACATTCGGCTCCAAATCGTAGTTAAAAGATGAATTTTTCCGTCCTCTGAAAATGAGGCAAATCTAATTTCGTTTTGCTCTGTTCAATGCCATCCATCCATCGCACAGTTTGTGTACACCGTCGTCGTGATAGTTTTAGGTGTCTGTTCTCTTTTGTTTAATAGGAGTAATTAACGCTTAAGAGTCACGTTAATATTAATAGTTTGATTCGTCAATTATAACAAGTGTCTCGCTCTGTCTGTCCACTGCCTCGCTGGTTAAAAAAAGGGTAAAGGAGATAGGGAGGATGCAAAGTTCTTCTTTCCTGCTCTGACCTGAAATGTGCTTTGTTTATTCTCTCAGTGAACCACATGTTGAGTGGGGGGGAAGGGAGAAGGGAGGATCTTGCGGGGGTGGAGGCAAGGCAGGAGGCCGTTGGAACAGGGGTCGGGACTGGGAGTCCAGGAGCAAAATATAGCTCAAACCGTGAATGTCTGAGACAAGAGACAGGTGTAGTTGGCGCTTGTCTCGGATTAATTAATGGTGCTTTTTAATGGCTAAGACGACTACTTTGTAAGAAAGGTAAAATTGCATCTTATCTTATTAAGAATTTATTCGTTCGAAGTTAATTAGGCCTTAATTTAACGGTCTTGATTTATTTACTGTTTTTGTTTTCAATTTGTCGTTAGGTTTAATGTATATTATTTTGTAATACATTTTTAGTTTTCTTTATTGCTTGGGCCTACCAATGTCTGGTTCAACCTTAAATCCTTGCCTCCGATGCGTTTAAGCACGTGTTTCTGCCACACCGCAGCCGATCTCCCAGACAAACGTCAATTTACAATAGGGTTAGGTCCAGGTTGATGAAGGATTTGGAGATGTGGCTGCAGCAAAGTTATCCGATTAAATGAGCTTTTTCTTACAAACGCTTCCTTTCAATAATTCTGGGTAATACTTTAGATTAGGGGCGCATGGTAGATGGCGCTGTTAGTAGGCTACAATATATGTCTTATGACGTCAGACGGTAGCTTCAGATGTGACCAATTACGGCGTTATATTTTTGTGTTGTTTTGGTGGTTTGTAACCTTTATTCTGTATTATTTCCTAAAATCTGCGCCTCTGCTCGTTTATAGTTTTTCTAAGTTAGGTAAAGTTTCTTGATGTCTTTTATGTTTTTTTTTCCTATTTTAGGTTTTGCTGCGAACGATAACAGCTTTTTACTGGCAACGTCGTAGCTATAAATAGGACCTGCTGCGCAAATGTTTCGGTTTTGTCATAGCTTTTTCGTGCTCTAGTTGTGCTTCTTCGTTTTTCGAATTCGGGTTTATTTTGCAGGACCGCGAAAAACTTTTAGATTTTTTAGAGGCGCATAAACTAATCGAGAAAACTATAAAATGCCCGAAATGCAGCGCGAATTAAAATTTCAGAAATTAATGTTTCGTTGCGATAAAATTTATGCAAACGAAAACAGTAAGCAACAGCGGTGCCGTTTCAAACAATTAGCGCGTAGGGGTACATTTTTCGCGGGTTCCCATTTAAGATTAAAAGACATTGTTCAAATTTCAAAAATTTTTCGTAATTAATCGTTTTACGTAAGTAAGTATTGTTTGTCATTAGGTTACCAGGTTTTTTCTGCCAGTAAAAAGCTGTTGTCGTTCGCAGCGAAACAAAAAATACGAAAATAAAATAGAAAAGAAACAGTAAATTCAAGGGAGGGGGAGATATAACTGCGGGAGGACCACCTTACGATGATCCTGAGTTTCAATCAATTGGGGGGGTAGGGGGGCACAGCCCCTCAGTATATACTCATACAAAAATATATAACGCCGTGATTATTCACATCTGACGCTACCGTCTGACGTCATAAGACATTGTAGCCTATAAACAGCGCCACCTCACGTGCGGCCCTAAACTGAAGTGTTACCGTTTCTTCTTTCGAAGAAGTGGCGGGAGTTTTAAACTGCCGATCTTGGGCAAGATATGATAAGCGAGCTGGCAATTGACCAGCAGGTCACATTTAGAACGAGGCGTCAATTTTTCGTTAGTTTACATTTGCTATTTTACACACGTACCTTTCCGCACTACCAGCCTTGTTCGTAGGTGATGAAAAAAGGCTGATTAGTTTACACTGTGTTTGATGCGCCTTTCTTTCCACGTATTATTTAACAAGCTTCCATTACTATAAAATAATATATTATTGCGTAGCATTTTACGACATTTCCACTGGGCGACATTTCTCGTACTTGGCCCAATAAATATAAACAAAATCGATGGGGAACCAGCGATGCCGAAACGTTTTGGTGTTTTATTTATCACTGAAAATGTGTTGGGTAGACCAATTGTAGTATATATTGCACAATTTTTCAATTATTACTGCTACATAAATTGTAAATTTTTAATTCGATGTCGCCGAGTATGTTGAAATTGCCTTCACTGGGCCAGAAATTATCATCACTAGGCGACGCTCAAATGTTTTGTCACCAAAGAATTCGCTTCGCTCTTAATAAGTTTTTTTTTTAATTTGGGGGGAGGGCCCTGCCCCCACCCAGTATCTGCGCCTGGGTCGAACTATCCAAAAGGAACCGGAGATTATGATTATCATCAGCAGCAGCAGCAGCGACGACCAATTATGTTGGAAACCGACGCCTCCCGTTATTCCGAATACGTGGCCGCCGAAACAATCACCGAGCGGTCTTGGCGTTCAAGGTTGGCCGCAAGAATGGCTCGCGTCCGAGTGTTTTCGGAGCAGGGTTAGGAGGAGGAAGAGCAGAAGCAGCAGCAGCAGCAGCAGCAGCAGCAGCAGCACCACCACCACCACCACCACCACCTGACTCAGCATGAGCGACAAACACAAACACAGAAGATACAAGGCGAGCCCTTTTTTTTGTGTGTGTGTGGTTGGGGAATTGTCTACATATATATCGTCACAAACTGGGGTCAGGTGACATGCCCAGATTCTTTAACCCAAAAGTTTATAGCCAAGGATAGAAGATGCGTTGACTTAAAACTAAAAAACTTTATTTACAAATGTTTGATAAATGAATCGACTTGAAAATGCCGATATATTCCAAGACTAAATTACAACTTTGATAGGTCGAGCTAAGGAATGGCCTTTTGGAACATATAAAAATATTTAGAGTATGGAAGAAAAGAACAAATATGTACACAAAAATAACGCACGTATGATATTCCTATCTATGAGACCACGGAGAAAGGAGGTTGAGCCACAGAGGGAAGCACTCACCGGTAACGTAACTACAATGTACCTACGCGTACAAAAATAAAGGGGCACTCACGACCACCAATATCAGGCCTAGTATGGGCCACACTAAAACAAGGACACCACACACGGTTGTCCTACCAAAGATGCACGAGAGGCACAACACTCGCGGTAAAATGAAAAAGGGGTACAACTCTGCCGGTTGTCTTACACTAAGACAATCAATCACAATAAACTTAACTCAGGGTAACCTTTACTCACGATAACCTTAACTCACGATGGCCTTAAATAGCAATAGCCTTCCGAGACGCACGAAACCGGAAAATAAGTGCACGAAAGCCACTCTACTCCTGAACACAACTTTCTTCTCCAAGCACAAAAAAAAATGGTCTGTCTTCTGTGAAGAATTTAGGCCCCGACATTGAATTCCACGGAACACTAACAAATATGGATCGTTCAAAATCCCAATGCTACATCAACATACAATGAAAGTTCTTAACACTAAATATAAAATAACTTTCTTTCATGACAAAACCGCAATAATCTTAATCCAATTTAATATTCAATAAAATAATTAGGAGGGAAACTGGCCGATCAAAGCGAACGAAAATTCTAGAATTCCTTTGGATGACGTGTCAGCCTCACTTAAGCGAACGTAGGTCCCTCGATATCACGTCACAGCCCTCGTCAGAAAATAAAGGCAAATTATCAGATATTACGTGTGTGATATATATATATATATATATATATATATATATATATATATATATATATATATATATATATATATATATATATATATATATATATATATATATATATATATATATAAGAAGGAGCAAATGCAAGTTCTGCGGGTGATAACAACCACCACTGGGCTTGTGAGCGGGGGTAAGAAGATGTATACAAATTCCTTGGAGGTTGCTAGGTTTGAGAGATACTGGGTTTGATGGGGTAACGCTTTGGGCGAAGTATAGTCACTGTGCCTGGTAGCTCAGCGGTAGAGCATCTGACCGGCAATCAGCAGACCCGGGTTCGAGTCCCGGCCAGGAATTTCAAACTTTTTTTCCCAAACTAAATTGCTGAGCTTTCGATCTTATTCGATCATCTTCGGAGCCCTTTGATGTGTTCTTGCCTCCTTTACCGATGTAATGAGTGGAGTGAGGATCTGACAGAATGAAAGAGAAAGATGGTATATTGCACTCTATGAAGGATTTTGGATAGTAGTAGATAAAGTAGGTGAATATATATAAAAGATTTTTAAGATTGGGGGGGGGGGGGCCTAGTAGGAGGGCATCGCAGACTTTTTCCTTTTTTTTGTCGTATTTTACTTATGTTATGTGTTGTTTATTATGTATTGTTATTTTTACGTGCATCAGGCGTGTTCTTCTTATTGTTTGTGTTTCAAATGCTATTTTACTTATTTTTGTTGAAATTGTTGAGCATTCAAGCCTTTTTAAGCTTTCGGCTCGGCAATTTACCTGTGCTTAAGGTTTTGGTGTTATGTATTTTTGTTTTTCTTCTTATCTTTGTGTCGTATTTTGGGTGTCTGTTAGGTGTATAATTCTGTTGTGTTTTCTTGTGGACATTGTTTGGTGCTTGGGAATCGGGAGCTTCTTGTAACTTTCCCACGTAGATGCGCAGGAATGCTCATTCTGCCTCCTATTTCCCGTAATTCTGGTATGACGTCATTAGTAAGAGTTAACCAGACCCTTTTTCCCAGTTTCCTGGTGAAGATGTTGATAGGGTCCAGTTTCTTACCAATATGGAGATCCCTCTGACGGCGGTGTTCTCGCCTTCTAACCTTGTTTATCAGTAGGGATGCAGTATTTTGCACTCTTTGCAATTTTCTCATTGAGGTATTGTTTGCCGCTTGAGTCACCACTGCGGGATAGATGAGCTTAGCCCGGACATACATCAGGTATATCTTCCTGATGTTGGCCGAGCTAAGATCCCTAAACCTATATAGCTTAGAGATTTCTCTCTTTGCCAGGTTCCGCCTCTCCGTGTAGTGTCTCGCGTATCCGTAATCGGAGAATTTTAGGCCCAGGACGGTGCCTTCGGCGGAGTAGCCGTATCTCCTCCCCTCGATGACAATGGGGTCCGTCAACGTGCGGCATATTGGGACGATCTTAAATTTGTCCCTGTTTGTTCTTATCTTCCAGCGTCTCTCGTACTGGTTGATGTTATTAATTTCCGCTATTGTTCGCGTTGCCTGTTCCCTTGCTTTCCTCACCCGGCACGGGACGATCTGTGTGATGTCATCTGCAAACTGCAGATACATCGTGTCCCTATGTACCGGGTTTGGGAGGTCGATGGTAAAGACCAAGTAAAGCAGAGGGCTCAGGCAACTTCCCTGAGGAACACCTGACTTTAGTTCGAATTCGGGTCCTTTGTGTCCTTCTATCATGAGACATGCCCTCCTGTCCATGACGAAGTCACAAAGGATCCTTTCCAGGACCGGATCTAGCTGGAGTTTGAGGATTTTGTATTGCAATCCCTCCAGCCAGACCTTGTCGAAGGCCTTCTGTACATCCCTCAACACAATGTCTACATAGAACTTATTTGCACGGCAATAGGCTATTTTTTCCGTTAGGAGTGCTAGGGCCGTATCAGTACCCCTTTTTTGGCGAAACCCATGTTGTTGTGGGTTGTGCACTCCTAACTCGCTCAGTTGAGCTTTTAACCTGTTCGCTATGATCTTTTCAAAGATCTTGCCGAGCATCTCCAGAAGAGAGATTGGGCGAAAGTTCGCCACCTGATCCGGAGGCTTACCTCCTTTCGGGATGAAGATGATTTTAGCCATCTTATACCCGTCCGGAAAATAGCCTACATTCAGGGAGGCATTCATGGTGTTTACCAATCCCTGAATGATTTGCCCCGGGGCATTCACGAGATTGCTTTTCGCGATCCCGGACCAGCCTGGTGCCCTTTGTTTGAAGGACCTTATGGTGTTCATGGTCTCTTCAAAGGTTATCGGGCAACCGTGGCCAACCATCTCTCTATCCTGAGACACCTGCGGGTGTGGGTGAGTTCTATGTATCATTGTGCTGAGTTCGTCTAGTAGTTGGTCTTCGAAGTCCTGGTCGAAGTCTTCGTTCTCTTTAGGGGAAATAGCGAAAATCTTTTTCCAGTGTGTCCTGAATCTTTTTTCGAGAGACTCTGGATCCTCAATGAGTTCTTCTCCATCTATTAGTTTTATCCTGGCTTTGGTGGGCATTCCCCTTAGTCTTCGGACTGTATTCCAAAAACTCTGTGGACTGACCTCCCTGTCCAGTCTACCAATGATGTCATTCCAGATTTCCTGTTGTTTTTCTGTGATAATGCGTTTAAGTTCCTCGCTAAGCTGTCTTATTCTGGCTGTCCTTTCCCTATTTGGGCCTGTCCTACCTATTTCCTCGAGGATCTTTCTGTGTTCCCGAGCGTTGTCCCTCATCTCATCTGTCCACCTAGGTTGTGGGAGCATTTTATAGGCGATCCTGGGGACGCATCTCTCGTCGGCTTGTACGAGGAGATTGGTGATGGTGTTTATCTCCTCGTCCACCTCTTCAAGGTTGGCCTCGCCCAGGTCGGCAGGTTGGTATTCGCCGAGCATCTCTCTATATAGCTCCCAGTTTGCTTTCGCATAACTCTTCCTAAGTGGCACTGGCATGAGTATCGGTGCCAGAGAGATGGTTGTTAGTCTGGGGACATGGTCACTCGGTACCACAGGGCCTGGCACGCTACTGATGTTGAAGGGGAAGTTTCGGCTTGCCAATACAACATCCGGCTTTGTTGCCGTATGCTGCGTTAGGTAAGTCGGGAAGTCTGGTCCTACTCTCTGGAGTCTATCTCTTTCGATGAGTAGTTCCAGGTTCCTTCCCCTCTGGTTGGTGTGACAGTAGCCTGAAGCTGCGCAACAGGCGTTTAGGTCACCACCCAGCAATGCCATTTTTCCTCGTCCAAAGATGTTGTATAGGTTAGGAACGGGCAGATATTTTCGGCGGGGGGGTTGGTAAGCCGCTGCCCCTGTTAAGGCTCCAACTAGGGTTGGGATTTCCACAGCCACAAAGGACTCCTCTAAGTCTGGAAGTGTTTTGAATTTAATGTTCTTACCAATAGCGATAGCAGCGCCATCGTATCTCTCTTGTGTGTGATTCTTTGTGATTACAGTGTAGTTAGGTATTTTTATTGTATTTGTGTCAGTGTTTACACCATGCTCAGATATGAGAATCAGGTCGGGATCCACCATTCGGAAGATGTTTCCGTATAGGATGGATTTTCCAACCCAACCGTTCGTGTTGAGTGTGAGTATTTTTAGTTTGTTGCTGGTGTTTTCCATGCTAATTTAGTGTTTTTGTACTTTAAGTGTGTTTATATATGTGTGTGTGTATCTTCCTTATTCACTTTCTCTCCTTTCTCTTCTTACCGTTTCGTATTCTTGCGAATTCCGCTTCGCTAATTGTGAGGCAGGAATCAGTGTATAGTCTTATCTTCGAGGTCATGAGTGCCTCGTCGACTATAGCCTCTTGTATTGGAGCGTCGAAGCTCCATTTTAGCTGCCCGGTTTTTACCCCTTCGACGATCTCCCTTATGGTGGGGTCTTCTGGGAAGGGGGTGTGCTCCGTTTTGAAGAAGAGCATGTTAAGCTCTTCTCCATCCAGGGTTTTGGGCAATTGGGGAGCCTTACCCCTGCTTGAGCTTCTTGCTCTTGCTTTGGGGGGCTGAGGCTTTACTGATTCTTCATCTTCTGAGGAAGACGCGGAACTTGCGAGGTTTCCCTCTGCCTCCTTTATCTTCCTCGCAACTTTTTTCGCCTTCTGTTCTCTTTTCTTTTGGGCTTCAATTCTTGGATCTCTGCTGTTTGTTTTTATTTGGGGTGCCTGGGTTTTCCTTTCTTCATTTGTTGCTACTTTGGTAGCCTGTGGAGGGAATGGGGTTGCTGGGGCTTCTTCCTCGGGCTCATACTGCAGTTGCAGTACATCCCCCGATGGAGGGTTGTCTGGGAACCAGAGTTCCTCTAGCCCGTTCCTCTTGAGCATGGTGTTAAGCTCAGACGAGAAGCAACCCGGATTTGTCAGGTTCCTCACGTGAGCATACATTATGCACGTGAAGATCTTAGTTGAAATCTGGCTCCCGACCTTCAAGTAAGTTCTTGGGGCTGGAGCACTTTCATTTGTTCTTGCAGGGGGGGATCTGGCTGCTTGTGCGTAGGAGGTGTTGGCTCTCCTTACGCCTTCCGCCCTTCTGTTTTCTTCCTTCCTTCTTACAAGTTCTTTCTTTTGGGGGCATGACATCGCCATAGCCCCGTGTTTCAGGCCACAATTTGGGCAACGCTCTTCCTTCGCCTGGCATTCACGCCAGCCGTGGCCTTTGGCACTGCATTTGGAGCAGGTGATCTCCAACTTCCTACAGACCACACTTCTGTGTGCCTGTATCTGGGGAGGGGTAGTAGGCTGGAGGTTTATTTTCTTTAATATCTCTACTGATTCCTCTTTGGTAAGTATTTCTATGTCCCTCTCTTTTTCGCAGATTGCGACATAGCCTGACGGTCCGTCCAGCAGGCGGAGCACGGCGACATTTAAATCTCCGAATAAGGTTTGGTATACCGTTCCCTTATCCAGTTTTTCTTTGCCCGCCAACGTCCTTAGCGGTACTCTTGGGGCGTTCGAGTCCGCCATATCTGAGGTGCCGCCCCTTGAAGAGGGGTGCACTTTTCTACTCAGTATCCTTTTTTCTGTTCTTGGGGATGAGGCTCCTAAATGTGTTATACGGTGGAATTTATATTTGTTATTTTATGCTTTGAGGTTTTTGCCTTGGGGAGAAGTGCGCCCCCCCTCGTTACTCCACTGCCTAGATGGAAGAGAATTTGCCTTTAGGATGGATGAGATGGGTCCGGGTGGGATCCTCTCAGGGGTGTGATTGTATGGCGGACTTATTGACAACGCCGCCCCCCCCCCGAGGGTTTTGAATCGCGAAGGTTGCAGTCCGTCCCTTGTCCGGAATGTTTCTGACATTGTTCTCTACTGTGGGCTAATCCTCAAACCAGCTTCCTCCAATGCCCCCAATTATGTCAATGCAACTGCTCGGCATAGTTGGGACGAAAAATGAATGGCAAATCCTCGTCACATCTGGCAACAGGTCACTTGGGGGGGGGGGCAGGGCTGGGGGCTTAGGCAGTCATCTTCCTAAGGGGGCCCTCTAGAAAAGAAATGATGATGAGATTAGTGAGTGATGATGTATTAATACGTCTCTTTCGTGACAAAGGTGAATTTCGGAGGGGTTGGGAAAACTTTCCCAAAACTTTTCCTCCTTTACCGCTTCTGAGGTATACTGCCAGTATAAATTTCCAAGATTTCCGAGCAAGCAGAATGAAAGAAAACATTGCATTGCATTTTGTGTATAGAAAGAACAGAGAGGGACTGCTGTAACACGGCAGTCGGGTAGTCAGAGAGGAGCGTTGCGGAAAATAATTAAGAAAGGGACAGCGAGAGTAGATAGATAGGTGGCTATACACCGAAGCGAGGTGTTGTAGTGAGGGTGTAGGTTATGTGGTAATTGACTGGGCGAGGGTTGGGGGCAAGTCAGGGGGGGGAGGCTGACATTCCATCCGGAAACGCGTTATTCACGATGCCTTTTTGGTTTTATGCGAAGAATGGTACGGGTGGCAGGTGTTCGTGGGCCGCGGGATATCGCGGCGCCATCGCGTACCTTCTTACATGTAGCGAGGTGTAAAGTGGGTCTGTGGTGAGTTTTTCAAGTTGTTTTGTGAGTCTGGTGTGAGCGTAGGTGTTGAGAGGAGTTTGTTGTTGTTGTGTAGTGCGTCCATTCTCGAGTACAGCGGCGAACGGCAAGCGCGCTTCAGAGCAGAGTTCTGAATGCGCTGAGCCTTTCGCTTCCAGGTGTCGCTCGAGGCTACGAGTGACAGTGGGGCGTACGTGAGAATGGGACGCACGAGTGATTTGTATAGGTGTAGTTTTAGTTTTTTACTCGCTGGGTAGAACCTACCCAGCGATGTGTTTGTACGTGAGGCTCTTGCTTGTATTATGTTCTGGTGTAAGTTGAACCTGAGGGATTTGTCGAATGTTACCCCCAGGATTTTGGTGCACTGTGTGTATGCGAGCCTTGTTGGGCTTTGGTGGATCATGTTTGGTGTGTGTGAGTAGATTTGTAGGTTGTGCATGAAGTGATCTCTAGCGCCGTAGAGTGTCATCTGTGTCTTCTGAGGATTCGTGGCAATCAGCCATTTGTCCTCGTAGTCTGTCTTCTCGTCAAGTATTCTTTGTGCAGAAAGAAAACGATTTTTAAGGGCTATTTATTCCGTCTAGGTTGAGTGTAACGTTAGATGAAACGGGCCACTCCGGTGAGTGGAATTTTAAAATAATTTTAATGTTCGATTCCAGCTTGTCGCTTGACTGTTGATGGCCGGTTTATCTTCGTTTATTTTTATGGCTTCTAAGATGTTCAGCCTAGCTTTATTAAGCTGGAAGAAATTAGAGTGGAAAGAAGCAGAAGATGGGACCAGTTCGTGGAAACAATAGACGAGGAGTTAAACCCCACCAAGATCTGGGACAAAATAAATATAGCCAGAGGCAAGCGTAAACAAAGACCCAAATTAAAACTCCAGGATGAGGATGGAGGAGAAAAGGAACCCCATGAAGTAGAGGAGGCATTCCGGGAACACTGGAGGAAGATTTTTGACATCTCACCAAACGAAAATGAGGACTTTGACGGGGACCACGAAGAGAAAGTAGTGGAAGATCTGGAGCGTAACCGCCTGGAAATAGTGCCAAATATAGCTGCTTCACCGACGATACTGGAGGAGCAAGATGTAGAACCAATTACACTACAAGAGCTCCAAAAGACTATAAAGAACTCTAAGCAGAAGGCGCCTGGGGCATCGGGCATTACCAGGGAAAACCTGATACGTGCACCGACCAGCTTTGTGAAGCGGATAGCCGCTGCATTCAACGCCTCCCTAAGCGCGGGTTATTTTCCGGACGCGCTAAAAAAGGGGAAGATCATCTTCCTGCCAAAACCCGGCAAACCACCAGACAGCCCCAGGAATTTCCGGCCGATAACACTCCTCGAGACATTGGCAAAGCTGTTGGAGAGATCAATAAACGACAGGCTCGTTAGGCACCTGGACGAGAGAGAGCTGATCCCGAACCATCAACACGGGTTCAGGAAAAACAGGAGTACTGAGACTGCCCTAGCCATTCGGGTGGAATCCCTGGCGAAAGCCAAGCACGAGAAGTATTACACAGACATAGTGCTCAGGGACGTCCAGAAGGCGTTCGACAAGGTATGGAGAGCTGGTCTGAAATTTAAAATTAAACGACTAGAACTACCCTCCACCCTAACAAAATGCCTCTGTGACTACATCACCGACAGGACGGCGTTCATCTCAGTGGCAGGCTGCGAGGGCCCGGAATTCGAGGTGCCACAAGAGTCCCCCAAGGGGGCTGTATAAGTCCAACTCTATACAGCGTATATACCATGGACCTTCCAAGGCCAGTTCATGAGACAACGACCTACCTACAATTTGCAGACGATATTACGATAATATCGAAACAGCACCTACAGGCACCCCCCAACTATGGCAAGAATAACGGCAGCGGAAATTGCCAACATCAACGAGTTCGAACGTAAGTGGAAAATAAGAACGAACCCGGGAAAATTCTCCATCATCCCGGTGGGGAGACGTTTGACCTCGAGGGTGGAAATAAACGAGAAAAGGTATCAGTACGTAAATGAGGGAACAGTGCTCGGACTAAAAATTACCCGAAGTGGTTATTGCAAGCACTTAGCAAACCGAATAAATCAGGCCAAAATGCAGGTAGCCAAGTTATTTCAATTAAGGAACCTGAATAGCAAAAACCTTAAGAAGATTTATAACGCCATCTGTAAAGCGACCCTGTTGTACCCTGCTATACCGCTGAACCGCCTCTCAAGAACGAGCGCAATCAAATGACAACAAGTGCAGAACTCAGCGGTGTATATCATAACAAAAACAAGAAGACGAGAACTTAGAAGACTAAGAGACCTCCACAACGAAATCGAGCTTCCAAGCACAAATGTGTCCCTACACAGAAGAGCGGTAAAGGTGTGGGACAAGCTGAACCTTATGATGTCCGACGATGAAAAGAGAGCAGTTCAAATTCCACAAGAATACAGATTGACAAACCGTGGCAATTTCAGGAGCGGTAGGCCAGACTCGAGAGAGGAACCGCCCCCAAGATTTACTGCAAGGTAAGGATGCGGAACCACAGGAACAACATCATCAAAAGGAAAATCCGCACGAAGATAAGAAACAAGAGACGTAGAACAGAGAAGAAAGACAGATGCGCGAGAGCCCAAAACACTCAACCGAAAGATAAAGTAAAATAATAAGGCTCAAGAACCAAAGAGATGGCTGGTCACCCAGCAACTTACCCTAACTCTTACTCATTCCTCTTCACCGCTATATCCTAACTACCCTATCCACTACACTCCGACTATCCACTTTACTTTTCTCCCTTTTTCAAGACGTAAGACGTAAGCTTTAACCTCTTTTCTTTTAATAACGGTGTTATCAACTAGCACATCTCTCGTTAGGTTAATGTTATGAGCATTCTTCATATGATTTTTAGGCCCTCCGCTAGGCAGATGCATGGTTAAACACCTCGAAAGTGTAGTAGTTGTGATGCCAATATATTTTAAGTTGTTATAAAGCTTAGAGTCTTTATCGGGGCAGATGAACTCGTAAACTATGTGGGTTGACTTGAGATTCGATGAGTTAAGGAAGCTGTTGTTTTTCATCAGGAGATTGATGGCTTTTGTTGTTTTATAATAAATGATGAGTTGAATTTTATCCATTTGATTTTTAACCTTAATGTTGCGGTTAATAATCTCCTCGATGTTTATTTCATCTATTTTATAGGCCATGGATATCTGTTTTCTGTAATACACTTTGATGTTGTTGACTTCTCCCTGATTACTTTCAGTTTTATCTTTGCAATGATTATTTAAAAATGATTGGAGTTGTTTGTCAATCATGTGTTTGAGAAACCGTTGTTCACCAGTGTCTGTTTTACTCGTGGTATCTCTTGGTGGAAAGGTTCGCACATAGAGCGGCATTTATGTGCTCGGCGGCGGATGTATGAGCCGATTACGCTTATTTTATACCTTTCTGGGTATTCGCTCTCCTCATTGAGGTCACACGGCAGTCAGCGCCTCCTCGACCACCGCCAAAGAACCAACGTGGTGGTTTCCCCTCAAAAAGCCTCTTTCGCGTAAGAACGCCGCCGCCTCCGCCCTTGGTGAGGCAAACCAGCTTCGAATTCTTTTGTACCACTCGCAACTAACACCCAGGACAAGGAAGCGACTCACCTCCCCGCCCCCCGTCCCTGAAAAAAACTCGGAAAAGAAAACATTTGGTGACGGTGAATGTTTTTCCTTCGGGACGTTTTTTCGCACTCAATGTCATTAACAGGAAAAAAATAACCGGGAATCGCAAAAAAAGCACAAGATTCTCTTCAGCCAATACGTAGGGAGGCGCCATCATCAGAGCTGCTTTGGCGATCGAGTCCTGCAGAAGGAAAATGAAAACAAGTATTGGCATTGAGGACAACCGTATACGTTTAACGGTCAAAAAGGTTTGGTAGGTAGTGGTTGGTGGCTGTGGGGAAGAGAACCTTTAATTACCTCGCCTTCAGAAGAAAAAATACACTTTGAGGCGCATTGTATCTCCCTAAAGGTAGCACCGGACCTCTCGTCGTAATAAACACCCCCGACAGCCTAAGCCGCGGCGCTACTTCTGGTGCTGCAGCACGCGAGGAACGCAGAAAACAGGTCTCCGTTGTTGTTGGGGGGTCGGGAAAGAGAAGAACACTTTGGTTAGAACTAAGAATACCGACGCGACTCGAGAGGGGGATAAGGGTTGTGGGGAGGGGGGGCAAGAAGAAAAAAATATTACTAATAATAAAACGATGTCTACTCTAACCCTCGTCGGCCGCGCTGCTGCTAGATGCCATTGAACCCCGCTGGGAAGTATTGGCAAGAGCATCACAACAATCCGATGAACCTGACCGGGAAAATAAAACTAAAACAATCGAACGCGGTCCAAGAAAAGCAAATACATACGCGCTCGAAAACAACAACAAAGAAACCCTAAATATATTTTTTTTATTGTGGGGAAGGAAGAGGGGGAATATACCTCCACCAACCCCCCTTAAACATAAAAGACTGAGGCATGAGAACGAAGGATGTTCTCGAAAACGACAGCAAACAAACATAAAATGTTCCAAAACAACAAATACTCACGTTTTCGTTTAAGGCGACCTTTTCCCTCGCGAGCAGAGGAAGGGGGATGCTGTTGTCTTCCCGATCGCGGCTCGTTCCCAGGCAAGGCATCCCCGCAGGCACAAGGGCGAAATGCAGATTGATTGAGACGGTGGGTGTATAAAGGGGGGGGGGGGATTTAAACAATACAATAAGCATTAAATTGTTATTACACCTACAGGGCGCAGATACCCAGCGAGGCTTCGCGCGAAGAATCATCGAACGCTGCTGCTGCTGCTGCAGGGCCGCCGCCGTTGATGCCGTCGTCGTCGTCGACTATTCAGGAACGTAAGGTCTTGGCGGTGGCCTGATCGATCTCTAACTAAGTTAGGGAACGCAACAGCCACCTCGTAGGCGAGTCGCTTGGTTCCGCGAGGGAACAGTCAGCCCGTTCCACGTTGACTAAATCCCAGCGGTCTTCGGAAAGGGCGTTCCTGGACGGTGTGAAGTACGCACCCCTCGTATTTGCCGGAGATTAAACAGCCATTCTTGCACTTTTCCAAAGTGTTGTAACAAAAGAGGGATGCCTTCATTCGGGTGAGGTAAAAAACGATCCCGTACACTTCGTCCCCCATAAGGAAAGGCACGTCAGGCTCCCTGGTCACTCCGTCCAGTAACGTGTAGCCGAAGCAGCCGGCCAGGTAGGGGGCCAGGAAAGTCTTCCCCACGACCCCGCCACGGTCATGGATCCACGTGATTTGCCGCGAATCCTGCGCAAGTACGCGCTCGACGGCCGCGAACTGGCCCAAGCGTAAGCCTTGGCCGACGAATAGGCAATACCGCCGATGCCGTTCGATCATATTTTTAATGTCTTCAACTCCCTTATTAATATTTATTTTAATATTTATTCTAATCTTTGTAAAAGTGACGATGGACGAAACGTACAGATATCCTATTAAATGTCGCAATTCGTCGTGTTATATCTGAGTTAAGTTTAAGCGTCTAATGATTTTTTCCTTTTTCTTTCATATTTAACAACTTCAGTGTTTGGCAATTTCAACCATGGAAAGATTAACAATCGAACAACGTGTTAAAGTTATCGAAGCCTATTACGAAAATGGACGTTCAAACAGAAACGCATTTTGGTCAACATAGTCGATCAACCGAGAGTGCAATTGGGAAAATTGTTCGTAAATTCAAACAAACGGGGTCAGTGGCAGATATGAAAACGCCATTGCGTGCTCGTTTACGCTGTTCAGCTGAAAACATTGCTGCAGTGCGCGAGAATGTGGCCGAACATCCAGACACCTCTATTCGTCATCGCGCGCACGAATTGAACCTCTCCACAACAACGTTACATCGAATTTTGACAAAAGATTTGTCTTTACACGCTTACAAAATTCAATTGACACAAGAACTGAAGACTGCTGACCATTTGAAGCGCCGTACATTCGTCAATTGGGTGCACGAGCAAAGACAAGTAGATGATGATTGTTTGCAAAAAATCATGTTTAGTGATGAAGCCCATTTTCATCTTGGTGGATTCGTTAATAAGCAGAAATGTCGCATTTGGGCTGATTAAAATCCCAGGAAGATTGTTAAAAAGCCACTGCATCCACATAAGTCACTGTTTGGTGTGCATTTTTTGCTAGCGGAATCATTGGGCCGTATTTCTTCGAAAAAGATGCCGGGAATTCTGTTACGGTGACAGGCGAGCGATACCGTGCCATGATAACCAACTTTTAATGGCCTGAATTTAATTCTATGGATTTCGAAGATTTGTGGTTTCAACATGACTGCGCCACATGCCACACAACCATTGCAACAATGGCTTTATTGAATGAGAAGTTTCCAGGTCGCATCATCTCTCGAAACAGCGAGGTCAACTGGCCACCACGATCGGAAAATATTCACTGTTAGAGGCAGGACCAAGAAGTAACACGACCATCTTTAGAGTGTTATGGTAGCGAACAACTGAAGCCGGGAGACAGTTTGTACCGAGACTTCCGAGAACCATACTCCTACCACTACAAGAACCTAACATCTCCCACAGGAGATCTGTGGAGAAAGCGGTGAAGTTGGAGGAAGTGCAAATGGTACGACCCGGTGGGAAAACTTCCCCCATTGGGTCTGGAAGAGCACACAGCACCCCATATGTCAGCTGCAGCTAGGGTACCCAAACTATAAATAGAGAAGGGACCTCAAACACGTGGGAAATGGGGGAGAATGGCGGAGGCAGGTTAAAAACTACCCCACTCACTCAGGGACAACGGGGTGGGAAGTGATACATCAGGTCTCGGCCGCGACCAAGGTTGAGATGCGACTAGCCTACAAATTTAGTTACCGGCCAAAAAAATTAGGCAGAAAGAAGCTGAGGGAAAAAGGAGGAAGATGTGTGGAAGTAATAAAGCCCAGGTAGTTTCAACACTTTTTGAGAACACTGGGAGGAATTTGGGGTAACCCCCCGCGGGAACAGAAAAAGAAAAAGAATTTGGGGAGGGATGAAAAATGGATCTGAAATAATGGCAGATAATTGAGGCAGGGCGTGGCCTTCGTGAATAGAAGGCCTCGTCACTCGGCCGTCAGCGGCGCCTACGTCATCACCAAGCGGCGGCCTCCCACTGGAAGCCTACTTGGCAACTTCACCGCCGGACTAATCGGCAACTGACCCAATTTCACTTTGCTGTGGGTCACGAGAGGACAAGGGTCAAGTGAAGTGAACCTGGATATTTTAATAATTTTCATGTTGTTTTTTCAATACAAGCCTGGTGCAACATGCCACACAAGTGTTGTGTTCCATTATGCCGAGGCAATTATGGGAGCAAAGTGTGTGTGTTTTCTTTCCCTAAAGACGAGGTATTGTCTGCTCAGTGGGTGAGAGCAATACGACGAGAGGATTTGGGGCCTACGAAATACACCAAGGTACGTAAATATGTTGTTATACAGTCTTGTGAGTTCATTTCTAAGCCTTTTCACGATAACACACTATACCGAGTACAAGATATTGACTAATAAGCCATCAGTATACTGAGATGTGATGTGGTAGCCAGTTAAAACGTTGAAAGCAGAAACGTTGCATACAATAATAAAGCTAATCATCACTGGATTAGAGCAAATAGGCTTCCGAGTCATATGTTTTGTAACAGACAATAACAATGCCATCAACAAGAAAGCCATGTCATACTTTTACACTCCCCCTCTATGTTCCACTGTATATCGCCACCCAGCACAAAATTCTAGACCTTTGTTTTCTTGTTTGATTCTGTACATTTATTCAAATGCATTAGAAACAATTGGCTTAACCAGAAAAATGGTGATAAATGTATGGAATTTCCCCACTTTTCTTTAGAAAATGTATGTGACTCAGTTACTAGAATTTGCAAGGCTCCTTTTACAACTCTAAAGAAACTTCACTCCGTAGAAGCAGATTCTCTCCTGAAATATGCTTATAAGCTTACGCTAAAGGCTCTGTCACCCCCAACTATGGAAAGGCGAAATGTCAATTTAGTTACTCATATTTCCAATGAGTAATTGTCCAAGCATTGCTAACTCTTGGGAAAGTACATAAGTTACCTTGCTTTGAAGATGTTGCAAAGTACATAGAAATAATTCATGTTTGGTGGACAATAATGAATGTAAAAAACCCATCTAAAGGTCTTCGTCTTAAAGATAAATATGCTACCCCTCTGACGAATGACGACAATAATGAAGGATATTTTTTCTTGCATTATTTTCTCAAGTGGCTAAATCTCTGGGATTCCATGACGGAGGTGACTTACCCGTGAAACCTTTAATGCTCTCAAACACACAACCACTGGTATATTGCAACTAACCGATTACTGCATACGTGAACTTAACTGGAAGTATATTTTACCTGGGAAATTCCAGACAGATCAATTGGAGGGAAGGTTTGGCACATATCGCCAGCTTGCGGGTGGCAATTATAACATATCAGTTCGACAAGTGTTCGAGTGTGAGAAAACTGAGAATGATGTCTGTGCTGAAATTACCCTTCTGCATCAAAAGTGTAGAGTGGAAAATATTTGAAGAAACGAGTTGGGAACACATGGAAATAACTGATTTGCTAAATTTGGAGAAGTATGAAAATGATATTGAAGATTGTATTGGGTATCAACAAGTTTTTACATACATAGCTGGATATTGTTGTTTTAGCGTTGCAAAGAAAATGAAATGCGCAATGTGCAAAGACCTTCTTACCTCCAATGAAACCATAGAAAGTTTACCACTATAGTCTATGGTTATCAATGTGATTTATCTTCGGTTAATAAATCAGCTTAGATAGCGTTTCGAAAACCATACCCATAAATTTTGTTTGATCGAAGATGTCTGCCGTTAGCTTTAGAGCTAATGCGACAGCGAAGTAAATTAAGGAATAATGACTTGGGCTCTAAGAAAGACAATTACACAAATATAAATATATTCATAAAAATCAACAAATGTACAGAAATAAGTAGATTAAGTAAATATGGTGAAACAATATAGAGTGAATAATAGAGTAAATAATAATATAGTAATATAGAGTATAATAGAGTATCTTTGATATAGTAAGTAATATTGAGTTGTAAGTAATATAGTGTCGTAATTTAGAGTATTTTATAGTATCTACAAGGTGTCCCAGAAAAAAGTTAACCGTACTTTGAATTAGTATAACTCAAAACCTATTGGAGATTTTTGAGTTCTGTAAAACAAAACAAATTTAACAACTATTTATCTGTCGATTCTGGAAATTTCATTAAATTCCCTTTTACGGTATCGATACACTAATGGGTTTAGTGTAGGCTATCTAAATTATGTTTGCGCAAGGAAGTAAAATAATGAAACTTCGAACTTTAAAATCAACAAATATATTTAAATCCATTTTGAACAAAAACGCCTCTTCATATGGGTAATACAAATTCATTTTTTATTTTTTTAAGTATCATTTCCTTCCACATGTCTTCCATTTCTTTTCAAGGCGCCTTTGATCGCATTTGTTGAACAACTTTTTTGATTAACTTGTGCTTTTCCTTAAGTCTATTGACTTCACGTGTGATACTATCTCTTAACTGGTTGATGCTTTGTGGTGAAGTAGAATACACTTTATTCTTTAGATATCCACATTAGAAATCACACGGTGTTAGGTCAGGGGATCTTGAGGGCCATTCAATTGCATGATTTAGCGTGACAATGCGGTTGTCAGACGTTTCTCTTAGTTTTGTTCTTACAGCAATCTGTCTATGAGCTGGTGCGACGTCCTTAATCCACCAAAGTCTATTGAATTGATTGCCATAAATCTGGCAGAGTTCCGGGAAGATACCAATTCCCGCATATTTCGATCGACAGAGACACTTTCTGTTGACAGATACGTGTGTCAAAGTTGAATGCTGGGGGGTGGTTCAGCGGCGCATATTGCCGAATGTTATGGCTATTTACCTTTCCATTCAGGAAAAAGGCTACCTCGTCACCAATCCAATCCCAATGTTTTCCAAGAAACGAGCAAGTTTATGGGGAGGCCATTCGACAAATTGGCTACAAGGAAAATCAGTGTCAAGAAGCTGGTGTCTTGCATGCATCTTATAGGGATGCCATTTTAAGTCATGTTTAATAATGCGGTTAAATGATGACTCTGACCATTGTAATCCATTCTTTCTAACTGATACATGTGGATTTTGAAGAAGTGTCATCTGAACATTTTCGATATTTTCTGTTGTTCTTATGGTTTTCATACGACCCGAACGACTTTTATTTAGATTTAAGGATGTTCCTTCATGTTGGTATTTGCAAACCTTTTTTCAAAATGTGGGCTTGCTTAGTGGGTGCCGACCTGGAAAATGTTGTTCAAATGAATCTAGTACTTGTTTAATACTGCCAGTCTTAATAAAGTTTGTGACTACAAATACGCGTTGATCTTTTGTTAACTGCATGATTAAAAAGGTTCTATGGAAGTAAACATTTACACAGAAACGCTTTGATTTGCTTAGTAAGCAATAATGACGAGACCATAGCACAGCGTGGCTGAAAAACCACTGTAAAATGGCCTAGGCTTTGCTTGAAGAATCGCACCGTGACCTAGGCTACCTAGGCTTCCTAGTTTCTCTTGAAAGGGCAAGGTGGCCTAGCCTTCCTAGGCTTCGTTTCATTATTTTCTTTCCTTGCGCAAACATATTTTTGATAGCCTCCACTAAACCCATTAGTGTATCAATATCATAAAAAGAATTTAATGACATTTCCGGAATCGACAGATAAATAGTTGGTAAATAAAACACTTTTGGCAAACCCCAAATTCTCCAATAGTTTTTGAGTCATGCTAATTCAAAGTACGGTTAACTTTTTTCTGGGACACCCGGTATAATGGACTGTGAATTAGAGACTGCAATGAGAAGCAAATATAATTAGGACTTACTCTCGCATTGTCGTTTGCAAAGAATGTGAGAGTGGAATTAACTCGGTATGATTTGTTTGGAGGTAAATGAATAATTGTAGAAGGAATGGTTACTGACCTTTATACGAAGAGAGTGGGGTGGGGTGGGCAGGATTGCGTGCTCTTTTGATCGAGTTGGGAACGTGTGTTTGTTTGTTTGTGTGTGAATTTTGAGAGATGGTGTTTGGAACAGTATACGTTAATTGAATTGACAAGAAAATAAATGAATTATTTAAATGACAAAATAATTGAATTTTATACATAATAAATGATGATATATATATTTAAGTTTCCCAGGAGGTTTTTATTATAGGAATGCCCAGAGGCATTGCTATACCACACAACCATGATTATATACGTGGTATTAGCAGAGGCTCACTTTTATATCCTAACGACGCTGTATTAAATATTATTATGTATAACAATTTAGTTATAAATAAACTTACAAAAGATCCTCAATTCATAAAATCACTTCACTCAAGGACTATTGCTACAGAAGTAACCCTCAATGTACTAACTGATAATGATGGATTCCTCCCAAGGAATAATTGTAATAATGGTCATGACATCGAGAAAATTAAAAAAATGCTGCTGTGGGCCTCAACCAATACTTTCAACAACTTTGTGCTAAGGAAAATGATTTTATTTGTGAAAGCAAGACATCAGGAGAAAAAAGGAAGCTGCAGACTATAGAATAGGCCTATAAGTGAACTGTCCGCCTTGATTTTAGGAGTATTTAGGATGCCCATATTTGTCAATAAGGGTAGGAATACATAGCTATTATCTTTTTATTTATCTTCCATTGTGTTATTCATGATCAGTTTGATTATAAAAAGGTGATTTCAGTATTTCCTAAGCTCATGATCGTTTTCTAATGTTAAAAGATGTTATGTATGACGATAACAGACATACTAAGAAGTGTATATGCACAAAATGAAGGACAAATAAGGTGGAAACTGCAGTGGACGGCAGCGCGGCTATGGCCTCACGGTATGACGTCACGGACCGAGTGACGCGGCCTTCTATTCAGGAAGGCCACAGGCAGCGGCGCTTGGCCGAGGAGGTGCCGTTGTTATCTTCAAATCCAGAGGAATTACGGGGAAAGAGAAGAAGAAGAAGAAAGATTAAAAGATATTCTTAACGACAAACATTAATATATATATATATATATATATATATATATATATATATATATATATATATATATATATATATATATATATATATATATATATATATATATATGGGTCAGACAGAGAATTTTCGTTTGTCATTTCCGAGTGATTGTACCAAACAAGGGGGGCACCGACCAAAAAGGGATTAGCTTAAGTGGTCGTGGATTTAGATACAGGAGGATTAACCTACATAGAAGCCAAGGCTCTTCCTTATGTGGCAACTTCGCTTAAGAGTCCAAAACACACTCAAGGAAAAACGCCATGGCCAGGGAACTTTGGTTTCCGCAGAACCGCCCATCAAGCGACCTACTAAGGGGGAGTCTCTCAGTAACCACACTAACAAACATTCACTTTTCCTTCAATATTTCATATTTAGACGAGCCAAAATTTACGAAAAACTAACTATTTTTTCAACCCTTTTCCCTTAAACCAATTTCCTTCTTAAAACTTGTCAAAGTTATTTCATTTTCGAATGAACTGAGAAGAGGCTTTAAGAGATAGGTAAAAAGGCCGTGTCATTTTACTTTTTCCTTTTATTATTCAATATTTGAGGTACTTTACTTTTGATCTTTGTCTCCCAACTGTGATACCGAGTTTATATAAGTAATGGCGCGGTTGTGTTTTCTCGGTTATCGAGAAGCTTTATTCCGGTCGACCGCATCATTTTCACGAGCTCCTGACCTCCTGAAAAATTGTTCATAATTTCAACTGAATTTTTCATCGTCTCCTAATAAAAGATGGAAGGACGGATAGAAAGGATGTGGGAGGAAGATGACAAAGTAATGGAGGAGTTTCGACGTCAGGTTTGGGAAGAAGGGATTTCTTTTTATCGATTTTATTCAACACCAACTCAGGTTTCGAGAAGACCAAAACTTAGCCCCATAAGAGAGGAGAAAAATAAGAGAATTAAGAAAAAGAATAGAATTAGGAACATCTTCGAATCTTGGTTTATTTGTTTACGGAAGAACGAGAGAAATGAATGAGGAAAAAGAATGAAAATATAAGAAAATAATAATAATAATATATATATATATATATATATATATATATATATATATATATATATGTGATAAACTCGTAGAATATAGGGAGTGAAAGTTTGGATGCATAAATAAATAAAGTAATAATGAGAGTATAATTTTTTTCTTTAAACCTTTAAACTGAGATCATATTTATTTATTTATTCATAAAATAATCCGAGAGTTTCTCCCTTTATAAATCTCTCTGGTCGTCCTTTTCACCTATTTTTAATCTCCCATTTATTTGACGCACCTATATAGCCCGAATGAAGGGGGAAAGATGGTGTTAAACATTCAAAAATTAAATGGTCTTGGCATCCATCCTTAAATATTGATTAGTTCAGGAAAAGGTAAAATGCCATGGCCTTTTGGCTCTCAATAAAAGATAGGAGCTTTTTCAGTTCTCGAAAATGTTTAGCTCAAAAGGTCTTTCATTCAGCTCATTTGAAAGTGACGAAATGTTTCTAAAATTAAATGGGTTTAAGGAAATGGGGTTCAAAACTATTTATTCTTCTGCCAATTTTGGCCCGATTGAAAATGGAATATTGAACGAGTGCTTTAGAAAGTGAAAAATGGGTAATTGAGGAACGAGACAAAAAATAGTAAGCAAGAAAGGAAAATTATAATAATCCATTTTATTTATTAATACTTTAATACAACTGGACCCCTTTAAAATATAGACTCCTAAATACCCTATGATTTTTCATTTCACTTCACCCTCTATCCTCTCCTTTCAATACTTCTATGCATTGAAGCACTCGAGAATCTACATTTTCTCCCAATATTCATCTATTCACTCTATACTGATAAACATAGTGAAAGAGTACCGTGTGTCCCCGTGTAGTACCCCAACCTTTGCCACTTGGTAGTTAGAAAAAGCAAAGAATGAAAACAGATATTACATCAGGTATAAATTGCGCACCCGGCCACACAGGTACTGTGCGTGGGTGGAAGGAGTTGCGACACACTCTTCTATCCATTGATGGCGTGCAGAGGTCCCTCCCCCCTATCTTTATCTTTATCTTTTATTTTATTACACAAGATGAGACAGGAGGAACGGGAAGAGTGCAAGCAGTATAGATTGCAATTAGCAATCCCCGCACACCAGCAACGTCGAAGAGGGAACGATGGTAAGAAGAAAGGAAGTGGGATAGAAGAACAAACGGGGAAAAGATAGGTAAAGATAAACCTCAAGGCTTCCATTCATCTCTTCACATTTATTCAACATACCAATATAGATACCCTGAACTGCCTTCTAATAATTTATTCTGTTATTTTCCTATCCCAATTCTTTCCCTAAGAATGGCATCATCCTTCCTTTTCTCAAACCTGCCAAAGACCCTTCCGGCAACACAAACGACCTGCCAATTGCGCTTACTTCGAGACTTCACAATCTTTTTGGGCGCATCGTAAATGTCCGCCTGCCGCCTGATGTGGTACTTTGAAGAACGGCAACTCCTCTCTCCTTCCCAATTTGGGTTTCACCCAAATCGCTCCACACTGGAACCCTTTCGTTTCCTTGGCCATGATATTGTCCTTGCCTTCTCGAAAGAGATTTTGTTACCACAATCTTCTTTGAATTGGAAAAAAAACATATGATACCGTCTGGGTGAGCTTGATTCTACAACAGCTGTTCAACATGATTCTATTTATATGCAATTTCGTGAAAGACCTTCCTTCTCATCAACCTACGAGGTGCCACTCTTCGAAGTTTGTACAGTAAGAGAGTGTGCACCAAAGAAGCGTGCTTAGCACTACTCTCTATATCATAGCCATCAACTCTTTCTCGCGACATATCAAACCACATATGCGTTGCTTCCTTTATATAGATGACACTGATCTCTGGTTGACGGGCTCGTAGGCGTCGCTGGACAACACCCTACTTCCGCAAACCGTCGACTCAATAGTGGCCTATGCCTTATCCCCTGGATTCACACTCTAAAACCAACCTAAAACATCTGCCAAAACATTTGTTCGCCATAAATCTACTCCTTGGATACGTCTTAATATTTAGAGATGCCGATTAAATTTGTCACTTCTGCCAAGTTCCATGGTCTTATATTTGATCCACGCATGACATGGCGATTTCATCCTGAGGACCTTACATTAAGATGAGTTCATCTGCTTGCCACTCTGGCTTCCTTATCGATGCTACACTGGGAGATTAAATTGTCTCCGATTTTACATCAGACTATCCTCCCTATGCGCTCTAAGCCCATTCGAATTCTTTCCCCCGAGGTACCTCCACCTGAAATTTGCATCAATGCTACCGCTCTGGATTGGCAGAACTGCTCAATTTTACGAACCTTCCATAGATTGACCCAAGGGTCAGATCCCAGCCGCATCTCTACGCTCCAGATTCTAAGAGCACGAAGACACTCACCGCAATGTAACCCTGATTTAGTCTGACGGGTCGAAAACGTATGCCGGTACTAGAAGTGATGTCTTCTTTTACTCTCATTCCCTGCGGTCCAACATCCCATATTCAGAATTACTTTTTCACATCAGAACTTGTATCCATCAAGCTAGCCCAGGGGCTGGCAACATTCAACACTCAAAGGCCACTTGGACCCGTTTCCAACTGAAAAAACACACTGGGGCCCCAAACCTCTATGTGATAGATTTGAAAAAAAAAACAATCGTTGCATTTCTGAAATCAAAGGACTGCTACAGAGAAGACGAAATTTTATTCCTGTATACGAAATCATTGGAACTCTGAAAGAAACCTGGGTTGAACACCCCTTACAAATAAAATGTTTAGAGTTTACTATTTGAGTCGTCAACCGGAATAAAAAAAAACCAACTATTCCACTGAACAAAGTAAAACTTTATGAAAAATAATAGCCAATTAAAATATTTACTTTATCTGGTCAATGTGACCAGATTGCTACCTGCCATCTATGAGGCGTGAGCAATGTTTGTAATTTACATAGTTCATTGTGGAATAGACCTACTCACATACATATGTAGATCCGAAGATTGACAGGACTCCAATTGCATATTTTTCATGTTTGGCGTAAGCGTCGGGGATGGCGCTCCATGTTTCAAAAACAAGCTGGTCTAGTTTGGGAAGGTTTTCGATCTCACTTCATTTGTGAATGTAATTGTAAGCAAGCCTGGCCTTCTGACGAGCAACATCTTCAAGATCAGTTGTCAATCGCTGGAACTTCGACACCCACATATCTTTGTCGGCCAGTTCCATTTCCAGATCTGGTCGACTCACACTTGCAAATGCAGTCATATTCAGTAAGGATGATCGACGGTCAGGGGAGTCACAGGGAAGAATAGTGTGTTCTTTTCATCTCTGAACTCACAGAAAAGTTTCCCAAACGATTTTTACATTGCGTTAATTGCGGACTGCAAATAGTCTGAATTGATCCTTTTGTGAGCTTGTTTGAACTCTTTCAGAGAGGGAAAGTGAGACAATTTTTTTTTTAATTAAGGTGCTATCTGGCGACTTGGGGAAGTGAGACAGTGTACCTCGCTGTAGATCTCTGGTAAACACTGTCAACTTGCGATTAAATGCAAAAAACTCCTCCAGTTTGTGCAGAGCTGTGCCTCCATTTCCCTGTAGAGCTATCTTTAGACTGTTTTGGTTCACTGTCACATCTTTAATGAAGTGTAGGCTTTTCAACCAGTCAGGAAAGGTGAGGCCTATGCTTCCCAGGAAAGTATTCACCGAATCCAGACACGCGGTAAGCCGTTTCAACACCTCCCCTCTGGAAAGCCACCGGATTTTGTTGTGCAGCAGGAAATTATAATGCGTACCTTCCACCTCATCCAGTAACAAACGAACTGACGGTGATTTAAACGTTTTACCATTATTTTGTTTACAATCTGAATATCAACATTCATTACCTCTGCGCATTCTGGGGGATATTTTTGAGCGCACAATTCCATTTGGTGCCGGATGAAGTGAAATGTCTGCAGCGTTGTACCCAGACACTTCTGTAGTAAAGCCACAAAACCATTTTGCCACATTAGTAGCCAATCACCCTAAGTAGGTGGTACAATCTAGAGGACAGCCTCATAGATGCCGCCTTTCCCCATCCCCCTGTGTTTCGCCTTTTAGTGGTATCAGCTCTTGCTGTGGTCCAGCAGAGTTCAGATATCGGCATAAAATTGCTATTTGTTTAGTATCACCATTGTCTTTGGACTCATCACAGTCCATTGATGTCTTTTATTTGGTGTCTGGTGACGTTTTCTGTCATTTTGATGGTTCTGTCTTTGAACGTCTTCGCAGAGAGAGGCATATCTCTGATTTTCTACACAATTTCACACATTTTCATTCTTGTTTTAAAGTCCGTGAATTGATGTTCTGAAATCTTAATGAATGAATCTTTTATATATTCTCCATCTGTGAACGGCTTCCCGTACCTGACTATTTCCTAAACAACCACAAAACTAGCATTTGCAGACTTCATCCACTACTTGAATTTATTTTGGCTCACTTCAACCTTCTACATCAGGTCCAAACCTGCTTTTATTCTCTCATCTCCATCTGGATATTTTTCTGCCATGGCTGTTTGCTTATTTTGTAATTGTCTTGCAACATTTAACTTTTGATTGTTTGCCAATTTCTCAACCATAAATTAAGCGTACTGGTAAACCATTCTCGTCAGTAGTGAAAGCAAATGAATCTGTCCATGTAGCATTGGACGTTTCATTTGCTTCAGAACATTTTCTCTTCCTAGATTCTTTCATGATTCGCCTATTTTGGGTTTAAAATTTCAATAAATAAATAAATTAAAAAACAAAAGAACTGAAATAAAATACATTTTAAATAAATGCTCGATAGCAGAGCCATTCGCGAGGAGCCACGTGCTGTGTCAGCGTCGTTTCTCCACCACAGGGAGCTACAGGGAGGGATGAAAGAGCCGCGGGTTGCCGACCCATGAGCTAGTCGTACACACCCTCGAACTTCCTAACCCTGGTTAATATACCTCTTCTACAGATTCTATTAGCGCACTGGCTCCCGTTGGGCGATTTTCCAGCGATAGCCTTAGCCATATATTTTGTGATCGCACCCTATCTAGTCCAACATATTAAAAAATTCCTTCCCGTGGTCATCACCATAATCTACCACAAGGTGGCATGAAATTATGCTGTGCTTCCTGCGAATCGAAGACTGCCGCTATAACAAGAGAAAGCCCCTTAAGGGGCACGGGGATTTGCCTCCCTGGCTGTCTTGCTGACGGGACTCAATAACCCATCCGGCCCCAGAGTAGCATCTTCTCCTTCTTTCAGACAGATGAACCCCTCACCCCTGAGCTCCAGCCTGTGGTGGTGGGCTTTTGACAATCTGCATCATTCCCATCCACGCATTCCTCACTTCTCCTTTATTTTTCCTTTCAACCTTTATCTATTTTACACCATGCCCAAGGTAGAGCTGCCATGCCGATGGAAAGAGTGGCCAGAAATGGCGGCAGCTGGCTCTGTCGGCCCCGTACTCACCTCTTGAAAAGCGGGGCTACGGCGTAGGGTAATGAGCGTTTGCACCCCGTGACTATTATAGGGTCACCCAATGATGAATTTAAAAAAATACTCCTTTATCTTCTCTTCGACCATCGTCGGACCCGCCCTCGGGCAGCTCCACTGAAAAAAATAGAGGTTATCCCCCCCTTCCCTGTGATTTCGTAGGGGACCCTGGAAAGCTGTTCAACCGTAGAAGGCGGCCCATAACACTAGTCAACAATGATTTTACTGCTTGGGTATTAACTTGTGATTTATACCACGAGTATATCTAGTATGCTGATTCCGAATCTGCAATCAGAATTGTTCTAGCACGTAAATTTCCTGAGTTACACACATTCTCTTTAGTTACACATATGGGCAGTGTTGCTTCGGCTACCTTAGTGAGACGATGTGTTGTGTGTGTTTGGTTCCTGCGTTACACTTCAGCTTTATCACGTTGTCAAATTTAGCCATTATAGTAGTGGCGTTGAAACGGTATTTACATACAGTGATTAATTGCATTTTTCTTTCAGATTTTTCTCTCAATTAATTTGTAAATGAAATAAGATTGTACAAAAGTATTTAACAGGATATATACAAACTAAGTTGAAAACATGAATCGGCGAGGATGTATAAATAGCCCAGACAACTTTTGTTATATCTGTGGAAGATATATTCCAAGCAACCAGCAGAAAATTTTAGCTAAAAGAGTGAAAACTGCATACAATTATTATTTTGGTTTTAAAGTTTGTGACTAAGACAAGCCCTGGGCACCTTACAAATCTTGTATTGTGTGTTATACAGAGCTCACATAGTGGTTAAATGGCAAATGAAATGGTATGCCTGTGGATGTACCAATGATGTGGCGTGAGCCAACAAATGATGTCTTTGATTGCTACTTTGGTATGACAAATATTGCGAGATTTTCAAATAAGAACAAGGCAAAGATTGTATATCCAGATTTTAAGTCAGCTATAAAACCAGTCCCCATAATATGGAGATGCTAATCCAAGTTTTTCCATCAGCTAGTGCAGTTAAAAAAGATGATTCATCGCCTGAAAAGGGGGATAAAATTGACGATGAAGTGTATGAGGAGGATTCTGAGGAAAAGAGATCCAGTTGATAAATCAAGAAAGATTGAATGATTTTGTGAGGGATTTGCCATTGTCAAAGGAGAACGCAGAACTGTTGGGCTCCAGCCTACGGCAATGGAATCTTCTAGAGGACGGTGCAAAAATATCCACTTTCCATAAACGCCATGAGGCCTTAGCTGCCTTATATAAAGAAGATGATGGTGCTTGTTTCTGTACTGATGTTAATGGCCTCATGAATCAGCTAGGTAACGAGCATTTACCTGATGAATGGAGGCTATTCATCGATGCAAGCAATGCTAGCCTCAAACTGTGTTGCTACACAATGGTAACAAAAAAACTTCAATTCCTGTCGCACTTATTGTTGTGATGATAGAGACATATGACTCAATGAAATTTACTTTGGAAGGTGTTCATTACTCGTATCATAAGTAGAATATATGTGGTGATCTAAAGGTAATTTCTTTACTTCTCGGACTGCAGCATTCGCATCTAGATTTCTTTCCATCTAATATGGGTGATATTAGTCACGAACATGGGAAAAGGTTCCCCCGAGATATTGCAATGATGGAAAGCAGGTATCAAGGCCACTTCAACGAAAACATGATGGGTGACTCCTGCTGCTTCCTATAACGGGAGGATCTTATATCCACTTACAAGAGTCTCAAACATTTTTGAAGTAATTTATAGTTAGGTGAGTACTACCTCTTTTATATGTAATACATATCTTGTCTGGGTCTGCAAAAGGACGTACATAATGTCAAATAGGGTGCCCCGATTCCAAACCTTTGCCCAGAAACGTCTCATTCTTCTCAAACTCGTAATAATTATATCATTAATTGATCCAAAGTGACAAAGTGAGCCATATAGACTAGTTGCATAACTCAGGAACCTTACGTGCTAGGACAAACCCGAGCACAGATTTGGAACCAGCGCACCAAAATTAGTCCGTTACAACAACATTTAATCAAGTAGCAGAGACAAAGCTAAAATTTGTTGGTTAGTGTAATTGACAACTCTCGGTGGGAGAGGAACAATATGGCTAACCTCATTGGTGGTAGGAGGGAAGAAAGGCGCCGTAGGCCTCTTCCATCCAAAGACCTGCGCGCTCGAATTTTGAGCTTTGAGGGGTTACTGTAAGTGCTCTACTCTCTTTCCCGCCAAAAGAATTTACGACCAGCAGGACCTATGATGTCCTGGTAGGATGGCCACATGGAGCCTCTCCCCTTGAGATCGACATGGTCCCTGAAGCAACCCAGCCCCAGACTGTAGGACCTTCCATGGGGACGAACCTGGGCTCGGTGCCAAAGACCGAACCTAAGTCCGCCCCTGTGCAAGGTCCTCCTCAGACGGCTCGGGTCTCCAAGACTGTACAAATAGAGGAGGGATCTCCTCCCCTCACTGATGCCCCTGTGAAAACCAAGACCTCCATCTCGTAGAACGATCTTGTTTAGGGTGGTCGATTGTGCGTGGGGCTCATGCTGGCGGAGGGGAGAAGCGTGTTCATTCCCCGCCTTCCTCTCTTAAAAAGAAAAAGAACAAGAAAAAGGGAAGAAGACTCAGAGCCCCTCTCCTTCCGCGGGAGCCGCGGGGACGGATGGGTACGTTTCTGTTTCTGTAAACGATCAACCCAAGATCAACACGTTCGAACCAGTGGCCCTCCCGTTTGGGGACTCCCAGACGAAGAGCAGAACAGAGCCTAGATTACGTCGGGGCCCATCATTCAAAGGATACCTGGCGTTTTCGTGCCCGCTGGTTTTAAGAGTTTCTTCGTTATTCGCTCCACTGATGACAGCATGTTGGCTAAGGGGCACATGATCCATAAAAGGAGAGCTCTAACTAGTATGATTGGTGGAGAACCGAAGGTGACCAATTGTTCGGACGGGAGCCTTTTGGTGAATGCGTCGAATCCCTCCGAGGCGGCCATGATTAGTTCCATTCGGACACTTGATGGCACGCCTGTGAATGTGACGTCGTACTCTACCATGAACTTCGTGAAAGGAGTAGTTTATGCGAGAGAATTCGAAAACTACTTCACAGATGACATCACCTGAAAGCTCGCTTCTTCTACAATAATTCAGCTCTCAAGCGTATCCACTTAACCGCATTTTTGCTCTCTTTCCGATAGTACTAGATTCAATTTTGCGGCTTTCCTTTTGAGGCCTCCTACAAAATAAGATTGTCTTGATTATTCGAAGGCAGTACGGACTTTTCTTGATTTTCAGTGTCAAATACTGTATTCTTTAATAATAGTGATTTATCTAAGTTGGTTTAAGTTGGGTGTAATGCCTATCTGTTCATGTAGCACAGGTCTCTTTTACCCGGTCTTGGGTAATACTAATGCGCAGGATCCGCTCACATGGCTCTACCACGTTGTTTGTCCATATAAAATTGCTATTTTTGCTATCTCGTTCTATTACCAAGTAGTTTTTCTCTCGCGGGAATAGCTTTCTACTCGCGTATGCCACAGGGTGGCTTTCTCCGCTATAAGCGTACTGGAGGAGTACGCATCCGAGGCCTTCGTCGCTGGCATCTGTCCGGATGCCGAAGGGCTTACTGGGGTTTGTGAGCCTCAAAATAGGGACGGACACTACTTTTTCTTTTAGTTGCCGAAACCTTGAGGTGGCCTTGTAGTTCCAGACTAGGGGATCTGGGGACCTTTTATTCAACATTGCACACATGGGGAGGGGGTCATAAATGGATGCAAATTTGGGGATTAGACCGGTAGAACAACGCCAATCCTATTAAATGGCCGGAGCTGCTTCGCACTGCGGGGGGGAAGGGGACATTTTTACTATGGCCCTCAACTTTTGTTCCTGGGGCCCATTCAGTTCTTCCCAAGATAGAAGCCAAGGTACTTGATGGTATCGTAAGCGAAGTGGCACTTACTGGGGCCAATGGTGAGTCCATGCTCACGGAGCCGGATCAAAAGGGATCGAAGGGCGATCAATTGCTGGTCCCATGTAGTGGTACCGACGTATAAATTGTCAAAGTAAAATGGCAGATGGGGCAGGTCATCCATAATTCTTCGCATCATCCGGTTGTAATTGGTGCATGCAGTTACAAGCCCGAAGAGGAGGCATTTGAACTAAATGAGGCCTTTGTAGGTGGGGAACACCGTGTATTTTCTTACACTTTCACTGAGGAGAATTTGGTTATAGGCCATGCAGAGATCTAACTCTGAGATGTACTTGGCCTCCTTGAATAGATGAAGGTTCTCGTCGATCAGAGGGATGAGTTCTGCCTCGAAAGCCGTCACAGAGTTTAACTTTCTGAAGTCGACGCGAATTCGGAAAGAGTGGCCGGGTTTAGGAACCATGGCGATTGGGGAACAGAAATCCGATTTCGAGGTCTTGATGATATCGAGTTTGAGTAAGTTATCCACCTCAGAATTGAAGGCCTACCTCAGGTGGATGGGAAGAGAATACGGCGTTGTACGGACGGGCTCCTACGTAGTAAGAACGATGTCATTTTTGGAGTGTTTTGCACGGCCAGAGATCTCAAAGTACGTCCCCGAAGTCATTCAGCATCTGCTGCAGCTGACTATTCTGGTGAAGGACTAACCCGGGGTAGAAGTCTAGCCCCGGGGAAGATGATTCTGGAGCCTCGGGTAGAAATGGGAGAGGGTAGTCCCTATCTTGTTCCTTGCAAACCACCTGTACAACTTTGAGGGGGTCAGAGGGGTACGACGCTTCCAGGAGGGACTCTTCGTCAAGACCCACAAAATTATCATTCGCACGGCGGTGGTATTTTTCAACATGTTTACGTTGAATACCTTATCTCCAGAGAAGGTCCGAATAAGGTAATCCACGAGACCTTTGGCCTCGAAGATGGGCAAGGGGCCCTTCTCCTGATTAAGAAGTTGTTTCTCTCCGTGGGAAGTAGTAACAGCACCTCCTCATCAGACTGAAATCTTTTTTCGTTTTATTTTAGATTGAAATTGGTTCTATATTTCTCCAGGTTCACATCTGCTTTCTTGTGAGCGATGTCCGCGAAACTCTCCAGGCGTTTCCTTATGTCCAGGAGATAGGAGTAAGAGGAGGAAATTTCTCTATCCAGTTGTGGGTTAGCAAAGAGTTCTTTGAAGATGCAGATGTGGCCTCGCACATTACGGCCATACAATAATTCAAAGGGGGCGAAACCGAGGGTTCTGTAGAGGATTTTCCTGTACGCAAAAGGTGCTACAGGCAAGTAACGGTTCCATTCTTGATGATCTTTGAGACAAAGCTTTTTCAGAATGTTTTTGAGGTTGCAATTCATTTTTTCGCAAATACCATTTGCCACTGGGTGGAAAGGTTTGGTAACCAGTGAAATCAGGTACATACTCAATAAGCTCTCGAGTAAACTCTCTTTCTCTGTCGGACAACACCTCCTTGGGGATGCCTACTCGGGAAAAAATGGATATTAGGGCCTCAGCATAGGTGACACTATCAATCCTCTTAATGGGGACTGCTTCAGAAAAAGGGTTGGCAAAATCTACGAGGGTAAGGAGGTACATGTGTCCCACACTGGAATGGGGAGGTAATCGAGACAATATGGTCAATGGCCACTTGGGATATGGGCTCTGTTATAATGGAGCTTTTCTGAAGAAGGGCTGGCTTGAACAGCCCTTTGACAAACATCACATCGCACGATTTGCAGTAATTTGCTATATCGTTGGCCGCACCTGGCCAAAAGAAGTACTTAAAAATACTAAAACTCCTGATTGAGGGGGGTTTCCGAGGGAATGGTGATAGCCTGGGCTTCTTTTCGGCCTGAACCAACCAGATAACGGGGTGTGCCACGGGGTCTTGGGTGACCTGGCGGCTCTGACCAATGAGAACCGGGCAGAACTTGATTGGGGCCGCTACCACTTCGCCCCAATAGACATGTATGCACATTCGATGTGGCATTTAACAATGGGGAAGGTATTCGCTCGGTCCAGATAATCGTGGACCCCTGCGAGTTTTTGGTGATCGAGTCCAAAAGGGGAGAGTAAATCCTCAGATACCACAATGCAGGTGCAGCCGGTGTCCTGAACAAAGGTTGACACGCGACATCTATTGACGGTTCCACTCTCGAACTTTAAACCGCCGGGGAGAACTCTTATTGTAAAGAAAGTTAACGTGGTGACCGGGGAAGCTGGTGGGTGAGAGAGGAACATGGGTTTCCAGGAGAGGCGATGGAAGAGCAGGAGCGGAAATAATTTGGTGCACCTGGTGAGAGGGTGCAATTGCGAATTGTGAATTCTGGAAGAAGTTTTTACGCAAATGCCCTTCAATTCAACAGGGCAAAGAAAATTTTGGCCTTCGTGGGTACGATGACGATGGGGAGGTCGTAGTCAGAGGTTCCGATGGAGGTTGATTTCTGGGCTTCGAGGGGCCAGGAATCCTTACGAATTCGGGGTTATTCCATGGACAGAGTCTGGAATTAACGAAATTGGACTGGGAGGGGAGGGGGGGACAACGGGGGAGACTTCTTGTTGTCCTTAGAGTATAAGTTATGACTATAGGCGTACACATCTGCTTCTTTCAAGCACTGATTGTCCTTCACAAAGGAGTGTATTTCGGGAGCCAATGAAGCCAAAGGTTGGTCTTTTAATACAAATTCTAGAAGGGACTGATATTCTAGGGAGCCTTCACATGACAAGCAAAATTGGGGGTTGTTTTGAAGGATAAAACCAAATTGGCGGAAGGTTTGTCTAGGGTAGATTCTCTCTTGATGGAAACGACCACGGTAAAAGTCGGTCCCCTATTTATAGCGGCCATCAGTTCGCACATGAGGCTGGAATAATCAATGGTGGCTTCAGACGGGATGGAAATAAAGATATCGCGCAACGAGGTACTAAGAATGGGAAGTAATCTGGCAACACCATCTGACTTGGTATCCAAATTATTAATTTCGAAGATCTTTCGAAAGGTGTGATGTAGGACCCGAAGTCCTCTCCCTTGAAAACTGGGAGCTTAACCGATGGGGACTGCAGAACCTCTTTCCGGGAGCTAACCAACATTGTCTCCAGTCGATTTCGGCCTAGTTCGAGCCGTGTTGTCTGATCCTCTCGCGTTCTGCTATCTCTCTTGGGCCTTCCTTTCTTCTAACTGTGCTCTGCTCCTTTCCATCTCTCTATGTTCATTTTATAATACTCTTCTTTCCTCTATCTCCCATTTATCTCCTCTTCCTCTATCTGGGATTGCAGGTCGTTTCCAACGAGGACTAAAGAATCACCTTTGCTTTTAAATCGTTCAAACGAAAATATCGTCTTAAGGGGCTAGCTGGGAAAATGTGGCACGCGAGCGAGTTTGTCTATGTACGAACGAAAAAGCCTCCCGGTAATCTTCTTAGAGGATAGCTTTGTACACCCAAAAAACTACACGAATAACTAAATTGGGGTAGAATTTGTAATAAACAGTCCTTCGTGACTGGAAAGGTTTGGAAACATTAAATCCGTTCTTTGGATTAACTTTGGATTCAGCGGAGTTAAATCCGAGAAATTTCGGACACAAATTAATCAGAGTTCCACACCTAAAAAAATAAATTCTCGAATTAAGCTGATCACACTCTCGTCCAGAATAAAGAATAAGTCCACTCAGCCAATATAGAAGTATTGTTGTCTCTTATAAGTAATAGGGTCAGACTGGCGCTCTAAAGTCATTGAACATATAAATTCTCTGACTGAAAAAAAATAACACCACAACAACAATACTACGACAAAAGTGGTGTCAGATCTGTAGGTTTTTGTTAGAAATAATCCAGCAGCGTCTAATAAAGTGAGAGCCAGCAAGTAAAAGGAATAACAGGAATAATATAATAATTGATGAAAGGAAAATTGGTAATGTTAGGGGTGGAAACTATTTGAAGGTAATTGTTAGGTTAAGTGGTAAGTTTCGGTGGTGGGGTAGGTCAAGCTCAATTTACAACAAAGTAGATGACTGACATAAGCGCGATGGCATCGTTTGACCTTTATCGGAAGCAAGGTCAAAGCCTCGGACAGGAAGGACTTGAGCTGAGGTCGTATATTCAGGAGAAAGAGAGGAACGAAAGAAGGGAAGAACGTAAGATGAAATTGGAAGCCGAAGAAAGAAAGATGAAACTGGAAGCTGAGGAAAGAGAGAAGATAAGAGCCCACGAAAGAGCTCTTAACAAAGACCAGTTAGAAGTGCAGTCAGTGACATCCAAAACAAGAGTGTCACCTTTATCGGAAGCAAGGTCAAAGCCTCGGACAGGAAGGACCCGAGCTGAGGTCGTATATACAGGAGAAAGAGAGGAACGAAAGAAGGGAAGAACGTAAGATGAAATTGGAAGCCGAAGAAAGAAAGATGAAACTGGAAGCTGAGGAAAGGGAGAAGATAAGGGCCCACGAAAGAGCTCTTAACAAAGACCAGTTAGAAGTGCAGTCAGTCACATCCAAAACCGGAGTGTCACCAGGGGCCAGCATGAAACTCCCGGAGTACAGGGACAAAGAAGATTTATGCTCATATCTGTCACATTTCGAGAAAACATTCGAAGTCAATAATTGGGATCTAGAAGAAGATGGGGTTACCAGACTGTTACCTCTACTCAATCGTAGGATGAGAGAGATATTTGTATCTTTACCCTCAGAAGCGACTGTGGATTATTCCACTCTCAAAGCCGAACTTCTCTCAGCAACAAACCTCAACCCTGAAGAATATAGGATGAAGTTCAGGTAGGCCCGTATAAGACTTGGGCAAACATACAAGCATTTTGGCTTTGAGCTTCGTCGAAGCCTACAGTATTGGATGGAGTCAGCAGGGTTAGGGAACGAAGTCGCTTCGGTCGTCGACCTTATTCTAAAAGATCACTTACTAAGCACACTACTCCAGAGATCCGTTCGTTTGTTAAGGATAAAAAGCTTCTACCTTTCTCGAGTGCCTGGACGAGGCTGACCTCCACGCAGTAAATCATCGGTTATATCCGAGGGAGTACAAGAAAGGAGGTTAGGGTTCCCCAAGGATCACACCCTAATACCGGCACTTATCCCAGGAAAGCCATCACTGGTTATACCTGCGGGATAGTATGTCACCTTAGTTTCCAGTGCCCACAGAACTCCCGACTGAGGGAGACCTCGACACAACAGGTGCAAAACCTGACTGCCGCGCTCCCGGCAGGACAATCTGATGCTTCCTCCATCCCCGAGACAACATCCGAAGGCCCCCAACAACAGGTAAACTTTCTATTTAACACAAGTTCGCCAGGCGGCTTACAATTCGAAGATGGCACTGTTAATGGGCCCCGAATATACACGTTAGTCAGAGATACCGGATACGCGTGCATAGTTGTATCCGGCAAGTTGTTGCCCCCAGTAAACCCGAACCATAACAAATTCGCCATCGTCCACGATTTTTTAGGAGGCGACAATTGATTTCCCGTCGTGAGATGTCATATACAATGCAGATATTTCACGGGTTGGACAAACGTGGTAGTAGCCCCGATTAAGTTCTGCGCTGTGCTAATCGGACAAAATCCCCAAATCCCCCAGCAAGGAGTGGCCCAACAAGTAGTCACCCGGACAAATGAAGCCCAGAGGAAAGGGCAACCTGCTGAGTTGACCCCTAGGAGTACCCTCGAAGACAATGGGTTAAAATTGCCTTCCTTCTCTATTGCCCAGAAGGAATGCCCCCCTCTTAAACTCCTATGGGAAAAGGGTGAAACTCTCCAAGTGAAAGGAAAGAAGCCAATCAAGTATATGGTAGAAGACTCGCCTCTATGCCGGACTATCAACGAGGCAAATAAGGATGTCAACAAAGTACGTAGTGTGTACCCCAGGAATACACTCAAAGAATCATGAATACCGCTCATGATGGAATATTAGCAGGACACTTTGGGCAGAATAAAATGTCCCAGCGGATATTCAGACACTTTTATTGGCCCCAGGCGGCCAAGTAAATTGTGGCCTATTGACAATCATGCGAAGTGTCGGAAAGATCCCTTCAGAGGAACGGTACCTCCCGCACCATACAAAAAGTGCCCGTTATAGCCGAACCATTCTTTCGAGTAGCTATCGATTTGGTGGGACCAATTCAAGCGGAGGACACTCTTACATCCTCACTTTAGTAGATTGTGCCACCCGTTTTCCAGATGCAGTGGCACTACGGAAAATTGACACTATTTCCTGCGCGGAAGCCCTAATTTGAATATTTGCCCGAGTAGGCCTGCCTAAAGAAATTCTATCTGATAGAGGGCGCCAGTTCACATAAGAATTGATATGGCACTTTAATAAACTACTGCTAGTCAGGCCAATTTTTACGAGTCCATTTCATCCATCCACAAACGGAATCTGCGAGAAATTAAACGGGACTCTCAAAAATATATTGAAGAAGTTGTGTCAAAACAACCCGACTCAGTGGCACAGATACCTGCCTGTAACCCTGTTTGCATGCCATGCAGAGAAATCCCTCACAGGACGCTGGGATTCTCGCCCTTTGAGCTATTATACGGGAGAAATGTGCGAGGTCCCATGAGCATTCTTAAAGAATTATTTACCAATGCGCATCTCGACCAAGAGATTAAATCGTCTTACGAATACGTTATGGAAATGCGCGCGAGCGCCTAGAATACTGCTCAGGATTAGCTCGAGACAACGCCGAGAAAAATTTAGCCAAATTCCGGGACTACTTCGATATGAAAGCGAAGGCACGAAAATTAAAGGCAGGTGATGAAGTCTTATTATTACTCCCGACCGAAAATAATAAGTTATGGGCCAAATGGAAGGGACCATTTGAAGTAATCGAGGAACGGGGACAAGTCGATTACTTGATAGATGCCCCAACAGGGCAAAGAATCTATCACATAAACATGCTGAAAAAATATCACCGCCACGCGAGCATAGATAATATTACCCTGCTAGACGAAGAAGAACAGGTTGATGTCGCTTACCCGTGTACACTCCTACAGGTCATAAACACAGTATGTGTAGAACAAAACGAAGAATACGAACTGCCCTCGCTCTCACTCACCACGGAAGACAATCGGGTGGATTTAAAGATAAATCCCCAATTAGAGATTCAACAGAAAGCGGAAATGTTGAACTTGCTCAAAGAATTCCCGGATGTCATTTCAGAAACCCCGGATGTACCAAGGATTTCATCCATTAAATCAAACTAAAAACTAATTCAGTGGTGCGAAGCAAACCATATCCGTTGCCGATACACCTACGGGAAGCCTTCAATAATGAAGTCCGGAACTTATTAAAATTGGGAATTTTGGAGCCATCGGAGTCCGATTATTGTCTCCCCATCGTAATGGTTAAGAAACCTGATCAATCATTTCGGATGTGCGTGGACTTCCAAAAATTGAATTCAGTGACGGGTTTCGACGCCGAGCCCATCTCGCTAATAGACCAAAATCTCCATCTATTTGAAGACGCTAAATTCATAACCGAATTGTATTTATGTGAGGCGTACGATCAAATACCGCTCTCTAACGAGTCTAAAAAACTGACGGCTTTTGCAACCAAGAGAGGGCTTATGCAGTTTACCAGGTTACCCTTCGGACTACTTACAGCCGGTAGCAATTACAATAAAATGATGACACCTTCAATCTCACACATCCTCCTCACATAATCATTCAGCCCAATCACACGAGAAATCCATTCTACCCCAACATCGATTCTTGGAAGCACACCTGTCACAACACCTTTCACTCTACTTTCTTTCACCTTTTCAATCAACCTCTTGTACCTCTCACGTAACTCACATGCACCCATTTTCCTCACATCATTCACTCCTACATGTGTAATCACAACCGCATCCCTTGCACAGCCAGACACCAGCTCCTCATACCTATCAAACAGATCTCTCACTCCAGCACCCGGCAAACACACCCTCAAACCATTCAATCTACTTGCATTCAACTTCCTATCTAAATATCTAACTCGCGAATCACCCATCACAAGCACTTCAGTCAGACTCCTATTCCTAACCCCCACAGACCTAACTGCATCCCCACTCCTATTCTCATTAAAACTACCAGTCACTCTACCTCCACGCCCACTCACAGTTACTTCCTCTCTTAGGGCCCTGAATCTATTAGTCAAGCTAATAGGTTCTGTGTCCCTCTGGCTAACAACCTCAACAGAGCCAACCCTATTATCACAAAGAACAGGAGAAGTCTCCCTAGCTTCACGTTTCCTAACCACTCTCCACTGTCCCCCATCCTCACTAGGCCTATTTCTAACTAATCTAAGGGGGCTAACTTCACTATCCCTAAAACTATCACATCCTACCTCCTCCACCGGCCCTCTACTCTCATCTGAAACATCTAACTGGCCTACCTCACCATCTAACTTATTTCCAGCTCTAGGCCTAACACTAAGTTCAACCTGAGCTCAGCAACTAACCCCTCCAGCCTACATATCCTGTCTAAATCCTGCCTTCTCATCCCTCTAAATCTACAATGCATTCACGCAGCCCACATACAACACCTGCATACCCCTCACCAAATACACCACAACCAATGCATACATTCCGACACTCATGCTCACTTTCATCCCCAAACTCCATCACTTATTCAAACATAGAAAGAACTTAAGTAGTAATAAGAAAAAAAAGAAGAGCAACTTAGCTTTCGCTGATTGTGGTGAGAGAAAAAAAACACAAAACAAACAGTAGAAAAATCTGAAAAATTATTCAACAGACTGAGAGCTCTATGAAACGCGTGCTACGTGTTTGAAGGTCAGTCGAAAAGGAGAAGAGTCAGAGGGGAATTGATTGAAGTCTTCAAATGGGTAAAAGGATATAATAAAGGGGATCTGGGTAAGGTTCTTATACTTAGTGAACATGACAGGACACGTAGCAATGGGTTTAAGCTTCATAAGTATAGGTTTAGGAAGGAGATTGGGAGGAATTGGTTTACAAATCGTGTGGTAGATGAATGGAATAGGCTCACTAGACATGTGATAGAAGCCTCCTCTCTGGGTAGTTTTAAGAATAGATTAGATAAATATATGGATGAAGCTGCTAGATGGGACTGACTTTTTTTTATGTACATATGTATATATTTTTCTAAGGAGTGGGGAGATTATATTTTGCGGTTGCATGAATGGACATAATCCTATGGATGCATTTTATGTATATTGTAGATTAGATCTGACGAACTCCTGTAAAGGGTGACAATGTTGATGACTTTTCTATGGTAAGAAATCTTTTGTGTGTTGACTGGAACAGGAGCTGCCAAGTGTAGGCCATGAATGGTCTTTTGCAGTCTCCTTCTTTTCTTATGTTCTTATGTTCTTAAGTGACGTGTCGTTTTACTTGGACAACGTGTACGTAGCTACCCGTACTTGAGAGTCCTACTTACACGCCTTACGCTCGTTGCTGGAGAAATGGAAGGAGCAAGGGCTAACCGCCGGGCCTACCAAGTGTTATTTCGACTCTACGAATCCGTTGACTACCTGGGATTCAAAATAGGGCAAAAACACTTAACTACCCAGCAAGAAAAAGTGGACGCCATAGTCAAAATGCCCCGGCTGAAAACAAAGAAACAACTCCGATCTTTCACGGGAGCCGCCTCTTTTTATCGGCGTTTCGTACCGCACTTTGCTTCCATCGCGGCCCCACTGAATGAATTATTAAAAAAGACAGCTTCAGACCCTATCACATGGAACCCCCATTCAATAACTCAGTTGGAGGTTCTTAAAGGAAAACTCGTAACTGCGCCGATTTTTCGTTTACCGAATCCCCGCAAGATCTTCGGAATTCGCACCGACGCTAGCCAAAACGGTATCAGTGGAGTATTTCTTCAATACGAAGATGACCAAACCTCCTATCCCATAACCTATGTCAGTAGGAAGCTTTCGAGTAGAGAAAGAGCCTATGCTACGGGAGCCGCCTCTTTTTATCGGCGTTTCGTACCGCACTTTGCTTTCATCGCGGCCCCACTGAATGAATTATTAAAAAAGACAGCTTCAGACCCTATCACATGGAACCCCCATTCAATAACTCAGTTGGAGGTTCTTAAAGGAAAACTCGTAACTGCGCCGATTTTTCGTTTACCGAATCCCCGCAAGATCTTCGGAATTCGCACCGACGCTAGCCAAAACGGTATCAGTGGAGTATTTCTTCAATACGAAGATGACCAAACCTCCTATCCCATAACCTATGTCAGTAGGAAGCTTTCGAGTAGAGAAAGAGCCTATGCTACCGTCGAAATCAAACCTTTGGCCATAATATGGTCCATAGGTAAATTTAATATTATCTAATAGGGCGCGAGTTTAAGTTGGAATGTGACCATAAACCTTTGTCATATTTAAGTAAAAATAAGAGCAAGAATGGAAGGCTCTTAAGATAGAGTTTACTCTTGATGGAGTATCAGTACTCAATTTACTATATTAAAGGGCCCGAAAATTGTATGGCCAACTCGTTAAGTCGGAATCCTGTCGAAGATTAAGGAGCATGCCGACTAATGTATTATAATGAGTGTAATGTTAATTGTAAATTGTTAGATTTGTAATTAAGAAGGGGCGAGTGACCCCCTAAGTGTAAATAAGAATCTCCTCAGCTGGGACAGTAGTGTAAGTATTAATGTAGGGTCAGCTGCCGATGTTATCGAGACATTCCCCAGTGAACTCGAAGTTTATTGTATAATATAGTGTTCAGTAAGTTCCCTTTGTGCATTATTGTAAGTGTCGGACAGGAATACCCCCCCTCCCCGTTAATTTCTTTAGGAGGAAGGTAAATGTGGAGGAATTATAACAAAGCCACACGGAGGGCCAGGCGGACATATACGTTAAAGTCCTCCTTCGGAGAGAGCGAGAGAATCAAGCCCATTGAGAAGCGTGGGAACGTTAGCCGGCTGACTAACAGTCAAACGGCCTACCCTTTTGATCTCCCCGCCGCATAGGTAGTCGGGGGCGAGCCGCTGTGCGAAGGTGACCACTACAGGCCATTACGCAGCGCTCAAAGGATCCGATTACCTACGAGGTCCGGAGGCCTGCGGTTAAATCGCCACTAAAAGCGATGCCAGTTCGAAAAAAAGGAACACCAATGATTGTGACGGTCGTCGGTGCCTCTAATTAAGAAGCCGATCTGGGCACCGCGGTGCCACCCTCCCCTCACCCCTCGCTCTCCTCTCTGCGTCCACGCCCCTTCCCCCATAGATGGAACGGGCGCCGGACTATAAATAAGCCCGTAGAGAAAGAAAAAAGATTATTATTATTCGGTGAGAGACGATAGAGGACCAGATCGAGGAGATCGGTCCTTCACCCAGTTTCGAAATCATTCGTCTACAACTTAGAAACGTCTCGTTTTGTATCGGTGCCATTCCGAAATATCCTTTACAGACTTAGAAGAAGTCTGACTGGAGGAAAGAAAACCCGCTCAGCCTCGAGTGATTCTCACAGCGCAATCTCCGTAAGAGTGAGAGGAGAGGAACTCATCTCCAACGAAGTTCTATTTTTCTAGTACATTCAAAATCACCTCGTATACCCAAAAGTCCAGTTGGGCAACCTCTCGAAGAAGACTAGGATACAAAAAGGCTTCAAGAGCACACAGAAGAGCACTTCGTGAGCCAGAGAGTACAACTCCCTCCGCTTTTTAACGTAGAATTGAAGAATTTGACATCGTGTTCCTTACCCCCCTCCCATCTCGTGGAAAAACTACAATCGGCCGCTGCAACTCAACGATTTGGATAATAAAGCCATATAGAGACATCCGGCAACCCCTGATCCTTTTTGTTTATGTAAGTCAGAATGACCATTTATATTTGTATTGATTTAGTAGGGGTTTAATATGGTACTCAAATTAACTGAAGTAGAGACAATTGTTAGTGAACCCCGTCATATTTACAGTTAGAAGAGTGATACTTAAATTGGAGTTTAATGCTAATCTAAAAAGGTCACTATAAAATAACTAATCGGCAATTGGTTTGTTTACGTGGAGCCTATTTCGAGTGGGGTCTGATTAGCTTCTGAAATAGGCCTAGTTTCAAGCTTTGTTATATCCGTTAAACTTATTAGGTGATTGTCAATATTTTATTTGGGTTGTTAATTGATAAATTTAAAAAGATATACATATTTTTGGATGAATTCATGGTGTTTACTTGGATCCTTACGTGTTTGATAGGTTCTCTCTTAAAACAACAGGATTAAACGCCGTGGCACTCTCAAATAATACACGAGTCAAAAATCCCTCAGCAAATATAGAAGTATTGTTGTCTTTCATAAGTAATAGGGTCAGACTGGCGCTCTAAAGTCATTGAACATATAAATTCTCTAAACGAAAAAAAATAAAAGAACCACAAATACTACGACAGTACATATATTCCTTCAATGGATGTTCCGTTTTTCTATAGACCATGGTGTGCGCGTGCTCCTCTGCCAACCTCCCCGAAGTATAAGGAATTTACGACTTCAGCACCACAGGATGGAGACTGAGCAGGAGGATGCTCGAAATACCTCCTTTCAGGCAGTGGAGTAGACCTGTGTAGGATGTGTATCGTAATTTCTCTGCCGCGTCGTGGCACGGTTGCAGAGGTCCCTTCTGCTCGGAGATATGAACGATAAACTCCTCTTTTACGTGGGCTACACGATCATTCCCAGGGCATCGGGTCCTTGCTGGAGATAAGAGTCTTAAATGTGGTTGAGTTTACGCATCACCGCCCGAGAAACTTCACCTTTTTCTCTCTCTATCTCTCCGTTACCCTGTGCTCTCCGGATGCACAGACTGATTTTGTGTGACAGGTGGTCGATGACCTTCATGGTAGTGACCACCACTTTACCTTTCATCTATCATTTTCTGGGCCACTGCCGCCTGAAAAAAAACACCCTGGTGGTGCTTGGAGCGTTCTCATTGGTTCGAATTTTGACCGAAGACTGTAGGTCAGTGGATGAGGCCGTTGAGTTCTTCCCCGCCAACCTCATCGCCGTGGCTGTGGGGGAATCCCACGTGGAATTTCTTGTACAGCACGGAACTTCCATGCGCTGTAAAAGGTTCTGTTAGGCTTAAATTAGTAAGCCTAACCACCCCGCCCCCCTTCCACAAGCGGTAGCCTCGAACCGCGTCCACCACGGTCCACCTTTACTCGGCAATAAGATTCGAGGCCATTCGAGAGTAGAGCTGTTTCCCACTACCCCCATCCCCCCCGCGGGAAGAGCCTCAGACATATATAGGGCTCGTTTCCCATGAGGCAGACAGAGAGTTGAGAAGTTTCGCCCGGACCCAAGAAGATTCCCCTAGTTCCAAGTCAGGTGCTAACAACAAAGCAAAGTGATGGCTGAACTATTTGTGTATTGGAATTAGCCCCAGCCAGTGAGGTAATTCCATTTAACGATCGCTACCGAACGATTTTTCCGACTTCACTCATCAACTCCTGTCGAAGCCCTCCTCGTCCGCCCCTCGTTTTCGCGTGGCCGAAATACTCTCCCCTAGACCAGACGTTACCGCCCCCCCCCCTTTGGAGAACCGTCATCACTTTAACATCTCGCTCAGAACCTCCAAGCAGCCTCGCCTCATGTGCAGAAGACATCTGTGAAGCCTTACCCCGACGTCTCACCCGGAATCCTCCGTAAGCCAACCACTCTCGCCCTTCAGTAACCCATTTGAGTTAATTCCCCACATTTGAATAGTTTCCTCCTGTAATACATTAAATTTTAACTTCATAGTCTGATGGATGACTACAATTCTCCCCCTTCCTCTTTTACCGAAGTAATTTTGCCCATTAATTCATCTGATGTAATTTTGCCCATCAATTCTCTCATTTTTATGTAAATAAAATTATATTTTTGTTCATGCCTCTTTAAATAACCTTGAGCTTTGCCATTGCCCATAATTTACCTGACCTCGTTGCACTCTTTCTCGCTATTCAGCCGTCGAAACTCGTGGCGTGCCTTCCCTTTGTCGGTTCACCTTTAAGTTATTAGTCCCTTACCCATAGATATAATATGGTATTGATATAATATAATGTCATACCACGACAGTAGCCTACCTACGGTTATAAGAATGTCCTATCGTTTTTCACGACGTGTTTCATTGTTGGTTTGCTGAGTTTGAGACAGCCCTCAAACACAAGAGATATGCCTACATGTGCTATAAGCGTCCTCCCAAACGATTTCACTGTCGGTGAATTTCTTTGAGCTAGCGAAATATTTCGGTGTTACGAAGCAGGCCGACAGTTATTCATCTTTTACAAATGTGTGGAAGTGAGTTAAAAGTACAAGTTCTTGCACCCCCCCCCCCTCCCTCTGCCTCCTTTTGACCATGAGATTATCGAATCCGTGACGGAGTCTCTCGCGACCGCTTTCTCCACATTCTGAGGGGTCGAGACTCGAGATGAGGTCACTCCATTATTCAATGTATCTCATGATGTCGATGAGGAGAATCCTTTAAGGACAGGTTTGTGTAGAGTTCCGTTTCGCTCTCGCTTTATGCTCATACACCGTCCATCGTCCGGACCATGAGCTAGCGCAGGATTTTGGTATGTTACGAAGCACGCCGACCGTTATTGATCGTTTACGTATCTTGCCTTAAGGAGAAGCCACCTCTTACAGATGTGTAGAAGTGAACTAAAAGGATTGAGCGCAAGTTCTTGCAGCCCCCCTTCCCTCCCCGCGCCCGTTGGCCATGAGAACGGCACCACAACATCTATCAGGAGAATCCTCCAAGGACAGATTTACGTAGAATTCGGTTCCGCTCTCGCTTCATGCTCCTACACCGCCCATCGTCCGGACGATGTTCCGTATCCCATTCTTCGAGACCTATGTGAAAAGACATAGAATTTCTGTTAGATTCCTTGAACCGAGGAGAGATCACTCCACCCATGCCTGTTGCTGCCCAATCTCTTTAACTTGCTGAGTGTGCAAGTTGATTGAGAAATTGGTAAACGTAAGACTAGCCTTTTCCCTGGACAGCGGAAGCCACCTGTCTTCTGGACAGGGAGGCTTTCTCATGTCCCACTCCACGTCGGTTGCTCTGCTCCGACTGAAAAATGCTATCTGAAAAGCTTGCCTTATTAGACAGCATTACGCCACGGTCTTTTTTTGATCTGGGGAAGGCCTATGATACCGCATATCGATCCGTCATCATAGACTCCACACGATGAGGGTGAGGGAACGCCTCCCACTCATTATTTCTGAGTTTCTGAGAGAAGATTGTCGTTTCTGCGGTTGGGTTGTGGGACCCCTCTCCGGCCCAATGCGGCAGGAAGTGATTGTCCCGTAGGAAAGTGTCCTCACTTTCTCACTCTGACCTGGGTATCAGCGGTATTTCCTCGTTGCTGACGGAACATGTTCTCGCTACGCTCTGCAGGCATTGAGCCGCATCTCTCGTTATACCGAAGCGCACACGTTTATTTTCCTTGGCCAAGAATAAGGTAGTGCATCTATGGTTAAAACCCGAACCGGACTTATTCCTAAACAGGGTTTGCCTGGAAGTGGTAGATTTGCAGTTTCCCTGGTCTAGTTTTCAAACGATACCTCTCCTGACAAGCTCGTATTCGCAGCTTAGGTTCTCTTCTACCCGCGCCATGGACATTCTTCGTTCCGTGACGTTCAGCAACTGGGTTGGTGATAGGGCTACTGCCTTGCTTTGCTACTGATCCTTTGTTCGTTCGAAGCTTGACTACGAATGCGAGTTTTATGCATCCGCAGCCGAGCGTGTATTGCGGAAGGTGGACTCAATCCACCACACAGGTCTTCACTTGGCGACCGATGTTTTTCGCTGTCCTCTATTGAGAGCCCAATTATTGATGCTGGGGAGATGTCGTTTGCTCTGCGCCCTGTACCGTGCATTATCTACCTGTACGCGCGAGCTCGGCGCCTCCTTTATTCGCCAACAGCTATCACTGCATTCGCAGCTAATCTCGACGGTGCCTATGCCGTCGAGAGATGCCAGTCTTGCCCTAAGTCCTTGGAGTTTATGGTAGGAAACTCCTTCGAGAACTCCCTATTTCTCTCGGGCCGGTGGCGCCTCTGGTTCTGCCCAGGACGCAACCCTGGAGAATTAAGTTCGGCCTTTTTTGGAGCACACTTCATGTCACCCTGGATTCGTGACAGTACACGGATGACTCCAAGTCCCAGGAGGTTGTCTGTTTCCACGCTGTCTCGCCTCTGTTTAAAGTCAATGGGGTTTGTCGAGGTTTAGTGAGTGGGTAATCCCAGTCCCACTTCCTGGACATAAATTTTATTACCGCACCGAGGTGAAGCGGAGGTGAAGTGTATCCAATACACCTACCTTAGCCACTTCCGGTGAATAGGAATAACCCCGGTGCGTACCTTTTGATCAAAACTAAGATGATGATCCCCTGAGTGTGTCCCCACTCAGTAAAAGCCAATCATGGATGGATCGGTGTAATATTGAGATTTAAACCGAGTAGATTGCTTAATAATTGCCAAAGGATCGTCCAAAATTGTTAAACACACAGATACAAATTTAATGTTTAATGTACATGAATTTGAAATAAGCAACAGCGTATATAAATATAAATAGAATTAATCTTGCACTAAATAAGTAAGTCAACAAAAATGTCTTGGGGATTACTTGAAAATTACTCACTAAGATGCTTGCGTCTTAATGGCACCCGCCAGAACGAATGGAGGATTATTATTTTGTTAAATACTGAATTAAGCACTTCTAATACTCGAGGTTATGGGGCTCGGGATGGGAATTCTAGTTCACAAATAAACTGGTGAAGTTAGGGGAGGTGATAATTCAATTAACGATACCTTTGAGTTCGTAAGCATTTTTGAAAGTGACGGTGAAGATCTTCTTCTGTTGACGATGATCGCACCTAGTCCTGCCGTCCGAGGTTACCGAATGAGAGGGTAATCCTAGACCAGACATATACTGATCCTATGCCGGATCACGAAGGCGAGCCAAACTGTGGCTCAAATCGGTCTTCCTCTTCCTCGAAGTGATTGTCCGATTATTCGGCTCCTGGAGTGGGTAGCCAAAACCGATTACCTAGCTACGTCTAAGGTAATCCGCAGAGGGAGGTCCTGTGTAACCTCTGACTCTGAAGGAGGGGAAGTCTGCGTGAATTTTGGCACCTACAAGTACCGTGACGGATACAACCAATTCTCCGAGAAGTTCCTTTTATTTCCCTCGCGAGGAGAAATCGAGAGGGAGAACCGAATTCTCATAAAACCCGTATCGCCGCGCGAGACCTATTTCCATCTGTGGGCAGACAGTATGTCTTTCCCACCTTCGAGCCACCTCGGAGTTTACGATGGCGCAAAAAAGGGACGATAGAGAATTCGAGGCTTGTGTCGGAGTATTTCTGCGTACACTTATGTACGCGGTATTTAGACCTCTACAGGGTTCTACCAGGCACTTCATGTCTTCACTTGCGAGCTGGTTGCAATACACCGCTCGGTACGGGAGATAACGCGTCGTGCCATGTTCGGTGATCCGGGCGGATGTCGAGATTATCTTCTGATGGATTCCTGGACAGCTCTCGGGGACGCATGGCAAAGAAGATGGGAGACTGCCGAGGGGAACATAAAGTTGCGTCCCATTGCGCCACGATGGCTTTGGCTCCTCTTCAAATTGGTCACACTCGCGGGACGCACCGCAACTTGATTGCGCACTCTCCTGCACCCCACTGAACGGCTGATTGTCCTTAGGACTGTTTGGTCCTTTTTTGTTGAATGTCTGTCTGGTGGATGTTGAGGTGCGTTACCTATGGTCGCTACCGCCTGCACCTTGTTCCCTGGTCGGGTTCGGGCACAGCGACTCGTGGACTATCGTACTTTTTAGAGGAGGTTGGCCTCCTCCTTTTTATTTGACTCTCTTTGGTCTTGGTCGCATGATCCTGCTCCGGGTGGAGGCGGGCTTCCTTCTGGATTTATTTTGTTTTGCAATCGGTGAACGGACGAACGAACACCAATTCGACTTTATCTTTACTCTGCAGATTTTTGTTTAATTCTGTATAATTTAAATATTTAACCAAACCTGGTAAAGATTGAGCTACTCTTTGGAACGTTTCAAATTTTTAAACCTTGTTAATTCTTCACACCCATTTCTATTTATAAATCTCGCACAAAACAGTTTAAAATAATAATTAGCGGCTCGGCCGGAAAAAGTGTATTTTTTGGTCAATATTTTCGTTCACCCGTGTCGGAATATTCAGGCGCGTTTGAGTCCTATTCGAAATAAAGCTGGCGCCAATTTTGTTTTTAAAAAAATGTCCGAAACTAAACAAACGAAAAACTCTGTTTACTTAGGCCATTTTTTTTTTTACAAAAATGCCTGAAAATAACCAAATGAAAAACGCTGTTTACTTACTTTATTTCAGTGGGTCTACTTCTGAAATAGCGAAGAGGAAAGCCTATTTTGTTCACAATAATGAATAGCGACTTCTCTGCAGAAACTAAACCAGTCAATCAAAGTTTTTGGTGTAACTTTGACTTCATGAGACGTGCAATTCAAGGCTGATTTTTTTTTTAATGGCGCGCACTTAAGTCACGTTTAGTTTCAGAACATAAACCTCGCAATCGATTTTAATGTTAAGTAAATTATGGTCACGTTTAGTTTTAGAACATCTAAATTAAAAATGAGGCGTAATATCTAATGCCGGGACACAAACCTCGCGATCGATTTTAATGTTAAGTAAATTATGAAAGTCCAAAAAGGTTAAAAATTTATCTTGATTCGAAAAAAGAGTGAATAATTTGGCAATAAATGACGGTAAACTTTGCAAATGGATACCATTTTCACACTGCGTCAAAGGCGTCTGTAATACACCCAAACGGCTAAAAAAAGTAGTTCCTTTAAATGATCTAGCTAATAAAATTTAAATATATAAAAAAGGTAAAAAAATAGTAAAATTGGGAAAAATATATTGACAAATAAAAATGACTAAATGAGGATAATAAAAAGATATTAAGTGAAAAACAAAATAAAAATTCATATCAGTCATTTCTGATGTCAACCCCCCCCCCCCACCCCACCCCACCCTTATTATCATTCGCCAAACGATTAAAGGCGCTGATATGATTTGGTTAAATTATTCACCTCTGTAAACGCTAGGACATTATTCTATAAACAATTAGGATTATATACTGGGGGGCTGTGCCCCCAGACCTCCAATTTAATGAAACTCAGGATCATCGTAGTGTGGTCCCCCCATTGTGTTTACCCCCACACGAGCCCTTAAATGTACTCCAAAAAACGTGAAACATTTTGGAACACGGGCGATATAGTACGTCCCATCGTTCGAGCCGCTAATATAAATATTTACCATCTCTTTTATTCTCGCGCTGATTTATGGTGATTTTGTACTACAAATTGGCGTGAAAATTGGGTTTGCTTTGATTTAACATTGAAACAAAATGTTCACAATTAATAGCAAACATGATCTATTATTTTCGAATGTTTTAATAGATTGATAATTATTAGTAGGGGCGGGGAATAGGATTCTGGCTAATTTCACGCCTTCATTTTAATTATCCCAAGTAGTCCTTTATGTAAGTTTTTTTGTCTCTTTTCAACAGTTCAACATCGATTCCTTCCTGGAAAATGAACCCCCCTCCAGTGTCCCTCCTGCCCCCTCTCTTCCCATGCACTACAGCGTGAACCCATATCCGGGGCGGTACAACTTCACAGCCCCCATTCCTACATTGACAGAAATCGGCCTTAAGCCCAAGGTAAGGTTCGAACCCTGCACTGAATGGTATTTCGGGGTTCAGAATCCCATTGTTTTTTAAGGGGACGAGGGACTAGTTTTTTCCTGTTTTGGTTTCTAGTTTGCGGGACTTGTTATATCCTGGCCTACTTCCTTTCATCTCCCGATGCGAGGACCTATTTCTAGGTGCATGTACCATGATGGCGAGTAGTGAAGGACCCCTTCATTCACACTTTACTCGCCAGAAGTGAAGGAGGAGGAGGGTAGGGGTAAAATGGATATTAATGTGGCTATTATAAGTAAGAGAGAGAAAAAGAGTCCTAATCCACGCACATTTCACTGGTTTCTGAGGAGGATTGTCTTTTGTACAGTGGTGTTACAGCCCCACGGTGAATGAGGTGTATGCGGCGAAACGTGTGACGTTCCCCATCAACATAAAGATGGAGAAATTCATCCCCGAAGCCTCCATCATAATTTGTCCCATATATAGCATCCCCTCGACCATCAGCCTCCCTGTCAAGCGGTGCTACCTCTGCAAAACGTCAGGTAGGACTTTGTGAGCCTGTTTGTGGTTGGTGGAGGAGGTATTAGAGACTACTCCGTGGGTTCAATGCCCCCGAAACTATATAAAAGCTTTCAATGTACATAGGGAGCTAGCCGCCTATTCGGCGGGCAAGATCAGAGGAATCTCGTCCACTGGTGAGCACGGCGTATCTTACTAGTACCCATCTCCTTTGGACAGATACCCTGGTCAAGGCCAAAGGCCACATCATCCAGGTGGAAGGATGTCCGTGCAAGTACTTCGACAAGGAGAACCGATGCATGGCGGTCGTTCGTCTGCCCATGCCTGCTCCTGGAGATGCCTCGTCCCAGCTATTGTTCAAGATGGCGTGCAACACCTCTTGCGTTGGGGGACCCAACCGAAGACCTTTTAGTATTATGGTGAGCCTCTATTTAGTGAGTTCGATCTTTTAGTTCAGTCTGTGCTTTGAAGCTGCAATTTGGAGGCAATGTAGACGGATTGAGGGATCACTTCGTCGAAGACACGTGGAGATTCTCAGCTTGTTGATGCCAAGACTCGAATAGTAAATATTTCCTAGTACATGTTGTGTTGGTCGTTCCCCATTTAGGGTCTGTCCTAACCCTCCCCTCTCTTTGCAATTGCACAATTCCAAATGAACCCCGACACCCTGTCAAGACTTGCACCCACCAACCACCCTAAAACACAATCCCCTCTTGCCCGCGACCCAACCTCACTGAAGCGAGAGTAGTAATGCCCCATGTAGGGCAATCGTCACTCCCCCGTTCTCTCGCGGTGGAATCACGAGGCGATTACCGCAAAGACATCCGGTCCTAGGCACCGTCGGGTCAAGCGCGTAACCGCAGCGCCGCACCACTCGTCGCTATGAAAGACCTAAAGGTTAAAATGCAAGATCTCCCCCAGGAGAGTGAGATTCAATTTCACGTCAAGTAAGAAATTGGAGACGTGTTTCTCCCAAGCTCGAAGGCTAACGAGTAGCTAATGTAAGACTTGGTGAGAAAACCCGTTTAGCATAAGAACCCTCCTGGGCCCGTCATCAAGCCTCCTCCCTCTTAGCACTCCCCCAGTGGGGTGACGACGTATAAATAAGGAACACTGAGGAAAATCGAGGTAGAATACGTCAGTCTCCAGGTGACGAAGTCCCCGGATTAGGACCGGGCTACCTAGACTGGATTGGTAGAATACCTCACTCTCCAGGTGACGAAGTCCCCGGATTAAGACCGGGCTACCTAGACTGGATTGGTAGAATAAGTCAGTCTCCAAGTGACGAAGTCCCCGGATTAAGATCGGGCTACCGAGACTGGACAGCTAGATTACTTGGCTCACCAGAACAAGAAGTACCCTGCAGGAGAGGCAGGGCTACCTACCTTAAGGGGCTAAGAAGCAGCTCATCCTCGAGCTAGTCCCTGGTTATCAAACCAAACGTTAAGTTAACTTTGTTAAGTTCAACTTACTCTCGTCAGAGGGACTCCTCATATCCTGGTGCATTTAAACACCAGGGGTATTCCTCGTCCTTGAGGAAGTAAGGAAAGAATAAGGAAAAGGCTCCCCCTCGAGCCCGTTACTCGGTGGTCACACTAAACTCATAAGTGAACTTATTCTCGTCAGAGAAACCGCCCTCCGTTATACTCGCCCTTAAGGAAGACTGGAACTAAGAAGAAGCTCGTCCTCGAGCTAGTTACTGGTTACCAGCCCGAGTTTTAAGTTAACTTATTCAAGTTTAACTTATTCTCGTTAGAGAAACCCCTCCTCATCGATCCTTGCCCTTGAAGAAGACCCTCCCTGAGTTCAGTCCTCGCCCATGAGGAATTAATTAACGAAGGAGAAAAGCTCCCCCTCGAGCTCATTACTCGGTGGTCACACCGCACTCCAAGTTAACTTGGTTTAAGAACCAAGTTCGACTCACTCTCGCCAGAGAGACCACGACTACCTTGGTGCCGCATAAAGCACTGTAATTGTTCTCGTCCTTGAACAACCCTCCCCCTGAATACCGTGTGGACCCCCCAGCTGCAACCCTCGCCAAAAGGACCTCGTGATCCCGCCCACCTACATCTGGCCAGGCGGCACGCGTCGTGAGACAATAACATTCCTGAGGTATTTAAACTCCAGTAGAGTCCGTAAGCCTAAATCTGATATATTACTGTGTGTAGCGAAATTAACCAATTTTAGAGGGTCAAACTAATTGAAATAATTCTTGTGAATGATAATATTCGGAGTATTGCTGTGGTTAATGTTTAAATTTTGTGTATTCAATTGTTAAAATATAAGTTTATTTTGGGAATTATTGTGCGTTTTACTATATCCTTACGTGTTTCCAACGGCTCTCTTCTTTAAGAAATTAATATTAGCACTCTTTGCACTCTTAGAACAAAAAGCGGGGTATTCTACGACACCCCAAAATGTCATTCTTGCGCGTTTGCACGTTAATTGCGCCCTCACCCACACAGGATTCAGTAATTGTCTTGGTCTGTGAAGGCGACGTTTTTCACGTAAATAAATTGCCAATTGTTGCGTTCTGAGGACTCGAGAAACGTTGAGAAAAGGTTTCCCTCTTGGTGCAGTGGTCGAAGTGGCTTAGATCGATTCATTATTCGCAATGGCGACAGGTTTCAAGGGCACTCCATTATTCGGGACTTGGGTACGACTCGGTTGACCCCAGATTCTCGAATCAGCTTGGGATTTCGGGGAATACCGTAACCTTGTGAGCGTAGGCTTAATCCTCATGGAATGTGGGGGTGAGAATAGGGTTTGGTGTGACATCAGAGTCCATGATGTCACGCTTGAACATGCGCGAAGTTTGAAGTATCTAGAATACATTGAGTGTGGAGTGTGTCAGAAAGCTCGCAAACCTCCTAACCTCACCAACTCCTACTTGACCATCGCGACTCTGGAGCCGACAATGCCCCAGCCCCCCTCTTATTCGCCAAAGGATCAATGCCCTGTCGTGCAAAACCGGTCTCAACCCTTCTTCCCTAGAACCCGCCCCCCTTCTGCCATTACTGATAGCAGCCATCTCCTTCCAGATCATAAACCAATTCCTTGGGGTGAGGACAGAATCACAAAGCTCCCTGACCTAAGTGAAACGTGTGTTCCCCATTAACCCATGGGGAATGGTCCTCGTTGATTGGTATCAGTCCTTCCCCAGCAGGTTGGATCTCCCCTGATAAAATCTCGTCTAGAGCGAGAAAGCCAGACCCGCTTTCCATCCGTTTATTTAACTGTTTCACCACATTCCAAACCATTCGGGGATGCACCGCCCTCTATCCGGATTTAGTCTCCTTTATGACACCTGGAAAGTGGACTGAGTATTATTCCCGCCCCGGATAGATGCCGCTAACTACTCTTTAATGACAAAACTTTGTTCACAAACAGCAACGAAGAAGTTGGACGCCAAGTGATCGACACGAAGTGCTGCGAAAGCCCAATTCGTGACATGCGACGGGATGAAGCGGACATCCGCAAGATCACCCCCAGCATGATGCAACCGAAGGCCAAGGAGCCAGAGACGGTGAGTTCCTCTCTTTCATACCTTCCTTCACAACACAATGTCTTGCTTGCCGTGGTTTATGGTGTCTCAGTGTTGATGGATTATGGTCATACTACTGCTTAAGAATAGGAGAGAAATCCCAAATTCTTCTACTAAAACATTTAATTTCCATACTTATTTCTGGGGTAGTACTGGCGATGGTTGACTTTAGTACCTGGTAGCTAGGATGTTTTCCGCCATGTAGTGAACCGTCGAAGACGGTTGGCTGGATCTCTTCTTATATTTTCCTTTTTAGTTATGTCGAGAAGACTCGAGCATTCCGACATTTGGGGCCAAACCCGAGAAAGCATTGCATGGGAGTAAACCTGTGTCGAGAGTAATGTGATGAATTTGGGGGTTTCGCTACACTTCTCATGATAGCAGACTCCATTGCAAGGTCACCTCTCGAGGGGGATCAAACCCCTTCTCCGCTTTTCCCCGCACACGACTTGCTTGCATTCTCTGTCATTTCCTCGCCACAAATGTTGCAAATTTATTTGTCAGGTCAGCCTAGACCCCTAAATCCATTTTGAAATCGACCCCAACTGTTGATGAGGACTTGGATCTCTGAATATATCAATCAGAGCCTCGTGTTTCCTCTGCCTCTCAACTTAAGTGGTAGGGGGGGAGGCATGGTGGTCTCGAGTGATGGTTGTGTGGGTGTTTCATTGATCCAATAGACTGCGGCTCCGTAGACACTCGAAAGCTAACTTTATTGAGTCTTGGACCCCCCTTCCTTTGTTCCGTTCGCTAGCAATTATTATTCTGATCTTTATGTTGGTTACATCCTGTCTGTGGTCGGTCCAAATGTAAGAGACGTATGGGTTAGAATCCCCCTGCAGTGGGGGGAAGGGGGTACACTTGGTACCTGGAGGAGTTGCAGGTCCTCCTCCGGGCCCGAGTGATAATTAGGGAAACCCCGTCACTGGGTTGACTTCAACCCAGTTATCGTCTTATTTATTTTACTTATTTTTATATTTCTTTTGTTTGATTATATTATTACTATTTATTATTATTATAATTATGTTTTATGATTACTGGATATTATTATTAAAATTATTGTTTTATTATAATATTGGTATTAATAGTATAAGCAATTATTATTTCTTATTATTATTTACTTAAAATGATCATTTTGGGTCTCGCCTCAAATTTCTGTACCCCCCATTTGTACCGGGAGGAGTGTTCCCACCTGGACAGGGTTCGGTCTGGTAGCCCTGGTACCTTGCATGCCATCCTGAGATGACCTAGCACCAGGGTATGATGATAATAGGTGATCGCCCACCCTATTCATTGGTGAATCAGCCCATCTCTACTTCTCTTCATTACATCTTATCCTCTACACCAATGGTTCCCAAACTTTTGCAGGCTGGCGCCCATTTGGCTCCCCAGTGAATTCCTAGCGCCCCCCACAGACACATATGGAAACAAACACCTCTTTCTTGATATTTGGTATGCTGAAATTTGAAAAGAGAAAGGTTAAACACAAATGTGTATTTCACAAATAAAACCCAATTTAGTAAACCAATTTATTTTTTAGCAGTTTTAACTGTTTCAGCAACATAGAATGGTAAATAAACATTCCACCAGTAACCTTCATTGTCTCACACTTAATATTAATGGGATGGATGTGCTTGGTGCAGGGACATAAGCTTCTCAACATCAGGCTGGAACTCACTAAGAAGAAGTCGTAGATCCCCGCGGTCAGTAATTTTCAGTCGGTTTCTTTGATTGGAAAGAAGTAAGGCGACTGCACTGAAGCCCCGTTCTACTAAATATGATGTTGGCAAGGCAATAAAGTACATCTTGACCTTGTTCCACAGCACTTGATAGCAGTCAGAGATTTTTTTTTGTAACCAAAAATCTTGATAGGACTTTTTGAACATTGGCCTTAGCTCAATGTCATTTTGAATGGAAATCAGTTCTTCCTTTGCCACTCCAGTTTCTTCACCGTCGACATTTAGGAATGGATTGATCACCCAGTCTGGTATTTCAAGCAATAAAATGTCCTCAAATCTCTCAGACAGGTCTCTGTGCAGTTCATCCAGGTGTGTACAATACACTTGAAGGTCATCGAATGGTATGCCTTTTTCCTTATCCAATTCAGAGAGGCTTGGGAACTGGTAGAGTGCATGGCGAGCTATGTTTCGTTTGAATAACTGTAACTTGGCCAGGAAGGTGGAGATAGCTGATTTGACTGTAATTAGATTAGCCTCATTTCCTTGCATCTGCAAATTAACTTCATTGAACTTTGTGAATATATCTGCCAAATAAGCAATGTCATGCTTCATGTTTCTTAGTTCATCACACAGAACAGAATTGGAGTCTTGGAAGAATTCAACAACTGTATCAAACAGTGAATAGAAACGTCTCAGGCAGTTTCCCTTTGACAGCCATCTAACTTCTGTGTGCAACACTAAACGTTCAAACTCTTCATCATTATCAGTGCACAGCTGTCGAAACAGTCGGGAATTGAGGGCATGTGCCTTGATTTTATTTATTGCTGTGATAACAGTACTCATTGATTTGTGTAGTCTACCACTCAGGTTTTTTGCGACCAGATGCTGCCTGTGGATTACACAGTGCACTGAAAGTACTCCAGGTACAGCTTTTTTCAAGAAACTAATGAAGCCACGATGACGACCTACCATTGATGGTGCCCCATCTGTTGCACAAGCAAGAATGTTAGAAAGTGGGATGTCTTTCTCTTTGAAAAAAACATCAACGACACGAAATACTGACTCCCCTTTTGTGTCTGTTTCAAGCTGTCTCGCAAATAACAGCTCTTGAACCAAGCTTTCATCTTTGACGAAACGAACATAAGCAAGAAGCAAAGATTCATGCCTGGCAGAGTGGACTCATCTAACTGTAAACTAAATTCTGTTGTCCTAAGCATGTTACACAATGTTTCTTCAATATTTTCAGCCATTTCATCTATTCTTCTCTGAACAGAGTTATCACTGAGAGGAATAGTTTTTATAATTTGGTCAGGTGACTTGTGTAGAACTGTGTGTAGAACCTCTTTTACTGCTGGTAGAATAAGCTCTTCTCTAATTGTATGAAGCTTACCAGATCTAGCAATCAGCAAAGAGATGTTGTATGATGCTCGCAAACCGTCAGTAGATTGTTGTAAACTGCTGGCAAATATATTTCCGATGGTTTTCCGTTTCCGAACGTTGTCTCGGAGTGACTGAAAATATGCCAAGTTTTTGTCTGCTTTATCAGAGTGCATTTTCTTCAAATGTTCCAAAAGCCTCGAAGGTTTCATAGCTTCATTTGAAAACACTCTATCACACAGTAGACACATTGGTTGCTGTTGGTTGTGTGGTGCTGCGACAAATCCATATTTCAGATATTCCACACTATATTGCCGACACTTCTTTTTTGTTTGCTGTACCAAGGCCATACTTTATTCTGGAACAAAAAAATAAAACCATGTAAAATACAGCATTTTATCGCATTTCATAAATAGGCCTACTTAAAGACAAAAATGACAACATTGAAGGTATAAAAAGCAAGTTTACTCTCTCACGTATTCATTTTCTTCCATTTACTCACAGAAAATGGTGGCGGACGTGATCACCCACACAATGACACACGCGCGAACACGCATATATGCTCACACACACACAAACACATGCACACACAGGTACAAAGTCATATACATTCGTAACAATATATATCAGTGAATGCACTACCCTAATCAGCTCAACACAACACAACACGGCGCGTTCTGGCGAGTCCCCAATTTCATGTTGACTTGAACTCAAGATGATGTTGACCGGTAGGATGCGGTTTTTATTATAAGATAAAATTCTGAACATTACAAGCTTGAAATTACAAACCTGAGCTTTTGCTTTTGTAGTCTATGCTGTCGGATCTGACTGGGCCAGAGCGGCGTGCGGTAACCGGACCCTGATGCGTCGTCCACTGACTCGTCCTGCTGCACGTGTTGTGTACAAATCGTCAAACAAACGTTCGAACTTCTGACTTCGACTTCGGACTGCCACCCCCCTACCGCCCCCTTCTTCCTCACCGCCCCCCCAGATCTTTCCACCGCCCCCAGGGGGGCGGTACCGCCCACTTTGGGAACCACTGCTCTACACCCTTCCAAACCTGCTCTTCTCTCCGCGGAGGGTCTGGCCGCCCGGCGCACCTCATCCTCTTATGAACCTCGGTCGAGCGGCAGTGTACATATACCGTTGGGACCCCACCTGCTGGCAGGGCCGAAAACACGCTGGCTAGGGTGAGTGCTAGTTACGGGGTGTGTTGGGCCGTCGACTCTGCTCCCCTTCTTCCAGTACACATAGGAGGTGGCTACGCTGCCACCATCCTTTATGGTTAAAGCTTGAGGACCATTTGGCCTGAATGGCGGCCTGGGTTGGCAAAGCCCATCAAGAAAGGACCGGGACCGATTATATGTGTAAATGATCCCATTTTGGAATTTCTGATCCTATGGAGACATGTCTTAACTTCCCAATTATTGGGTGCCCCGAGGTGTTCCTCCGGGAAGCGTAAGTCCATTCCCGTGAGGGCCTTCTCTTCGAAGAGGGTCCCCGCATATCTTCCGAGCTAGGCCTGGAGGGCATATTTCTTGAATGGAATTGCCACGGACCCCGGGACGACTGGGGGGAGCTGCGCAGGCTTGTTCTTTTTGCTTTAAATACATCTTTTCAGGCAGTAGCAATGCAGCTGCCACTGCTTAGGAGGTATACTGTTCGTTCTGCGCACATTAGTAAATGTTAGACTATCCTTCTTCCTGGATGGCGGAGGCCACCTATGTTGCACACAGTGCGGCTTCCTAAGTTCCACTCCACGTCGGATTCTCTGCTCCGACTCGAAAATGCCGTCTGCGAGGCCTTCCTTCGTAGACAGCTCTACGCCACGGTATCATTCGATCCGGAGAAGCCCTATGATACCGCATGGCGATACGGTATCATGGAGACCCTCTGCACTATGGGTGCGAGGGGATGCTTCTCTATCTCGGAGTGTTTGCGAGATCGTCGATTCCACGCATGGGTGGGGGGAAGCCTTCTCTGGCCCAATGGAGCATTTAGAGGGTGTCCCCGAGGAAAGGGTCCTCAGTGAATGGTATCAGCTTGGTGCTACCGGATTTTCTTTCTACGTCAACGACTTTTCGATCTCTTTTGGTGCGGCTCAGATGCCAACTCTGGAGCGGTGACACTAAAACAGGCATTGAACCGCATCGCCCGCTACGTCGAACACATAGGTGAGGTTTTCCTTGGTCAAGACTCGGGTGGCGCACTTCTGCCGCCATCCACGGCTCCACCCCGACCCGGACTTATTTCTAAACGGGATTCGCACCGGTTCCTTGGTTTTGTTTTTGATCAACGCCTCACCTGGGAGGCTCATATTCGCAGCTCATACCCGCGCCATGAATACACTTCGTTCCGTGACTGTCGTGGTATGACATTATATTATATCAATACTATATTATATCTATGGGGGAGAGACCAATAACTTAAAGGCGAACCGACAAGGGGAACAGAACTCCACGAGTTTCGTCAGGCGGAGGGCGAGATAAGAGTGCAACGAGGTCAGGTATAATATGGGCAATGGCAAAGCTCAAGGTTACTTAAAAACGCATGTACAAAAATATAATTTTATTTACATAAAAATAATGAGAGAATTGATGGGTAAAATTACATCAGATGAATTAATGGGCAAAATTACACCGGTAAACGAGGGGGGGGGGGGGGTAATTGTAGTTAAGAATCAGACTATGAAGTTAAAATTAATGTGTTACGGGAGGAAACTATTCAAATGGGGGAAATGAACTCAAATGGGTTACTACTGAAGGGGGAGAGTGGTTGGCTTACGGAGGATTCTGGTGAGACGTCGGGGTAAGGCTTCACGGATGTCTTCTGCACGTGAGGCGGGGCCGCTCGGAGTTTCTGAGCGGGATGTTAAAGTGATGACGGTTCTCCAAAAAGGGGAGGGGAGGGGGTAACGTCCGGTCCAAGGGAGAGTATTTCGGCCACCCGAAAGGAAGGGCGGACGAGGAGGGCTTCCATAGGAGCTGATGAGTGAAGTCGGAAAAATCGCTCGGTAACGATCGTTAAATGGAATTACCTCACTGGCTGGGGCTAATTCCAATACACAAATAGTTCGGCCGTCGCTTTGCTTTGTTGTTAGCACTTTACTTGGAACTAGGGGAATCTTCTTGGGTCCGGGCGAGACTTCTCAATTCTGTGTCTGTCTCATGGGAAACGAGCGCTATATATGTCTGAGGCTCTTCCCGCAGGGAAGGGGGGGGGGTAGTGATAGACAGCTCTACTCTTGAATCTTGCCGAGGATATTATAACCCGTGTAAAGGTGAACGTGGTGGACGCGGTTCGAGGCTACCGCTTGTGGAAGGGGGCGGGGGTGGGAAGGTTAGGCTTACCAATTTAAGCCTAACAGAACCTTCTACAGCGCTTTGAAGTTCCGTGCTGGACAAGAAATTCCACATGGAATTCCCTCACAGTGACGTTCAGCACCTGAGGTGCTGATAGGGGTACATACAGCCTTACTTATCTATCGATCCTTTGTTCGGTCGAAGCTCAACTACGGATGCAAGATTTATGCCTTTGACTTTCGACCGCTCCTTTCCGCACGTTCCCCATTCTTGTAGATCCTGGCGAGATGCCACTCGCGTATGTACGCGCCAATGGTTCTCATCCACACCCCTTCTCGACGTTACCTACGCCACCGAGATACCCCAGTCATACCCTAAGCCCTTTGGGTTTAGGGTTAGGAAAATTCTTCGAGAGCTCGGTGACGCCTCTGCTTCTGCCCAGGATGCCACCCTGACGGCTCCTACCTCTGACCTTTTGTCGCTATTCCTCTGCTCCCCAAATTTCTATAGCTCCTGGAGTATTGCGTTCGGCCTTTTTTGGAGCACACTTCGCCCCACGCTGGACAGTGCCACTGTATACGGATTGCTCCATGTCCAGGTGAGGGTCCATTTCCTCGCCGTATCCATTTTGTTTTTAGTCAGTGGGGCTCTGCAGGACGAGCTGGTTGCAGCGAATGTGAGTGTGTGTAAAAGGGCCATTCTCCCACCCCTTTTCTCAGTACCCTCTCCCTCCCTCTGTAAGAATGCGTGTGAATGGGAATGGGTTTGTTTTATTTTTGTTTATTTTATGTATAAAATGATTACCATGTTTTTCTTTCTTTCCAGGCGTCATATTCTGGAAAGATAGTAGCTAATTTTGAGATATCAGTATAATTAAAATAATATTGTACTTTGCTTAAAATAAACTTTTATCAAAGCGTCATATTCTGGAAAGAGGTAAGCTAGTCGATAAATTTACTCGGGTAATGCCCACTTATTAGTTTCGCCATCCATGTATAAATAAATGGGTCATAAAAGGAGGATATATCTCTTCTACAGAGAGTGGAAGTGTGGACTGATAGCAAGAGGGGTTCGCTAGACGAGTGCTCCGCCCAGCCCTGAGACGGAGGGCTTTCGTGCCTCTCTAACCACCTGAACCGCCATACCCGCCTTCGTTGACAATCCTGCCTCCTTCTAAGTTAGCCTACTACCACCCACCTCCAGCACACAAGTGATAGCGCGTGCCCCCTTTTCGTTCGGTTGTGGTTGTGTTTTTTTTTTGTTTTGTGTAGAATATAAGTAAATTGTTGTATTCGCCGGTTATAAAATTCTCATTTGGTATCGTATTTGGATTGGGAAATCCAGCCTCATTTTGAAGTGTGCACACTTCCCTTGTGAATATAAATTGCTGTAAATATAACTGTAACCATCATTGTACTTTTTTTTTGTAAGTAAAGGGACTGTATATACAATCCGTTTTATTCTCCCTCGATTTCTCACGTCCGGACAGTGTAGGAAGCGGGTTGGATCGATTATCGATTAGGATTAGAGATATATTTTCGGCCCGCTACAACTTCGCTCCACGCTGGACAGTGCCACTGTATACGGATTGCTCCATGTCCAGGTGAGGGTCCATTTCCACGCCGTATCCATTTTGTTTTTAGTCAGTGGGGCTCTGCAGGACGAGCTGGTTGCATTACTCCGCTCGGTACGGGAGATAACTCTTCGTGCCCGATTCGGAGACCACATTGTGATCTTTAGTGACTCGCAACCACTCTTGAGTGCTCTCGGAGCATTGGAATCTCAACATACCCTGGTTCGCTTTCCATGACGCCATGGTTGTCCCGATCCGCGTGGCTGTCGAGATTATCTTCTGCTGGGTTCCTGCCATTGCGCCGTGACTGCTTCAGGTCAGCTTCGATTTGGGCACATTCGCGGCCCTCGCCTGCCCCTTATTGCGACGACAAAATTGTCCCCCAGGCATTCTTGTACAATGTTCCAGTGTAGGTAATCTTCACCCACGTTACATACCTCAGTAGTGAGAGGAGCGGGTTCTCTACCGCCTGTCCCTTGACACAGGAGGATCTGGAAGGGAGTGAGAAAGCAAGAGTGGTGTGAATTTGTAGACTTCTTTGTCCCCTGACTGTTATCCTGGCCAGCCCGCGACTCCTATAAGAGACGTTAGTTCTGGTTGGCCCTGAGCCATATTTTGTTGGTTAGGGTAATTTTTTATCAGATGTTACCTCCACCTCATTTTTCTCAACCCAAGCTTTGTCTTCATAGTGCTTTGTCGCTCTCCTGTTCCTAACGAATCGCTGTTATTTTTTTTTATTTCAGGTTCCTGCGCGGTTTCACAAGAAGGCAAAACGTTACCTGAACACCCTGTACATGCAGGAGCAGTGTAAGTTAATGAAGGTTCAATTGAATAAGTTTTACTCCAGCGAAACTGAGTCTGATGATTGGATTTATAGCTGCAATATTTTCTATAGAAATGTCTCAAAATGTTTCCTTCGTGCAAAAACATCAAGTATTTATGAAGTGTTGGTCATCGTGGTTCATTTTTGGATTGCGGTTGCTGATGTCGGGGTTGTTGAATCGCTTCTTCGTGATAACGGACGGGATGGGAGTGGGGGGTCGGAGTAAATGTGATTTCAAATCCACTGTTGTGAATATGTAAGGAGTTAGTTCTTGTAGAATAGTGTCCTCTTATCGGCAGGACCGTTCAATGCACCCTTTAATTGTTCCGCGGACAACGGTCCAAGCCAGGAATGGCCTAAATTTGGATCTGTTCCGATAAAAAGGTTTGGATCCTTCTTCCCGGGTCTCCTTGAGTGATGGAATTAATACCAGGTCCTGTTCAGGACAAGAGTCCACTGATGAAGCAGTTCTATTTTATGGTTTCATTTAAGAAAGTTTTATATATTTTTTACTTCGTATATCTTTTATTTTCCTTTAGACATCACCACCCACATTATGGGTTGGCGCGTTATTCCCGCCCATTACCGTCTCGTATTGCGCGATTTATAGGCCCTCCCTCCCTGGTATTGTGGGACTACAGACCCCAACTGGGCAAACCGAAAGCGCCGGGGATAGGTCATCGATCCTACAAACCTTCTTGGTTTCACTCGGGTTATGTGGATATGTTGTGATGTAAAATATGTGTTTCTGTTTGGCATTCCTTTGTTGTGCGAATTAACCCCCTTCGGGGCTGAGCATCCTCGTATCGGGTAATGGGCGGCCAGCTCGTCTTAGGCCCCTTAGTTTTATGAGCGCGCTGAGATCCAACGGCGTCTCTCTGCCTGGCGACGCCCCTTTTGCCGGCCTGTCGCTCGCCTACGACCTGCCGTTGAATTTCCTTTCACTATTGCCTCGCACCACTTTCTTTTATTATTCCTTTCCTCTATTGCCTCGCCCAACTTGTACCTATTATTTCTTTCCTCTTATTGCCTCTTTCTCCTTTCTCTGGGACCCTTTCTTTTTTTTCAGGGGAGTCAGCCCTGGGGCCCTTTGGAGTCTCCTGGTGCTGCGAACCAGACTTCTATTACACCCGCTTTTTCGGCGCATCCAGATGGTGTGGTGGATCCTTCTTATCCATTCTCCGAGAGGACATATTGGACGCGACCGAATCGAGAGTAGCATTAGCGTCGGGCCCTTGTCGAGGGCGCGGCCATTTGCATTCCTGGCCGCCGTGCTGACGTGACCCAGCTTAGCCTTTTCTACTTTCAGACAGCTTATATTTCTCCCCTAGTTCCTCACTTCCCTTGCAACCTCTCCCACAACTTTCTTTGGTCGGCCTCTATTTTCACGGGGTAGATGCTGACCTCAGGCAACTATCCCAGATCGCAGGTGAGGGGGGAGAAGGCAATGTTTCCTAACCCCTGAGCTCCGGTTTGGGATAGTAGGTTTTTAACAACCTGCTTCATCCCCATCCATACCTTCCGCACATTCCCTTTCCTTTTCTCAATTCACACTCTTATCTATTTTACGCCGTTCTCAAGGTGGAGCCGCCATGCTGAAGGGCTGCCAGGTCATTAGGTGAGAGGGGTGGCCAGAAATGGCGGCACCTGGCTCTATGCCAAGCTCCGAACTCGATTCCGCCCCTATGCCAGGTTTTCCTCAAACGGCTCGGGTCTCCAAGGCAGTACAAGACGGAGAGGGATCTTCTCCGGCTGGTGCTACCGCCAGGACCTTCTCCATCTCGGAGAAGGAGCTTGCTGAGGTCGGTCCCATCCGGCTTGGGTGCTCCTACCGGCGCACGGGAGAAGCGGGTTCATTCCCCGCCCTCCTCTCCTAAAAAGACTAAGAAGACTCGGGGCTCCTCTTCAACCCCGGGGACGGATGGGTCTGCTGCCACTTCGGTAAGCGACCAAGCCACGATCAGCCTCTCTGCTTTCTCGGGTGCGGAGCCCCTGACTAAGACCCAAAGTGCTAGTGCGCGGAGCAGATCTTCTATCACATTGGGGCCATTCATTCAGAAACTACCCCACGCTTTCGAGCCCGCTGGCTTCAAACTCTTCCTAATTATTCGCTCTACTGATGGCACCATGTTGGTTAAGGGCAACATGATCCATCAGAGGAGAGCTTTCGCTAGTGTGATTGGTAGCGAGCCGAAGGTGACCCGTTTCTCGGATGGGAGCCTATTGGCCAATGCGTCCAATCCCTCCTAGGCGGCCATGATTAGTGCCTTTCGAACACTTGATGGCACGCCGGTGAGTGTGACGCCGCACTCTACCATGAACTTCGAAAAAAGAGTAGTTTATGTGAGGGAACTCGTGGACTACTCCATAGGTGACATCACCTTAGAACTGGCCGACCATGGGGTGGTCATGGTCGAACATGTGATGGAAAATGGAGGGGCCTCGAAACCCACCCCTATACTCTTCGTCACGTTCGACTGTGACAAGCTCCCTGAGTCGGTGCGTGCCAGTTGGTATCGCTACCGTGTGAAGGCATTTGTTCCACTGACGCAGAGGTGCTATTACTGCCATACTAATCGCTCCTGTCGACGATCAAATTCGGGGTCACCCGAAACCTGTGTAAGTTGCTCCAAGGCCGCACACGATAAGTCTAAATCGTGTTTGGCCAACTGTGTCAATTGCGGAGAGCCGCATCCCTCTTCTTTGAAGCAATGTAGTGCGTATCTCCTTGATAAGGAAATCCTGGCTGTTCAGGCTGATGATTCTCTCTCATTTCGCGAGGATAAGGACTTGGTCCTGGCGCGCCCGGGACGTTCTATGCCTCGATGTTGAAAAAAAGACACCCTCTGCTCCTGCCCCTTCCAGACCCCTCCAGGCTTACGAGAACGGTCGTTTACGCACCCATGGAATCCTTCTGCGGGTTATACCCCCCGGGTGCCCCCCTGGTAAAGCTGGCGGCACAAGGGGTCTACCCTCAGCCCCGGCTAAAACCAGGGCCCCTCTTTCCCCCAGCGTGACAGTTTCCCGTAAGGCGAAACGGCCACGTGCCTCCACCGAGTCGTTAGACTCACAAGAGGCAACACCCCTGAAGTTGGTCGCCAGGCCATCTTTCGGGGTTCCTAAAGCTGCCTCCCGAAAGGAGGTTAGCAACAAAGGAGCTTCGCCCACGCCCAGGGGTGGTCTGAGTGGTTCGGAGACGGTGAATCTTCGAAAAGAGGGCCTTCCTTAAGGTTTCGAGGCGGAGGGAGGAAAAGACTCGCATGGCGAGCCGGACCTCCCTCAATAAGTCCTCGAAGGCGACAGCATCCGGAGTTCTGCGTACGGCCATTCCCGTTATGGTCTTCTCTTCGACCCCGTAAGATGTACGGCGATTTGCTCTCCTGGCCGCCATGATGATGGAACTCAGCGCTCCGTCCGGCCTCAGATTAGCATCCTTTTTCTCCTTCTCCTAACCCCTACATCGTCTTCTGTACTAATTCCTTTTCACCCTGCATCGTTCTTCCATCTACGTTTGTCGATCTCGATGTATCAAAGCTGTCCGTTAGGGGGCGCGACTCTTTAGCTGGTCCTGCCCTTGTTGGTAGGTGGGTGCCTGAGCCGTGGTGGCGCTCTTGGTGTCTGCTTCACCAACCGGTAAATTTCCGAGGCTGGCCAGCCATTTTTAAAACGATGGTTGGGTCAGGGGTCGACGGGCTTACCCTCCTGGTTGGGCCGGCGCTTCGAGTAGGTGTCTCGACGCTAGATAGTGACTGCGCTGCGCGAGTTTGCACCCCCTTTTATACTCTACCCTATATGAGTAATAATAGAAATAATATGTTCTCGTACTACTCCTGTCAATATGTCCTTTTTTTCTGCGCTTGTTAGATCCCCTTCGTAGAAGAGATGGAACCTAATTTCGATTATCCTCGTTTCTTGGTGCTGAATTCCAGTTTCGGGTGTCTGCTTTCTAAATGGACTTGTTTGATTTGAATGAGGAGTTTGAGTCCCGCTGTGGTGCGCCCCGCCGTATGTGGGCCCGGGGTAGTGACGATTTAGTGGTTGAGGTATCTTCGCGAGAGCAGTGTGGCGCCATGCGTGATTTGTCCTTCCTTTCGGAGGTCCCGGTTTCGGTTGTGCCCCACCCTCGCCTTAATTTTGTTAGGGAGTGATTTGCTCTAACGAAATATTGCAATATGATGTTTCGAGACTAAAAAATAGACTTTCGTCCCTGAGGGTTACGGACGTTTATAGGATTTCTAAGTCTGTTGGTCCCACTAAGGTTCCCATGAGTACGCTCATCGTTACTTTTGAGCGTCAGGTTCTGCTCCAGTTTGTTCGTGCTGGTTATCTTCGTGTCCCTTTATGTCGATCTCCCCAGACGTTGTTTTAATTGCCACCAGTTTGGCCATATGAGCAGCAATTGTAGGCAGGCTCGTCGCTGTGTGGCCTGTGCGTTGGTGTATCATGGCTCCTCATGTGGGAATCATAATGTTGCGGCAATTGTTGAGGTTCCCATAGCGCGGTTTCGCGATCATGTCCCGTATTCCTTTTTGAGGAGGAGGTCCTGGTTCTTCGGGACTCCCTTAGGCTGGACTTCCGTGAGGGTCGCCCCCTCCGGCCGTCTCTTCTCTGACGTCCTCCAGGAGGTGGGGTCCCAGCTGTCCCAGTCCTTTTTATTCTCGCGGTCCTCTGTTTCTCCTTCTCCCCTGCCTTTGGTCCCTCCGTTGCGCCCTCTCCTTTGTCAGTGGTCTCTCATGTTCCTCCCTCTGTCACAGACCGTGAGACCGACCGAGCTGAGACGCTGGATGATATTCGGCAGTTCCTCCCGTTCCTTTGCCTCAGCGCAAATGGAAGGGTTCCTCCTCACCCCGTCCGGAGTCCAAGCGCGCTGCCCCTGATGAGGCTGGTTTGGCCCCCGAGTCGGTTGTTGAGGCGTCCTCTGTTTTGATGTCTTCTCTGGCCTCCGATGTCATTGTCCGGGGAAAGTTCACGCGGTTCCGTCTTCTTTGCCTCCTACCCCGGTCCCTTCCTCCTTGCTCCTTACCTCTGTGCAGTCTGCTATGTCTCCTACCCCAGTTTCGTGCTGCCTTGCCTCCTACCTCGTTTCCTTCATCTCCGTCTGAACCTGTTCATTCCTCTCCATCTGATCCAATTCCCTCCTTACCCTCTAACCATGTTCCCTTCTCACCCTCTGTGCATGTTCCGCCTTATGTTCCCTCTTCTTCGCATCTTATTTCTCGTCCGTCTCTGCTCGATCTCCCTTTCCCTCCGGGCCATGAGCCCTCCACGTTGGGGGTTCAGTCTGGCTCAGCTGTCGCCTCCCGCCATCAACGCTGCCAAGTCCGTGCCGGGTGCGTCCCCGGCACGGACGCTTGTCCCTTCTGGGCCTTCTATTAGTCGGGAACCTTCGACCGTCTCAGTCACTAGAATCCCGACGTTGGTGTCGAGACAACAGTAATGTCTGTCATCCTACAGTGGAATTGTCAATGGGTTTTCCCCAAGTGGGTGGAACTCCATCTCTTACTTTCTAGCGTTCGGCTCTCGGTGGTCTGTTTGCTTGAGGCTCGCCCCTCCCTGGCACTTCCCGGTGTTTAATACCATTCCCCAGGCCGAGGGCGTTTCCCATTGTGGTGCTGCGAGGGTTTTTACTTCCAAGCTTTAAACTTTGTTATGTATACATCCCCCCGGATTTTAGTTTGAGTCGGTCTGACCTTTTAGAGGTCACAAGTCAGTTACCTACCCTGCTTTTATTACTTGGTGATTTTAATGCCCGCCACCCATCTTGGGTGATACTGCCCGTAATCCCCGGGGTGGAGTGGTTAAGTCCCTCTTATTATCCGATTCCCTTTGTTTTTTAAATTTCGGCTACTTTACTTCTTACCATGTCCAAACGGATTCGTTTAGTGATGTAGATTTGTCCTTATGTTCGCCCCACTGTTTCCTCGACTTCCGGTGGTCAATTCGGGACGACCTATCCGGGAGTGATCACTTCCCGATAGTCGTGTCAGCTGCCCATTCTGGCCCATGCATTTCCCTACATCCTCGTTGGGATTTGCGGTGAGCAAATTGGGTTGGGTTCCGGGAGGCTTCCTTTATTTCTGCCTCCCGGGTTTCCTTCGATACCGTAGATTCAGCGGTCTCATATTTTAGAGGCTGCTGAGCGCTTCTTTCCGCGGAAGTGCCCTATTTCAGGGTGCTCCACCATTCCCTGGTGGTCGAAAGATTGCGCGTCGGCTCTTTCTGCCTATCAGTTGTCCCATTCCCGTTATTGGCTTAATCCGACCGTCTCGAATACGGTCGATCAGAACCGGGCTCATGCCCGACGTGAGTCTTGGCGCCGGTACGTATATTCCATTCATTTCTTCGTTCACGCCACTGACTCGGGTTTGGAAGCGGGTCAATAAGATCCGTGGCTGCTACGCTGGTCATGCCATCGCCCACTCTGGACATCGGAGGCTCGCTTGTGTCCGATGGCCGGTTGGTCAGCGAAGCTCTGGCTAACAATTTTGCTTCGTTGATTAGCGCTGGTAGCTATCCTCGATGGTTTCTCGATCATATGGTTGCCATAGAATCTCGCCTTTTATATTTTATCGCGTGCGCCACCTACTCTTATAATGCTCTCTTTTCCGTCTATGAGCTGCGGGATGCTTTGTCTCACTGTGGCTCCACCCCTCCCGGTGATGATTGCATCCACTACGACTTCTCCGTCGTCTCCATCCCGACTCGGAGTTATTTTTGGTTGACCTCTACAACCTGCTTTGGGTCAAAGGAATCTATTTGTCCTTCTGGCGTGTGGGGCGTTCTGCTCTTTCTCAAGCTCGGCAAGGGCGGTTTTTGGACCCGTCACTATGGCCCGGCTGCTCTTACGAGCTGCCTCAGTAAGGTGTTCGAAAAGATGATCTAAGTTCGCCTCCCTTGGTTTTTGGAGCCCAACTCGCTCCTCTCTCCATTTCAGTGCGGTTTCGCCGTGGTCGTAGTACTATTTACAACCTCATTCGTTTGGAAGACTCCGTTATACGGGCCTTTACCTCCAGGCATCAGGTGTTAGCAGTGTTCTTCGACATTCAGAAGGCCTACGATACCACCTGGAGATATGGTGTTTTACGTCCGTTATATAATTGGGGTATGAGGGGCGTTTTACCAGTTTTTATTAAAGAAATTTATCGTCCCGTAATTTTAAGGTCCATATTGGGATACTTTCTTAGGCTTGCGGATTCAAGAGGAGGGTGTTCCCCAAGGGTGTGTTTTGAGCGTGACATGTTTCGCCGTTGGCATTAATAGTCCGGTGTCCACTTTTCCAGAGGGGGTTTTGGCTTCCCTCTTCGTGGATGACTTGCTTTCTGCTGCCCGTCGATTACAGCTGGCAATTGATGCCATGTCGGGTCGTGCTGTCTCAAAGGGTTTCCGTTTTTCGGGTCCCTAAAACGAAGGCCATGCAGTTTTATCGAGGTCGTGGTGTCCTTGGTCCCCCTCCCCTCTTGGATGGTACGGCGATTGAATATGCCCCAGTTTTTAAGTTCTTGGGTTTAACGCTCGATAGCAAGCTCACTTTGGTACCCCATTTGCGTCGCTTGAGGGCGTCCTGTTCGAAGGGTATGGATTTGCTTAGGGTTTTATCCCACACCACTTGGGGTAGTGATAGGCACACCTTGCGGTCGCTTTATTCGGCACTGGTCCAATCCCGGCTGGACTACGGTTGTCAGGTGTATTCTTCAGCGTCTCCTTCAGCCTTGAAGATACTTAACCCTGTTCGCTCGCTTGGGGCCCGTCTTAGTAGTGGAGCCTTTCGCACCTCGCACCTCGCCTATCCCGAGACTCTTTGTTGAGGGTGGCGTGCTTCCTTTGCGATACCACCGGCTGCAGGTGTGCTTCCGATTTCTGTTCCGTGTTCATTAATACCCTTCATCCCCAGTCCATGAGTGCCTTTTTGCCCCGTCCTCTTCGGCATCTTTTGATCGATGGCCATCTCTACCCCAGCCTCTGGGGCTCCGGGTTGGGGACTATCTCTCCTCCCTGGGTGTTCCCGGGGTGTTGGCCCTCCTATTCCCGCCGGCTCCGTGGTCTGTACTGCATTTTGGTATTTCTAGAAAGGGTCTACTAACCCTCGTCTATTAAAGTGCCTGTTTCTTGAACATGCGTTTTTTCATGCTCACCAGAGTCCCAGCTATACTGACCGCTCGAAGTCGTACCTCGGTGCTGGGGCAGCCGTGGTGTCCTCTACGGAGTCTCTTCGGTCCGCCCTCCCTCCTGTAGCATCCGTTTTTAACGCAAAGTTGACGGCAATTCTTTTGGCTTTTAATTTGATTTTATCCCTCAATTCTTCTCTTCAGATTTTATTGTTTTTAACGATTCCCGGCCTGCTTTGGAAGCAGTTCATTCTTTTACGTCCACACACCCTTTGGTTTTACTGATTCTCTCCTGGCTGGTCAGAAATGCCTCCCGTTACAGGGTAGCGTTCTGTTGGGCTCCGGCTCATGTTGGCGTCCCAGGCAATGAGGCGGCTGATCAGCTGGCCCTTGAAGTGCCGGATGCAGCCCCTGTGCCCTTTAGGGATTCCTACCCTGTAATCAGGGCGTATGTCTTCTGTTTGTGACCGAGAGAATGGGATTCGTTCCCCTCTTCTAAGATGTCCCTTATTAAACGCTCTGTCTGTTCCTGGTCCTCTAGCTCTCAGCGACTCCGGTCTTGGGAGGTCGCTATTTGCAGGTTGCGAATTGGGCACACGCGACTCACCCATGGCTATTTAGTTTCGGGTGGAGGCCGAGTTGCCTCTGGGTGTCCCTTTTAGGCTAGCGGGCTGTCTGTGGCTCACATTTTAGTAGTTTTTCTCCGCCTTGCTTCTCTTCAAAATTCGTGCTTTCCTACCCTTTCTGGTGTCGCCTTCCATGCTCGACTTCGCTTTATTTTATCAGAGGACTCCCTTAGGTTGTCCTCTCTCCTTACATTTCTATCACGAAGAGGCGTTTTATCCCTTTTATAAATTCTTTTCATTTTTGTGTTTAGGTTTATTGTTTTATCTTTTATCCTGTGCCCTCCCCTGCGGCTGGCGCATGTCATTTTTTATTGCCCCAACCGCCCTTGTTTTTAGAATGCGTGCTGTATGCCCGTAATTTAAGTGTGCGTTTTTGTGTGTTGTACCGTTTTTTTTCTAATCCTTTGTTTTTCCCCATTTTTATTGAGTGTCTCCCACGCCTCTTCTGAATTTTTTCGGACGGCCCCATTTTAACAGTGCTGCTATTAAGAATCCATTAGGATTGGGCAGCTGCCACCTTGTTTTCCCTGTTATTTCCGCGTACATTCCACCGTCAGCCTACTTCGACGCGGGGGACTTCCGCCGCGTCGTGGCACAATTGCCGAGGCCCTTTCTCTTGCTCGGAAATCTAAACGATAGACACCTCCTCTGGGGAGACTACTCTATCAATCCCCGGGGTCAAGTCTTTGCTGACCTGATCGACGAGCTTAAGATGGGTGTCCTAAATGTGGATGAGTTTACGCATCACTGCCGAGAACGCTTCATTTTCCTTCCTCGATCTATCTTTGTGCTCTCCGGATGGACAGCCTGATTTTGATTGGGGAGTGGTCGCTGACCTCTATGTTAGTGATCACTTTCCCAATCAAATATCCTTTTCTGGGCTGCTGCCGCCTGAGAGCACGCTCCAGCGGTGCTTGGCGCGGGGGTCTGCATTTCAGGAAATGACTGAATTTTCTATCTCGGTCGAGGAGTTTAGGCAGGTAGATGAGGCCGTTGAGTTCTCCGGCAACCTCATCGCCGCTGGCCTAACTACTATTTCTAGAAGGTCTGGTCGTTTTGCACGCCGACCACTCCCGTGGTGGTCAACCGAGTGTGAAACGGCCATTAAGCTGAAGCGCTGTGCCTTCGTGCGCTATAAGCGCCGCCCGAACGATTTCACTGTTAGTGAATTTCGTCGGGCTAGGTTCCGTTCCGGTATATTTCGAATCACGCCCGCCGCTCTTCTGTGCGGGCATACGTGTCTTCACTTAACGGGAAGACCCCTCTAGCAGAGATGTGGAAGCGAGTCAAAAGGATTCGAGGCATGTTCTCCAGGAGAATGGGACCGCAATCTCTGACCCCGCAGGCCGTGGCGGAATCCTTCGTGACCGCATTCTCTAGCCGAGATGCTGCTCCGCCAGCATTCAATGCACGCCGTGATATCGCGGAAGGTCGCCGGCTGGACTTTACCTCCAGAGGCGGAGAACCCTTTAACGACAGGTATACTCTGAGTGAGTTGCGCTCCGCTCTTGCTTCGTGCGCGGACACCGCCTATGGTCTGGACGATGTCCCGTACGCCAAGCTTCAACACCAGGGTGAGCAAGGCATGGCTTTTTTGTTAAATTTGTTCAAGAGGATCTGGGTGGAGGGTCTCCTCTTGGATTCCTGGCGAATCGCTACTGTGCTCGCCTTTCGCAAATCGGAGAGAGATCACTCTACTCCGGCCGGTTTCCGCCCAATCTCTCTAACCCCTTGCGTGTGCAAGTTGATGGAGAAATTTGTAAATGTTAGATTAGCCTTTTTTCTGAACAGTGGAGGCCATATGTCTTCTGCACAGTGCGGCTTCCGCAAGTTCCACTCCCCTTCCTATGCTCTGCTCTGATTGGAAAATGCCGTCTGTGAGGCCTTCCTTCGTAGACAGCACTACACCACGGTGTTTTTCAATCTGGAGAATGCCTATGATACCGCATTGCGATAAAGTATCATAGAGAATCTACACACGAGGGGAAGCCTCCCAACCTTTATATTTGAATTTTTGCGAGATCGATTCCGCGTACAGGTGGGGGGGGGGGAGCCCTCCTGCCCAATGGAGCAGATAGAGGGTGTCCCGTAGGGACGTGTCCTCAGTGTCACACTCTTAGCCCTGCGCATCAACCGCATCACCTTGGTGCTGCCGGAAGATGTTTTCGCTACGTTCTACGTGGACGACCTTTCGATCTCTTTTGGCGCGGCTCAGATGCCAACTCTGGAGCGTCGACTCCAACAGGCATTGAACCGCGTCTCTCGCTATGCCGAAGCGCACAGGTTTCGGTTTTCCTTGGCCAAGACTAAGGTTGTGCACTTCTGCCGCCATCCACAGCTCAAACCTGAACCAGACTTGTTTCTTAATGGGGTACGCCTTTAAGTGGTTGAATCGCACCGTTTCCTTGGTCTTGTATTTGACCGACGCCTCACCTGAAGGTTTAATATTCGCAGCCTTAGGGTCTCTTGTAACCGCGCAATAGATATTCTCCGTTCCGTGACGTTCAGCGTTTGGGGCGCTGATAGGGCTACTGCCTTACTTTTTTATTGATCCTTTGTTCTTTCGACGCTTGACTACGGATGCGAGTTGCATGCATCCGCAGCTAAGCGTGTATTGCGGAAGGTGAACCTGATCCACCACACCGGCCTTCGCCTGGCGCCCGATGCCTTAATCACTTGCCCCATTGTGAGCCTACTAGTCAATGCTGGGGAGATTCCACTCGCTCTACGCCGTGCACAGTGCATTATTTGCCTGTACGCTGAGCCCGGTGCCTCCCTCACTCGTCAACAGCTCTCACTACATCCGCAGCTGATTTCGACGGTGCCTATGCCGCCAAGAGACGCCAGTCATACCCTAAGCCCTTTGGGTTTAGGCCTAGGAACTCCTTCGAGAGCTAGGTATAGCTCACGGGCCGGTGGCGTTCCTGGTTCTGCCCAGGACGCCACCCTGGAGGGTACCACCTTTCACTATTTTTCCCCACGCCTATGCTCCCGAAGCTTTTACACCACAGTGAATATTGTGTTATACCTTTTTGGCGCACACCTCGTCTGACGCTGGAAGCGTGCCAATGTATACGGATGGCTCCAAGTCGGCCTCACGCCGTATCTCCTCTGTTTGAAGTCATCGGGGCTCTACCAGGCGCTGCGTCTGTCTTCACGGCCGAGCTGGTAGTAATACACCACTCTATACGGGAGATTACGCGACGTACCCGGTTCTGAGATCGGATTGTGATCTATAGCGACTCATGAAGCGTCCTTGAGTGCTCTCGAGGCATTGGAATCTCCGCAACTCCTGGTTCGCCATATCCGTGACGCCACAGTTTTGGCAAGTCGGGCGGAGGTTGAGATTATTATCTGCTAGGTTCCTGGACATGTAGGAATTGCGGAGAATGAGCACCCCAAAGAGTCCGCGAGGACTCTGCGACCGGACCAGCGCTTCGCTCATTCTCACACCGACTACATGGCAGGAATACGGGCAGCTCTTCAGGCTGCTAGGCAAAGAAGATGAGAGACAGTCAAAGGGAACTTTAAAGTTGCGTGCCATTGCGCCGCGACTGTTCCCATGGCCCTACTCCCCAGTGCTGCGAAGGCTTCAGGCTGCTTTCTATCGTCTCCGAATTGGACGCACCGCCATATGATGGAGTGCTCGCCAGCACCCTACTGAGGAACCCAAAGGGACTGGAGGTGAGCTCACAGGAAGAGAGAGATATCGTTTTGTGTAGGTTGACGTCCAAATACAGGATTCGGGTGATGAGCAGGACACATTAGATGAGAAGCGGCTCCTTTTACCTCCCAGGGACAATGAGATAGACAGAAATATAGAGGTTGGTAGGAAACTTTATCCATTCCCAGTCCCTGTAGTAAGCTGGAAATCGTGTGGTCGACTAAAAATCAACCCAAACACAAAAGAACAATAAAATCATCTTGACGACTAATCATAACCGGCCGTAGCAATCTTCAAGGGTAGGGGGGGGGAGGCCGATGATAGTAGATGCGGAGTCTGCTTTCTTTGGCGTCATGGGAGGAGCCTTCGGCTCGTAAATAACAGTTTTTCACAGTTGCGACCCTCAGCTTCCACTGCGTCTTCAAGACGGTTCGAATCTTCTCGTGTGCGTTCTTCACTCTCTCTTTGTGAAGATCTTCGAACATCTCCTTGATCTTGCCCACCAGCTCGGCTTTTAGGGTTGCAGGTACAAAGGTTTGTGTCTTTTTCAAACGCAGCAATCTGGGCTCTAAGTGGCCAGAAAGTTGGGCTGGTGAAGTCGAAGAACTTCTCCCACAACCACTTCTGACTTTCCAGAGGTATTGCCTTCTATTCCAGCTGCAACCCTCTCCAACCATGGTTTGACCACAATCTCCATCATCTCCACATAGCGATCTTAATTATGCCTAAGGCCTTGTTCAAACATGTCGGGCGGCATGGCGTCACCCTCACTGGCGACACACCCAGAGATCACCACATTTTGGGAGAACTTGGTCTTCATGATACGTGGAACACCACATGGCTTATACACGAGCCACCAGTTTTTCTGAGTATTGTGTAACTAGTTATGGCAGAACTTTTTTTCCTCTGAGAAGAACCAGATCGTCCCCGACTCAACAGGATACTTCAGCTTATTCAGGGGCTTCTTTGCCTTTGCTCTTTTCATTGTCCCGGCTGTTAGAATTTGCCCTTTGCGCCTCTTTTACTAGCGATATTGGAAGGTCTTAATCCAGGATCAGCTTCATGGTAGTGACTCCAACACCGATTTCTCCCGCCAAAAGCCGGATTTCATTGCTGGGGTCTTCAATCACCTTGCCCTGCAGTTGTTGGACGAATTCCCGCGTGCGGAAACATGCCGAACGCATAATTTGTTTCATTCTGTTGGCCAAAGTTATTAGTTTCCGTTGCAGCTGACCCTGTCGCGTCTTACAGCCTATAAAGTGTTAACGGAGCATTGATCAACAGTCATGGTGTCTACATTTTGATACCCGTCGCGAATCATCCTAAGGTAATAATCAAATGGCTTCCAGTCGTCCATGTCAGCTAACCTTTTTCTCAAGTAAAACTTTATATGTTATCCCACACCGTTGACTGTTCACCGATACATCAATGCTACTGCAAAAACGAGACATTACAAATCGTAACATTTAGGTGTACCGATCAAAGAGGCTGCCCCCTCTCTCCTCCCAACTCACATCTTAACATAGTGTTGGGTTTGATTGCTCCAAACCCGAACCGAGGAGTGCTGTTGTCTGCCGCGGCAGCAGAGGTACGACTCGTTTCTGTAGTGCAGGAGGAAGCCTCTGTGCGCCAGAAGAATTACATTGACGATGAAAAGTAAAAGGCTCGGAATGTCCAGGAAAATCCACTTGGGAGTTGAGAACGCTGAAGAAAGGAAAACGTGAATTAAAATGGAGGGAAGGGGGGGGGGGTCCTTATAGAAGGTAGACAAATCGAATCGAGAAGCAGAAATAAGAGGAATGGTTGGTTAATAACTTTAGCCATATGTTGTTAAATGGCCGGTTAAAAGCTAACATCCATCTCGTATTCTCAGATATAATTCCATGGACTCCCACACATGTCCCATATCCCCAAATGAGAGTGTGGGTGAAAAGACCCCGGGAGCCCCGCCCACCTGCTCTTAATCCCCTGATCGACAGGGACCCAAACGTAATTACACTCGATCCTGAAGCACTCAATTGTGGGTGTGTGTGAGCCAATAGGATGATAATCACTGCGTTGAGGCAGGGAACTCTCCAGGCGAAGGCGCATTAAGCGAGTGTACATCGATTTGGATTCGGTCAGCTGGGTCAAGGGTCGGAGCTTGCCATTTTCCCTGGCATTTTTTTCTTTATTACTGATGACATAGATAACGAATACTTGATTGGTAGCTTCTGCAAATTCCGGAGTCAGCTGCTTCCATAGTCGGGTGACAGTCAGCGCGGCTGTTTGCCGCTACGCCCGCCAGGCGGCGATCCCAGTCATTGTTACGACTTAGTCTTGGAAAATTTTGAAATCATAAGTTAATTGTATTTATTTGCCGTTGTAGGCCTGTTAGCTCTAGTACTTGTAGGTAGTGAAGATGTGGACTCCTACTATTTAAGTGAATAAGTTATAATGTGTGTTAAATAAGGGAAGCCATCATATGATACCTATCTGTTGATTGGGGAGGGACGCTGCCGCCCTCGGTAATTGCACTTAAATACTTCCCGTTTTAGGCCTGTTAGCGTGAGTACTTATACCAAAGCGTTGTGTTTAAGTATGCAGGAGTGGTTTAAAGTTAAAATACCCTGCGAAATATTAATGAACAATCATAATATATGGTGTGACACAACCCTATAAATTATGTGATATATTTTTACTATACGCTATCTATGGTAGGGTTGCACCGATAATATCGGCAAGTTATCGGTATCGCTCATATCGGCCACTTTGCTGATATATGGATATCGGCCATATCTTGCTTATCGGCTAATCCTATAAGTATTCCAATATGACCTTATACAGCACGTACTTCTCTAATGGTGTCTCAGTACCATTACTTTGTTTTTCCTTTCACTTCTACGAATATTGTATTAATACTACAAAGTTAAAATTCAAAACTTCTTAAATTTTATTCAGAAAAAAAATGTATAAATAATTACAATGGTTGATAACTTGATATATAAGAACATAACTTATAATAACGCCAAATTATGTTAGACCCAAATTGAAAAGGCCTAGCCTGCCTTAGCCCAGGAGTACACAAGCGACTTTGTGGCGCCACAGCGTCGCCCATGTACTCCAGCTCTAAGGTGTCTCATAGCCGCGCGCCTCTGTGGCGGGGATCAGTGACGCTCGCCACAGACGCTCGTGTGCGCCGCGTGGCTTCTAAACAACGGAAACCTATGGGAATTCACATTCCCGCCACAAACCAACGCCACGCTGTTGTGCCACAGCGTCGCTCGTGTACTCCCGGCCTTAAGCTCTTTTTTGTTATCACTATAAGCCCTTTTTAATTACGTATTTCATTTGTTCATTATTTCAACACAAAGCTATAATGATCTAGAAATTGCTAACTTAGCCTTAAGCCTCACAATGCACGCGTAATTTCTAAAATAACTTAAAAGTTATAGCAATAATTACGTAAATAATACACTAATTTAAATTAATAGAGCATTTACGCTTCAATAAACTTAACTATTATCGAATGATTTTATTATTCATAGTATTGTATACGTTTGTAAACAAACGAGAACGATTAGGCTTAGCAAGATTGCGATCCTCTAAAATTGTCACAAATGACGTCATTGAACACATATTTTTTTATACGTCAATGGCTCCTCCATTCGGCAAAAATATTCTCATATATATATTTTTTTTATTTTGATTTAGTTAACCCTGTATCGGCGCCGATATATCGGTATCGGCCGATATATCAGTATCATCCGATATGAGTTAGCCGATATATCGGTTATCGGCTAATTTGCATATCGGTGCAACCCTAATCTATGGTATTGTTTATCCATAGATAACTGTTTATCATAACTGTTATTTTTGTTATATTGATATTTTATTTTTTTATTGGTGTGTTATGTTATTGGTCTTTTACCTATCATATCCCTTAGAGTGCCAGATGTCTTTCGTTGGGTTAATAAAATACAATAATCGATATATTCCTGTGTACAAGGTGGAACTATAATTCAAGTTATAGCTATACGGTGTAGTGAGACAAGTTGTGTGATTGGTCATCTTGAAGTTTACATTGTATTTTCTTGTCAATCTAATTGTAAAATATTATTGCAGATGCCAAGGCCATGTTGTGTTCCTGGATGCAAGTATGAGAGTACAGTACTGTATTGAAGATTACAAAGGATCTACAAACAGCAACAGACCTAGTGGTCCTTACGAGGCTGCCGGGTATGTGCATCGTGTTCGGCTGTCGGATTGGATACCGGCAGATGGCTGCAGAAAAGGTCAAGGGTAAGCTGTCACCCAAGCTGGCCTTCCACAGGTTCCCCACCGAGCACCCTGAGCTGTTTGCTAAGTGGAAAGCTCCTCTGTCCTTCATGGATCTTTCCTCCACCACCAACTGGGAGAAGGCTGGAGTCTGCCAGCGACACTTCAGGGATGATGACTACATGACTGCAGACTTCAACAACAAGGGACAGCCCAGGAAGAGGATGAGGCTGAAGCCTGGGGCTGTGCCCAGAGTCTTTGAAACCACCGGCTTTCCTGCGGGCCGCCTGCCAAAGGTTTCCGAGCTCAGGGAGACAAACCTGGCCACCCCCTCCACCCGCAGAGGGCACGAAAAGTCCGTCGCCGAGGCACTTGAGAAGAAAATACCACTGATCCTCCAGGTTACAGACCACCAAGATCTCTCTGCAAAGCTGCATGAGTACAAGCTGCCCGGCAGCTACCAGCAAGCCATGTACAAAGAGAACGACGATGACATTATGTGCTTCCAGCAGGATTTTTCTCACCCGAGGTCAACCTCGGGTGAGAAACATCCTTGTTGTGCATTTTTTTTTTTTTTTAATTAAGGGGCTATCTGGCGACTGCCGACTTAGGCATTAGTCGCCGTAAACAAACAGCCTAGTTCTAGGCTACTTTAAAAATTAAACAGGAAACAATAAAAAGAGATAACAATAACAATAAAAAAGCGATAACAAAAACAATAACAAAAAGAACAACAACAATTAAACTGGGTTAAATGAAAGGGAGAAGGCCAGCCTCCTCCCAAAAGTCAATAAGTCCACTAGTCATGGTGCACGCACTCGTCCCGAGTACAAGGGACAGGCGGTAGCGACCCCGCCCATCCCGATACCGGGACAGGTATCGTGCGCGAAGATCACCCAGACTGGGACATTCGACAAGAATGTGCCGAACAGTCTGGGGGACGACGCAGTCGTTGCAATAGGGCGCAGGCGAGCGCTCCATCAAGTAGCGATGCGTCACACGAGTGTTTCCGATTCGAAGACGACAGAAAGCAACCTGAAGCCGCCGCGGCATTGGGGGATAGGTCCATGGGAACAGTCGCGGCGCAATGGCACGCAACTTTAAGTTCCCCTCGACCGTCTCCCATCTTCTTTGCCAAGCAGTCCGAAGAGCTGCCCGTATTCCTGCCATGTAGTCAGTGTGAGGAAGAGCGAAACGCTGGTCCGGTCGCAGAGTCCTCGCGGACACTTTGGCGCCCTCATCGGCGCGCTCATTCCCCGCAATTCCTACATGTCCAGGAACCCAGCAGAAGATAATCTCGACATCTGCTCGGCTCGCCAAAACCGTGGCGTCACGGATATCGCGAACCAGGGGATGCGGAGATTCCAATGCCCCGAGAGCACTCAGGGCGCTTTGTGAGTCGCTATAGATCACAATCCGGTCTCCGAACCGGGCACGTCGCGTAATCTCCCGTACCGAGTGGTGTATTGCCACCAGCTCGGCCGTGAAGACAGACGCAGCGCCTGGTAGAGCCCCGCTGACTTCAAACAGAGGGGATACGGCGTGGAAGCCGACCCCCTCTTGGGACTTGGAGCCATCCTTATACACTGGCACGGTACCAGCGTGACACGATGTGTGCTCCAAAAAGGTCGAACGCAATACTCCCGCCGCAGTACAAGCTTTGGGAGCAGAGGCGTGGCGACAAATAGCCAAATGTTGTACCCTCCAGGGTGGCGTCCTGGGCAGAACCAGGGGCGCCACCGGCCCGAGAGCTATATCTACTTCTCGAAGGAGTTTCCTGGCCCTAAACCCAAAGGGCTTAGGGTATGACTGGCGTCTCTCGGCGGCATAGACACCATCGAGATCAGCTGCGGATGCAGTGAGAGCTGTTGGCGACTGAGGGAGGCGCCGGGCTCGCGCGTACAGGCGAGTGATGCACTGCACGCGGCGCAGAGCGAGTGGCATCTCCCCAGCATCGACCAACAGGCTCTCAATGGGGGAAGTGCGGAAGGCACCGGTCGCAAGGCGAAGGCCGGTGTGGTGGATCGAATCCACCTTCCGCAATAAACGCTCGGCTGCGGATGCATAAAACTCGCATCCGTAGTCGAGCTTCGAGCGAACAAAGGATCGATAAAAAAGTAAGGCGGTAGCCCTATCAGCGCCCCAAGCGCTGAACGTCACGGAACGGAGAATGTCCATGGCGCGGGTACAAGAGACCCTAAGGCTGCGAATATGAGCCTCCCAGGTGAGGCGTCGGTCGAATACAAACCAAGGAAACGGTGCGACTCAACCACATCCAGGCGCACCCCATTAAGAAACAAATCTGGGTCGGGGTGAAGCCGTGGATGGCGGCAGAAGTGCACCACCTTAGTCTTGGCCAAAGAAAACCGAAACCAGTGCGCTTCGGCATAGCGAGAGACGCGGTTCAATGCCTGTTGGAGTCGACGCTCCAGAGTTGGCATCTGGGCCGCGCCAAAAGAGATCGAAAGGTCGTCCACGTAGAGCGTAGCGAGAACATCTTCCTGCAGCACAGAGGTGATGCCGTTGATGCTCAGGGCAAAGAGTGTGACACTGAGGAAACTTCCCTGCGGGACACCCTCTTCCTGCTCCTTTGGGCCGGAGAGGGCTCCCCCCACCCGTACGCGGAATCGACGATCTCGCAAAAATTCAGATATAAACATTGGGAGGCGTCCCCTCGCCCCCATCGTGTGGAGAGTCTCCATGATACCGTATCGCCATGCGGTATCATAGGCCTCCAGATCAAAAAACACCGTGGCGTAGTGCTGTCTAAGAAGGAAAGCCTCGCAGACGGCACTTTCCAGTCGGAGCAGAGCATCCGACGTGGAGTGGAACTTACGGAAGCCGCACTGTGCAGAAGACAGATGGCCTCCGCTGTCCAGGAAATAGGCTAATCTAACATTTACCAATTTCTCCATCAACTTGCACACGCAAGAGGTTAGAGAGATTGGGCGGAAACCGGTCGGAGTAGAGTGATCTCTCCCCGGCTTGCGAAAGGCGAGCACAGTAGCGATTCGCCAGGAGTCTGGGAGAAGACCTTCCACCCAGATCCTGTTGAACAAATCTAACAGAAAGGCCATGCCTCGCTCACCCAGGTGTCGAAGCATGGCGTACGGGACATCGTCCGGACCGTGGGCGTTGTCCGCGCACGAAGCGAGAGCGGAACGCAACTCACTCACAGTAAACTTGTCGTTGAAGGGTTCTCCGCCTCTGGAGGTAAAGTCCAGCCGGCGGCCTTCCGCGACATCACGACGTGCATTGAATGCTGGCGGAGCAGCATCACGGCTAGAGAATGCGGAAAAAGCGGTCGCTAAGGATTCCGCCACGGACGCGGGGTCCGAGATTGCGGTCCCATTCTCCTGGAGAACGGGAGGGGGGTGCTGCGAAAACTTGCCCCGAATCCTTTTGACTCGCTTCCACACCTCAGCTAAAGGGGTCTTCCCGTTAAGTGAAGACACGTATGCCCGCCAAGAAGAGCGGCGGGCGTGCTTCGAAATATACCGGAACCTAGCCCTAGCCCGACGAAATTCAGCGACAGTGAAATCGTTCGGGCGGCGCTTATAGCGCATGTAGGCATAACGCTTCTGTTTGAGGGCCGTCTCACACTCGGCCGACCACCATGGGAGTGGTCGGCGTGCAAAACGGCCAGACGTCCTAGGAATAGTAGTCAGGCCCACGGCGATGAGGTTGCCGGAGAAGAACTCAACGGCCTCATCTACCGACCTAAACTCCTCGACTGAGATGGAGAATTCAGTCATTTCCTGAAATGCAGGCCACCGCGCCCGCGCCAAGCACCACCGAGGTGGTCTCTCAGGCGGCAGTTGCCCTGAAAATGATATTTGAATGGGAAAGTGATCACTACCATGGAGGTCATCGACCACCCCCCAATCAAAATCAGGCTGTGCATCCGAAGAGCACAAAGATAGGTCAAGGCAAGAAAATGAAGCGGTTCTCGGACAGTGATGCGTAAACTCATCCACGTTTAGGACACCCATCTCAAGCTCTTCGATCAGATCGGCAAGGACTTGTCCCCTGGGATTTATGGAGTAATCTCCCCAGAGAGGATGCCTGCCGTTCAGATCTCCAAGCAAGAGATAGGGCCTCGGCAACCGTGCCACGACGCGGCGGAAGTCCCCCGCGTCGAAGTCAGCTGACGGTGGAATGTACGCAGAAATGATAGTATACCTCCTATCCAGGTGCAGCTGCACAGCCACTGCCTGAAAGGAGGTATCTAAAGAGAAAGGAAGAACGGAGACATCATGCCGGGTGTAAACCGCGCATCCCCCAGCCCGGCCATCCCGCGGTGGTGGGGTCGCAAGACCCTTATACCCCGGGAGGGCAGGCAGGGGGCACGCGCCTAGCATGGTCTCCTGCAAAAAAATAGCTAACGGGGAACGGGACGAGGCGAGCCTCCGCAGCTCCTCCCAGTTTGCCCGGAGTCCACGGCAATTCCATTGAAGGAATATGCCCTCCAGGCCTAGCTCGGAGGAGACGCGGGGGCCCTCCTCGAATTGAAGACCCTCACGGGAATGGCCGTACGCTTCCCGGGGGCAGAACCCCGGGCACTGTTGGCCGGACAAAGCGCTGGAGGCGCTGTCGCCTTCGAGGACTTATTGGGGGAGGTTGGGCTCGCCATGCGAGTCTTTTCCTCCCTCCGCCTCGAAACCTTAAGCGGGCGCTGCGGCTTCGGAGGCGGGGGGGCCTGTTTTCGAGGAACCACCGTCTCCGAGCCACTCGCTCCACCTCGGGGCGTGGGCGAAGGAGCCGAAGCTCCTTTGTTGCTGTCCTCCTTTCGGGGAACAGCTTTAGGAACCCCTGAGGATGGCCTAGCGACCATCTTCAGGGGTGTTGCCTCCTGTGAGTCTAACGACTCGGTGTAGGCGCGTGGCCGTTTCGCCTTGCGGGAAACGGTCACGCTGGGGGAAGAGGGGGGAGCCCTGGTTTTAGCCGGGGCTGGGTATGAATTCTTTTTGCCGCCAGCTTTACCAGGGGAGCGCCCGGGTTGGGTAGAGCCCGCAGAAGGGCTTCGAATGGGCGCGGAAACAACCGTGCTCGTTGGCCTGGATGGGCCAGGAGCAGAGGGTGCCTTTCGAACTACTGAGGCATATGACGTCCCAGGCAGAGCTGGGCGCGCCAGGACCAAGTCCTTAGCCTCACGGAATGAGAGTCTATCCTGGGCCTGAACGGCCAGGATTTCTTTCTCCAGGAGATATGCACCACATTGCTTCGAAGAAGCAGGGTGCGGCTCTCCGCAATTGACACACTTGGCCACACACGATTTGGACTTATCGTGTGCGACCTTGGAGCAATTTACACAGACTTCGGGTGACCCCGACTTTGCACGTCTACATGAGCGATTCGTATGGCCGAAGCGGTGACAGTAATAGCACCGCCGCGGCAGTGGCACGAATGCCTTCACGCGGTAGCGGTACCAACCGGCACGCACCGACTCAGGGAGCTTGTCACAGTCGAACGTGACGAAGAGTGTAGGGGTGGGTCTCGAAGCCCCTCCCTGTTTTCTCATCACACGTTCGACCTTGACCGTCCCATGGTCGGCCAGCTCTAGGGTGATGTCCTCAATGGAGTAGTCAACGAGTTCCCTCGTATAAAGTACTCCTTTCACAAAGTTCATGGTAGAGTGCGGCGTCACACTCACCGGGGTGCCATGAAGTGTCCGAAGAGCACTTATCTTGGCCGCCTCGGCGGGATTCGCCGCATTCGCCAGAAGGCTGCCGTCTGAGAAACGGGTCACCTTCGGCTCTCTACCAATTGCACTAGCTAATCCTCTCCTCTGATGGATCACGTTGCCCTTGGACAACATGGTGCCATCAGTGGAGCGAATAACGAGGAAGCGTTTGAAGCCAGCGGGCTCGAAAACGCCAGGTAACCTCTGAATGAGGGGCCCCGATGTCATCGAGGCTCCGCCCTGTGCACTCTTGGTGTTAGTCTTGGTCAGGGGCTCCGCACACGAGGGGGTAGAGGGGCCGGATGTGCCGATCTTGGCTTGGTCGCCTACCAAAGTGGTAGCAGACCCATCCGTCCCCGCAGCCCCCGCGGATGGAGAGGAGCCCCGAGTCTTTTTCGTCTTCTTTGTCTTTTTCTTTTTTGGAGAGGAGGGCGGGGAATGAACCCGCTTTTCACCTCCGCCGGCAGAAGCCCCCAGGCCAGATGGACCGGCCTCAGCCAGGTCCCTCTCCGAAATGGAGAAGGTCCTGGTTGTCGTAGGGGCACCTGTCGGAGGAGATCCCTCCCCTCCTTTTACTGTCTCGGAGCCCTCAGCCATTTGAGGAGGACCTTGCATAGGGGCGGATTCGGGTTCGGTGCTTGGCGCCGAGCCCGAATTTCTCCCCATGGAAGGCCCTACCGTCTGAGGCTGGGTCTCCTCAAGGACCATGTTTATCACAGGAGGGGCCTCCAGTTGGCCATCCCCTCCCAGGACATCACAGGTCCCCTTGGCAGTGTCGCCAGTCTTTTGTGGGGAGGCACAGGCCTTGACCCCAGCAAGGTTTAAAATTCTTGCCAGCAGGTCTTTTGAGGGAAGCGACCGAAGGGGCCTGGCTTCCCTCTCTCCCCTAAGGGGGTTTGCCCTACCGAGCCGCTTTGATGCGGAGCGGCTGGCTAAGGGCTGCCTGCTGGCTTTCTTGGCAGTCCCCTTGGAAAGAAAAGAGGGGACTGCCGCTGGGAAAAGGGAGGTGCCCGAAAGCACCTCCAGAGAAGGGGGTGAGGGGGAGTCCCCTGCACCCGTAGACGAAGGAGAGGAGTAAGCCTCCTCTCCGGTTAGAGAAATATGGAGGGTTCCCTGTGCAAGCACAGGGGGGGGGACCTCCATTTTTTTTGCTGGAGCTGCCCGAGGGCGGCTCCGTCGATGAGCAAGGGGGATTTAAAGGGGTTTGGTGTTTTGAAAATTCATCCATGGGCATGGTGACCCTATTTTTGCCACGGGACGCAATAGCTCATCACCTCTTGCAATTGCCCGCACTGCAAGAGGTGCTTACAAGCTCGGCAGAGCCAGGCGCCGCCATTTGGGACCACCCCTCCCGCCTGGTGGCATGGCGGCTCCACCTTAGACACGGCGTATAAATGATAGATTTTGAAGACGAGAGGAAAAGGGATGTGAGGAAGGTATGGGTGGGGATGAAGCAGGTAGTTAAAAACCAGCCACCCCAGACCGGAGCTCAGGGGTTAGGGAACATTGTCCCCCACCCCCTCAGCCCCGATGCGGGATGGTTGGCTGAAAGGAAGGTCAGCATCTACCCTGTGAAATTAGAGGCTGACCAGAGAAAGTTGTGGGAGAGGTTGTATGAAAAGCGAGGAAACAAGTGTTTTGAAGGAAGAAGAAGAGGCTAAGCTGGGGCCGGACGGAGTGCTGAGTCCCGTCAGCACGGCGGCCAGGATGGCAAATCGCCGCGCCCCTTTCCTTGTTGTGCAACCTGATTTGACCTTTGAGGCTTACAAAGTTTTTGTAAGCAACCAAAACTTCACCAACGTGGTCATCAGGTTGAGAACCCACCACCTGCCGCTCATCACCAAGGTTGACGAGGTCCCCAACATTCTCGCGGGGGTGGTATAATATAGTGGGTACTCACCCATGGGCTATGAAAAGGATTTATAAAGTAATGAAATCAAATGCGGGGGTCGAGCTAAATGATACCTAATGGAAATAGAATTGTTTGCTCGATTGGTCAGGTGTGGGCCCTGGAGGGATTTCTTCTTTTTTTCTTTAATTGATGCTACCTACTTTATTTCATTTATTAGAATATACCTTGAAATATGTTTGTAGTTAAATGTAATGTACCCATTTTTCATTACGGTTTTAATTAGAAATTTTGCCATTTATTTTTTTAAGTACCTGGAAAACCTATGGAATTTTAAAATTTGATATTAGTAGACACCCTGTAGTATCTAAGAATCCCATTGTACACAGCCTTATTAAATAAAATTGAATTGAATATAACCAACATCGGTTATAAATATAAGGTTTTTATTTTTTCCTTTTCATTAAATAAGTCACACTTTCGTTCGTCACGATGAATCTGTTCGTCGAATAAAAAATTGACTTCACAGCTCGGAGTACATTGGTCCCAGGGTGCTTCAGCCAAATTTGGGGTGAATATCTTTAAAAATAAAGAAATGAGAACGATTTTTGTTTTCTCCTGGCAAGCCCGACTATGGAATCGCTCGATTTTGAGCTGCCAATCAAGTATTCGTTATCTATGCTAATGACCAAAGACATGTTTTAGGAGGGGGGGGGGGCAAGAAAACCTAATGAAGAGACAGACGTGAGATTGCGGCACACCACCAAGGTGACGCGACAAAAAAGTGAAACCCAATGGAAAAACGGCGACCCCACTCCACGGGTCTTTGGCACACTCAGGCAGATCAACGACGACTTGTGATCCACAGGCAATCAGTCATACCTGACCCACAATAAATAGTTACCACTACAACATAACAACAGGGACAATCAACCCAACCATTCGGAGCAATCGTGACGGTTGAACGACCAGCAATCGGAAAAAAAGCTTTCCAACACTAATATTCAACCAAAATCCACCAGTTCAACTAGTTACGGGACAAAGATGAGCGTGCAACAGCAACAGATATTCAGGCTAACCAGGGGGATCAAGAACAAGAACGATGTGTTGCAATGAGCGTAATCAGGTGGATCGAAACAAACGAAGACCCTTGAGTGAAAGGCCCCGCCAGGTGAATCAATGAAAGCACCCACCAGCAAGTTGTTTAACTAGGTGGAAATACAAAAAGGTTAACACCAGCAATTATCCCGACCGGCCAAAAATTAATTAAATACAACAAGGCTGAAGAGAAAGACAGATACCCGTGGTCCACTGACAATTAATCCAACAACGTTGGTCCAATCGCAGGTAAATCAGTTCCAGGTTCTTGATTTTGACTTGGAGGCGCTTTCAGCCTCAGTCTGCTTTCCCGGCTTATCTCTCAGCCCCGCGGGGACACTGAGGGCATGGAATAATTTGGTCACGTCCCTGGTACCACCCGGTCATATCAAACGAAGGCGGGAATATCTTCCCCTCATAGTATTTTTCATGAATTCATAACCACACTCGCCATAGAGGACAGCCGTGAACGAGACCCCAAGTCCCTCACCATTATAAATGGTTACCCCCGTGCAGCCTATCGGCCCTTCACTTATAGGGCCTGAACACTCATGTTAGTGGGCAACTTGAACGATGGAGATATGGTCCCAGTCCCGCTTAGGATGTTTAAACCAATCTCATTATGCAGGGACGCAGTGTCCTCTCCAATTAAATAGGGAACCAAATTTACCTTATTATCCTCGTAATTTCGTAGCACATGACACTGATCCAGAAAGAGATGGTCTGACGGATATAATCCAACAACAAACCTGATAAGAGGTAATTTTTTGTTAGTATAGTCGCACTAGTTCTCATTTAATTACTTGAAACTATCCTGTGCCCCCCAAAGCCTGAGCATACTTTAACTAATAGCTGGAAGAAATTTAGTTGAAAAGCGAAAAGGAAAGATGGTAGTCATGAAAATAAAGGATAGCAACGAGGAAAATTCTTCTGACACCTCCATTTCCAACGAGCGCCTCAGTTATATAGTCTCAGGTGTGTGGTTCCAGACGACCATTCTACCATGGAAATGAGCGCGTTAACAAATAGTCTCAGATTTATGTCTGTAGACACCCCACCTCCCACTGGCAGTGAACGCGTTAGGTTTTAGTTGTCAAATTTTTGCTGCCCACACTCGAATCTCCTACTCCTTTCCACGCTCTGGACCCAAGCTCTCTTGATCAAGGCAAAGTAACAATACTTTGTGCAACACAACCCCTAGTGGACAAGTGAAGGAACCTTGTCGACGCCCAGAATATATCCTTGAGGATCATGGCAACACAGAGGGAGATCGTGATTTTGGTGTGTAGTGTTAACTTAGTCGGTGGCAAGACCACCAGAAGGACGAGACACACGATGCTTCCGGGTGACACTAAGTTCACAATTAGAACCCAATAATCTAGGTGTGAGTTCAAGTGGTTTATGACCTGCGTCAATTGGAGTTTGTCCAAAGTGCAACATGCCATGATGTCCGAGGGGATTTCGCTTCCATCTGTCCAAGGATGGGATACCTGATTACACATCGATTCCAGTGCAGTGGAATTTGAGAAAGAAGAAAATTGATATAGTTTAAACCTCACTTAATGGAGAACGGAGGGACCGAAGACTGCCAGGACAAACTAGAAAGAACCTAATTTTACTGGAATAAAAGTTGCCTACTCATTTCACTAACTAAGTCACGTCTGAGATTATATCCCTCCTCTAAACACTCAGCTTCTATCTATCTCTTTCTTACTAAGGCACCTTTATAAAACCTAACAAACAAATGGGTGTCAGTATGTAGGCACATAACTATCAGGGCACTCACTAAGTAAAACAGCGGTGCATGAGAAGTCCATATAGATGATTCTCGTTCCGTTTGTATGCATGTGGTATTTCTTGTCACCGAAGACGTAAGATTCGTCTTCGAGGGAGATGTACCGGTCCTTTCTGACGAAGACACGCGGGTTGGACTCCCATAGTCGAGACCTCTGGACATAGTACTCGAAACGAGAGGGATTCGAGACGTTGGTGGTACCCAGTTTATAATGGTAAAAGGGCTCCAGGTTGTAGGAGGACGTATCTTCGCAAATCATCTTTTCGGCATTCAGGATTTGATTCATTATGTAGCATTTTTGGCGATAAAAGTCTTGCATACATTTCATGAAGTACTTTCGCTTGGAATTCAATGGCAGGCAAGTAAAAATATCCGCCAATGACCTGCCGTTATCTGTTCAAAGATTGTGTTATGATAAGGACAAAAATAAAGCGGGTGATGGATCAAGAGGGCGAATGGTCAGAACGAAAATCCATAATGCGATATGCAGAGACCACATAAAGAAGCTCGCCGTTGTTTAGCCAACATTACAATTCGCTTCGGTGTTTGTTTGTTGCTCTGTCTCGCTGTTCAGTTTGTTAACCGTTTTGGTGCTTCCATAGGCTTGTCTGTGTGATTGTATTATTAGTTCCTGAATTATTAGTGTATGTCTTGTGGTTTGCTGCTAGCTACGCGTTTGTGAGTAACCCTTTGATTTTTGTTTCTCCCTGTGGCCATTTTCATTACTTTCCTTATTATTCACTCATTTTTTTCTGTCTGCCTCCATGTTTTAGTTTCAGTTTATAATTTCCTTATTTTCTAATGTGCCTTATCACGTGCTTTGTACTTTGCTATTCTCGGTAGTATTTTTATTACTTTATATTTTTCTTTTTGCCTCGTGTTTTTCTTTGTATTATTTTCTTCCGTGCTCTTTTTACTTATTTATCCCTATTATTGACTCCTCTCCGTTCTTATCTACCTTTTCTTTCCCTTGCTCTTTCTGCCTCACCTTTCCCCCAGCCTAAATTCTTCTATATTATTCTGCTTTCTGACCCACGCGGTCGCTTTTTTCATTCCGACTAATTCCTCGGCCTCATTTCTTTTCCCCTTCCCTAATTTTTCGCGCTGCTTTATATTTGCCTTGCCACGTGCTTTGTACTTCGCCATTCTCGGTATATGTTGTTTTTTTAGTAGATGTTTTTTTTAATTTGTTGCTTTTCTGTCACCCTTTTTTTTCTTCAGATCATATTCTTGCTCATTTTTATTTTCGCTGTTGCTTCCCTAATTTTATTTTGTTATTGTCTCCACATAAAATTTTTATCCATTTTATCCTACTTATATTTCTCCATCCTCAATGATGGACAAAGCCACACTTCTTTCTCTTAATAGAGGGTTTAAGGTATCTCCCTCGGTTGGCTCTAGAATTAAAGCACTAGGAATCGCTCGAAATCAATCTCGCCCTATAAAAAGAGGATTACGTTTATCTTCGGTCTGAAAAAAATAATTTTTCATTGAACTGTCTACCCCGACCTCCCGCTCCCCCCGTCTACCTCACTCCCTTCCTTCAACCTCCCCAATCTCAGTTTATAATGCGTCTCTACTCAATGTTAGAAGCGTCGCTAATAAAGTGGAGTTCATTCGCGATCTCCTAACTAATTCGTGCATCTCCCTTCTTGGTCTCGGTGAAACCTGGCTTGATCAGAGTGATGGCTGCTTGTCGCTAGCGACCCCTGATGGCTACATCTGCTCCCATAAACCCCGGAACAAACGTGGCAGAGGGGTTGCTCTCATTCATAGTGCCTCTCTCTCTCTCTCTCTCTCTCTCTCTCTCTCTCTCTCTCTCTCTCTCTCTCTCTCTCTCTCTCTCTCCCTGAATACCCTTCCATCTCCCCCTCTTCTTTCTTTTGAGGCCCTTATCTCTGTCTCTAATTTTGTTCCCTCTCTAACTATTGAGCTCTACCCCCCCCCCCCCAGCTCCTCCCTTGAACTTTTTCTTGACGAATTTAGTAACTTTCTCGCTAGTCTCTCCTCATTGGGTCATCTTCTCATCATGGGGGACTTCAACCTCCCAGTCACTAACCCTAATCTACCTGCCTTCCTTGAGATCCTTGACCTCTTCTCCCTTACTTAACATGTTTCTTCCCCAACACACTCCCATGGTAACATTTTAGACTTTGTAATTTCCGACTGTCAAATTTCAAATTTGACCACTTCTATCCTGTCTAATGCTATTTCTGACCATTACCTTATTAACTTCAACGTCTTAACCCCCACTTATTTGACCTCTCGGCCTCCTCCCATCCCAAAACCTTATCGATGGCTAGCCTCCATTGATATCCCATCCCTCCTTAATGATGTTGCCTCTAATTTACCTCCTCCCGACGTTCTCGCCTCCCCTGACCAAATCCTCTCATCCTTGGAGCAATCACTCCTAACTTGCCTTAATTCCCACTTCCCCATTATTACTCATTCGTCCTCTCGCCATCACCGCCCCCCAAGGGTACTCGCTGGAGCTCCTACGCTCGAGACAGTCTTTACGTTCCCATGAAAGAGTTCTTCGTAAAGACCGCTCCCGTGGGAAAGATACAACTGCTCTTTCGCTCACTTACCGTCTTGCGACATCTCTCTACTTGGCTAAACTGAAATCTGCTCGTGAAGCCGATTCGCGTAAATTGCTAGCCGGCAATAAGAATGACCCCCGTGCCGTTTTCCGCCTGCTGTTTGCTCTCTTCTCTTATCTCCTCACACCAAGTCCCCACCCCCATCAACCCCACAATCCTCTCGAAATTCTTCGCTGATAAGATCATCAACCTTCGTTCCTCCCTCCCACGACTGCCTGACCAGGCCTTTCACATTCTCCTTGATCTCTCCCCCACCCAGCCACTCAACGTATTTCCTGCCGTTACCGCTTCTTAGTTGTCTGCCTTACTCTCGCGCTTTAAAAAATCTGATCCCCTTATGACTCCCCTCCCCCCAAGCTATTAATCAAAATATGCCTGTCATACTCCCAATGCTCATCCACCTGTTCAATACCTCCCTTGCTACTGGTGTTGTCCCTTCTTCCTTCAAATATGGCCAAATCCGTCTGTAGAAGTCTAAATACCGCGTACATAAGTGTACGCAGAAATACTCCGACACAAGCTATGGGTTCCTCCCGTATTTCCAAATGCACCAGCCTCGAATTCTCTATCACCTCTTTTCGCACTATCGTAAACTGCAAGGTGGCTCGAAGGTGTGAAAGACATACTGTCTACCCACAAATGAAAAAAGGTCTTCGCGCAGCGATAAGCATTTTATGAGAATTCGGTGCTCTCTCTCTCTCGATTTATCCTCGTGAGGGAAATAAAAGGAAAACTTCTCCCTGGATTCGGGCAGAAGACCTTGGACCTACGTTGTGAGGTGGAACTCGATCCACATAGGAAACAGTTCGCCCGTTGCAAGAAAGGAACTTCTCGGGGAATTGGTTGTAGCCTTCAGGGTACTTGTAGGTGCCAAACTTCTCGCCGACCCTCCCCTCCTCCAGACTCAAAGGTTACACAGGACCTCCCTCTGCGGATTGCCCTGGACGTAGCTAGGTAATCGGTTTTGGCTATCCACAGAATATCAGTCCCTTCTAGACTTTGTATTAAAAGACCAACTTTTGGTTTCCTTGGCTCCCGAATTACGCTTGTTTATGAAGGACAAGCGATGTTCTACATTCAATCAGTGCTTGAAAGAAGCAGCGTGTACGCCTCTAGCCATATCTTATATCCTAATAAGAACAAGAAGCCTCCCCCATCGTTCCCCAAGTCCAAGTTCGGTAATTACAGCCTCCCTCCACGGAATAACCCTAAATTTGTAAGGATTCCTGGCCTCTTGAAGCCAAGAAATCTCCTTCCATCGGAACCCGGGGATATTAAGCCCCTAATTACGACGCCCTCTTCGTCATCGTACCCACGAAGGCCAATATTTTGTTTGTCTGTTGAATTCAAGGGCATGTGCTTACAAACTTCCCCCATAAGTCACAATTCAGAATTGCACCCTCTCACCCGGTGCACCAAATTAGTGCTGATCTGGTTCCTCCATCGCCTCTCCTGGAAACCCCCGCTTCTATCTCCTGCACTAGAACCCCCGGTCACCACGTTAATTTTCTTTTCAATAAGAGCTACCCCGGTGGTTTAAGGTTCTAGAATGGAATCATCAAATGGATGTCGCGTGTCCACTCTTGTTCGAGACACCGGCTGCACCTGCATTGTCGTATCTAAGGATTTACTCTCCCTTGTTAGTCCCGATTACCAAAAATTCGCAGTGGTCAACAATTATCTGGGCAGAGTAAATCGCTTCCCTATTGTTAAATGCCACATCGAAAGTGCATATATGTCTAGTTGGTCCGAAGTGGTAGCGGCTCCAATCAGGTTCTGCTAAGTTCTTAGTATGTTAGTGTCCCAAGGTCACCCGAGACTCCGTGGCACAGCCCATTATCATGCGGGCTCGGGCCACAAAAGAAGCCCAGGCTCCCGTTCCCTTGTTTGTCAAAAGATATCTGCCAAAGGGCGCGTCAAGCCAGTCCCGCTTCAGAAAAGTGCCATTATAACAGAGCCCTTTTTCCGAGTGACCATATTGTCACGATTCACCCCCAGTCCAGTGAGGGACACATGTATGTCCTTACCCTCGTAGATTTCGCCCCCCCTTTCCCAGAAGTACTCCCCATTAAGAGGATTGATAGTGTCACCTGTGTTGAGGCCCTAATATCCATTTTTCCCCGAGTAGGCATCCCTAAGGAGGTGTTGCTTATGGAGTATGTCTGAAAACTCCTAGTGGTAAGTTCCTTGCTTACCATTCCTTTCCACCCAGTGGCAAATGGTATTTGAGAAAAATTGAATTGCACCCGGAAGACCATTCTAAAAAAGCTTTGTCTCGAACATTCCCGAGAATGGCACAGTTACTTACCGGTAGCACTTTGTGCGTACTCGGAGATCCCTCAAAGGACCTTCGGTTTCGTCCCCTTTGAATTATTGTATGCCGTAATGGGCGAGACCACCGCCTCTGCATCTTCAAAGAACTCTTTGCTAACCCTCAACTAGATAGAGAAATTAACTCCTCTTTCTCCTACCTCCTCGACCTTAGGAAACGCCTAGAGACCTTCGCGGACATCGCTTACAAGAAAGCAGATGTGAATCTGGAGAAATACAAAGCTATTTCGAGCCTGAAATCAAAGGAAAGAACATTTAAGCCCGATGATGAGGCGCTGTTGCTATTTCCCACGGAGAACAACAAGCTTCTTACTCAGTGGAAAGGCCCCTTCCCCATCCTTGAGGCCAAAGGTCTCGTCGATTACCTTATTCGGACCCCTTCTAGAGATAAGGTATTCCACGTAAACATGTTGAATAAATACGAACGCCGTGCGAATCGTAATAATTTTGTGGCTTTTGACGAAGAGTCCCCCCTCGAATCATCTTACCACTCTGACCACCTCAACGTTGTCCAGGTGGTTTGCATCGAACAAGATGACGACCACCCTCTCTCATCTCTACTTGAGGCCCAAGAATCATTCTTCCCGGCGCTAGACTTACATATACCTCGGGTTAGCCCCTCACCAGAATAGTCAGCTGCAGCTGGTGCTGAACGACTTCGGTGAAGTCCCTTCTGAGATCCCTGGGCGTGCAAAACACTTCGAACATGACATCGTTCTTACTACGCAAAAACCTGTCCGTACGATGCAGTATCCTCTTCCTATCCACCTGAGGTGGATAACTTGTTCAAACTCGATATCATCGAGCCCTCGAAATCGGATTTCTGTTCCCCAATCGCCATGGTTCCTAAACCCGGGCACTCTTTCCGAATGTGCGTAGACTTCAGAAAGTTAAACTCTGTGACGATTTTCGATTCATAACTCATCCCTCTGATCGACGAGAACCTTCATCTATTCAAGGAGGCCAAGTACATCTCAGAGTTAGATCTCTGCAAGGCCTATATCCAGATTCCCCTCCGTAAAAGTGTATGAAAATACACGGCGTTCCCCACCAACAAAGGACTCATGCAGTTCAAACGCCTTCCCTTCTGGCTTGTAACTGCATGCAGCAATTACAACCGGATGATGCGAAAAATTATGGACGACCTCTGCCCCATCTGGTATTTTACTTTGACAATCTATACGTCGCAACCACTACATGGGACCAGCAATTGATTCCCTTTGAGCCCTTTTGATCCGGCTCCGTGAGCGTGGACTCACCCTTAGCCCTGGTAAGTGCCAGTTCGAACACGATACCATCAAGTACCTTGGCTTCCATCTCGGGAAGAACTGAATGGGCCCCCAGGAACAAAAGTACAGGACCATAGTAAAAATGCCTCCCCCCCTAGTCTGGAACCCCAAGGCCACCTCAAGGTTCCGGCAACTAAAAGACAAAGTAGTGTCCGTCCCTATTTTGAGGCTCACAAACCCCAGTAAGCCCTTCGGCATCCGGACAGATGCCAGCGACGAAGGCCTCGGATGCGTACTCCTCCAGTACGCTGATAGCGGAGAAAGCCACCCTGTGGCATACGCGAGTAGAAAGCTATTCCCGCGAGAGAAAAACTACTTGGTAATAGAACGAAATAGCAAAAATAGCAACGTGGTAGAGCTATGTGAGCGGATTCCTGCGCATTAGTATTTCCTAAGCCCCGGTAAAAGAGACCTGTGCTACATAAACAGACATGCATTGCACCCAACTTAAACCAACTTAGATACATCACTACTATTGAATGATGCAGTATTCGCCCACTGAAAATCAAGAAAACCCGAACTGCTTTCGAATAATCAACACATAATCTTATTTGGGATGGGGGAGGGGCCTCAAAACGAAAGCCACAAAATTGAACTTAGTACCATCGGATGAATGCAAGAATGCGGTTAAGTCTATACGCTTGAGAGCTGAATCCTGGTAGAAGAAGCCCCGCTAAAAAGGAATTAGGTTGGAATTAATTAAAAAATTTGGCCTACATGGAAATATAATTTTTCTTCGATTTTGAAAATCAAGGTATGTAAAAAAATATAAGAAATCCGATTTTATTTTTCTTTCTTGCTTCATCTACCTAATTTCTTTGTCCTACGCCTCTAAGTTGGGTTTCTTTGTGTATTTTTCTTTACATACAAATAATTATTACTGTCCATCATTTTGGAACAAATAGCAATTTTATATGTATAGCAATGCCCAACAAGATCCTTCTCCGAGATGGAGAAAGTCTTGGTTTTCATAGGGGCACCAGCCGGGGCTGGGAGAGATCCCTCCTCTCCTTGTACAGTAGGGTGGATCGATTTTACATATTTTTCGAGTTCCATATTCTAATAGAGACAAAAACTTGCGTATGCATGAGAAAATAGCCTCTGCGAAATCTTAGTTAAATAGGTAACCATCTTCTGCCCTCGGCATAACAATGAAAATCAGAATTAGTAGTCAAAAGCGTATTTTCCTTATAATTTTCAAAATATCTCAATATGCATCAAAATTGTTCCTAATAACTATAAAATCGATGAAAAGCACCTCACATGATCATTTTTCTAAGCGCGTTGTCGTACGTTAATATCTTTTGCCTCCGGCACTGGCAACAATGTAACATGTAGTGCTCACTGCGCAGTTTCCTCGGATGCCTTTTGACAGCATTGAAGGCAGGTGTGTACTGTGTGTGTATTCTGCAACTGGGTCCTCAAGTCCTCAGTGTGTGTGTGTTTGTGGCTCCTCAGTGTGTTCAATCTCTGCTCATATCCTTGTTTGTTTTTGCTGATAACTTTATTTTGGGTTATATTGTTTAACAGAGAAATACATTAGTATTTAATCTCTACAGGATGGCTACCGCTAAAACTAGAAGGTCGGTTGCGTGTCCAATATTTGGTGATGGGAAAGATTTGAATTAGCGATGTTTTTCCACATGTGAAGATGTGATGCAATACTACCATCATGGGAGAACTGAGTTGAGATCATCAACAAAGGAACCTAAATTCAAAGATATCGCCGCTCTGGTCACGAAGAGACTGGAATACTTGTGGAAATTACCTTCCATTCCAACAGTTTCGACTGCACGGATAATTAAAATGTTGAGAAGCTATCGTGATAAAATGGCTAACATCATTAAATCACTGAACGCGAAAAAGAAGAAGAAAATCGTTACAGAAAAACCTTGAGGCCTTCAAGAAATCAACTAAGACCACCTTATTTGACACATTGGCTTGTAAATGCCCTGATTTGAAAAAATGCAGCTGCCCTCCTGAACGACGAGTACCATTGAAAGAGCAACAGTTTTTCTTGATCAAAGAAGTGAACGCAAAATGTCAATAGGAACTTTGGATGCTGAAACAACAAATATAAACATGCAGACTCTTGCAAGAAGATTGGCGTTATTGAAACAAGAAAGATTAGCAGAACATCAAGAACCGTCGACTAGTAAACAACAAGAAACTTCTCAGGAACAACCTTCTCTGACACCGAAAGCCTCTAGTGAAACCGAGGATACATCTACAGAATCATCGTCATCATATGAACTAACACCGATACATAGAGATGACATGAAGAAGAAAACAAGAATTAAACTCCAGGCACTTGCTGCAGTTTCTGATCGTACGGGCGTCTTAAACAGAGCTGCTTCATTTATTACTTCTTCGATATTAGAAGACGTTGGCTTGATACGAAAAGATGATGTCCGTTCAGTGATTGATCGAAATAAGATAAGAAGAGCAAGAAAAAGAGTTCGTTCTGAGCATCAGTAAGATGACAAGATCACGCTACCGTTACAGGGCATTTTCTTTGACGGACGAAAAGATAAAACAACGACACAATAAGAAATAGACCATGTGAAGCATAGAATAACTGTAGTAGAATAGAATATAGTTTTAGTTCAAGAACCAGAATCCTAGTACACGGGGCATTTCACTCCTGCATCAGGTTCTGCCACAGCAATAACATCAGCTATCATCAACTTTCTCAAGACTAACGATATTAATATGGGCGACATTGTGGCTATGGGTTGTGAATGTACTGCAGTGAACACGGGTCGAAAGGGTGGAGCCATTCGTATGATTGGATCATATGCCTGTTACATGGTAATCAATTATCACTGCGACACTCATTGATGACTTGGACGACAAAACAACTGGGCCAGTGGTCGTTACTGGACCACTTGGGAAACAACTAAATGACTGCGAAAAACTTCCAATTACAGAATTTGATGCCATTCCATCTCCTAACATTGACATAGATGATGCCGAGTTGAGCACCGACCAAAAGTATTTGTTAGACATCTACAGAGCAGTGTCGAGCGGTAGCTGCTCTTCAGCTCTTGTTGCTCGAAATTAAGGTAAGATGGCGCATTCCAGGTGGCTGACAACAACGAATAGATTTTTGCGCCTCTATGTTTCAACCAGGGAACCCTCCAGCACGTTAAACGAAATTGTGCGATTTATTATGACAGTTTAAGCACGAATTTGGTTTAAGATAAAGAATAACTCGTTTCACTGAGGACGCAAAACATTTTCGAAATGATGCGTCTCTCTCAGACAATCGCCAACAAAGTCCTCCATAGAAATTCTTTCTTTGCTCACCCAGAAAATATCTCCATACTACATGACCTTGAGCAACACCTACGACAATTGGGATGGAGAACAATATTCAAAGCACGATCAAAACAATCAACAGCTGGGGAAATTCGAGTCTTCGCCATACCTGAGCTGCGCTACGATAGTCAAAACTATTACGAAATGATCAACTGGCAAACAGCTGAAGTGACCGAACCCCCCGTTACACGAACAATAGTTTATTGAGATGGGAGACAAGCCTGATGGACTGATCCCACTATTCCCTTGTCATACTCAAGCGGTCGAGAGACTCACCAAGTTAGTAACGGAAGCCTCTGCCAGTGTAAGTGGAATAGAAGAGAGGTACGGATTCACCCACTGCCGTCTTCACCCTCGAAAATAAATTCTACGATTTGAATCAAAGAAAGATTATCGTATGTAAATCGACATGCAGCCAAAGGAAGGGTAGTTGGGGCTGGATAAGGTGGAACTCGACGTACAGCCACCTCATGGTGAGTTCTGGGGCTAAATTTATAAAATTAGCAAGCGAAGAGCTGTACTTACTACTTATCGTACTTATAACACCATGTGAGCTGCTTTTCATCGACTTTATAGTTATTAGGAACAATTTTGATGCATATTAAAATATTGTGAAAATTATAAGAAAAATACGTTTTTGACTACTAATTATGATTTTCATTGCTCTGCTGATGGCAGAAGATGGTTACCTATTTAACTAAGATTTCGCAGGGGCTATTTTCTCATATATGCGCAAGTTTTTGTCTCTATTAGAATATGGAACTCGAAAAATATGTAAAATCGACCCACCCTACTGTACACTCTTGGAGACCCGAACCGTCTGAGGAGGATCTTCCACAGGGGCAGACTTAGGTTCAGTGCTTGGCACCGAGCCCAGGTTCGTCCTCATGGAAAGTCCTACCCTCTGGGGCTGGGTTGCCTCTGGGACCATGTCGATCTCAGTGGGAGGGGCATCACAGGCCAGGGTGGTCGTAAACTCTTTTGTCGGGAAAGAGAGGGGGCACGTTCAGTGACCTCTCAAAGCTCCAAATTCGAGCCCGCATATCTTTGGAGGGAAGAGGCCCATGGGCCCTGTCTTCCCTCCTACCACTAATGGGGTTAGCCATATCGTTGTTCCTCTCCTACCGAGAGTGGTCAATTATGGGCCACCTTCCTTTCTTGGCAGTCCCCTTAAAAAGTTTAAGGGGGACTGCCGCTGGAGAGAGGGAGGCCTCCGAGGGCACTTCTAGAGAAGTGAGTGAGGGGGAGTCGTCTACACCCGTAGTCAAAGGAGAGGAGTTAGCCTTCTCTCCGGTTGAACAGTTTTGCAGGGTCCCCTACGAAGGCACAGGGGTGAACCTCCCATTTTTTCAGTGGAGCTGCCCGAGGGCGGCTCCGACGATGGTCGAGGGGAAGATAAGGGAGTATTATTTCAAATTCATCATTGGGTGACTCTATAATAATGACGGGATGCAAACGCTCATCACCGCACGCCGTATCCCGCTTTGCGAGTGGTGAGTACAGGGCCGGCAGAGCCAGCTGCCTCCATTTCGGGCCATTACTCCCGCCTAGTAGCCTGGCATACCATCGGCATGGCGGCTCCACCTTGGGCATGGTGTACAATAGATAGAGGTTGAAGGCAGAGAAGAAAGGAGAAGTAGGAATGCGTGGATGAGGATGAAGCAGGTTGGTATATTAACCAGGGTTAGGAAGTTCGAGGGTGTGTACGACTAGCTCAAGGGTCGGCAACCCGTGGCTCTTTCATCCCTCCCTGTAGCTCCCTGTGGTGGAGAAACGACGCTGACACAGCACGTGGCTTCTTGCGAATGGCTCTGCTATCGAGCATTTATTTAAAATGTATTTTATTTCAGTTCTTTTGTTTTTTAATTTATTTATTTATTGAAATTTTAAACCCAAAATAGGCGAATCATGAAAGAATCTAGGAAGAGAAAATGTTCTGAAGCAAATAAAACGTCCAATGCTACATGGACAGATTCATTTGCTTTCACTACTGACGAGAATGGTTGACCAGTATGCTTAATATATGGTTGAGAAATTGGCAAACAACAAAAAGTCAAATGTTGCAAGACAATTACAAAATAAGCAAACAGCCATGGCAGAAAAATATCCAGATGGAGATGAGAGAATAAAAGCAGGTTTGGACCTGATGTAGAAGGTTGAAGTGAGCCAAAATAAATTCAAGTAGTGGATGAAGTCTGCAAATGCTAGTTTTGTGGTTGTTTAGGAAATAGTCAGGTACGGGAAGCCGTTCACAGATGGAGAATATATAAAAGAATCATTAAGATTTCAGAACATCTATTCACGGACTTTAAAACAGGAATGAAAATGTGTGAAATTGTGTAGAAAATCAGAGATATGCCTCTCTGCGAAGACGTTCAAAGACAGAACGATCAAAATGGCAGAAAACGTCACCAGACACCAAATAAAAGACATTAAGGGTTTATACCACTAAAAGGCGAAACCCGGTGGGAGGGGGGGGGACATATATGAGGCTATGCTCTGGATTGTTTAAGGGCCAATGAAATAAACACCACCTACTTAGTGTGAGTGGCCATTAACGCGGCACTGAGTATGATAGGAGTGCAGAATGGTTTTGTGGTTTTACTACAGAAGTGACTGGGTACAACGCTGCTGACATTTCACTGCATCCGGCACCAAGTGGAATTGTGCGCTTAAAGATATCCTCCGGAATGCGGAGAAGTAATGAAAGTTGATATTCAGTCAGTAAACAAAAGGTTTAAATCGCCGTCAGTTCGTTTGTTACTTGATGAGGTGGAAGATACGCATTCTAATCCCCTGCTGCATAACAAAGTCCGGTGGCTTTCCAGAGGGGAGGGGTTGAAACGGCTACCGCGTGTCTGGAATTGGTGAATACTTTCCTGGGAAGCATAGGCCTCACCTTTCCTGAGTGGCTGAAAAGCCTACACTTCATGTTAGATGTGACAGTGCACTAAAACAGTCTAAACATAGCTCTTCAGGGAAATAATATAAGCACAGCTCTGCACAAACTGAAGGAGTTTTTGCATTTAAGCGCAAGTTGAATGTGTTTACCAGAGATCTACAGCGAGGTACACTGTCTCACTTCCACTCTCTGAAAAAGTTCAAACAAGCTCACAAAAGGATCAGTTCAGAGTATTTGCAGTCCGCAATCACCGCAATGCTAACATCGTTTGGGAAACGATTCTGTTATTTCAGAGATGAAAAGAACACATTATTCTTCCCTGTCACTTCCCTGACCAGATCTGGAAATGGAACTGGCCGACATAGCCGACAAAGATATGTGGGTTTCGAAGTTCCAGCGATTGACAGCTGATCTTGAAGATGTTGCTCGTCAGAAGGCCCAGGCTTGCTTACAATTACAATCACAAATGAAGTGAGATCGAAAACCTTCCCAAACAAGACCAGCTTGTTTTTGAAACATGGAGTGCCATCCCCGACGCTTACGGCAAACATGAAAAATATGCAATTGGAGTCCTGTCAATCTCCGGATCTACATATGTATGTGAGTAGGTCTATTCCACAATGAACTATGTAAATTACAAGCATTGCTCACGCCTCACAGATGACAGGTAGCAATCTTGCGTGCGTGAAGGTGAAGGTGACATCTTACAGCCCTGATGTGCGCTGAAGTTCAGGAGCAAAAGTCACATTGATCAGATAAAGTAAATATTTTAATTGGCTATTATTTTTCATATAAATTTTACATTGTTCAATGGAATAGTCCTTTTTTTATTCAGGTTGACGACTCAAATTGTGGACTCTAAACATTTTATTTGTAAGGGGTGTTCAACCCAGGTTTCTTTCAGAGTTCCAATGATTTCGTATACAGAAATAAAGTTTCGTCTTCTCTGTAGCAGTTCTTTGATTTCAGAAATGCAACAGACGATTGTTTTTTCAAATATATCATAGAGGTTTTTGGCCCCAGTGTGTTTTTTTCAGTAGGAAACAGGTCCAAGTGGCCTTTGAGTGTTGAATGTTGCCAGCCCCTGGGCTAGTTTGAGGGATACAAGTTCTGATGTGAAAAGTGATGCTGTAGATGGGACGGTAAACCGCAGGGTATGAAAGTAAAAGAAGACATCACTTTTAGTACCGGCATATGTTTTCGACCCGTCAGGGATCCACTGCGGTGAGTGTGTTCGTGCTCTTAGAATCTGGTGCGTAGAGCTGCGGTTGGGATCTGACCCTTGGGTCAATCTATGGAAGGTTCGTAAAATTGAGCATTTCTGCTAATCCAGAGCAGTAGCATTGATGCTCTCCCCAACGCAACGGAGAAGGATGACGTTCGAGTGTCTGTAAGAGTTGTTCTACACGGACGGTGTAAAGATAGAAGGTGTGAGAGTGAATTTCAGGCGTAGGTTACTCGGGGAAAAGAATTCGAGTGGGCTCAGAGCGCATAGGGAGGAGTCTGATGTAAAATCGGGGACAATGTAATCCCCCCGTGTAGCATCGATAAGGAAGCCAGAGTGGCAAGCATATGAACTCATCTTAATGTAAGGTCCTCATTATGAAATCGCCATGTCATGCGTGGATCAAATATAAGACCAAGGAACTTGGCAGAACTGACAAATTTAATCGGCATCTCTAAATATTAAGACGTATCCAGAGAGTAGATTTATGGCGAACAAATGTTTTGGCAAGTGTTTTAGGTGGGTTTTAGTATGTGAATTCAGGAGATAAGGCATGGGCCACTATTGAATCGAAGGTTTGCGGAAGTAGGGTGTTGTCCAGCGACGCAGACGAGCCCGTCAACCAAAGAGCAGGGGCGTCTATATAAAGGAAACAACGCATATGTGGTTTGATATGTCACGAGAAAGAGTTGATGGCTATTATATAGAGAGTAGTGCACACTCTCTTGCTGTACAAAGTTCGACGAGCTGGCGCCTCGTAGGTTGATAAGAAGGAAGGGTCTTTCATGAAATTGCATATAAATACAGTCATGTCTTAGATTCAAGCTCACCCAGACGGTATCATATGTTTTCTTTTTCCAATTCAAAGAAGATTGTGGTAACAAAATCTCTTTCGAGAAGGCAAGGACAATATCATGGCCAAGGAAACGAAAGGGTTCCAGTGTGGAGCGATTTGGGTGAAACCCAAATTGGGAAAGAGAGAGGAGTTGCCGTTCTTCAAAGTACCACATCAGGCGGCAGGTGGACATTTACGATGCGCCCAAAAAGATTGTGAAGTCTCGAAGTAAGCGCAATTGGCAGGTCGTTTGTGTCGCCGGAAGGGTCTTTGGCAGGTTTGAGAAAAGGAAGGATGATGCCATTCTTAGGGAAAGAATTGGGATAGGAAAATAACAGAATAAATTATTAGAATGCAGTTCAGGGTATCTATATAGGTATGTTGCATAAATGTGAAGAGAATAAATGATCTGATGGGGCGTAATTCTTACACGAAAAGAGTGCATGGATGAGTTCTTTAATATAGGAAGATTTCATGAACGCGTCCAAAAATAATGGATTTGAGTGGAGAGGTGCGGAACGGAACATGTTTGCGGGCCGGTGCTGGAAAGAGTATCACAAACTCTTGTATGGAGAAATACCGTTTGTTATAACATAGGATACTGTTATTGAAGAGAACGACGTTACAAAGGCTTTCCATTCAACTTCCTGGAAGCCACAAGAATGTCTTGTAGACATGAAGAACTAGGAAGTAGCTCTAAGTTAGGGGGGTAGTGATCACCTACGCACAAGTCATCATGCAGTGTAATGAAATGGTGAGGGCAGAAATCAATTGGACACAGGCAGAGATCTCTGTATATGGGAGTAAGAGTTTTTCTTGAGATGGCAATGAGTAGGATCTATATCATTGAGGACTTGCAGAATTTTTTGTAAGACGACATCTAATACAACATGACCTTTGTGGTTATTATTATAATTCAAGTGTCGAGGGTTAAAGTCACCGGTTAGGAGGAATGGTTAAGGAAGTTGGGAGGCAAAGATGATTGGTTTTGATTGGAGAAATAGCTTTGCTGACATAAAGCTCTCATTATTTGGGCCTCTATGGTTGATCTCCTCCTCTCCCCTGGAAAATTTGATGGTAGTCAGATAATAAAGCGAAATTTAGATAATCTCTGACTATCTTCGATGAGCTCCAAACTCAGCCCCATCCTGGCACCTCCCAATCGCCTATCACAAATCCATCCAAGAAAAACGACTTAAAAACGACTAAAAAATAGGAGAGAGTAAAAGAATATGCTTTCGGTGCCTACTGATCCCCCCTCCCTCTCTCCTAGGAGGGAGGAAGAAGTAGAGATGGTGGGGTATGGAGCTCCGACACCCCTCACGCTCACTTATCACCACGAGGACTGTGCAAAATGGAGGAACAGAGAAGTAGGTTACGGGGGGGGGGGGGAGGGGAAGATAAAGATAGGAAGCGTAGGGAAATAGGGTGAGAGTAAAAATTTGGCATATGTATTGTTGGGTGGTGCTACTCTCTCGGTGTGTAGTACTTTTATCTTCTTTTTTTCCTTTCCCCTTTATTGGTTATCTCTGTGCCTTGTAAACCCAGCTTGGGATCGACAGGAGCAAATAAATAAGGCGAAAAGGAAGCAAGTTGAGGAGCGGCGGAGAATCGCCTCTTTGCTTCGAGGTCAACCTCATAATCCCTGTCCGTGTTGATGGAGTAGGTGAAATAGCCGAGTATTAGGCTATTAGTCATCGTTCGTGTGAAGTTGTGTTGTATTAGTGTTCTGTTGTGTGTTACACCCGTCGTTCTTTTTCGATTTTCATTCTACTTGTAAGTAATTTTATTCTTGTTTTCCTTCTTATATATTCGTTCTCCTCTGAGTCTTTATAATAGTTTCAGACCATTTTTCCCTGGTTGATTCTTTCGGTTACTTGTTTCTTGTAACTAGACTTTGTTATAGCCATTCCCAGTACAATATCTGTACCTTTCCACCTCTACGTAATTATCAGATAGATATTTCCTGTATATTGATACCAGTTTTATTTTTCTCTTTTTATTCTTAGCTTCTATTTGTTCATACTTGTTGATTATTTGTATTTCTTCTCCCATCAATCGTACATGCATTTGTCCGTTCCTATGTGGTGCCACAATTAATTGTGCTACATCATCTATGAATTGGATGTTCAAACAGCTTCCAATGCCACTAGGTGGAATATCTGCGGTGTAGACAGTGTAGGAAATCGGGCTAGGGCAACCACCTTGGGTGAGACCTGCTTCAAGGATAAATTTTTCTCCTTGATGGTGTGGTATGTCCATAAACCCACATCTATTTGCAGAATATTTTCTAAGTCATTGTTTAGGTCCACTTGATTGATGTATGTTGTATTAAATAGCCATCTTCAAGACATTGTCCAAAGCTTTAGACGTCCCGAAAGGAGATGTCTACTTTCGCCTTATCTCTTTTGCATTCACCAATTTGTCCACTATCAGGCACAATGTCGTTTCCGTTTTTGTCTTTACGAAAACCAAATTGGTACTCATTGTAAAGATTATTTTCCTCGAAGTGTCAGGCGAGTGGGCGTTTCAAGGGATTTCCATATACCTTATGAGGAAAGTGGCCAGTAATATGCTACATGACTTGCTGATTTTTCAGGTTTAAGAATTTAGATCATTTTCATGGGGAAGTAGCCCGTTTTCACGCATGCATTGGAAACATTTATTGGCCATTCTAAGATGTTATTTAGCACTTCTACGTAATATTTTATCATAGATTCTCATGTTCCTAGCGCTTATTGTTTGCATCTGCTTGTCACTCTCATAAGCTCTTCTGTCGTGAGGATAGCGTCGGTTACCTCGTTGGTATTTCTGGTTATTTGGACAAAGAGGTGTGAATGTGTTCGTTCGATTATTTTTCCGATGTTTTTTTCTATAATTCTCTTTTCAAAACATAAGTCGAACTTTTCGTTTTCTTCTTTGCTAATTAAAAAACAACATTTAACCACTGTTCTCTGAATATTTTTTCAACCTCGGCTTCAACTTCCAATATATTTTCTCTTTTATTTAAGATGCTTATCTTTACCTTGGCTGACATATCATTCATTCTTTTAATTTTGTGAATTACATCGTTTCTTTTTTCGTTTTGTTGATTTGGTGTCATTGCTGTAATTTCTCTTTTTCTTTCTTATTTCGCTGTATAATTTTCTGGAAGATCCATTTCTACGTATCCGTTCTGAAATCATATTTTAGGAGACAATCTGATGTTCTGGATAGTTCTATAAGTTCTTCCAGGGATTGTTTCATTATATCTGAGCTTAGCAACGTTTCTTTAATTGTGTGTAGATCTTCAACTCATTCTTCGAGCGCGCTTCATTGAATGAGTTTGGTACATATTCCCTTACGATCTCCTTATATGTTCCCAAATCAGCCAAGTTGTAGGCCTTCAATTTTTAGATGGCATTTTTATAGGTAGCTGGTTAATCGCTAGCAAGGAGGCTATGTGGTCACTAACTGAGCCGCTAATGGAATTCACGTGCTAATTGAATGGAAGGTTAAATTCGACAGACAGGTATCCGGTATTGATACCACATTGTCTCTGATGAAAGTGGGGAATTCTGGCCCCAGCCTTTGAATCATTGACTGATTTAGCATCGTCTGTAGGTGCCTGTTTGCTCTTTTCGTATTGACGTACTTGTTTTCTTTCATCTTTGAGGTTACATCATTAGGAACTGTTGCTACCAGTCCGATTTAGGCGTGCTCATGCATGACTCTTCTCTGAGTATTTGGTCGAGATCTTTGTCTGTATGGTAGAGGTATATCTATCGTATTCCTCCTTCAGACGGAGCAAAACGACATCGAATTCAGAGTAGATTATTTGCAACATTGCTTGGGGGGTATAAAATAGACGCCCTCTTTCAGGGGACGAGGTAGGGCAAGCCACAAGAGTGCCTCGTCAGTGGGGCGTTTCGAGGCAATGGAAGGAGTGGACTCGAGTACTTCACCAGATCTTCGGGCTAATTGATGTTGGGGAGAGGCGGTGGCTTGCTTTCTCACCTTTCACTTTAGTTATTTCTTATGTTTTTTATTGTTTGAATATTCTATATACAGTATATCTTGTTTTGTTTGAATGTTGCTATTTACTGTTTTTCAAATATTTTATTTAATTTTATTACTCAATTTATTTTAACTGAATCCATAGATGACTGGAAGCCTTGAGGTTTATCTTTACCTATCTTTTTTTCCCAGTTTGTTCTTCTATCCCACTTCCTTTTCTTCTTATCATCGTTCCCTCTTCGACGTTGCAGGTGTGCAGGGATTGCTAATTACAATCTATACTGCTTGCACTCTTCCCGTTCTACCTGTCTCATCTTGTGTAATAAAATAAAAGATAAAGATAGGGGGGATGGACCTCTACACACCTTCCAGGGATAGAAGAGTGTGTTGCAACTCCTTCCACCCACGCACAGTACCTGTGTGGCCGGGGGCGCAATTTATACCTGATGTAATATCTGGTTTCATTCTTTGGTTGTTCTAACTACCTAGTGGCGAAAGTTGTGGTACTACACGTGGACACACGGTACCCTTCACTATGTTCATGAGTCTATAGTGAATAGATGAATATTGGGGGAAAATGTAGGTTCACTCAGAGGTTGAAAACATAAACAGGCGTAGATAGAAAACATTGGTTCACATTCTCCAGTGCTTCAATGCATAGAAGTATTGAAAGGAGAGGATAGAGGGTGAAGTGAAATGAAAAATCATAGGGTATTTAGGAGTCTATATTTTAAAGGGGTCCAGTTGTATTAAAGTATTAATAAATAAAATGGATTATTATAATTTTCCTTTCCTGCTTACTATTTTTTGTCTCGTTCCTCAATTAACCATTTTTCACTTTCTAAAGCACTCGTTCAATATTCCATTTTCAATCGGGCCAAAATTGGCAGAAGAATAAATAGTTTTGAACCCCATTTCCTTAAACCCATTTAATTTTAGAAACATTTCGTCACTTTCAAATGAGCTGAATGAAAGACCTTTTGAGCTAAACATTTTCGAGAACTGAAAAAGCTCCTATCTTTTATTGATAGCCAAAAGGCCATGGCATTTTACCTTTTCATGAACTAATAAACATTTAAAGGATGGATGCCGAGACCATTTAATTTTTGAATGTTTAACACCATCTTTCCCCCTTCATTGGGTCTATAGATAGGCGCGTCAAATAAATGGAAGATTAAAAATAGGTGAAAAGGACGAACAGAGAGATTTATAAAGGGAGAAACTCTCCGATTATTTTAGGAATAAATAAATAAATATGATCTCAGTTTAAAGAAAAAAATTATACTCTCATTATTACTTTATTTATTTATGCATCCAAACTTTCACTCCCTATATTCTACGAGTTTATCACATATATATATATATATATATATATATATATATATATATATATATATATATATATATATATATATATATATATATATATTATTATTTTCATTCTTTTTCCTCATTCATTTCTCACGTTCTTCCGTAAACAACAAAACCAAGATTCTAAGATGTTCCTAATTCTTTTTTTTTTCTTAATTCTCTTATTTTTCTCATCTCTTATGGGGCTAAGTTTTGGCCTTCTCGAAACCTGAGTTGGTGTTGAATAAAATCGATAAAAAGAAATCCCTTCTTCCCAAACCTGACGTCGAAACTCGTCCATTACTTTGTCATCTTCCTCCCACATCCTTTATATCCGTCCTTCCATCTTTTATTAGGAGACGATGAAAAATTCAGTTGAAATTATGAAGAATTTTCAGGAGGTGAGGAGCTCGTGAAAATGACGCGGTCGACCCGAATAAAGCTTCTCGACAACCGAGAAAACACAACCGCGCCATTACTTATATAAATTCGGTATCACAGTTGGGAGACAAAGATCAAAAGTAAAGTACCTCAAATATTGAATAATAAAAGGGAAAAGTAAAATGACACGGCCTTTTTGCCTATCTCCTAAGGCCTCTTCTCAGTTCATTCGAAAATGAAATAACTTTGACAAGTTTTAAGAAGGAAATTGGTTTAAGGAAAAGGGTTGAAAAAATAGTTAGTTTTTCGCCAATTTTGGCTCGTCTAAATAAGAAATATTGAAGGAAAAGTGAATGTTTGTTAGTGTGGTTACTGAGAGACTCCCCCTTAGTAGGTCGCTTGATGGGCGGTTCTGCGGAAACCCAAGTTCCCTGGCCATGGTGTTTTTCCTTGAGAATGTTTTGGACTCTTATGCGAAGCTGCCACATAAGGAAGAGCCTTGACTTCTATGTTAATCCCCCTGTAATTAAATCCACGACCACTAAGCTAATCCCCTTTGGGTCGGTGCCCTTGTTTGGTACAATCACCTCGGAAATGATCAACGAAAATTCTCTGTCTGTCTGTCTATCGTTCTCTCTCTCTCTCTTATATATATATATATATATATATATATATATATATATATATATATATATATATATATATATATATATATATATGCTTGGAATATTACAAAGGAAAATAATATACAGAATAAGCCCAAGCGCTTTCGTGTTTACATCATCAGGGGCAGAGGAACAATGCAATGGAGAAACAGTAAAAAAACAGAGAAATGTGACGTCATTCAAACATACTGACGAACAAAGACAATCGTTTGGGGAGGAAACCAACCAACTGACGAACAAATTAAAAGCCATCCGCAGAACTATAATATACGAATCAATTAAACAAATTAGGTTTATATTGTAAACAAATATTATTCATGATCCAATTATCTAATTTAAAAAGACCCTCAATTAGATTGAAGGTCATGATCCAATTATCTAATTTAAAAAGACCCTCAATTAGATTGAAATTAATGTTATGGGAGAATTTGATCATGGCCGAATCAATTAAATTTCTTTCAATAAAATTGGGCACAAAAATAATGGATTTCGCCTTAGACTAATCTATTTGATGGTTCAAAGTAGATTGAGGAATAAACAGGGGCATTTGAAGTTTCCCCCGTTCTAGGTATGAAAGAGGTAAAGTGGGGGGTGGGGGGGCAATGTCAACTTCTTATTGCAATTTTGCCTCCTGTTACTTTTAAAAGACGGAGAGAGTCCTCTTCTGGATGCTCTTGAAGCCTATTTGTATCCTAGTCTTTAACACCGGGTGCCAACTCGTTTTGGGGTATACGAGGGGATTTATACCGTACTTAACAAATGGAACCTCGTTGGGGGTTTCGTTCTTCTCCTCTCACTCTTACGGAGCTTGCGCTGTGATTCACTCGAGTGTGAGCGGGTTTTCTTTTCTCCTGTCAGACTTCTTCTAAGTCTGTAAAGGATTCTTCGGTATGGCACCGATACAAAACTTTACGTTCTAGGTTAATTCTGCACTGGGGATGGGGGGGAAGGATCGATCTTCTCGAACTGATCCTTTATCGTCTCTCTTCGAATAATCTTGACTGGCTGAATGGTCGATCTTCTCGAACTGATCCTCTATAGTCTCTCGCCGAATAATCCACTTTACTTTCCTTCAGGGGCTTATTTATAGGTTGGCTACCGCCCCATCTAAGGGGAAAGGAGCCTGGCCGCAGATGAAAGAGCGAGGGGTGAGGCCGCATCTGGGAGAGTGAGGAGTGAGGAGGTTGGCAACGCGGTGCCCAAGTCGGCTTGTTAATTAGAGACACCACCAACCGTCACCATCCTTGGCGTGCCTTTTGATTGGCACCGCTTTTGGGGGATGTAACCACGGGCCTACGGATCTCGTAGGTAATTGGATCTTTTGAGCGCCGTTTAAGGGCCTTTGGTGGTTACCTTGACACAAATGGTCGCTCCAACTACCTCTGCGGCGGGGAGATCAAACAGGGTAGGCAGTTAGACTGTTATTCGCCGGCTACCGTTCCCACGAGTCTCCTCATGTGGCTTGATTCTCCGGCTTTCTCCACAAGAGGAGGGGGGGGGGAGACTTTAATGTATACGTCCGCCTGGCCCTCCTGGAGGCTTTATGTTGCAATTCCTCTACAATATATTATAAAACAACAAAAGCTAGCAATCTCCTGATGAAAAACAACAGCTGCCTAAACTCATCGAATCTCAAGTCAACCCACATAGTTTTACGAGTTCATCTGCCCCGATAAAGACTCTAAGCTTTATAACAACTTAAAATATATTGGCATGACAACTACTACACTTTCGAGGCTTTAACCATGCATCTGCCGAGTGGAGGGCCTAGAAATCATATGGAGAGTACTCATAACATTAACCTAACGAGAGATATGCTAGTTGATAACACCGTTATTAAAAGAAAAGAAGTTAATAGATCTAGGCTGAACATCTTAGAAGCCATATTAATAAACGAAGATAAACCGGCCATCAACAGTAAAGCGACAAGCTGGAATCGAACATTAAAATTATTTTAAAATTGCACTCACCGGAGTGGCCCGTTTCTTCTAACGTTACGCTCAACCTAGACGGAATAAATAGCCCTTAAAAATCGTTTTCTTTCATTCTGTCAGATCCTCACTCCACTCATTACATCGGTAAAGGAGGCAAGAACACATCAAAACACTCCGAAGATGATCGAATAAGATCAAAAGCTCAGCAATTAGGTTTGTTTTTTACCAAACACATTCATTTAAAAGTGAGATGAATAGAGGACAAATGATCCACCATCTACAAGATGGAATAAAAAGGATAGTTAGAAAAGAGAAAGTTGCCAAAGGAAATTAATTAAGGTGAAATACACAATAGTCTTCAACAAAATTTGCATATATATATATATATATATATATATATATATATATATACAGGGTGAGTCAAAATTATGTTAACACTTCTATAAGTTTTATTTTATTCAAATTTTAACACTAGAATGAGAGGAATTATTTATTCAGAGTTTATTGAACAGTCTCCACCTGTCCACCAGCACAATTGATGCACACAAACCAGCGATCAACAGTACAATTTATTGCCTTGACACACATTTCGCGGGGAATATTTGATATTACGCCTTTTATTCTGTCCTTGAGTTCTTCGATGGCACTAACGCTTTTGCTATACACGCGATCCTTTATTCTACCCTATAACCAGAAGTCATAGGGCGTGAAATCAAGGGAGTATGGTGGCCATGGCAACGGTTCGCCGCGACCTATCTAACGATTTGGGAAAGTTTGATCAAGATAAGCGCAAACAGTGCTGCTAAAGTGAGGAGGTGCACCATCATGTTGGAAATACCCTGCTCGTCTGATATGTAGGGGTGTGTTATCAATGGCAAACGTTTGCAAAATTTGTAGGTAGCTATCTGCAGTCACCGTTTAAGTTGTAAAGAAATATGGGCCAATTACACCAGTAGTGGTCACCGCACACCATACATTTACCTTTGGAGAGGCCCATTCATGCTCTCGAATGACACGTGGATTTTCAGTACCCCAGAAAATAGTGTTATGTCGGTTAACATGACCACTTGTATGAAAGGTGGCTTAATCACTAAATACGATATGATTAGCAAAGTCCGGTTGAATCCTTGTCATTTCAGCCAGAATCTCACAGCATTCTACTCGAACCTGTTTTTGCCGAGCTGTTAAAGCTTGGGCAATTTGTAGGTGATATGGTCGCATGCCAAGGTCTTTGGAAAGAATTAGGCACACTGTGCTCTGTGAAGTCCCTGTTTCCAGACTGCAACGTCTCGTCGATTTGGATGGACTCTGTTGTACGGCTTGCCGCACGATATAAATGTTCAAGTTACTTCTTCCTGTCCTGGGCCGCCCAGCATTTCCTTGATAGTTGTCTGCTACTGATCCAGTGGATACAAACTTGTCATAGATGCGATAAATTGTTAAACGGCTCGGTCGGCTACGATTTGGAAATTGTTCAGCAAACTTTCGACGTACTGTTGTTGCCGATCCAAAAACTTCCATCAAGCTTGCAATCACCCTTCTGTGCTCCATTGTTAGTCTGTCAGCCATGGGTAATGTAAATCTGTAAAATAAATATAAATAAATCATTAATCATAATAATAATAAAAGATAAATCACAAAACTTATAGAAGTGTTAACATAATTTTGACTCACCCTATATATATATATATATATATATATATATATATATATATATATATATATATATATGTAGACAATTCCCCAACCACACACACAAAAAAGGGCTCGCCTTGTATCTTCTGTGTTTGTGTTTGTCGCTCATGCTGAGAGTCAGGTGGTGGTGGTGGTGGTGGTTGTTCTTGTTGTTCTTGTTGCTTCCTATGTGAGCTCATCTTTCCTAGTTACAGGTTTGAGGGCTGACCATTGTAGTTTACGTTGTTTCTCGCGAACTCTGTACCGAGCGAACTCTTGCCACGAAAAGTCTTTCCTGGGGCTGTATCAGCTGGTGGTGGTGGTGGTGCTTCTGCTCGTCCTCCTCCTAATCCTGCTCCGAAAACGCCGGGCCGCGGGCCATTCTTGCGGCCAACCTTGAACGCCAAGACCGCTCGGTGATTGTTTCGGCGGCCACGTATTCGGAATAACGGGAGGCGTCGGTTTCCAACATAATTGGTCGTCGCTGCTGCTGCTGCTGATGATAATCATAATCTCCGGTTCCTTTTGGTTAGTTCGACCCAGGCGCGGATACTGGGTGGGGGCAGGGCCCTCCCCCCAAATTAAAAAAAAACTTATTAAGAGCGAAGCGAATTCTTTGGCGAAAAAACATTCGAGTGTCGCCTACTGATGATAATTTCTGGCCCAGTGAAGGCAATTTCAACATACTCGGCGACATCGAATTAAACATTTACAATTTTATGTAGCAGTAATAATTTAAAAATTGTGCAATATATACTACAATTGGTTTACCCAACACATTCTCAGTGATAAATAAAACACCAAAACGTTTCGCCATCGCTGGTTCCCTATCGATTTTGTTTATATTTATTGGGCCAAGTACGAGAAATGTCGCCCAGTGGAAATGTCGTAAAATGCTAAGCAATAATATATTATTTTATAGTAATGGAAGCTTGTTAAATACGTGGAAAGAAAGGCGCATCAAACACAGTGTAAACTAATCAGCCTTTTTTCATCACCTACGAACAAGGCTGGTAGTACGGTAAGGTACGTGTGTAAAATAGCAAATGTAAACTAACGAAAAATTGACGCCTCGTTCTAAATGTGACCTGCTGGTCAATTGCCAGCTCGCTTATCATATCTTGCCCAAGATCGGCAGTTTAAAACTCCCGCCACTTCTTCGCAAGAAGAAACATCATTCCCTTCTTTCAGCCCAAGACAACCGCTTTTGGTTGTTCAGCGCTGTTAAAATATTCGTGTTTCTTGGTTTTACCTGATCTTCCCCGCTTAAGTTAAGTACTCACGCTATATTTTGCTAATTTTTCACTTTTTAGGGGCTTATTTTGCATTTTGGTAGGTATTTAGTTAAACCAGAGGTTAAATACTAAGGCGATAGCGCGCCAACCGACGCTCTTTTGCAAGCCCCGTGTTTTAACGTAATCTCATTTCCTTTTATAGTTCATTAATTATTGTGTGAGTACTATTTTATGCATTTTCATTTATATCTATGGTTGACATCTGCAGTAAATATTTCGCTATTAGCCTTATGTTGGTAGCCTAGTAGGCTTCATGCGGATCACTTATTAGGTGGGGAAATTACGATAGCCTAATCTAGTTGTTCCCTTTACCTTTTATGTATGTTTAGTGGTTCGAATGCTGCATACTTATTTTATATTGGTTAAGTATAAACAGTATGTACAACAAGATATTAAGAGATATACTGCGGCGATTGGTGATATCTTCTGGCTTTCACGATGACCTTCGATAGGCCCTTGTGGCTTTTGTCATCCGTGAAATTATGTTATGTTATGTTGTTATCCTAGGCCTAACCTGGTTGATAGTTTATGTTCCAGTATATATATATATATATATATATATATATATATATATATATATATATATATATATATATATATATATATATATATATGTATATATATATGTATATGTATATGTATATGTATATGTATATATATATATATATATATATATATATATATATATATATATATATATATATATATATATATATATATATATATATGTATATATATAGATGTGTATATGTATATGTATATGTATATATATATATGTATATATATATATATATAATATATGTATATATATATATATATAATATATGTATATATATATATGTATATGTATATGTATATATATATATGTATATATATATATATATATAATATATATATATATATATATATATATATATATATATATATATATATATATATATATATATATATATATATATATATATATGTATACATATACATGTATATATATATATATATATATATATATATATATATATATATATATATATATGTATACATATACATACATATATATATATATATATATATATATATATATATATATATATATATATATATATATATACATGTATACATGTATATATATATATATATATATATATATATATATATATATATATATATATATATATATATATATATATATATATATATATATATATATATATATATGACAGAAAGCCTTATTTTGATACCAAAGCTTGGCTATTTTCTCACCTGATACCTGGTGCCAATTAATTATGCTAATTTACTTTTAGCTGTTGATGTCTTGCATTTTTAATAATTTACTCAATTATCAATATTAGTCTATACCTTTACTGATTTTAGTGTAATGTATGGGGTTGTGCCATTGGCCCTGTGTCGCCTTTTTAGGCCCTATCTAAGTCCTCCACTGATGTCTCTGTCTAGGTTAGGCCCCTCACGAATCTTATTCTGTTACGCCTCAACCTAGTTCCTTTCGTCTCTCCTTCTCTTATCCTCCTCTTATCTTCTTTCCTTCTTTCTTTATAAAAGCTAGAACTGTGGTACATTTATCAGGTGATCACGATGAAGCGGACAAAAATAACAGGTTTTTTTCAAATCGAAATCGGTCAGGAGCCATGAAGACAACGAGATGGGGCCAAATACAAGCACTTCAACAGCGACTTCCAGTAGTCAACATGATCCAGTTAGCGAAGAGGCAACCGATGTTTCGACCGTTTCGAGTGAGAAACGGCCTACTCCAGTTGACATCGCCAATTTTGTTTTGAATACGCAAGCAACGGACGCCGATAAACTTGCTGCGATTCATCAAAAACCGCCATCTTTAAACACATTTCCGTATACAAATGAAGGTAGTCATAAGAGACGTTTTCAACCTGGATGGTGTTCCACGTACCCTTGGCTTAAATACTCGGCGTCAAAGAAAGGCGGCTATTGCGTCACTTGTGTTTTGTTTGGCCAGGGTCGTTTGCTTGTCCCACTTGTTGAGACTACTGTTTTGTGACCGCAATATGCTTACTCTTAGAGGGCACCGTGACGACGGTCCCTTAGATTTGTCCGCTCTAAGTGTAACTGGAGAAGGAGTTTTTCGAGAGCTGTTGCGGTACCGCTCCAATGGCTGTGATGTTGAATTAGCGAAGCTCATAATGACATCCAACAAGAATTGTACTATCATTAGCAAGACTACCCAAAATGAACTCATCGAAATATCAGGTAAAAATTGTCCATTTACTATTTTCACTGTTATTTTTATGCTTTTGCATTTCCCTACATATACAGAATAATGTAATAGATATTTAAGTTTTATCTTTATTTGCAGGAAGACTAGTGTAAGAGAAGGTGGTATCTCAAGTTGCTGGAATCTTTGCTATCATGATGGACGAGACGACGGATACTGCGAAGAAAGAACAAGCCAGCTTCTGCGTCCGTCACTTCAGCAACGACCAATTGAAAGAGGGTTCTTTCTGGGCTTCGTTCATGCCGTAGACTTGACTGGAGAAGGACTGGCTCGTGTTCTTCTCAGCACAGTAGATTGTGTCGCTCTCGACATGAACAGCTGTCCTGGTATCATGGCTAGTGCCATGATGGGGAAGTTTCGCGGGTGTGCAGCAATTATAAAACAAGAATATCCACTCGCGAAGGTGATCCACTGCTGCAATCATCGGCTGAACCTTGTATTGACTAGGGCTTGTGATACAAAAGAAGTCAAAGCTGCTCTCCAGACCGTCAACGAGGTTTTCAACTATGATAATTCCTCGAACATGCGTTCTATGAGGTTTGCTCAGCTGGGGAAATACCACACATCCTCGAAGCAGCAAAAATTACTCGGCCTCTGCGCTACTAGATGGGTTGAGCGACACGATTTCGTCGTTGTTTTCATCAATCTGCTACCAGTTGTAGCCATCTTCCTTGAAGATGAGAGCAATTCGGTTGCGACCGCGGGACTACTGCTGATCGCCATCCAAGAGCCGCGCTTTTTGATTGGCCTCGTCGTCGCTGAGTCCGTGCTGGTTCACATTGTGGAACCAAGCCGAACCCTGCAATCTCCTACGGTTGATCTTCTATCTGCATATGCTATGATTAGTGAAGTAGTGACGCATCTCGACAAAGTCAGAGAAGATGCCAGTACCAAATTCAACGACATCACGAAAGCAGAGGAGCTTTTACACGAGATCGGCTCAACACACGATACCATTCCCATACCCGAGGTGAGAACGACAGACGCAACGTGATAATGTACCATTTGGGGCTCGGGAGTTGCGACGATTATCGGTGCCGGGTTAGCGGACGTCGAAGACCCCGAGAGTCTTGCTGCGGCGGCGGTGGCAGCCGGAAGGCCATACGTATTGGGTGGTGACCTATGTATTTATGGAGAATCCTAGCCATAATTCCGTTCGATGAAACGTTTGAGAGAAAATAGTAGTAGTGTAGAAGTCCCGGCGAAAGTTGGCGACGCTAGAGTTCTAACGGGCGTCTCTGTAAAGCGATTACATACTTACGTCTAGTGAAGGGGGTTATTGGGGAGGGGGTGAGGCGACTGAATATAGCAAATACTTTGCGCACGGAAAAGAATTAGGAAGTACCGTACCTGGCATCGTGGTCGGCCGTCTTTTGTCGTCCTGAGAATATTTGGCGAGGGGGGCGGGGGCTCTTTGGGTTGGGTTCTAAGAACCACTCGTCATATTCTGCAAGGATTGGAAAGCTGGCGAGTATTCGGGGACTTGTTGGTCTTGGTTGCTAATTTCATCTCATAAAGAAAGTGAGAATTGGACTTGAAAGTAGAGTGGTAAGTTTGTTTTTTGTGGGTTGCTGTTTTAAGGTACCTTCGGGTGTTATGGTTCCTAGTTGGCCGATGGCATCGGTGAGTGGCGCTGCTTTCTTTATTGCGCTTTCGTCGTTGTTACGACACTCTGAAACACCAACGTAGAAGACTCTATAAAATTGGTTCTGGCGATTTTGTGTTTGTGTTTTATGGGGAGGGGGGGGCGATTAGGGAGAGGGATAGTTCCATGTGTGTTATATGGAGCGGAGCATAGAGGGGCCGCAGGTTACCTTCTTGCAGTTGATGGACTACTGGCCTTTGATAAGGCGTCAGTTCATCCGGTGTCGATGCAGGTGGGGAGGCGGCCGCCGCCTCCTCCCTCTCCTCCTTCTTCTCCACCTCCTCTTCCTCCTCCATCTGATCTGCAAAGCGAATAGGCGCGGCCGATGACGTGATCGGGTGTGCGGGTTGATAACGTGGTGGTGTGGGTGGTGGTGTAGGATATCGGCATATTTATCGTATTCACTAATCATATCTGAAATTGACCTTTATTAGGGGTGTTTCGCTGGCGTAGTGTGTGTGTGTGATGACTTACCTCTTATCGGCTGAGTTCGTCGGTAGGGCGCTGCACATTGTGCTTCAGGCGCCGCAAAGAGGAAAGCCAGAGCCTCCTCTTCGGTCAACCTTGAGTGATAGAACCCTTTTCGTCGAGGCGACGCGGAGAGAGAGGCGATGCGCGAGGGTTCACTTCTTGTGCCGATTCAAGGTCGAAATGGAGTCTGGGGTTGTTTGCTGCGTTGCTTCCGAGCCTCGATTCTTCTTTGTGACCGCCTGCGAAGTCGAATGCGCCTTAAGGGTTAAGTTACTTTCCTACATGGCCGCTAGGCAACGTTTAACGGTTTCTATGCTGTGTTTTGTGGGGTGTCGCTGTACCTCCTTGGGGATGCGCTTTTGGCTGTTGAGTGTTCGGTGCGTTGCTCGCTGATGGTTCTTGTAGGACAACCTCGCCCCCTGGATCCTCCTCCTTCCGATCATCTGCGAAGATATTGTGTCGTAAGGTTGCGGCGATATCGACGAATAACGAGGCTGTTATTTTTCGGCTGGACGTTACGAAGGCTCGGTTAGGCAAAGGTCATTTTAGTTTATCAGTAAAAGCGACGAAAAACGAGGTTTCTCTTTGTGGTTATGTTGGGGAACTTAGCTATCCTAGTATATATATATATATATATATATATATATATATATATATATATATATATATATATATATATGGTCTTTCAATAAGGTCGCTTGATTTTTAAATGTAAATAAAACAAGTATTGTGTGATATATGCACTCAATTTATTTTAAATTTGAAAGTACATTTTATGGCATTAAGTATGGAATATGACGTCGTTAAAATGTCCGCCGCGGCTTCGCTTGGTGGAACGTATTCGGGAGACCCAATTTGCGTTGACTTTGCATGATCTCGGTGGCCACAAGAAGTTGCTTATCATCGATCTGTAGGTCTCGTCGTTGATGGTTATGGCAATCTCATCTTCATTCTCAAAAATATACGGACCGATGATTCCGTTAGACGAAAATCCGCACCAAACAGTGACTTTGTTGGGATGCAATTGGTGCTGGTGTATTTCATGTGAATTGTTTTCGTCCCAAATCCAACAATTTTGCTTGTTCGCAAATCTATTCATCCAAAGATGGGCCTCGTCGCTGAAGATGATAGAAATCACGTAATGCGCGGAACGTTTGTCGAACGGAGCACTGAATTTGATAATAACATTTGATGATTTGCACACGCTGTTCAACGCTATAACCTTCCATCGTGACTTGCCAAGTACTACTGAACATTTGACAGTGAGTGAGCCAGATGTCTCTTTAACAACATGGCCACTATCGCCTCACAAAGCTCGTGCGTCCTTGTTGAAAGACTCTTTATATATATATATATATATATATATATATATATATATATATATATATATATATATATATATATATATATATATATATATATCGCTCGTACTTATTGCGTTCGAAACACGTAGCCTTCATATGTTTCCCGGCCTATTTGTGCATTCCAATGTATGTTACGAAGGTTTTGGTAGGCTAAGGTCATTTTACTTTCTCAGGTTGTAGGGACGAAAACGAGGGTGTCTTTCGGATTAAGTTAAGTTAGGTTAAATTTGGTTAAGTTAGTTTAGGTTAGGTGAGCTTAGGTTAGATTATGTAAGGTTAGGTTACGCCGACTGTAATTCATTTTTAAATTTAGATGAAATAGGCCCAATGTAAGGTATTTTAAATAGAAAGCCATTTTATCAGGCTTAATGTTGCCATTTGAGCTATTTTATAATTTACCTAAAAATCGTTTGGTAAGTTTGTGAAGAACTTGGGAAGGAAACGAATTAAAATGACAAAACTTTCTGAGGTAAATGACTTCTTGGTCGAACAAAGCCAAGTTAGCGCATATTTTGTAGGCTCGGAAAAGTCTACAAGAAATGGAAAAACATAAAATTATGCAAAGTAAAACTGAAGAAATTAGTGCCAAGTAGTGTGGGGGTGGGTTTGCAGTAGACAGACGTGGATAGATGGACTCATGTCGAAGAGTGAAATTTATGTTTGGATGTTGACTGTTTAAATGATTATGGAACTGAATGACATTCTTTTTTTCTCTGAAGAAGACGAAGCAATCGTCGACATACCGTTTATAAATGACGGGTTTAAATGAGTCTGTGCCGTTTTCCATTCAGCCTTTTTCATGATAACACGAATACATATAACTAGTTATATGTAAGCCTGAGAAAGACATAAATACCAAATGGTAATGAAGGAATTTATATAAATTTATATTTTATAAAATTAATAAATTGAAGAACCACATTTAACATAGAGGCATTAATAATGTGTAAAAAAAGGTTAAACTGTTCGCAAGGAATGCAATTATAATTTAGTTAAATATAATGTAGTGGTCTATCTAATTTGCCTGAAGCTAAGCAGTTAAATATGGATATCAAACACCGAGGAGTTTTGCAAGATAAAATGATGTCCGGTTCAAGCGTGACAGAGTGTGGTCCAGAAAGGTTGAAAGCAACAATCACGGTGTTGTAGAAGATTTGGAAGAGGCGTGGCGACAAATAGTTAGAGGTGGCACCCTCCAGGGTGGCGGCCTGGGAAGAACTACATAGAGGGACCATCGGCACGAGAGATACACCGAGCTCTCGAAGGAGTTTCCTTTCCCTAAACTCTTTGGGTTTAGGGTAAGATCGGGGTCTCTCGGAGGCATAGGGACCGTCGAGATTTCCCGTGGATGTAATGAGAGTCCGTGGAATCCAAGCGCATAATGTCCACGGCTCGGAGCAAGCGCCATCGTCTATGCATTGGTAGTCAAGCGTTGAACAAACAAAGCGGTAGAACAATCACACCCAAAATGATGAACTTCACGCCACGAAAAATGTCCAATGAAACGCATCCTAACAAAAGAATTAAACCTTCATCCAATAAACTTCAAATCACTCAACAATTAAATATTGCAGACTATCAAAATAGAAGAAATTGCTCGCGCATTTATGGGAAGAAGAAATGATCCGATTTTGACCTCGCCACTAATTATGTCCGATCAAGCCAATTTTCACATAAATGGATACGTTAATAAACAAAATTACTGATTCTAGTGTGCTGAAAACCCCATGATAATTCACAAGCAGCCTCGTCATGCACACAATGTTACGGTTTGGTGCGGCAAAAGTAGTTCGAGATCATTGGTCCCTACTTCTTCGAGGATGCTGAGGCAAAAACAGCGACCGAAACATGGGACACGTGCAGAGAAGTGATACATGATTATTTATTGCCAGAAATGGAACATTTTATTATGTGTGATTTATAGTTTCAACAAGATGGGGTGACCCCACACACAGAGGTATACAGGGGAAAGAGCCACTCAATGACAGGAAATAGAAATAAGGAAGATGAAATTAGTACCCACTTTTAAAAAGTGTGTATAACTTTTTACTCTCCACCTATTTCTCTACTCTTTTTAAACCTCATTCTCTATCCCTCCATTTGACACAATCAACGAGGTCTAGGACATTTTGGCGTGGCCGTTTCGCCGCATACCCTATTCGGCGTGCACCTTTTTGAACATTTTAAAGTTAACAAATCAACTATTTAAAAGAAAATCTTGAAAAGAAAGGTTAGTGTTAGAAAGCTCTGACAAGGAAGTCGGAGATTATTTGATCGACGGAGTTCGATCGTGTTCAAACTTCTCAAAAAAAGTAGATCGATTCTTACAAAATATGGTGGAACAATAGAGCCTTAACCGGAAGGAAATGAGTAGTTTTTGACCAAGATCTGGTTAGTATATCCGGATGCATCCGATTAAGTATTTTTTCATTACTAACTTTTGAACCAAAGTTATATTGGGGAACTTCCAAACTTTATTTAATTTTGAATTTCTAAATAGATTAGAAAGTTATTAACGACTTTAAAATTTTAAATCTAGAAATTTGAAGATAAAATTAAAATTAATAACTGCGGACAGAGTTCATATTGGCATACATAAATGATGCATATTAAATAAATACGTTAGTATTAATAATATTAAGAATAATACATAAAAATCATACGTAAATGAAGCATATTGGGATATTGCTATATACATATTGTTAAGCTAAACCTTATTAATGTGTGGAATTTTAGTTGGAACTAAATGATGGAAATTTACTAAGCATTTCTTGACCGAGATGTGCGCTCTATGAGTGCTAACGTTTGCAAAACTAAATTCTTTGGGAATATCTGAAAATGATTTGAAATCACTAAATCCTTCAACCTGGAAGAATTAGTAGTCTCTTAGCCTTTCGGGCACATTATCAGGATCCAAAGTGTGTTCCTGGGATAAGTTTTATTGGTAAATTTATTCTCAGTGGGGGATATGTCACACACGTAATATCTGATAGTTTGCATTTTTTTCTGACGAGGGCTGTGACGTGACATCGTGGGACCTTTGTTCGATTGATTGAGGCTGACACGTCATCCTAAAGATTCTGGAGTTTTCGTTCGCTTTGATCGGCCGGTTCCCTCCTAGTTATTCAATTGAATATTAGATTAGGAATTATTGTGACTTTGTTATGAAAGAAAGTTATTTGATATTTAGAGTTAAGAATTTTCACTATATGTCGATATAGCATTGGGGTTTTAGACGATCCATATTTATTATTGTTCCGTGGAATTCGATGTCGAGGCCTTCATTCTTCACATTAGACAGACCTTTTTTTCGTGCTTGGTGAAGAAAGTTGTGTTCAGGAGCAGAGTGGGTTTCGTGCACTTATTTCCCGGTTTCGTGCGTCTCGGAAGGCTATTGTGTTTTAAGGCTATTGCGATTTATTGACTTAGTGTAAGACAACCGGCAGAGTTGTACCCCTTTTGTATTTTAGTGCAGGATTACCGCGAGTGTTGTACCTCTCGTGCATTTTTGGTAGGAAAACCGTGTGTGGTGTTCCTTGTTTTTGTGTGGCCCATACTAGGCCTGATTTTGGTGGTCGTGAGTGACCCTTATTTTTGTATAAGCCTTCATATCTATGTACGAGGGGCGGTCATAAGTTTTGAGAATCGGTAGGGCAAAACAAAGGAGGATGGCTGTTTGTAGGGGTGTTAGGACAAGTTATGACAAGTCAGGACCTGCAGCCGCACGCTCCTGCCTCGTCTATTTAAGAAGCAGTAGCTGATCGCAAATCGTCAGTCACAAATTTGTCAACAATGGAGAAGGTTGAGCACCGCGTAGTGATCAAATTTTGACCAAGGAAGGCAGGAATGCAAAAGAGATCCATGAACGCATGGTTGCAGTGTACATCGACAACGCCCCTTCCTATGCAACCATTGCTAGTTGGAATAGGGAGTTCCGCTATTGTCGTTAGTCCCTTAAAGATGACCCCCATCCAGGACGCCCGTCAGACGTGACCAACGAGGACAATGTCGACCGTGTGGAGAGGATGTCCTCGAAAATCAACGGGTGAAGGTCGAAGAAATCGAGCGAGAGCTTGGAAATGTTATCAACATCATCCATGACAATTTGGCCATGACCAAGGTCTCTGCCCGTTGGGTCCCTAGAAACCTCACGCTCCATGATTGACTTCAACGTTGTCAAAGTCCACAAGGCCAGAGTTGTACGAGCTGCCCAGCTTAACCATCCCCCCTACAGTCCAGATCTGGCCCCTAGCGACTACTTTTTATTCCGCTAGCTCAAGGCTGCACTGCCTGGACGCCGGTTTGGGGACGTTGAATTTGTCCAGCTCGCCGTCCAGGAGTGGATTAAACAGCAGTCGGGAGATTTCGGGTTGTCGTGAATTCGAAGCCTCAGGGACAAGTGGCGCAAGTGCATTTAAGTCGAGGGTAGTTATATTGAAAAATAATAAAACACTTTTCCTCATATCTCGTTTGCTTATATCCAAATTTCAAAACTTATTGACCGCCCCTCCTATATGGTCGGTCATTGCGCGTTGGTGCATTGTAGTCCCGTTACTGGTGAGTGCTTCCCTTTGTGGCTCAATCTTCTTTCTCCCTGGTCTCATATAGATAGGAATCTCCTACGTGCTTTATTTTTGTGTCTACATATTTGAGTTCTTGTGTCTTCCATACTCTAAATCTATTTACGTCTCACGAAATGCCATTCCTTAGCTCGATCTATCAAAGCTGTAATTAATTTTAAGGTCTTTCCTATCATAATCTAGTCATTGACGATATCGGCATTTTCAAGTGGATTCATTATCAAATATTTATAATGTCTATCTGTGATAGATTTTAATCACTGTTTTTGAATTAATTTGATTTAGAGTAAACTTGTTCATACTTTAGAATAATTAGTCAAACTTGCACCTTTTAATACTATTGATGTGATGTATTTATATATAATCATTTTTTGGTTTGAGGTACATCTGCAAGTATTCACTTATTAGTTTGAGGGAAGGATATACGACTATTTGGTATCAATAGGTAATTGTCGTAGCTGCCCGTCAGATTTAAGTCAACAATTAAGTTAACATTTTAGTCCGTAGGTTTCCTTATTTTGGGCAATACCATTTCGTTCAGGAGCGAAACTCAACCTAGGACAGATCCCTTTTTTCATTATATCCCTTTTGTAAATAAAGTTTTTGTTTAAGTCGACGCGTCTTCTATTCTTGCCTATAAACTTTTGGGGTTAAAGAATCTGGGCATGTGACCTGATCCCAGTTTGTGACATTAATGGCTTAGTGTAAGCAATATATCATTTGTGCGAGGGATTTCCCTTTTCTCTCCTTCTTTGCAATGCTTAGCCGGTTGCACGAAGCCACATGGTGAGCCAGACTCCACGTTTCGGAAGGTCACACGGCGAAGCAAGCCCAGATATCTTCCTTATCGTACGATCCAATCGAAGTGTGGAGAACATCTCCTAAATTCCAGCAGTTTCTCCCTCGGAGATAGAGAGAGGGGGTAAAAAAACTGTTTATCGCCAACAGTTTGGCGCCTCAGCTGCCCCATTGGAATTCAACACAGTGTGGGGGGCTGTTCCTCATCTCCCAATTGAGATTCTCCATATATAAGCCCCTTAGCCGCCTTGGAACAGTAGAGTGAGAACAAGGCTCGCTCGCAAGAAGACATCGCTCGTCCCAAGTTGGTGTGCGCTCAAGCGAAGGCTGACATTCTCTCCCCGGTAAGGCATCCACTGTCAAATGGAAGCCTCTTCCCCCGCCGTCTTCTGAAACGGCTGCACCGGATTATTCCTTAGGCCTTGAATCACCCAGCACCGTCAAAATTACCCTGAGGTACCCATACCCTCCCGAGAATCACCAAGGTTTCCAGATCCTCCCTTGAGCCCCAGCTAAGGTTAGAACTTACGCCTTCACAGCCCCCGAAGTGAGGTGCCAACCATACACTTCCTTCCCACTCCTGTCCTGACGAAGATCTCTACTTGGAAGACGCCGACAAGATAGGCTCTCCGAGCCGTGACTTTCCCACATGCCTCCTTGTAGTCGCTGTCGCCTTCCGATCTGTAAGCCCCCTTTATTTCCCCTTTTTATCTTGGGAGCCCATTTGATCTGAGCGGGTAGCTCCAATCTAAATAATAGAAATTTTTACTTTTCCACTGAAAAGGGTAAATCATTACACCAACATTTAATCTTCCTTTATATAAGTTTGATCATTTTAATTTGTAAATAAAATTTATATTTTCTTATGTTTATCTTTAATTGACATGAAGGTCACTTTCGGCACCGATATTCAAATTTCGCCAACCTCGAACTCGACTTGATTAGTTAAGCGAATTGGCACCACGCCTCAACTAGACCTTTCTAATCCGCACATCAACGTAGCGTTCAATCATTGGGCGGGTTCGCCTTAATAGCCTGAACTCAGCCCCCTTTATACTAATAATAGATATTATATTATACAGTCCGCTATATGGCTACATTTATTATATATTAGGTTGAGGAATAAGTTGTTGCGTTTTTTTTTGTTGTGTTGATTTAAGTTTTGTTGATGTGATTTGTGCACATTAAGAAACAATAATAAATAATGAGAGCAAAATTTGCAAAGGTTAGGTTACGTCTCTTAACAGCGTAGACTATTAGGCTTTTGATTAGGTTACGTCTTGAAGTTGAGTAATAAGTCATTGCGGTTTATTTTAGAAGTTGTGTTAATTTAATTTTTGTTCTGTACTATCAAAATGGAATGTCAAGTTGAAAGAAAGACGCATTTTCGACGCTTGTTGTTATTCATTTTCAATCGAGACGGGAACAATGCAAACGAACCGAAAGCTCGTCGCGATATTTGTGCTGTGTCCGGAGAAAATGCTTTATCCGAAAGGACAGCTCAATGGTGGTTTTCACATTTCAATAAAGGTCATTTCAATCTTAATGACTAAGAACGTTCTGGTCGCCCCATTAAGTTGGATGAAGTTCGATTGAACGACCTTCATGAAAATCCTCGTCAATGGACTAGAGAATTGGCTGTACAATTGCCGTGTGATCAGAAAACTGTAGTGAATCACCTTCGTTCGATGGGGAAAGTTCAAAAACTCAGTGCATGGGTTCCGCACGCTTTGAGCGAAAGCAACAAACTTTAACGCTCCACGACTGCCGCAGGCTTGCTTGCTCGTCACAAGGCTACTCGTGGATATAAGGATATATTTCTTCACCGCATCATCACTGGCGACGAAAAGTGGTGTGTTTATGTCAAAATGAACCATCGAAAACAATGGCCTAGCCCCAATAAAAAAAACACTTCTCCGATTAAAGCAAGGACTTCATCCACGAAAGACGATGCTGTGTGTGTGGTGGGATTGTGAAGGCATCATTCTTTATGAGTTCCTTGCGAACAACAAGATTGTCAATGCAGAACTCTACGTTCAACAAATGTATGGACTCGCCGAAACTATTCGTGAAAAGCGACCCCATCGACATTATGGAGTCCTTCTGCAACGCGACAATGCTAGTCCTCACATTGCCAATATGATAAAAGACGCCATCCAAACGCTCAATTGGGAAATCATGCCATATCCTCAATATTCGCCAGACTTCGCTCCATCGGATTTCCATCTGTTGCGATCGCTCTCCAACAATTTGCACGGCGTTTCGTTCAATACTGATGTGGAATTTAAGAACCTGGTTAGACGAATTCTTAGAGTCAAAATCCAGAGATTTTTTATTGCAGAAGCATCGAAAGACTAGTTGAACGTTGGGAAGAATACTTTATTGATTAAATTGTATATTGTTATCAATTAAAAATTAAGTTTTTCTAAAATTGTTAATGGTAATGAATAAATTTGATAAACCCGCAAGAACTTATTCCTCAACCCAATACATAACGATGGAGGAACCTGGCTGTCAACGACAGTCACCACCATTACTGACGGAGAAAGAAAAATTTATGAAGTAAAAATAATAAGAAAGCATGCTAGTGATGCCCTAACACCAGGGCAAACTAGAAAACATTTTCACACCTTTATAAACCTACCGCACATTTCATCATTTTCATTAATTAATTAAAAATTAATTTCTTTCATTCTGTCAGATCCTCACTCCACTCATTACATCGGTAAAGGAGGCAAGAACACATCAAAACGCTTCGAAGATGATCGAATAAGATCGAAAGCTCAGAAATTTAGTTTGGTTTTTACCAAACACATTCATTTAAAAGAGAAATGAATACAGGACAAGTGATCCACCATCTACAAAATGGAATAAAAAGGATAGTTAGAAGAAGAGAAAGTTGCCAAAGGAAATTAATTAAGGCAAAATACACAATGTTCTTCAACAATATTTGCATATATATATATATATATATATATATATATATATATATATATATATATATATATATATATATATATATATATATATATATATATATATATATATATATATATATATATATATATATATATATATATATACAGGGTGCGTAAGGTATTTAAGGACTTATGTTATTTTTACAATAGCTGCATATTATATGACCTTATATTTTCTATATTGGCATGGCAACTACCACTCTGTCGAGACATTTAACCATGCATCTGCAAAGCGGAGGGCCTAAAAATCATATGAAGAGCGCGCATAACATCAACCTAACGAGAGATATTCTAGTTGACAACACCGCAATTAAAAGAAAATAGGGAAATTTAGCTAGGCTGAACATCTTAGAAGCCATCTTAATAAACGAAGAAAAGCCTGCTCTCAACAGTCAAGCGATGAGCTCGAATCGAATAGTAAAGTTGTTCTAAAAATTCCACTGACCGAATTGGCTCATTTCCGTTGACGTTACGCTTAAGCGAGGCGGAATAAATATCCCCTAAAAACCGTTTTCTTTTCATTGATTCATTCGACTGCGCTTCGCTTCAAGAACTTTTCAACACTCATCTGAAGAGAGTATAAAGTACTACTTGATTTATCATCTATATTTCCACGAGAGATAGTAAGTGAAGAATCTTACGCGCTTTTCAAGACTGCTAACGGCTAATGTCCTTGGCCCATTGAAGAAGTCGCGGGCGCGCGCTTGTTAACGGGGAAAGCGCCGCACCGAACCCCCTTTTCGGACCAGCGTTTTGTTCCTCCCTTAAGACCAGCAACACATCTCGCGTCCTTATAATTTCTCTGCCACTTGAGACCTATAGAGATCACCGGTATCTGACGTGCCCGAACCCCGGAAGGAAGCTCTACAGGGGGCGCGAAGAAGGGGGCCCCATTAGGGGGCGGAGTGGTCAGTACCGGCAGGTGGGTCCTGTTAGACAAGTTAATATAGGTAGGGCAGAGAAGGTGGTCCGAGCTCTATAACAGGGACACAACTTAATAGGAGCCTGGTGACCCCAGGTGAAGAGTTTCCCTAGCGGGCCCTCATTGACGACCCAGGGGACAGAGAAGAATTTGCCTCTGGGTTAAAGAGGGTTGCCCAAAACCTTCGAGGGAAACAGTGTTCTCGACCATATTCAGCTCAATCGAGGTTGCACTATGCCGTCTAGTGGATCAAACTTACGGCTACCTAGCAATCTGCGACACGGATTTCGACGTTGACAAACTTCTCAGTGTCGATGCACGAGCGAAACTCGACAAACTCGATTTGACCCCGAAGATCCCTCCCCACGTTTCTGCTCAGAGATCCGTTATCTGTCGCCGCCTGAACCCATGGGTCGGCTCCCAAACCAGAGAGGAGATTAAAAATGAAATTGAGACAAGACAAACTTGGGCGAAAGTCGAAGAGGTGTATAAGTTTAAAAATCGTGAAGGAGGTTTACTCCCACATTCAACCTTCTTACTCCTCAGTGTACACGCTAAACAATGTGGGGGAGAGGATACACCCTTGCCTAACGCCTCTCACACTCCTCACCCATCCTGTTTCTATATCTCCTAGTCTATACTTTGCTCTAGTATCTACATACATGCTCTTTATAATGTTAACTATCTTCTGACTAAGTCCTACCTTCCCCAACACTCTGCACAAAACCTCCCTGTTTACTCTATCATATGCCTTCTCTATGTCTAGGAAACCTAGATACAGCTTACTCCCATCTTTTACCTTCCTTTCAATCATTTCATTCACCACGAACATGTTGTCTTCCGCTCTTCTGTAAAACCTCAAGCCATTCTGCTCTTCACCCAGAACCCTGACCCATTCAATCCATTTGCTCACTCTTTCACTCAACACTGCACTGAAAACTTTCCCTACTGTATTTCACAAGGCTATTGGTCTATAATTCTTCAGTTCACTCTTACGTTTACACCCACCCTTGTGCAGCAGGGTCACTCTGCATTCATTCAATTCCCTCGGTACGCTTTCTTCTTCCCACACCTTGTTAAATAATTCTGTCAACCACAACATCGCCTCTATTCTTATACATTTCATACGGTATTTCACCCGGCCCCGCTGCCTTTCCATTCTTCCGCTTTTTCAAACCTCTCTCAACTTCCTCTCTCCTAATTCTTCCATTTAGCTCACTTGCGTCTTTACTCTCCAGTGTCACACATCCTTCGTTGACCTCTGCTGTCTCTCCTACCCAACCTACAGTTTCCCAAAACTCTTTTATAAAATCAATCATTTTCTCCCTCTCTATTACACATTCACTCTCAAGCTTTTCACCCTCTCCGTTTCATTCACATTTTCACCTCTCATGAATCTATACCATTCACTCCCTTCCCTGCAGTCCTTTCTCTTTCATTGCCTGAATCACATTTCTCTCACACTTCACCTTTGCATTCATAATTTTTCGCTTGGTTTTCGCTGTTGTTTCACATATTCTGTCCATCCCTTCTGGTATTCCTCCTCGGCTGCTTCACTTTCACGCCTCTTCTTTCTCAGTCTTCTGCATCTCTCATTACGCTTTTTTCGTTCACTTCTCGCATTTTTCATATCATCATTCCACCATGGTTTACACAGGCTCCTCCCAGGTCTCACCCTTACATATCCTATGTGTCTCACTGCTGCACTTCTAACGTCCTCCACTAATCTTTCATTCATTTCATTCACATCATGCACCCTCATTCCTTGCACAGTTCTTCCATTCAGATCTATCCCAGTTAGCATCCCTCAATTTCCATTTTCTCTTCCTATCCTTCTCCTTAGGTTCCTTTCCTTCACACAACCGGCATTCCACTATCCTCATATTATGGTCCGATACAACATCGACCATGCCTTCCTCATCAATCCACATACTAATCACGCATCCTTCCATTCACCAATATGTAGTCGATAGCTACCTCTCGCCCCCTTGTACTCCATGTTACACTCCCTTCTGCCAAGGTTTCATTCAAACTTTCCAGATTCAGTTCGTCTATACATTCCATAAGCATTTTTTGCATTTTGTGTATAGAAAGAACAGAGAGGGACTGCCGTAATACGGCAGACGGGTAGTCAGAGAGGAGCGTTGCGGAAAATAATTAAGAAAGGGACAGCGAGAGTAGATAGGTCGGTGGCTATACACCGAAGCGAGGTGTTGTTATGAGGGTGTAGGTTATGTGGTAATTGACTGGGCGAGGGTTGGGGGCAAGTCAGGGGGGGGGAGGCTGACAGTCCATCCGGAAACGCGTTATTCGCGATGCCTTTATGGTTTTATGCGAAGAATGGTACGGGTGGCAGGTGTTCGTGGGCCGCGGGATATCGCGGCGCCATCGCGTACCTTCTTACATGAAGCGAGGTGTAAAGTGGGTCTGTGGTGAGTTTTTCAAGTTGTTTTGTGAGTCTGGTGTGAGCGTAGGTGTTGAGAGGAGTTAGTTTGTTGTTGTTGTGTAGTGCGTCCATTCTCGAGTACAGCGGCGAACGGCAAGCGCGCTTCAGAGCAGAGTTCTGAATGCGCTGAGCCTTTCGCTTCCAGGTGTCGCTCGAGGCTACGAGTGACAGTGGGGCGTACGTGAGAATGGGACGCACGAGTGCTTTGTATAGGTGTAGTTTTAGTTTTTTACTCGCTGGGTAGAACCTACCCAGCGATGTGTTTGTACGTGAGGCTCTTGCTTGTATTATGTTCTGGTGTAAGTTGAACCTGAGGGATTTGTCGAATGTTACCCCCAGGATTTTGGTGCACTGTGTGTATGCGAGCCTTGTTGGGTTTTGGTGGATCATGTTTGGTGTGTGTGAGTAGATTTGTAGGTTGTGCATGAAGTGATCTCTAGCGCCGTAGAGTGTCATTTGTGTCTTCTGAGGATTCGTGGCAATCAGCCATTTGTCCTCGTAGTCTGTCTTCTCGTCAAGTATTCTTTGTGCATGGAGCGCGATTTCTTCGGGGGCCCGGCCGCTGACGAGAATGGTCTCGTCGTCGGCGTAGGCCACTATGTAAGTGTGAACGCAGTTTTCTGGTGGGCGTGGGGTGTCGTTTGTGAACATGATGTAGAGTGTGGGTGCCAGAACGCTTCCTTGGGGAACGCCTGAGCGTGGTGTGAAGGGTCTTGATAGGGTGTTGTTGTATCTGATGTGGCATCGCCGTCCAGTGAGGTAGTGTGAGAGGAGCCTTCTGGTGCAGAGAGGTAACTCCGTGTTGTTGGCGAGTTTCCAACGGAGTCCCTCGTGCCACACCTTGTCAAAGGCCTTCTCCACGTCCTTACTGACGGCGAGAGTCTTTTGGTGTATCTGTCGTTTCTTCTGTATTCTGTCGTGTACGATGGTCACGGCCGCCTGAGTGGACCTGCCCCTCCTGAATCCGTATTGATGGGGGGAGAACCAGTCCCTCTCTTCCAGGAACTCCCGTAGGCGGCAGTTGACCATGCGTTCGAGTATTTTGCCTAGGTGCTCTAATAGAGCAATAGGCCTGTAGTTGTTTGGGTGTTTTGGGTCTTTGTGTTGTTTATGAAGGAGTATATTGTGAGAGACTTTGAATATTTTTGGAAAGTGGCCTGAGGCTAGAGAGGCATTGAATAGGTGTGTGAGTGTGGGGTATATGTCTGCGGGGAGGTTGTGAATTAGTGTGGCCGGTAGGCCGGAGGGGCCGGGGGCGCGTTTTGGTGTCGATTTTATGTAGTGTTTTGTTTCCTCGACGGTGATTGGAGTGGTAAGTGTGGACGTGTAGTCGAGCACCTCCATACGTATCAGGGGGGCAGGCCTCAGCTCGTGAGCATGATTCCCGCACCATTCCTGAATGTCTTGGAAGTGCTCCTGCGCATGTGGTTTTGGTGGGTTGTGGGTGTACTGTGTCCCAGTGGGACCTGAATGCGTCGAGGATGTCATTGGTGTCTGTGAGTGTGTGGTTGTTTATTTTCAGTGTTATAGGTTTGGATGGTTCCGTACCCAGCATCCTTTTCACGTGCCGCCAGAAGAAGGAAGGGTCCATGCAGCGGGTGTCGTCCGCGATGCGGACGACCTCACGCCACTGCCGGTTCCTATCTAGCTGCACGCATTGAAGGATGCGGGCACGTAGCTGGTTGATGTTCTATTGTCGTGGGCCTCTGGTGTAGTGGTTGTTGTACTGTGTGATAAGTCTCTGTGTGTGTATTGAAAAGGTGAAATGTTTTAGGCAGGTGTAGTTTTTGTGTGGTGAGTGTAGATTACGTGCGGTGGTGATGGTGTCTAAAAGTGAGCACCAGTGGTGGTCTATTTGTCCTGGATTGGTGTTCTCCAGGTCGAGGTTATGTGGTGTGTTTGTGGATATGTGGCTTCTGAATTCAGCCCAGTTTGTATTTCTGTAGTCGTATAGAGGTGATGTGGGAATGAGTATGGGGGATGTGGATATGAGAAGGCATATTGGTATGTGGTCTGATAGTAGGTGGGGACCGGGTGCAATGTGTGTGTAGAAACTTGTGGCATGGTCGTTACGGAAGACCACATCCGGGGATGTGGTGCCTCCGCGCGTGCCAAAGAACGTGGGGAAGGCAGGGCCGATGTGCTCGCAGCGGTGACGCCGCAAGGCACCGGCCAAGTAACTGCCCGCATCGTTCGTGTTGTTAGAAAGGAGTGACGGGTGAAAAGCGTTGAGGTCCCCCGCAAAGAAGATGGGTAGGTTGTAGTTAGAAAGAGCCCGGAGTGGGACTTCTATGTTTAGCTGTAATCGTGGTGGTCTGTAATGAGTGGCCACTATTATGGGACCAGAGCTTGTGTCGATTTTGCAGGCTAGAAAGGAGGTGTCGCGTGTGTTGACGAGGGAGTGGTGTATGTTGCGCTTTACTAGGATTGCAGATCCTAGGTGCCGCGCCTGTGGGGATAAGTATGTGTGATAGCCTGCAATGCGGAGTCTGTTGTTGAGAGGGTGTAGGCTGGTGGAGTTCAGTAGTATGATGTCGGGTCTTTGTGTGTTGAGTACCCAGTTGGAGACCGTATGGCGAATACCGTGCCAACTGCGTACGTTTAATTGTATTACACTAATGCGACCTATTGTCGTGGTCTTAGTGCGTGGGAGGCTGATTTGCCAGGAATCGTCCCCTTCTCCTTGGTTATTGCCCAGGAGGCGTGAGGGGCGAGTACCTTGACTCGTGTCGATGTGTGTTTGTGAGGCACGGCAGTGTTATTGGGTGGGGGAGCCGTAGTGGGTGGAGGAGTGTGTTCTGTAGAGGTGGTGGCTTTGGGTGGGGTGGTGTCTTGGTGGGGGGAGTTCGTGACGGAGGTGGGCGGTGTAGAGCTGGAGGATGAAGGGCTGGAGATGGTTGGGGAGGTGCAGATTATGAGAGGAGGGGTGTCGGGGGAGAGAGGAGGTGGGGACGGCGGAGGGGTGGTGGAGGCAGAAGGGGAAGGAGACGGAGGAGAAGGAGTTGAAGGAAGGGGGGTTGGAGGGGAAGGAGTCTTAGGTGAAGGGGCGGAAGGCGGAGGAGGAGAGGAGTGAGAAGGAGTAGAGTGAGAAGGAGTAGGGTGAGAAGGGGTGTGTTTAGAAGGGGAGGGTTGAGAAGGAGTGGAGGGGGAAGCAGTAGGGAGCGAGGAAGGAGTGGAGACAGGAGAGAGGGGGGTTTGTTTGTCCCGTGCCTGTCTACGCGGTTGGGGCTTGGGGGTGGGGTTTGGGGGGTTAGCACGGGGTGTAGTGGGCTGCGAGGGGGTTGGAGTGACAGTGGAGGCTGAGATGGGTGCGAGGGGGGTGGTGGCAGTGGGAGGTAGGCGGGGTTTGGATAGAGGGGTGGAAGAAGCGCGAGGAGGATAGGTTGTGTGAATGGGGGCTTGGGCAGTGGCTGAGGAAGGTGCAGGGAGAGCGTGGTGAGAGTGGGGGGCGGTGGTTCCCTGCGGGCAGGGGAGTGTACCCGTCGGGGTGGGGAGGAGTGCAGGTCTGGATGTGTGTGCGTCTATTAGAGCGAACACCTTCTCGGGGAAGGTGATTTGCTCTATGCCGTTGGAGGCGAATAGTGTGTTGAGTATGTTCGCGTAAAGTCGGGGGTCACCCCTCGACATGTCTTTTGCCACCGCTGAGAGTAGGGTGGCCAGGTGTAATTTGGTTTTTGTGTTGTCGCAGGGGTGGGGTGAGGTGGGTGTGGGGGTGTAGAGTGGGGTGGGGGTGGGCGTGTAGAGTGGTGTGGGGGTGGCAGTGTGGTGTGTGGGTGTTGGTAGTAGTGGGGGTCTCTGAGTGTTCTGAGCTGGGGTGGGGGGGGAGGGATGTGTGGGTGGGGTGTGGTTTCTGCAGGGGGGGGGTGCGTCGGGGGTAGAACAGGGGGAGCCGGCAGCGTAGGGCTGGCAGCAGCGGCGAATGACATGGTGAGGGGAGGGGGTGCGGGGGAGGGGTGTGTGGTTATGCGTGTGTTTGGTTGTGGGTGCCGGATGGCCTCCACGGCGTCGTGGCGTGCCTTGCCTAGGTAAGGGCACCTGGGGTAGACGGCGACGTGGTCGCCGCCACAGTTTGCACAGCGGGTTGTGGTGGAGGTGCAGGTCGTGTAGTGGTGCCCCGCTGTACTGCACTTTGAGCAGATTAGGTCTGCAGTGCAGGTATTGGTGCTGTGACCGGTTTTATAGCACCGGTGGCATTGTGTGGGTCTTATGTTGTGTTGTTCTTCAATGTGTGTGGGGTTTGTGAGGGTGCCGCAGACCTTAATACCTTGGTCTAGCAGCATGTTTTTTGTGTTGTCACTGGACAGTGTGATTACTGCCCAGTTTTTTGACCTGTTGAAGTACAGGTCCTTAATGACCTCCTCCCCGTACTCCTGACGGAGGTGCGAGCGAAGGTCATCATTAGTGAAGGCCAGCCACAAAGGGTTGGTCCTTGTGATGCGTATTTGGTATCGTTTCATGATACCATCAGCGAGTCTTGTCTGGAGGTTGTGTGTGTTTAGTGTAGTGGTGGCGTTTTGGTGGAAGGTTAGCGCGTCCTCCTGCGAGCGGAAGACGAGCTTGTGGCCTGTGCGTAGTTTTATTATGTTTGTTATTGGTGTGTCGTGGGTGGAGGCTAGCGTGAGCAATGTGTGGTGGTCGATTATGTCGGGTGCTGGTTGTGTGGTGCTCGTTAGTGTGAGATGAGAGGTATTTGCCATTTTGTAGATTACGGTTTTAAACTTTTATGGGAAGGCCCCCGCCCCGCCGATGAGGACCCGGTGAACATGACTCGAAGGTGGTGAAGGGTGATGGATGATTTTATGGACCTGGTTGGGCTCCTCAGAGGGTGTAAAAACATGGCGGACTTAATGATGACTGAAGCCAGAATCAACTGACTCCAGTCGGGGTGCCGCCCCCTCTATTGGGTTTTGGTTATTTAACAGTTACGTCCGACATCTCACAGAGACGGAAGAGTCTCCCTCTGTGGTCCTGGACGGTGCCGCAGGGTAGGTTGTTATGCCTCCCCGCGTTTGTAACTGAATCCCAAACCAGGTAGCTTCTTCCTCTGGGTTCCGCAGCGGGGTAAGCCTCAGACCTCCTTTCCCCAGAGTTTTCAATTATGCCTTTTCTAAGTAGAACGGCATAGTTGCAACGAAGCTATATGTGTGGAGTCACGTTCACGGAGCCAGACATCACGGCGGAGCAGGGATGGGGGGGGGGGGGGGGTAGCACGTCATATCAGAATGACGTGCCAAGGAAATAAAGGTATTTTTATTCGGGGGGGGGGCTGACTTAAGGTCCTATTTAGGTCCGGGGGTACTGGTAGATGATGAGTAAATCTCGTCCTCGAGAAAAACCGTTGGTGAGCGGGAGTGTGCTGGAGGTGACTTGCCCTCAACGTTTCCTCCTTGGCCGGCTAAGACTTCTCTTAGGATGAAGAGCTCACGTGAAAAATCAATCGCTGTATGACTGCAGGGAAGGGAGTGAATGGTATAGATTCATGAGAGGTGAAAATGTGAATGAAACGGAGAGGGTGGAAAGCTTGAGAGTGAATGTGTAATAGAGAGGGAGAAAATGATTGATTTTATAAAAGAGTTTTCGGAAACTATAGGTTGGGTAGGAGAGACAGCAGAGGTCAACGAAGGATGTGTGACACTGAAGAGTAAAGACGCAAGTGAGCTAAATGGAAGAATTAGGAGAGAGGAAGTTGAGAGATGTTTGAAAAAGCAGAAGGAGGGAAAGGCAGCGGGGCCGGGTGAAATACCGTATGAAATGTATAAGAATAGAGGCGAGGTTGTGGTTGACAGAATTATTTAACAAGGTGTGGGAAGAAGAAAGCGTACCGAGGGAATGGAATGAATGCAGAGTGAACCTGCTGCACAAGGGTGGGTGTAAAAGTAAGAGTGAACTGAAGAATTATAGACTAATAGCCTTGTGAAATACAGTAGGGAAAGTTTTCAGTGCAGTGTTGAGTGAAAGAGTGAGCAAATGGATTGAAAGAGTCGGAGTTCTGGGTGAAGAGCAGAATGGCTTGAGGTTTGACAGAAGAGCGGAAGACAACATGTTCGTGGTGAATGAAATGATTGAAAGGAAGGTGAAAGATGGGAGTAAGCTGTATCTAGGTTTCTTAGACATAGAGAAGGCATATGATAGAGTAAACAGGGAGGTTTTGTGCAGAGTGTTGGGGAAGGTAGGACTTAGTCAGAAGATAGTTAACATTATAAAGAGCATGTATGTAGATACTAGAGCAAAGTATAGACTAGGAGATATAGAAACAGGATGGGTGAGGAGTGTGAGAGGCGTCAGGCAAGGGTGTATCCTCTCCCCCACATTGTTTAGCGTGTACACTGAGGAGTAAGAAGGTTGAATGTGGGAGTAAGCGTTGGGAATGAGAAGATATGCCTGTTGATGTACGCAGATGATGTTATTGTGATGAGTGAGACAGCGGAAGAGTTACAAAGGTTGTTAGATGTTGTAAATGAATATGGCAGAGATTTTAGAGTTAGTTTCAGCAAGGAGAAAAGCCAGGTGCTGGCAGTAAATAGGTCGGAGAATGACAGGTATGCCACATGGAAAATCGGAGAAAATGTATGAAAGAAGATTGAAGAATATAAGTACCTAGGAGTGTGGATAAGCTCAAAAGGTAGTGAAAAAATGAAGAATGAGAAGATCAGTATGACCAACCAGTGGGTAGGTAGATTGGGCAGTGTAGCTAGGATTAGGGCTAGTAAGTATGATGTGGTGAGGGAAGTATGGAAGAGTGTGGCGGTGCCAAGTATTATGTATGGTATGGATGTAATAGCTTGGAAGGAGAAGAAAATAGACAAGCTAGAGACTGGGCAAAATAGGGTAGGAAGAATAGCCCTAAACGCACCTAGGTATGCAGCGATTGGGGGTGTGAGAGGCGACATGGGGTGGAGTACTTTTAGACAAAGGTGTATGAAAGCGTCTTTGAGGTATAAGATTAGACTGGAGCGAATGGAGGATACAAGATTGGCACGAAAGGTTTATTTGTGGAATGAGAACAGTAGCAGTTGGAATAAGAGGTGCATGAGGATGACAAATATGTGTGGACTAGTAGCAGACTTGAGTCTATATGAGTGGTCAATGTTGAATGCGAATGAGGAGGGACGTAACTGGGATGGGAGGAAGTGGAATAATGAAATAGACAAAGTGGTGAAAGATGTGGCTCAAAGAAAGTGTGTGGATGAGATGGAGAGAAAGAGGACACTAGAGCTATATAAGGAGAAAAAGGCGCCAAGGTATGAAAGCTGGTATGATAGAAGCTTGGGTGGTGACCTTCTCTTCCGTGCTAAGACACAATGTATGAATGTGAATGCGAGAAGTTACAGATGGTCAGAGTCTGGCAGTAAAGTGTGTGGCATGGGTGAGGATGAAACAGTAGAGCATGGCATGTTGGAATGAATGAAATGGGATGTGAAATGAATGAGGTGATCGAAAAGAGTGGGAGAGAATGGCTGCTTATCCTGTTGGGACTCTGTGACGAATGATTGTAGCAGTGAAAGACTTCCTAAAGAGCAGATGGAAGGTCAGAATGTGTTTATAGGAAGGCAACATTAGGATAATACTAACTGTTTCCCTGCCCCCACAGGTAGTGCCGATACAAAGGCCAAGGGGAGTGCCGCTTGGCGGTCACCTGCCTCAGAATCAAGATCAAGATCATCTAAAGGTTTGGCGCAAATAGTTGCCAGTTAATGTACATTGCCACATCTTTTTCGCCGATTACTTGCTGTATACATATCTTATTTTAATTATATTACTGCATAAATTAGTATTTTTTATTCTTTATTATAATTATACCAAGATATTTTTTTATAAAAATATCGAATCTAGCAAACTAAAAATACGTCATATTTTTCGTATTCTTTTTGATTAAAAGCCCGCCATGTCTTTAAAAAAACAAACCTTCGGTAGTTGCCAGATGGGGCTATTTTACGGGGTTTTATCACATGCATTTTTAGCTTCTCAAAATGTAAAGTTTCTGTCTACGCTCTTCAACTTGTACCCACGTGTGCTGACCCCTGCGCCGGGCAGTGGCACTGGCCTCGTTCCATTTGGCCCTATTTTCACGATGCAATTTTTAGTGTGTGGTTATGCAGTTAATTTAAGCAACCCTTATTTCGTAAAGGCTGAAAAGTCCGTAAAACATGTAAAGAATGAAAATTCTGTGAAACATTTATTTTCCATAAAAATCAACGAAGGAATCACTCGAAACGTTTGATATTATGAGATTCAGTGTGTGGGTAGGGGATGACATTGCAGTCGGTCATCTAACTGACCTGGAGAAAAGGAAAGGTCACGTGAAGAAAAGTGAGACCACGGAACAAATGCCCCCTCCACTTTGCTACCCTAAAAAACAAGCAAAAAAAAGCACAAATCTTTGGAAAAAAATTGAAAAATCTGAATCATGAAACCTCCAAGGAGTAACGAGGGAAATTAATTCACAAGCAGGGAGGGGGATTATTAGCACAAATTTGTTCCATGATGGTTTAAATGTCCCCTACTGGCCCCAAGGTTTGGAGTTGTTGGAGTATTAATCGGCTATTGACTGCTTTGCTTGCCTGAGTAAGTCTTGCTCTTCTCACGTGTGTCCTGGTAAAGCCAACCTTACGTTTGACTTCGCATACTATTGGTGAAATTTGTTGTTTTCGCGCGTTTAGTGATTGCTCGTTCGAAAGTGACATTGCGTTTTTGCGAGTAAAAAGTGAATTTTCACTCGCTTCGTGCGTCGGTAGCGAGGGTGAGCTTGCTTCCGCCCTCCCCCTCCGTTTTCCACACCGGACTCCCTTTGAGGTAGACCGGAGACCTGCAGGCCTTCGAGAAGCGCCTGCACCTAAGGTAAAGTGCCATTTTGTTCGGGTTGTTTTGTTTTGGACAGGGAGTACTCCTTTTTTGACCCATTCTTGTCTCACTGGTGAAAAATATCACACAAACACACACACGAACACAGCCAAACACCCCGAGTCTTCGCATATTTTTATCTCTCCAGATTCCATGCGGAAATGGAGATATAAATGAGGGAGACTCGGCGGATACCGCTGAGGACTCTCTCCGATGGCCCCCAAGCCAGATCGGGGAGATGTCTTCGCCATCACTCATGGGGAACTAGGGGTAACCCTAGTTAGATTGATTGACACGCACAATGGATACTCGGCTATCTGCCAAAAGGAGAGTGACTGCGAAGTCCTCACCTCTCAAAAAGCGGCAGAATCCCTAAAAAAGATAAACCTCAGACCCCACACGCCTCCACAGATAAAAACTCACCGCAGCATTATTCTTCGACGCCTTGATCTTTGGGTCGGCAGCCACAGCATCAAAGAAATTCATGCTGAGGTTGAAAAAAAACACCCCTGGGCCAAAATAGCGGAAGTCCTTAAATTTAAGGACTACACGCATGTTTTTAAGATCGTTTTTACGCTTCGGCGATGGCGGTAAAGGCTACGGAGTGCGGTGTGCTCCTCTTTAACGTTCGGATCTGCCCCGAGCAGGTCGAACGCGAGGAGTTTATCGACCTCCAAATGTGCTTCAAATGCTATAAGTATGAGGAGCACACTACAGCCAACTGCCCCAAAGGGAATGCTATTTTGTGTTCCATCTGCGCATCGGACAACCACTTCTGGAGGAGTTGTAAAAGCACCACCATGAAGTGTCTAAACTGCGCGGGGGAACATAAGACACTCTCCATGGCCTGCCCCATCAAGAAACAGATCCTAAAAAAGAAAGCCACACAAAAAAAAACGGAAGAGGAAACGAAAGCCAACACCACCTATGCCAAGGTTGCAAAAGCTGCGGTAGCGGAGTCGAAAGTGAATCCTACATTTCTCCACGTCGAGAACGAAAACTCGACGAAAATTATGTGTTGCATATATTATGCTCATATTGCGAATCTCTCCTCCCCGGGGTGCTTTGCAGATGAGCTAAATAAGATGCTAACTAATAATTGGATGGAGAAGATGTGGTTCCCCTCGAACCCGCGGTCAGAGGAGATCCTGAAAATTAGTCTCAAACCCCAGTGCGAGACTAGTTGTCAGAAGCTCCCAACTCCCAGCAATGCCACAACCCCAGCTTCCTCCAGGGACCCCAGGATCCAGGCTGCAAAAGCACGCACTGAACAGAAACAAACGAAAGAATCCCACCAAAACAGAACCACCCACGCAAACACACCCACCAAGGTCAATAATGAAGTTACGGAGACTGGAGTTGCGAGAGCCGAGGGAGGGGCACGTTCACCCCGCTCACGGAAAACCTCGCAGCCCCAGAGACGCCCGAGATCGTCCTCTTCTTGCAAGAGGGAATCTAGGCACGTATACCATTCGAGAAAAATTAACTTGAAGGTATTCGCTGCTGAAAGGTCCCCTTTTCCTAAGGAGATGGACGCCCTAGATGTATCCGAAGGTTTAATAGCCGGAAGATACAAATGGGAATTTACCTCGGACGAGCTCAGTGAAAAGCAGGTCGAGGAGGCTTTACTCCAAGGCTTGATTAAACTGACTCCGGACTCTTTTATCACCCTTACTGACGGCGAATTCAGGAAAAAACGAACAGGAAAAACCATAACGCCCCCAAACACTCCACAAGGACCTAAACTCGTAAGAGAATAAGTCCTAAAAACATCATATTACACTCGAAAACCCTTAAGTGAACTACAAATGACGACTCTAAAAATATTACACTTGAACTCTGACGGATGGACAAACAAAAAAATAGTATACGGAAACGTATTAAGACAATGCGACCCAGACGTTATATTTATTTCAGAACATGGAATAGACGACGCTGACCCAATAAAGATCTTTCCCTACGAAGTCTTGACCAAAAATCACAGCGAAGAACGTTATGACGGATGCGCCATAGCTGTGAAAAGAGGTCTTGACTTCAGATCAATAAGTGGACTCGACGAATCTTACCTTGCTGTGGAGGTCCGTACGGCAGTGGGACCCCTGGTTCTGGCAACGGGGTACCAACCCCCAAGGAGAGGGTATTTGCTCCTCCCAAACTTCTTGCAGTTATGTGGTCACGGCAGAACCGTTCTCTTTGCCGGTGACCTCAATGCAAGAAGCGCTGCCTCCGGTTATACTTCGACCAACCCAGCAGGCAGGAATCTCGAGACACTTATTGACAGACACATTATGACTAGAATTGGACCAGACTTCCCCACATTCATCACTGACAGGTCAGCCACCAAACCAGATATTGTACTAACCAGCAATATGTTCCCATATAATTACTTCATTGAGCCGGGCCTCCCTATTCCCAGCGACCACCAGGCTATCCTAATTAGAGTCTCAACCTCCTCCATTCAAATACCTATCCCAGAGCGAAAGAGCTACGCTTGAGCCAACTGGGATAAGTATAAACAACTCCTCGAAAGTTATAACCCACAACCCTTAAATAATGCCTCCCTAGAAGAAATTGACGAGGAGTTGGATAAATTAAATGAAAATTTATTAAAAGCCGACAAGGAAGCCGTCCCCCGAGTTAAATTTAAAACTCTTCCTGCCCCCTCATGGACCCCTAGAATGAAAACCCTCGTGAGGGAATATAAGGAACGGATCAATGAAGTGAACCTCACTGGCCCCAACATCAACACACAGCGACAAACACGACTCATACGTGACGAACTAATGACTCTTATAAGGGACCAACAGAATGTACTCTGGAATAATTTAATTGACGGACTTAATGTAGAAACTGACTCACGTACATTCTGGCAGACGGTAAAACGAATAAAAGGCGGACAGCCAGCAAAGACTATCAAACTTATACGTGATGTCATTGAAATTTCTGACGTGGAAAGAATCGAAGAGGAATTCAGACTCTTTTGGGCATCTATATTTAAGATATCCCCGGAAGAGAATGATGACTTCGATTTGGACTTCGAAGACGAAATTATTAACGACCTGAATAATCAAATACACAGAACCCACCCTCACCATTGCGTATCACAGGATAGGGAAATGGAGGGACTCGGCGGTAGAATTACTGCCGAGGAACTCTCAATGACCTTAAAATCCTTTCGACAGCGAGCACCGGGGCGTACAGGACTGACGAAGGAGAATTTTATTCGAGCCCCGCCTAATATCTTATTGGGGCTCATGAATATCATGAACGCATGCCTAAATGTGGGTTACTTTCCTGACCACTGGAAGGTAGCGAAAATGATATTCATTGCAAAAGCCGGTAAAACACCGGACAGTCCAGCCAACTTCAGGCCCATATCTCTCCTAGAATTTTCAGGGAAAGTCTTGGAGAAGATATTGGCCAACAGGGTAAATACGTTCCTCGAGAACAACAACTCTCATAACAACCAACAACATGGCTTCCGAGCGAAGCGAGGAACAGACACGGCGCTAGCCGTAATTACCGAGAAGCTGGCAAAAGTAAAATCAGAAAAACACCACGCAAATCTGGTGCTACGCGATGTCAAAAAGGCCTTTGACAAAGTATGGAGGAGAGGCCTACAATATAAGATCCTACAACTAGGCCTCAATCCCATACTTGAGAGGATTCTTTGTGACTACGTGATGGAGAGGAGAGCGTTTCTGAGTATCAAAGATTATAGCGGCCCTGAGTTCGAACTCGAGGCGGGGGTGCCGCAAGGCGGGTGCATCAGTCCCCTGCTCTATAACATTTACACCATAGACCTTCCCCAACCCTTGACTGAGGGTTCCTTATACGTCCAATTTGCGGACGACATAACAATGATATGTACGGGGCCTTATCGGTATGCGAATTTCATGGCCCGAAGTACGGCAGTGAAAATCGAAAACATAAACTCTTTCGAGAGAAGATGGAAGATATCCACCAATGCCCAAAAGTTCCGTGTAATTCCATTATTCCGAAGGACACTGGCAGACATCCGTGTGGGGGGTGCACGCATCCCATACTGCACGGAGGGAACGGTTCTGGGACTACAAATTACGACTGGTGGGTATAGGAGCCATGTAGCGAAAACTACACAGAATGCACGGAGGGACTACAAATTACGACTGGTGGGTATAGGAGCCATGTAGCGAAAACTACACAGAATGCACGGAGGGACTTGGGTGAATTTTTCAAATTCGTAAACCTGAGCACCTCCAACAAACTTAAGATCTACAATGCGTGCATTCGCTCAAAACTCCTGTACCCCCCGGTCCCTATAAACGTAGTTTCCAAGACCCAAGTCCTTAAACTGCAAAGGGTCCAGAATAAGGCAGTATACATCATTACGGGAACCCGAAGGAGAGAAGGGAGGAGGCAGAGTGAACTCCATGGTGAACTGGCGATGACCCCCATAAACGTGGAGCTTCACCTCAGAGCAAACAAAATCTAGGACAAGGTGCACCGGCACCTCCCTCCCGAGTTTGTACTCGAGCACATTGACTTTGACAATTTACGTAACTTAAGACGACCAATTAGTTTTAAAAGCAGTAGACTACCGAATGACATTAACGTCGACCCAAAGTTCACTTAAAGCTAGATAACCCCCATTCATAACACAACAAAACACGAACAAAGCCATACGAGTTTAGCCACTGAATTAGCACTTGCTAAATTTAGTTCTAATAACACTTCCCCAAATTTTGTGCGAAATATCGCCAAAAAACAAGTAAAACAAATCAGCACATAAAAAATCCAAATCTAGGTGTGAAACACCCAGAATCGAAGATGAAAATCTTCCTAAAAAGCCACGTAGAGATAATATCTATTACTACAAAGGCTTGAATGCCCAGTGCATTTACCAGATGGTGTATTTATATACTAGCAAAAAAAAAAAAAAAAAAAACGCAAAGAAAGCCAGTGATACCCTTTCACCAGGGATCTGTCTTTCATTCTACCTTCATATTCGCTTGCCTATAATTTTTTCCCCTATTTCCAATCTATTTCTCCTACTAAAACACTCTTCTACTATATTCCTCACTTTTTATGTCCAATGTCCAATGTCCAATCGGGTATTTTTAGTTATTTTGTTTTTCCACGCCCGGCTACACCCGACTTCGGGTGAAAGGTGGCGTTAGACCTTGAGTGGAAAATATGCCTTGCGATGCCCTGATGCTTGAACTCGGTCCGCGATAGGACTGGAACGCTAACGAGGGCATCCGACACAATACGTGGGACACGTGAATGTGAGAAGGGTATTGTCGAGTATGGTGTTCCCAAGAAGGGTATCGACGGCTAATGATGCATCCCACCTCAAAGCTGTATATCAGCGTATTCGCCCAATGGGCGATCAATCTCACCAAGGCGAACGTTCGGTTCCAAATCGTAGTTAAAAGATGAATTTTTCCGTCCTCTGAAAATGAGGCAAATCTAATTTCTTTTTGCTCCGTTCAATGCCATCCATCCATCGCACAGTTTGTGTACACCGTCGTCGTGATAGTTTTAGGTGGCTGTTCTCTTTTGTTTAATAGGAGTAATTGACGCTTAAGAGTCACGTTAATATTAATAGTTTGATTCGTCAATTATGACAAGTGTCTCGCTCTGTCTGTCCACTGCCTCGCTGGTTATACAAAGGGCAAAGGAGATAGGGAGGATGCAAAGTTCTTCTTTCCTGCTCTGTCCTGAAATGTGCTTTGTTTATTCTCTCAGTGAACCACATGTTGAGTGGGGGGAAGGGAGAAGGGAGGATCTTGCGGGGGGTGGAGGCAAGGCAGGAGGCCGTTGGAACAGGCGTCGGGACTGGGAGTCCAGGAGCAAAATATAGCTCAAACCGTGAATGTCTGAGACAAGAGACAGGTGTAGTTGGCGCTTGTCTCGGATTAATTGATGGTGCTTTTTAATGGCCAAGACGACTAGTTTGTTTACTAAGGTAAAATTGCATCTTTTCTTATTTTATTAAGAATTTATTCGTTCGAAGTTAATTAGGCCTAAATTTAACGGTCTTCATTTATTTACTGTTTTTGTTTTCAATTTGTCGTTAGGTTTAATGAATATTACTGTGTAATACATTTGTAGTTGTGTTGGTATTTCTTGTGCCTACCAATGTCTGGTTCAACCTTAAATCCTTGCCTCCGATGGGATTAAGCACATGTTTCTGCCACACCGCAGCCGATCTCCCAGACAAACGTCAATTTACACTAGGGTTAGGTCCAGGTTGATGAAGCATTTGGAGATGTGGCTGCAGCAAAGTTATCCGATTAAATGAGCTTTTTCTCACAAACGCTTCCTTTCAATAATTTTGTTGCTTAATTATCGAATGTATTAAATTTTATTGATAAAATGTTAATTAGGAACATGAGAAAATAATCAGTGCTGCCTTCTGTGAATCTGTGGCAAACCAAACCCGCAAGAAGTGGGGACTCTTTTCGCCGCCTTCATTCACAATATCCTTTTGTGTCCTTGTTTATGGAGGGTTTCGACCCCCTCCCCACCTGTCCATCCCGTGCGCCTCTGTTTGACTTTAATAATTTCGATTTTCTTTGTAATTTCCATGGTTCCTGGGACTTAGGTTAACGAGGGATTGTAATGAAAGAAAATATAATTAAAAAAATCACGTTTAGCATTACTTTAATCAGGTGTTTTCCCCGACAAAAGAGCTGAAAATCATAATTCCAATTCCCTGTTCCCTTTTTACAACTTTCCGGAGGTTTAAATGGTCCCCTGTCACCAGTAGCCCTAAGAGACGCAGGATGAGTGGATTTCCTGCCACTGCAATGATTTCAACCCTTATTTTTCACGAATGTTTTCGGTCAAATATGAGAAAACTAACACATTTTTGTCTTTATTTTGGCCTCTCAATCCTTCCCCATCCATTCTCATGCCTCTATTTGCCCATTAAGGAATAAAAGGCTGCATCAAAACAAAGGCAAACTGAGATAGTTTCCGAGTAGGCCTTTTCTTTATGTGGATTAGCCAGTACCTGAAGCCGTCGCGGCCAAGATTAAAGATGGAATATTCGTAGGAATTATGCAAGGGCTAGCCGACTCGTGTGAACCCCTTTCAAAATATCACGTGAAACAAAAACAAATTTCCCATTGCAATATTTGATAAGGCTGTGCAGAATTTTTAAGGTCCATTTCGGCTCAGTATATGACTGGTGCTCATGCTGAAGATTCCAAGCATCTCCGCATCCCCTGGTTCGAAGCCAAGTGTGTGGGCACATAATTTGCAATCATCGTACACATTTGGGTTTTGCAGGAATTAAACGTCTGCGGCAATGGCACGAATGCCTTCACGCGCTCTTCTTGGCGATCGTCATATCTTAACATTCACCATTAAGATTTTCGTGTGATGATTTGAGCGTCATGATTTTAGATGACTGATCGCCTTCGTTTGCGGAATGGAGGTGATCTCTTTTGGCATACGCTATTTAATAAACACGATTTACTTTCCTGGTCATTCTGTCGGCTTGTCATTCCTCTCGAGAATCTGTAAACAATTCTCAAAACATTACATTTGTGGAAAAATTAAAAGTTCAAAAGTGCTAGGGTCAGGTGGAAATATTTGCCTTTCTCGTAGAGGGATTGTTGGAAACGGGTAAATTAAGGCAAATCCGACCTTCATAAGGATATTCCGTGTCCATTCTTGTGTATTTTTTTGATATTTCGTTAGGTTATTTATATTAAGTATGACAAGCGTAAATGACAAATACCAAGGGCCCAATAGTAGTTTCTCTACGTACTTAATTAAAACCAACGAAAGCATCTCGCCTTAGAATTTGATTCTTCATTTTAAGGTAGCTCGAATAGTTGAAAGAGGAGACTACTTTGGGTACTGACTTTGTTGGGAGTGAATCTTCATCTTAGTCAATCACTCATCCCATTTACCAATATAGATCACGTGTCCTTTTCACCTTAGGCATATTTCTATTTCCTTGATTTCTTGTCTCCTTATGCCTTGGCATACAAGAAAAGGCTACTGATTCCGCGTCGCCTCCCACTTAAAGCCCTACTCCCCCATCCACCCCGAACATAGGGTTAGCAGTGGGGGATTTTTAGCCCGAGACAAAATCCACCCGCCCATTTGTTGTGTAACCAAACCTTTGATTTTCTTCCCAAAGAAATGGGCCTAAGTTTGCGCGTCCGAATCCTCGCGTTATTTATGCGTCATGGTCAAATTCGCCGTTTGAATCCACGCGTAGTTTCTTCATCGGCTTCGGAATTCTCTTTTCTGGATCCTCGCGTTCTGTATTCCTCAGACTCGAATTTCACGTCCGAATCATCGCCTTCTTTTATATGGACTTGGGTTTCTGAAATGGGTCATATTAGTCCCTGGTTTCAGGGTTAATCATTTGCCGTCCATTAAACATGGGCGATTTCGCTGACATTTTTACCTTGCGAGGTGAAAAATGGGGCTGTTACATTTCTGTTTTCTCCAGTTCGAGATGCGGTTAGGGTAGTGGTCCAAGGTCAGAATGCGAGAGGTACAGGTGCCCTTGTAAGTTCCTGCCTAGAAAGCAGTGCTTAAGTGCTAGGAATATAGCTAGTAGGGTTTACTGGGAGGAGCGTCAGAAATAGGAGTGCCGGTGTCATTCTGAAAGTGTATCCGTATTATAAGACGGATATTGGTTTGCTCGAGTCAGTGGGGTCAAGACCTGACCTTATGATATAAGGCTTAGAAAGGAGAAGAGTTCGATGGAGGTCTTCAAGAGGGTAAAAGGTTATAGTAGGGAAGACATGGGTAAGGTTCCTATTTTTTAGTGAAGAGGATAGATAGGACATGTAGTAATGGGTTTGGTTGTAAGAAAGTAATTTTTCCCGTAATGGAGGTGTAGAAGATTTCTGGAATGCTTTACTGGAGGAGGCAATGGGGAGTAGAGAGGAAGGAAGTTTTGTCATGGTCTGTGAATTGTACTTATTGTAGTTGTATGGTAGAGCTTTTGGCGACCATTGAATGGTAATAACTTCAAGGTAATGTTATGGACAAAATATCTTTTGGATGCGTTTATGGCGGGTGTTGGGTTGAGGATGGACTCGGATGACCTTTGATAGGCCCTTGTGGCTTTTGGCATCCATAAATGTCACGTTTTCTCTCCCCTTTCGAGACTTTTTCTTTACCTGTTTTGTTAATATGTGTGAGGGGTTAATTATATTCCCCAAACATATACTTCCCTCCTCATTCCACCATGTTGAGGAAAAACATGTTTTCGTTGTCTCAAAAATCCTTTGTCCTCCGTTGTTGAGAAGAAGTAAATGAAGAGCGGTAAATAAAGTGTGAGATTGAAAAGGTGATAAAGAGGACCCGAGAGAGTTAAGAGCACCAGGTTCTCTTGGAGCACTTGGGTCGGCAGAATAGGCCGCCCCTCGGGGTTTCATTCGCAGCTGGGGCATCGTAACACCATCTATCACCCAATGGGTGAATAGTGTAGCAAGTGATGGTATCCTACAAGGATGAAGGCATTTTCACCCGTCGAAAAATGAAAGGTGAAAATGTTTTTATATTTTGTTTTGTTATAAACAAATGGAGGATGTTTTAAGGACCTAATTACATTTACTCAAACTAAAATAATTTATTTGTACAGATTTAAAAAGGGAGATATTAATAAACACATAAATATGATCTCAGTTTAAAGGTTTAAAGAAAAAAATATACTCTGATTATTACTTTATTTATTTATGCTTGCAAACTTTCACTCCCTATATTCTACGAGTTTATCACATATATCTATTATTATTTTCCTATATTTTCATTCTTTTTCCTCATTCATTTCTCTTTCTTTCGTAAACAACAAAACAAAATGAGAAGATGTTCTTAATTCTGTTATTTTTCCCAATTTTCTCCTTTTTCTCCACCTTAACATATTCTTCTCTTATGGTCCTAAGTCTTGGCCTTCTTGAAACCCGACTCGTCGTACGATAAAATGGAATCCTTCCTTCGCAAACCTGACGTTTAAACTCATTTACTCTGTCATATTCTTGATCCTCCTCCCACATCCTTTCTATCGCATCTAATCCTTCCATCTCTATTTAGGAGACTGATCAAAAAATTGAATTGAGAGATCTTCGATTTTTCAGGAGGTCAGGAGCTCGTGAAAATGATGCGGTCGACCGGAATAAAGCTTCTCGACAACCGAGAAAACACAACCGCGCCATTACTTATATAAACTCGGTATCACAGTTGGGAGACAAAGATCAAAAGTAAAGTACCTCAAATATTGAATAATAAAAGGAAAAGTAAAATGACACGGCCTTTTTGCCTATCTATAGAGGAAGTGAGCTTTTTCAGTTTTCTTAAATGTTCATCTTCGAAGGTCTTTCTTTCAGTTCACTCGAAAATGAATACATTTTGAAAAGTTTTAAGAAGTAAATTGGTTTAAGGGAAAAGGATTGAAAAAATAGTTAGTTTTTCGCGAATTTTGGCTCGTCTAAATATGAAATAATGAACGAAAAGTGATTTAGAATGGGAAAAAAGAAGTAATTGAGGAACAAGACAAAGAATATTAAGCAGGAAATGAAAATTACAATAATCAATTTTATATATTAATACTTACAACTTTATATTTATATATGGAAGAGGGGAGGGTGGAACTGGGGCAATGCCCTTGGTACATCTGGAGGAGCTGCACAACATCGCATCAAATTCGAGTGAAACAAAAAATTGGCGAACTCTCTCGGGTCTCCTTTTTCCAAAATTTGAAATCTCTCAATATCATTTCCAATCAGTTTAGACCCAATGACAAGTGGCGGAGGACGTTAATCTTTACGTTCCCCTCGTTTATGTTTATAAATTTCTCTTTAATTAATAGGCTACTTCGTGTGTGGGATATTTTAATGCCTTCTTCGTTTAATGCAGTTTCGAGCATGTCGAAGTCATGTTCTGAGTAATATTTCTATTTGTAGATGGCGCCATCTATCCCGTCCATCATCCGTTAGTTCTGGAGGGTTATGCTATTCCGTTGCTTCTGTTGTTTCTTCTATTTGGGTTATTTCCTCGTTTTCGGGTCTTTGCTGATCTTCGGTATTTACTTGCTCGTTCTTTTTGGTGGGTGGTGTGATTACTGAGAGACTCCTCCTTAGTAGGTCGCTTGATTGGCAGTTGGTTCTCCGGAAACCAGAGTTCCCTGGCCATCGCGTTTTCCCTTAAGAGTGTTTTGGACTCTTAAACGAAGCTGCCACATAAGGAAGAGCCTCGACTTCTATGTTAATCCCCCTGTAATTAAATCCACGACCACTAAGCTAATCATCCCCTTGGGGTCGATGTCCTTCTTTGGTACAATAACCTCGGAAATGACAAACGAAATATGCTCCATAATTCTTCTCCTTCTCCTCCTTCTCCTTCTTCTTCTTTTCTTCTTCTTCTTCTTTTTCTTCTCCTTACCGGATTAAAAGGATAGACTGGGGGAGATGTTTTGATAATAAGACAGTACAAGGAATGTACTCGGAGCTACAGCAAAATGTGCTCACGGTGGATTCCGAGTTAGTTAAGTACGTTCGTCGAAATAATGGAAAGTCAAAGAGAGCACCGTGGATAATGGAGTGTTCAGTAGGATCTCTAAATTTGCAGATGACAAATCGAAAGATATAATCATGCCACTATACAAATCGCTCGTGCGCCCACACCTCGAATACGCGGTCCAATTTTGGTGTCCCTCCCTAAATAAGGATATAGCGCAGCTAGAAAGAGTGCAACGTCGGGCCACGAAACTAATTCCTGAAATCTGAAACAAACCGTACGAAGATAGACTACGCTCATTAAACCTACTATCACTTGAAAGTAGACGATTACGTGGACAATTGATAGAATTATTCAAAATCTTAAAAGGATTTACTAATATTGATTGCAGACTATTGTTCGAGCTGGACGAAAGGGCCAACACACGCCAAAATGGTTTAAAATTAGTGAACAAGCGATTTAACTCTACTATAGCCCAAATTTACTTCACGTTTAAAATCACGCAAACGTGGAATGGCCTTCCCAACCATGTAGTTGAAAGCACGTCAGTTAATATGTTCAAAAACCGACTTGATGAGTAGTTCAATAGTGTAAATATAACGTAGTAGGAGCACAGATTAAAACGTCATATATTATAAGGAGTTGAGGATTAAAGTGAAATGATGAATAGAAAGATGCCAGCGAGGCCTCCATGCATGGAGTGAATGTGAATTCCCCTTTTCTTTTTCTGTCTGTCCTATAAGTATATTATTTTCATCATTAGCAGGCGACGCCTGCGGGAGAAGAGAGTACTGTCCTATCATTCCCCCCCCCCCCCTGGTTCAAAGAAGCGTGTTAAGTGTATTTGAGGGATAGCTAAACCTGCATGTCAAGGGTACACATGTAGATAAGTGTGTACCGTAGAGTTGAAATAGTTAATATATATATATATATATATATATATATATATATATATATATATATATATATATATATATATATATATATACAAAAAAACAGCATGAAAAAAAAGCATGATACACTAACGTTAGAATGCGTAAGCGGACTGGCCTTCAGCGGACCTTATGGTCTTTGCTGGTTCTTATTTCTGTAGTGCAAGTCTGTGAAGGATAACTCGGTATGGCACGGATACGAAAACGGGATGAACTTCTCAGTTTTAGAAGTCGATTTTGAAACTGGGATTTATAGACCGACGACCGCCCCACCTAAGGGGGACGGGGCAAGGCCGCTGTGGGAAGTGCGAGGGGTGAGAGGAGGGTGGCACCGCAGAGCCCAGGTCTGCTTCTTAATGAGGGGCACCGAAAATCATATAATTTCTCCTCGTTTTTTTTTTATCTAGCGCCGCTTTTTTGGCGTTCTGCCCGCGGGCCTCCAGACCTCGTAGGTAATTGGATCTTTTGAGAGCTGCTTAATGGCCTTTAGTGGTTACTTTGGTCCAGCAGCTCGATTCGACTACCAACTCGGCGGGGACGATCAAAGACTTTCGGCAGTTTGACGGTTAGTCAGACGACTAACGTCCTCACGCCCCTCATATTTTGGTACGTTACTCTCGCTCTCTCCGAAGAAGGACTTTAAATATATGTCCACTTGGCCTTCTGTGTGGCGTTATGTTATAATACCTTTACATTTACCTCCCTCCTAAAGAAATTAACGAGTGCGAGGGTATGTCTGTCCGATACTTACAATATTTTACAAAGGGAACTTACTGAACACTATATTATACAATAAACTTCGAGTTTACCCGTGAATATCTCGATAACGTCTGCACCTGACCCTACATTAATACTTACATGAATGTCCCAGCTCAGGAGATTCTTATTTACAATTGGGGATCACTCGCCCCCTCTTAATTACAACTCTAACAATTTACAATTAACATTACACTTATATACCTAACCTTACCTACCTGAGATCCATCACTATTATTATAATACCTTAGTCAGAATACACCTTAGTCTTCGACAGGATTCCGACTTAACGAGTCGGCCATACAATTGTCGGGCCCTTTTATATAGTGAATTGAGTACTGATACTCCATCAAGAGTAAACTTCCATCTTAGGAGCCTTCCATTCTTTCTCTTATTTTTACTTAAATATGACAAAGGTTTATGGTCGCATTCCAACTTAAACTCGCGCCCTATTAGATAATATTTAATTTACCTATGGACCATATTATGGCCAAAGGTTCGATTTCGACGGTAGCATAGGCTCTTTCTCTACTCGAAAGCTTCCTACTGACATAGGTTATGGGATAGGATGTTTGGTCATCTTCGTATTGAAACAATACTCCACCGATACCGTTTTGGCTAGCGTCGGTGCGAATTCAGAAGATCTTGCGGAGATTCCGTAAACGAAGAATAGGCGCATTTATGAGTTTTCCTTTAAGAACCTCCAACTGAGTTATTGCATGGGGGTTCCACGTGATAGGGTCTGACGCTGTCTTTTTTAATAAATCATCCAGTGCGGCCGCGATGGAAGTGAAGTGCGGTACGAAACGCCGATAAAAAGAAGCGGCTTCCATGAATGAACGGAGTTGTTTATGTGTTTTCGGCCGGGGCATTTTGGCTATGGCGTCCACTTTTTCTTGCTGGGTAGTTAAGTGTTTTTGCCCTATTTTGAATCCCAAGTAGTCAATGGATTCGTAGGCGAAATATCACTTGGTAGGCCCAGCGGTTAGTCCGTGCTCCTTCAATTTCTCCTGCAACGAGTGTAAGTGGGACTCCCCTGTACGGCTAGCTACGTACACTTCGAAGTAAAACGACACGTCACTTAGGCCAGCGATTATTCTCCTCATCATTCTATTGTAATTGCTACCGGCTGTAAGTAGTCCGAAGGGTAACCTGGTAAACTGCATAAGCCCTCTCTCGGTTGCAAAAGCCGTCAGCTTTTTAGACTCGTTAGCGAGCGGTATTTGATAGTACGCCTTACATAAATCCAATTCGGTGATGAATTTAGCATCTTCAAATAGATGGAGATTTTGGTCTATTATCGAGACGGGCTCGGCGTCGAAACCCGTCGCTGAATTTAATTTTTGGAAGTCTACGCACATCCGAAATGATTGATCAGGTTTCTTAACCATTACGATGGAGAGACAATACTCAGACTCCGATGGCTCTAAAAATTCCAATTTTAATAAGTTCTGGACTTCATTATTGAAGGCTTCCCGTAGGTGTATCGGCAACGGATATGGTTTGCTCCGCACCACGGAATTAGTTTTTAGTTTGATTTAATGGATGAAATCCTTGCCACATCCGGGGTTTCTGAAATGACATCCGGGAATTCTTTGAGCAAGTTCAACATTTCCACTTTCTGTTGAATCTCAAGTGGGGATTCATCTTTAAATCCACCCGAGTGTCTTCCGTGGTGAGTGAGAGCGAGGGCAGTTCGTATTCCTCGTCTTGTTCTACACATACTGTGTTTATGACCTGTAGGAGTGTACACGGGTAAGCGACATCAATCGGTTCTTCTTCGTCTAGAAGGGTAATATTATTTATGCACGCGCAGCGGTGATATATTTTCAGCATGTTTGTGATAGGTTCTTCACCCTGTTGTAGGTATCTATCAAGTTATCGACTGGTCCTCGTGCCTCGATTACTTCAAGCGGTCCCTTCCATTGGGTTCATAGCTTTTTATTTTCGGTCGGGAGTAATAATAAGACTTCATCCCTTACCTTTGATTTTCGCGCCTTCGTTTTCATATTGAAATAGTCCCGGAATTTGGCTAAATTTTTCTCGGCGTTGTCTCGAGCTAATCCTGAGCAGTATTCTAGGCACTCGCGCATTTCCATCACGTAGGCGTAAGACGATTTAATTTCTTTTTCGAGATGCGCATTGGTAAATAATTCTTTAAGAATGCTCATAAGGCCTCGCACATTTCTCCCGTATAATAGCTCAAAGGGCGAGAATCCCAGCGTCCGGTGAGGAATTTCTCTGCATGCGAACAGGGCTACAGGCAGGTGGGTATCTGTGCCACTGAGTTGGGTTGTTTTGACACAACTTCTTCAATATATTTTTGAGAGTCCCGTTTATTTTTTTACAGATTCCGTTTGTGGATGGATGACATGGACTCGTAAAAATTGGCCTGACTAGCAGTAGTTTATTAAAGTACTCCATCAATTCTGATGTGAACTGGCACCCTCTATCAGATAAAATTTCTTTGGGCAGGCCTACTCAGGCAAATATTCAAATTAGCGCTTCCGCGCAGGAAATAGTGTCAATTTTCTATAGTGCCACTGCATCTGGAAAACGGGTGGGACAATCTACTAGAGTGAAGATGCAGGAGTGTCCTCCGCTTGGAGGAGAGGGTGAATCGGTCCCACCTACTCGATAGCCACTACAAAGAATGGTTCGGTTATAACGGGCACTTTTTGAAATGGCGCGGGAGGTACCTTTCCTCTGGAGGGATCTTTCTGACACACGTCGCATGATCGGCAATAGGCCACAATTTCCTTGGCCGCCTGGCGCCAATAAAAGTGTCTGAATATCCGCTGCGACGTTTTATTGTGCCCAAAGTGTCTGACTAATATTCCATCATGCGCGGTATTCAAGATTCTTTGAGTGTATTCTTGGGGTACACACAGTGCTTTGTTGCCATCCTTATTTTCCTCGTTGATAGCACGGTATAGAAGAGGGTCTTCAACAATATACTTGATTGGCTTCTTTCCTTTCACTTGGAGAGTTTCACTCTTAATCGCCTTTTCCAATAGGGGCTTAAGACTGGGGCATTCCTTCTGGGCAATAGCGAAGGAAGTCAATTTTAACCTATTGTCTTCGAGGGTACTCCTAGGGGTAAACTCAGCAGGTTGCTCCTTCCTCTTATCTTCTTGTGCCCGGGTGACTACTTGTTGGGCCACCTCTTGCTGGGGGACTTGGTTTTTTTTCCGATTAGCACAGCGTAGAATTTAATCGGGGCTACTACCACGTTTGTCCAACCCGTGAAATATCTAGATGCACTGTATATGACATCTCACGACGAGGAATTGATTGTCGCGTCCTAAAAAGTCGTGGACAATGGCGAATTTTTGATGGTTCGGGTTTACTGGGGGCAACAACTTGTCGGATACCACTATGCACGTACATTCGGTGTCTCTGACTAACGTAGACACTCGGCACCCATTAACAGTGCTATCTTCGAATTGTAAGCCACCTGCCGAACTTTTGTTAAATACAAAGTTTACCTGTTGTTGGGGGCCTTCGGATGTTGGCGCTGGGATGGAGGAAGCATCAGATTGTCCGACCTGGAGCGCGGCAATCAGGTTTTGCACCTGTTGTCTCGAGTTCTCCCTCAGTCGGGAGTTCTGTGGGCACTAGAAACTAAGGTGACCTACTATCCCGAAGGTATAACAAGCGATGGCTATCCTGCGATAAGTGCCGATATCAGGGTGTGATCCTTGGGAACCTTAACCTCGCTTTGAACCTTTGCTCCTCCAAAACTTGGCTTATAAGTTCCTTTTGTAGATATAACCGATGATTTACCGCGTGGAGGTCAGCCTCGTCCAGGCACTTGTTGAAGGTAGAAGCTTTTCTATCCTTAATAAACGAACGGATCTCTGGAGCAGTGTGCCCTAATTTAGAATGAAGTCGACGACCGAAGCTACTTCGTTCCCTAACCCTGCTGACTCCATCCAATACTGTAGGCTTCGACGAAGCTCAAAGCCAAAATGCTTGTATGTTTGTCCAGGTCTTATACGGGCCTGCCTGAACTTCATCCTATATTCTTCAGGGTTGAGGTTTGTTGCTGAGAGAAATTTGTCTTTAAGAGTGGAATAGGCCACAGTCGCTTCTGAGGGAAAAGATACAAATATTTCTCTCATCTGGTGATTGAGTAGCGGTAACAGTCTGGTGACCCCATCTTCTATTTGTTCCCAATTATTGACTTCGAATGTTTTCTCAAAATGTGACAGATATGAGCATAAATCTTCTTTGTCCCTGTACTCCGGGAGTTTCACGCTGGCCGCTGGTGACACTCTTGTTTTGGATGTCACTGACTGCCCTTCTAACTGGTCTTTGTTAAGAGCTCTTTCGTGGGCTCTTATCTTCTCTCTTTCCTCAGCTTCCAGTTTCATCTTTCTTTCTTCGGCTTCCAATTTCATCTTACGTTCTTCCCTTCTTTCGTTCCTCTCTTTCTCGTGAATATACGACTTCAGCTTGGGTCCTTCCTGTCCAAGGCTTTGACCTTGCTTCCGATAAAGGTCAAACGATGCCATCGCGCTTATGTCAGTCATCTACTTTGTTGTAAATTGAGCTTGACCTACTCCACCACCGAAACTTACCACTTGACCTAACAATTAACTTCAGATTTTTTTCCCCCTATAACTTTACCAATTTTCATCTCGCCAATTATTCTATTATTCCTATTATTAATTTGACGTGTTGGCTCTCCCTTAATTAGACGCTGCTGGGTTCTTTCTAATAAAAACCAGCAGACCTGACACTAATTTTGTCGAGGTATTGAGTGCCTTCTATTTTTCAGTCAGATTATTATATATTTAATGACTTTAGATCGCCAGTCTAATACTACTACTTAGGAAGGGAAACCATTTCTCTATTGGCTGAGTCGCCTTTTTAACTACTATATTTATGAGAGTGCCACAGCGTTTAATCGGTTTTAAGGAAAGGGCCAGTCAACACGTAAGGATCTAGTGAAACACCAAGAATTCTCCCAAAATATTTCTTTTTAATTTATCAATTAACTCAAAATATTTAAAGTAACATATATAAGTTTAACATGGTTTGCCGGAATTGATTAAGGGCCTATTCCAGACGAGAGTCATGACCAACGCAAAGTAGGCTCCACGTAAATAAACCAATTGGCGGTTAGTTAATTTATAGAGACCTTTTAGTATAGCGCTTATCCACAATTTACGTGCCACTAATCTTAACTAGAAATATGACAGGAGTCACTAAATATTATCTCTCCTTTAGTTAGCTTGAGGACAGTATTAAAAATCCTACTTAATCAAAATGAATATAAATAGTCATTCAGACTTACAAGACGTTGAAAGGATTAGGGGTTGACGGATGTCGCTATATTGGATTTTTCTCGCTTCTTTGAGTTGCAGCGGCCGAATGGAGTTTTTCCCCGAGATGGGGGTGGGGGGAGGGACCACGATGTCAAAATCTTCTTCTAACTTTATCTCCGGTTATCTTCTATCACAGAATAATAATCTTTTTTCCCTTATGGGGCTTATTTATAGACCAGCGACCACCCCACCTAAGGGGGACGGGACGATGCCGCTGAGGGGAGTATGAGAGGTGAGGGGAGGGTGGCAGCGCGGAGCCCAGGTCTGCTTCTTAATGAGAGGCACCGACAACCATCATATAATTTCGGCTCTGTTTTTTTTTATCTTGCACCGCTTTTTGACGTTCTGCCCGCAGGCCTCCAGACCTCGTAGGTAATAGGATCTTTTGAGAGCTGCTTAATGGTTTTTAGTGGCTACCTTGGTCCAGTAGCTCGACTTGACTACCAACTCGGCGGGGGAGATCAAACGTTCTCACGCCCCTCATATTTTGGTACGTTACTCTCACTCTCTCCAAAGAGGGACTTTAAAATATACGTCCGCTCGGCCCTCTGTGTGGCGTTATGTTATAATTCCTCTACACTCAGAGGAGAGCGAATATATAAGAAGGAAAACAAGAATAAAATTACTTTGAGTAGAATGAAAATTGACAGAGAACGACGGGTGTAACGCATAACAGAACACTAATACAACACAACACCAACACTCCTCATGATTGACTAATAGTCTGATACTCGGGTATTTCCCCTACTCCTTATAACACGGGCAGGAATTATGAGGTTGACCTCGAAGCAAAGAGGCAATTCTCCGCCGCTCCTCAACTTGCTTCCCTTTCGCTTTATTCATTTGCCCCTGTCGATCTCAAGCGGGTTTTACAAGGCACAGGGATAACCAAAAAGAGGGAAAGGAAAAAAAGAAAAAAAAAGTACTACACACCGAGAGAGTAGCACCACCCAACACTACATATGCCAACTTTTTACTTCCCCCATTTACCTACGCCGTCCTATCTTTATCCCCCCCCCCCCCGTAACCTACTTCTCTGGAATTGGTGCCCAGACCCGGGAATCGACGTCGGGCCTGGGCACCAATTACATAGTATATGGTCATCTATGCGATTTATCTTGTTAATAAATCAGCCTAAATATCGTTTCGAAAACCATAACCATAAATTTGTTTGATTGAAGTTGTCTGCTGATAGTTTTAGGCCTAAGGCAACAGCGAAATAAATTTTGAAATAATGAACTGGGCTTTAAGAAAGACAATGAGACAAATATAAATACATTCATAAAATCAACGAATGTACAATGAGATAAGTAGGTTAGGTATACAATGTAAGATATTTTAACATATGATTTACAGTAACAAGATGCGAAGAGAATTAAAGTATGTGAAATTAATATGGTGGAATAATATGGGGAAACATAAGGTAAATAATATCTAATATAGTGTAGTAATGTAGTGAATAATATAGTAAATAATATAGAGTATCTATGATGGACTGAATTGGGGCTTTATACGAAGAAAGCTGCGAGTCGAGTGGGGGAATAGCGTGCTATTTTGATCGAGCTGAGAACGTGTGTTTGTTTATTTGTGTGTGAAATTTAAGAGATGTTGTTTGGAACAGTATACGTTAATTGAATTGACAAGTAAAGTAAATGAATTAATTAATTATTAAGTTTAACATAAATTGATTTAATTTACAAAGTTGAAGTAAATTAATTGAAATATTAAATTGACAAAGTTAAAGTAAAATAATTGAATGATTAAATTAACAAAGACAAAAGTAAAATAATTTAATGAATTTTATACATAATAAATGATGATATATATATTTAAGTTTCTCATGAGGTTTTCATTATAGGAATGCCCAGAGGCATTGCTATAACACGTCCCCCTAAGAAGGTTACCCCCCCCCTTTTTACTATTTTGAGATTATAAGTCCGAGTACCGACGAAGCTTCCTGACGACGCGACCTGAGCGTGTGACAGTGCCATTGGTTTGGCTGCGGGTACGAGGACACAGATTTTCTGTGGCAGTGACATTAGCGTTGAACGAGGCACTGGCACGAGAGAAGGTCGATGGAGCGAAGGTGATCCGCTTGCTGGTTCCTTCCGAGATGGCGTCAAGCGGGATGTGGGAGTCTTGAGTCCCGTTGTCCGCTGACGGAGTGACCAGTGGGGGAGAGATTTGCTCCTGACTATCTACTTCTGCCGACGAGGGTGTCTGCAACAAAGGAGGAGTAGGCAGCAAAACCAAAGGTGGAGTTGGAGTTGGAGAGGCAGTAGTTAAAAAGATAGGGTTTAGGTTGTTTTGTGGGATTACTGTACCATAAAGGGGTATAGTCGGAGGAGAATGAGGTGATTGGGGTTCTAAACGAACATTTTCGGTATAAGCGGGTTTTAGGCGGTCGATAGAGACAGTATCTTGCCTGGTATCAAGCTTTAGGACGAAGAATTTCGGCTACCTAGAGATAACGAGAAAGGGTCCGTCAGAGACGGGTTGTAACGATGTGCGAGCTGAATCGCGACGGACGAAAACATGGGAGCATGTTGTCATCTCCTTCGGGACGAAGGTTTTATAAATAGCAGGCACTCTATGGGCAGTTGGCTTCATTTCAGCCATCACGCGTACAAGGTTATGTACGTATGAAGAAGGGTCTAGATGAGAAGGTAGAGGTCGGTCAGAGGAAGAAAAGAATTGACCGGGTAGACGAAGTTGAGTACCGTAAACTAATTCTGCTGCAGAGCAAGCCAAATCCTCTTTCAAGGAGGAGCGAATGACAAGGAGAATCAAAGGTAGCTTGACCCCCCTAAGTTATGTTGGGATCGGTGGAGCGTAAGCGTGCTTTGATGGCCCAATGAAGACGTTCTACCTTAGAGTTACTCTTGTGGTGATAGCTTGTAGTACGAAGGCAAAAAGAGCCAAGGACTGACATGAGTGCATCCCATTGGTGGGTTTCAACTCGCTGCTACGATCAGTCATGATCGTTGAGGGAACACCAAAACGAGCAACCCATGCTGAGACGAAAGTTCGAGTGATAGTGGAAGCTCTGATGTCCGAGATAGGAACCGCCTCTGGCCAGCGAGTAAAGCAATCGATCATGGTGAGAAGGTAATTGCAACCACGGCAGTCAGGAAGAGGACCTACTAGATCAATGTGAACGGCGTCAAAACGTGACGAAGGAAGAGGAAAAGGCACCAGAGGAGCTTTTGAGTGGCGGTGGACTTTATCACGCTGACAGGGCAGGCATGAGCGAGTCCATTTGGCCACGTCGGCATTCATACCTGGTTAAACGAAGCGTTGTGCAACGAGCTTGCGAGTTGCATTGACGCCAGGATGAGAGAGGCCATGAATTTGGTCGAAGATGTGCCGACGGTAAGCGAGAGGAATGAGAGGACGAGGACAGTCAGGAATTGAATAGTCAACCAGGATGTGCCAGGAAGAACAGTCAGGCAAGTCCATCTCGCGAACGACGAGTTGAGAAGAGTGACGCAGTGTTTGCGTGTCTTTATCTTGTTCCTGGGCAAGCGCTATTATTGCATGATCGATGGGCGCAGTGTAGGAGAGTTGCGTGCCCGAAACGATGAAATGCGAGAGAGCGCGTCTTATACGACGTTTGAAGAACCAGCAACGTAGCGAATATCGTTCGTCATCTGCAGGATGAAGTCAATATGACGAGTGTCAACTGCAGTGTGTACTCACGAAGTACCACAAGACGACCATGCACCGACTAAGGGCTTATGGTCAGTAAAAATGGTAAATTCACGCCCTTCCAAATTATGGCGGAAGTGGCGGACAGCGAGATATATTCCGAGGAGTTCTCGAAAGAAAGTTGAATATCTCTTTTGACGGTTTGTAAGAGCGCGAGAGAAGAAAGCAAGAGGTTGCCATTTTTCACCTAACTTCTGCTGCAAGGTTGCACCTATGTGGGTCGAGAATGCGTCTGATGCGACGCTGATGGGGGCTCTTGGAAAAGGATGTGCCAATTCCACAGCGCGTGCAATGGACGCTTTGGTTCGAGAGAATGAATCGCACGCCTCAGCAGACCATTCAAGAGGAGAGTTCTTTTTTATCTTGGTGAGCATAGAGTTGATAAGTTGCATGGCCTGGGCACATTTAGTGATGAATCTGTGGTAGAAATTGACCATGCCACAGAAACTCCTGAGTTGACTGCGTGATGTAGGAGGAGAAAAGTTTTGCATGGCGGTAACTTTATCTTTGAGTGGGCTAATCCCTGCACTCGAGACATTGTCCCCCACAAATGAGAGTTGCGGGACACCAAAGAGGCACTTGGAGGTGTTTAGTACGATACCGTACTCCTGAAGACCAGAAAAAACTTGGCGAAGGTGAGAAAGATGTTCCTCCAGCGAGGAAGATGATATTAGGAGGGCATCGATGTAGCAAAATACACACGGAATACCCCTAAGGACTTGATCCATAAAGCGCTGGAAAGTTTGCCCAGAGTTACGCAATCCATATGGCATCTTGACCATTTCAAAAGCACCAAACGGTGTTGTGATGTTAGTCTTTGCGACATCATCTGGGTGAATAGGGATCTGGTTGAAAGCAAGAACCAGATCCAAGCGAGAAAAAATTGTACAGCCATGGAGAGAAGAGGTAAAATCGGCTAAGTACGGCCAGGAATAACGATCAGGAATTGTTACAGCGTTAAAAGCTCTGTAATCCGCAACTGCTCTGAATTCCCCCGGCGTGGATTTCGGCACAATGTGAAGTGGAGAGGCCCACAGAGAAGAGGAAGGCCTTCAAATGCCTGAATTAATCATGAATTGGAATTCATCACGCATAGCAGAGAGTTTAGCAGGTGCTAGACGGCGTGGCCGTGAGAATACAGGACCTCCTGTTGTCTCGATCTGATGCACCACAATTTATTTAATGGGCCTATCCTTCGAAGGTGGAAGGGTGAGCTCAAGAAACTCCTGAAGAAGGCGCTGAAACGGTGCTCGGTGGAAGGGAGACGAATAGAGAGGAGGGAACTCTGAGAAGGTTAGTACGAATCTGAGACAGTGAGGAGAGTTTTGCGGTCGACAAGCTTGCGTTGACGAGAATCGACCGAGAGGTCGTGAGCCGAAAGAAAGTCGAGGCCCAATATTGAACATTTTTTTTTTTTTTATAGAGCCCATCTGGCAACTACCCACTTGGGCATAAGTCGCCGAAAAACACGACAGCCTAGAATTAGGCTACTTTAAAGTTAAAATATGAAAACTTAAAAATGTGGAACGCTTCACGATTTTGCGTGTCATCCTTGCGCAGGGGCCATGCTAATCTTCTCTGTATCGTTCCAATTTTAGTATATGTACCGCCGAAGCTGGTACCCAATATTGAACAATGTACCTCGGCCATGATGAAAGTGCATTGAAAAATCCGACGAAGACCCAGTGAGACTTGAAGGTTACGCCTTCCATAGGTCCTAATATTGGTCGAATTGGCTGCCTTCAGAACTAAATGTGAAGGGATAGAAGCTTCGTTGGACTTAGAAATGGGTATGACACCGAATTCAGCACCAGTGTCCACCAGGAATTAAAATCAAGAAAGTGGGTCAAAAATACGAAATGGAGGATCTACCTGAGGAAATGAGGTGTAGGCAGGGGATGTAGACCCTTTTGTCCCATGCCTTTCTAGTTTAAAGTTTGTGATGAGAGACTGGAGTGAGATGAATGCGAGAATTTGAAGGTTGGGAAATTGAACTTTGAGGATTTAGAGAAAGTGGTTGATTTGGGTGAAGTGAGAAAACTGGAGGGTTGAAGTTAGAAGAAGGTACTGATTCCAAATATGTGCACGGTTGCAAGCATTTTAGAGCTTGTGCACCATATTTGTTGTGTTACCAGCACCACTGAGTTGAATAAGAGGAAAAGGAAAAGTTATGTGAAGAAGCATAGCGGTGACTACAAGGCTGTGTACAATGTACAGCGTTGTGCCCGTACATTGGATGATACCAGCATGTCCCCTGATGGTGTGGAAGATGGTGAGAAAAGTTGGAAGAATGAGGTTGAAAATTTTGCTGTCTCTAACCTCTTGCATCGGGATGCCCTCGTTGGTTTCTCTTTTGTGAACGAGAGCGAGACCTGCGCCTTCGAATGCCTAAACCCGTGTCCGTGCTCGGTCTGTGATTCCCGCTGCAGCTTTAGCCGCTGGATGTCGGCTTCCATCCTCCGTATTGAAGCTTCAAGGTCCCTCGATAGAGAAGATGAAGGTTGAACTGAGCCAAACTAAATTCAAAGAGTGGATGAAGTCTGCAATTCTAGTTTTGTGGCTGTTTAGGAAATAGTCAGGTACGGGAAGCCGTTCACAGATGGAGAATATATATAAGAATCATTCATTAAGATTTCAGAACATCTATTCACGGACTTTAAAACAAGAATGAAAATGTGTGAAATTGTGTAGAATATCAGAGATATGCCTCTCTCTGCGAAGACGTTCAAAGACAGAACCATAAAAATGGCAGAAAACGTCACCATACACCAAATAAAAGACATCAATGGATTGTGATGAGCCCAAAGACAGTGGTGATACTAAACAAATAGCGTTGTTTTGTCGATATGTGAACTCTGCTGACTACCAAATTAAGAGTTAATACCACTAAAGGTGAAACCCAGGGGAAAGGATGGGGGGCATTTGTGAGGCTGACCTCTGGATTGTACCACCTACTTAGGGTGAGTGGCTACTATTGTGGCAAAATGGTTCTGTGGCTTTACTACAGAAGTGGCTGGGTACAACGCTGCTGACATTTCATTGCATCCGGCACCAAGTGGAATTGTGCGCTCAAAAATATCCTCCGGAATGCGCAGAAGTAATGAATGTTGTCATTCAAATTGTAAACAAAATAATGGTAAAAGGTCTAAATCACCCTCAGTTCGTTTGTTACTGGATGAAGTGGAAGGTGCGGATTCTAATCTCCTGCTGCACAACAAAATCCCGTGGCTTTCCAGAGGGGAGGTGTTGAAACGGCTTACCGCGTGTCTGGAATTGGTGAATACTATCCTGGTAAGCATAGGCCTCACCTTTTCTGAGTGGCTGAAAAACCTACACTTCATGATAGATGTGACAGTGCGCCAAAACAGTCTAAAGATAGCTCTCCAGGGAAATGGAGGCACAGCCCTGCACAAACTGGAGTTGTTTTTTGCATTTAATCTCAAGTTGACAGTGTTTACCAGAGATCTACAGCGAGGTACACTGTCTCACTTCCCCTCTCTGAAAGAGTTCAAACAAGCTCACAAAAGGATCAGTTCAGAGTATTTGCAGTCCGCAATTAACGCAATGTAAAAATCGTTCGGGAAACGTTTCTGTGGGTTCAGAGATGAAAAGAACACATAATTCTTCCATGTCACTCCCCTGACCGTCGATCCGTTTTAGCGCCTTCTTCAGTAGTTTCCTGAGCTCACCCTTCCACCTTCGAAGGACAGTCCAATTAAACATAGTGTGGTGCATCGGATCGATACAACAGGAGGTCCTGTATTCTCACGGCCACGCCGTCTAGCAGCAGATTATATCTCTGCTATGCGTGATGAATTCCAATTCATGATTAATTCAGGCATTTGTAAGTCTTCTTCTTCTACGTGGGCATCTCTACTTCACATTTTTTTCAAATCCACGCCGGGGAAATTCAGAGCAGTTGGGGATTACAGAGCTCTTAACGCTGTAACAACTGATCGTTATTCCTGGCCGTACTTAGCCGATTTCACCTCGTCTCTCCATGGCTGTACGATTTTTTCTCGCTTGGATCTGGTTCGTGCTTTTAACCAGATCCCTATTCACCCAGATGATGTCGCAAAGACTAATATCACCACCCCGTTTGGTGTTTTTGAAATGGTCAAGATGCCATATGGATTGCGTAACTCGGGGCAAACTTTCCAGCGCTTTATGGATCAAGTCCTTAGGGGTATTCCGTTTGTATTTTGCTACATCTTTGCCCTCCTAATATCATCTTCCTCGCTGGAGGAACATCTTTCTCACCTTTGCCAAGTTTTTTCTGGTCTTCAGGAGTACGGTATCGTACTAAACACCTCCAAGTGCCTCTTTGGTGTCCCGCAACTCTCATTCTTTGGGGACAATGTCTCGAGTGCAGGGATTAGCCCACTCGAAGATAAAGTTACCGCGATGCGAAACTTTTCTCGTCAAACAACACGCCAACAACTCAGGAATTTCTGTGGCATGGTCCATTTTTACCACAGATTCATCCCTAAATGTGCCCAGGCCATGCAACTTATCAACTCTATGCTCACCAAGATCAAAAAGAACTCTCCTCTTGAATGGTCTGCTGAGGCGTGCGATTCATTCTCTCGAACCAAAGCGGCTATTGCCCGCGCTTTTGAATTGGCTCATCCTTCTCCAGGATTCCCTACCAGCATCGCCTCCGATGCATCCTCATCCCACGTAAGTGCAACCTTGCAGCAGAAAGCTGGTGACCAATGGCAATCTCTCGCTTTCTTCTCCCACGACCTTACAAACCGTCAAAAGAGATATTCAACTTTCTTTCGAGAACTCCTCGGAATATATCTCGCTGTCCGCCACTTCCGCCATCATTTGGAAGGGCGTGAATTTACCATTTTTACTGACTATAAGCCCTTGGTCGGTGCATGTTCGTCTCGTAGTATTCGTGAGTACACACTGCAGTTGACACTCGTCATCTTGACTTCATCCTGCAGATGACGAACGATATTCGTTACGTTGTCGGTTCTTCAAACGTCGTTCCGGACGTGCTCTCCCACATCATACTTTACAACATATTCATTTCATATATTAGTTACTTTACATCATGTTACTTTAAATCAGTTACTTTATTATATTTACTTTACCAAATCTTACGTTGTATTCCTAATTCAATTCTCTCATTGTGCATTCGTTAATTTTGTGAGTGTATTTATTTTGTTTATTTGTTTACTTACAAACCTAGTTCAGAAGTCCTAAATTCATTTTACGTTAGTCTTTAGGTCTAAAAACTAGCAGACGACTATTTCCTTCAAACTCAACAAATTTATGGTAATGGTTTACAATTAGCTATTTAGGTTGATTTTATAACTACCTGCTAGACTCAGTACAAAGAAAGACAACTTAGTGATGCTTTTTGTTTTAGATACATTCCTGTGGATGGCTTAAATTGTATATTGTAGATTAATGATCCGACACAATCGAATGGATGCAGTTTGTGGGAGGGCTTTGACGGATACATATAACCTTTGATAGGCACTTGCCGCTTTTGTAATCCGTGAAATTATGTTGTTTTATAGTTGTCATTTTTGTGGGAGGATAGAGAAGAATATTTAAATTTGCGTGACAAGCGCTGAAGTTCCTGAGCTAAATAGGGAAGAGCCAACCGAAAATCTTGAAATTTACCAATAAGGAAGATGCCTCGAAAAACATGACCGCATTTTCAAAAGGACATAAATAATCAATATGACTAGATTCAAATCCTAAAGATAAGAGGCACTTTTCGCGAGATGTTAATGTGAAGTCAGGGAAATTGTTTTGGCTTGTTAAGAATTTGCCGAAAAGGAAGATTTATTATCACCCGCCCTGAAAAGTGGTAAGGGTGTAGTCATTTTGAATAAATCAGCTTACATCGTTTAGATGGACGTCATCCTGTGCGATGATTCTAAGTTTGAAATGATGTTTGATATTCATATATTTTTAATTAAATGGTTCGTACTACGATGTATAATTTCTAGTTTCACATATTAACATTAACATAATTACACGGATGACAAAAGCCACAAGGGCCTATCAAAGGTCATCCGACTCCGTCAAAACCCACCCACAAAAAGCACCATCACCAGGGGAAGACAAAATCAAAGTCCCCCACAATATAATATAACGGATGACAAAAGCCACAAGGGCTCATCATAGGTCATCCGAGTCAAGCGGCCTCTTTTTCAAGGCACCCGAACTCCCAGGAAAACTACATCCAGAGGATTGCATCCAGAAACAAGGGTATCACCAATCAAGGCTTGTCAAGAACTAAATCATGCAGCTATAGATATATACAAACAATATTAATATATACAAAACTTAGGAACCATTACAACCTTCCCTTCCCATAAACTCATCCAACCTACTCTTAAATACATTTAGATTTGGACTACCTACTACCCTCTGCGGCAATTTGTTCCAAAAGTCTACCACTCTATTGGTGAAAAAATATTTTCTTAAATCCAACCTACACCCTTGCTTTTTAATTTTCAAGTGGTGACCTCTAGTCCGATTTCCATCATCTAACTCAAAAAACTTGCTAACATCCAATTTATCTATCCCGGAAAAAATTTTAAACAGCTCAATCATATCCCCTCTCACACACCTCCTTTCGAACGAGAACATATTTAATACCCTCAGTCTATCTTCATATTCAAGGTGCCTCAGGGAAGGAATAATCTTTGTTGCCCTCCGTTGCACTGACTCAAGAAGGTTAATATCGTGTCTAAAATGTGGGGACCATGCCTGTATACAGTACTCTAGATGTGGCCTAACATAAGAGTTATAGAGTTTAAGAATAACCTCCTTACTTTTGTAACTGACATTTCTCTTAATAAAACCCAGCACTCTATTTGCCCTATTTCTTGCTTCAATACACTGCTTAGAAAACCTTAATGACTTATCTATTACTACTCCTAGATCTCTCTCATCCTCTACTGAGCTCAGCCAATGCCCATCCATTTCATAGTTAAATTCTCTATTATCTTTTCCCATGTTAATAACTTTGCACTTATCAAGGTTGAAAGTCATTTGCCACTTATGTGCCCAGGATAACAATTTATTTAAGTCCCCCTGCACTTTAAAATTATCATCAATATCTTTAACTACAGCTGCTAATTTGGTATCATCCGCAAAAATTGACACTTTATTATTAACTGCCTCCCCAAGATCGTTTATATAGATGACAAATAATAATGGACCGAGAACTGATCCCTGAGGAACCCCACTGATAACATCCCTCCACTCTGACTTTACACCATTTAGCACTACCCTTTGCTTCCTGTCTTTCAGCCACTCAGCTATCCAATTTGAAACACCCCCACATATCCCAATCATTTTTAATTTATGAACTAGTCTCCTATGTGGTACCTTATCAAATGCTTTACTAAAATCTAAGTAAATTATATCTACATTCTCTCCCTTATCTACTTGATCTGTTACAAACTCCAGAAAGTCTAGTAAGTTAGTCAAACATGATCTACCTGATCTAAACCCATGCTGAGCATCGCTGATTAACCCCTCCCTCTCTAGATGTTGGCAAATCCCTTTTTTAACTATTTTCTCAAGAATTTTACAGACTACAGGAGTTAGGCTAACCGGTCTAAAGTTATTTGGATCCTCTTTACTACCCTTCTTGAAAATGGGGACTACATTTGCTCTCTTCCAATCATCGGGTATTTCTCCATATTCCAATGACCTAGTATATAACTTGTCCAGAGCTATTGAGATACTTTCTACCCCTTCTTTAAGTATCCTAGAATGAATATTATCAGGGCCGGAGGCCTTGGTAGTATCTAAATCACCTATTAGTCCTTTTATCATCCTCCGATCCACACAAATGTTAGTAAACACCTCTTTTCCTGACCTATGAGTACTATACATAGGACTATTTAGTTTCTCTTTTGTAAATACTGATGCAAAATGACCATTTAGTACCTCAACTATTTCCTCATCAGTTTCTCTCACAAACCCTTCATATTTGATAGGTCCTATTTTAACTCTGCCAGACTTGTTATTAATTTTATAGTAACTAAAGAACTTTCTCGGATCTTTGTTTCTATCCTGAGCTAATTTAATTTCTGACACCCTTTTGTTCTTCTTTATAATCTTATTTAACTCATTCCTAGCCATTCTATAATCACTTAAATTTTGAATATTATTTTGTACCTGTAATTTTTTATATGCCCTTTTCTTCTCTGAAATTTTTCTAGCTATCTCCTGATTCCACCATAATGGTTTCCTACTTTTGTTCCTAATGGTCTTCATTGGGATACATTGTTCTTGGACTACATTTATTATATGCTTGAAAGTATCCCACATCCCATAAGCATTTTTACCTCTGAATTCTATATCCCAGTCTACCAAATTTAGCAAGCTTCGAAGTTTTACATAATCTCCCTTATGAAAATTTGGAACTTTTTCAGCATTCTCAGTTATTTTACCCTTCTCAATTCCCAAGTTAAAACGAACTATCTGATGGTCACTATTTCCCAATGCTTCCCCAACAGTCAATTCTTGAACTAAATGATCACTGTTAGAAAGTACTAAATCTAATATATTGTCCCCCCTCGTTGGCTCATTAACAAATTGATTCAAAAAATTATCCTCAAAGCATTCTATGAACCTGCCACTTGTTCTATCCCTACCTATCATATTTTCCCAGTCCACAGAGTTTAAGTTGAAGTCCCCAATAATAACTGCATCTGTTTCACATCCCTTACTTATTTCCCTTATCATTAGTTCATCTATATCATCAGTCTGCCCAGGTGGCCTGTAAAAAGCTCCCAAATGCACCATTCTATTTTTACTGAACCTAATATCTATCCAAAGTGACTCAACTCCATCCTGCTTTATTGAAGTATTTAAACTTGAAACAATGTTGTTTTTTATATAGATAATTATTCCTCCACCAATCCTACCTGTCCTTTGACTAATGTACATATTATAGCCCTGTAAATCACGGAAGTAAACCAAAACAAAATAGCAGGGCGATGCGTGAACGAGTATCAGCGAAGTGTTTATTTTCGTGCAACTTGTAAAATTTAAATATATAATATAAAATTTAATGTAAAAACGACCAAACGAGCCAACCTTAACTTAACCCCATAACCTAATAAACGACCAAACTAGCCAACCTTAACTTAACCCCATAACCTAATAAAGAATGGCAATGAAGATACTGAAAGGTGATGATCAGATTTACCAGTTTAGCGGAACTGTAATTTTCGGCACTGAAACAATAATTTCTTTAATCGCGAGCTAGCTGTAAATTGACCTTCAATAAGGTCATTAGGTACCATTTCGAGTAATGAGACCTTCCGTGGTTGCACTGGTGGTCTTAGGTTTTAGTATGAGAAACGGTAGTGGTAGTGGTCTGGGTTGTTCTTCCATTGGACTTATTTACTTGGGCATCCTGCATCAGCGCTTGCTTCATTACTCACAGAACCGTAGCAACCGCTTCTCGACCCCTGCGGCCGGGGGGAAGGGGGCTCTTCAAGGGGCCCCACTGTGGCCCCCTAAAATTATTTTATTAAGGAAAATATAAATTTTTTGAATACATATTTTCTGTAATTATCTGATTTATCTCTTTCCTTTCAACTGTGTCATTAATGATAGACCAGAATATTTGTATTACAGGAATATTGTTATTGGGGCCCTACAATTTTGATTTGGAGGGGCAGGGGGCACTAGACATTGCTACGGCTCTGATTACGGAGAATATCTTAGTGTCGTCTGTGTACATCAATGTGGGGTCGTGCAGGTTGTCTGGTAGGTTGTTGATGAACAGTATGAACAAAAGAGGGCTAAGGACCGATCCTTGTGGGACACCACTAATGACACTCACACTCTCTGAGATGTCGCAATTGATCTTTACATTTTGCTTATGTCCTGTCAGGAAATTTTGTATCCACTATTTGAACGTTCCTGTGATGCCATACGCTGGGAGTTTTGCCATGAGGCGTACATGTGGTACAGTGTTAAATGCCCTGGCATAATCTAAGAATAAGATGTCAATCGGCAATCCGTGTGATAGAGCTTCTGTCTAGTGGTTTAGTGCCCCCAGCAGGTTGGTAACTCTTGATCTCCCTGGCAGATAACCATGTTGTTGATTTGTAAACAAGTGTTTCTCCTTCAAGTGTTGCAGAATGATATCTGATATGATTCTCTCAATGAGTTTACATATTACTGAGGTTAATGAGATTGGCCTGTAATTTACGGGTAGGGACTTGATCCTTTGGTGTGATTTCCGCAGACCTCTATTGCTTCGGGACTTTTCCTGTGTTCAGGCTCTGGCTAAAGAATAGTTAAAGGTAATGTGATGACTTCGGCTACCTCCTTAATTACTCGGGCATGTATTCCACCCCAGCCAGATGACTTGTCCGTTTTCATGGCTTGTAGTTTCTTGGGGACTTTTTCTTCAAAAATTGTTAAGTTACTTATTGGAGTGTCGACCCCTGGTTCCAGAGATGGGATGTGCTGTGTAACTTCTTGGGTAGATACTGTATTGTAGTACCTATTTAGAACTTTTGCCTTCTCACATTCAGTTTTCGCATGCTGTCCTAGTTCGTCTTGTAGGTCTGGGGTATTGTTTTTTCCCACCCTTCTACTATTGATTCAGTTCCAGAATGTTTTGGTGTTGTGTCAAGATTCTGTAGCTAGCTTGGTTTTAAATTCCCTCCAAACTCTTCTATTTGCATCATTCCTAGTAGTGATTTAGCGCTGGTAGTCTCTGTTCTCCTTAGTGTTCAGGTATCTGATCAGAGGTTTCTCTTGCGTTTTGTTTTCAGGTAAGCTATCGTGTCATCCATAAGGGCTTGCATCTGCAGTCAACGTTTTGATGTCTCCTCATTGAGACGTGTTTTACCACAGCATTTTTTCTCAATGATGTCTGCCATTTTGTGTGCCATTAGCCCTGTCAGCTCTCTTTCCCAGTCAATGCCAAGTGTGTTCTTCATGCTCTCGTCATCCTCTCTATTATAGTTCAGAGTAACCTGAAAATCTGCAGATATGCCGATGTGATCCCTGGCTCCTAGGGGTTCTAGTCTGGATGGGTTCAATATCATCTCCCTTTCATTTGTGAACACTAAGTCATCTAATGTTGGTGTCTATTGGCTTGTGAACCGTGTTGGCATCGCTAAGGATTGTAAACACTTTGAAATAATAATCAAATAATAATAACGTTTTTACCCCCTGTCCCTACAAAAAAATAATTAAGAGATGTTTTCAATATATTGTGCTTCGCTAAAAAAGCTATAGCTTCCGATATTGACTTAAGATAGGGCCAAAATTGCTACCCCAGGGCCCACAATCCATATGAGGTTGATGCACCTATAAAAGATTTAATAATAAATTGCCAACCTCAGGTGAATGACGCTTGCATTCCTGATGGTACCTTTAAGAGTATTTTGTTATTCTACTAACAGAATGTAGCTGAGGAGTATCATAATAAAAATCGACTTATGCACTGCGCTCCGATGATTTTGATAGCTCATATTGGCTCTTTTCATCCTATATATTGATATGTTAATAATATTGTAATTTATTATTGCCTTCTCATGGGGTCAGTGCATTCCAGGAGAAATAAATTCACTTGGACTAATTTGGTAAAGTAAATATGTAGAGTGGCGGTGCCAACGATGGGACGTAAACTATTTCGTCCGTGTTCCAATAGGTTTCACGTTTTGGGAGTAAATTTAAGGGGACTGCTTGTTTGGGGGTAAGCACTGCAGGGGCACCCCCTACAATGATCCTTGGGGGTAAGCACTGCAGGGGCACCCCCTACAATGATCCTAACTTTCAATCAATTGGGGGGGTCTGGGGGGCACAGCTCTACAGTATATAATCATAATTATTTATAGAATAATGTTCTAACATTTATAGAACTAGGACTTAAACGTGCATGAATATTCAATAACATAACATAACATAATTTCACAGATGACAAAAGCCACAAGGGTCTATCAAAGGTCATCCGTATCCATCAAATCCCACCCACATAATGCATCCATAGGATTTTGTCAGATCATGCATCTACAATATACAATTTAACAATACATAGGAATGTCCAACCATGCATCTACAATATATAATTTAAAGCCTTCACAGGAGTCTGTCAAAAACAAAATCAAAGTCCCCCAAAATATACAATAAAAAAAACTGCATCCACAGGAATGAGTCAAAAAACATATCCACATACCAAAAAGTAAGAAATTAACCCTCCATCCCCATATAATCATCCAATCTGCGCTTGAAAACATTCCATTCAAGTTTGGGCTGTCCACAGTCTCAGGTGGCAAACTATTCCAATAATCCACCACTCTGTTAGTGAAAAATATTTTCTAAAATCCAGTCTGCACCTCTGTTTTTTAATCGTTAAGTGGTGGCCTCTAGTTCTATTACTCCCTTCTAACTCAAATAACTTGCTGAAATCCAATTTATCCATCCCAGAAAAGATTTTAAAAAGCTCAATCATATCTCCCCTCACACACCTTTCAAATGAAAACATATTTAATACCCTCAGTCTATCTTCATATTCAATGTGCTTCAGGGATGGTATTATTTTTGTTGCCCTCCTTTGTACTGACTCTAATAAGTTTATATCATGTCTAAAATGTGGTGACCATGCCTGTATACAGTACTCTAAATGTGGCCTGACATAAAAGTTGTATAGTTTAAGGATGACCTCCTTACTCATGTAGCAACATTTCTTTTAATGTTACCTAGCACCCTATTTGCTCTTTTTTGCCTCAATACACTGCTTTGTAAATTTCAGTGACCTATCTACTACTACTCCTAAGTCCTTCTCATCTTCAACTGAATTAAGCCAATACCCATCCATCTCATAGCTAAATTCCCTATTATCTCTCCCCATGTTAATAACTTTGCATTTATTAAGGTTAAAAGTCATCTGCCACTTCTGAGCCCAAGCTAACAACTTATTTAAGTCACCCTGCACTTTAAAGCTACCCTCAACCTCTTTGACTACAGCGGCCAATTTAGTGTCATCAGCAAAAATTGACACTTTGCTATTTACACCTTGCCCAAGATCATTTACATAGATTATAAATAATAAAGGGCCTAAAACTGATCCCTGAGGTACGCCACTAATAACATTCCTCCACTCTGACCTCACTCCATTCAGTACAACTCTGTTTCCTATTTTTTAGCAGTCCAGTTATCCAATTTAAAACCTTCCCACATATCCTATGCAGTTTAATTTATGAACTAGTCTTCTATGTGGAACCTTATCAAAAGCTTTGCTGAAATCTAAGTAGATCACATCAACTTTCTCACCCCTATCTAATTCTTTAGTTACATAAACCATAAAATCCAGTAAATTAGTTAAACACGATCTACCTTTTCTAAAACCATGCTGAGCATCATTAATTAACCTGCTACTCTCTAGATGATCAGAAATTCCTTTCTTAACCATCTTCTCAAGAATTTTACAGACTATAGAAGTTAAGCTTACCAGTCTAAAGTTATTTGGGTCCTCTTTGCTTCCCTTTTTAAAAATTGGCACTACATTTGCCAATTTCCAATCATTTGGTATTTCTCCAGACTCTAGTGATCTAATAAATATCTTCTCAAGAGCTACTGCAATACTTTCTACACCTTCTTTGAGTATCCTAGAATGAATGTTGTCAGGGCCAGATGCCTTACTAGTATTTAACTGCATTATAAGCCCTATAATTTCTTATCTGTCTATATTAATAGAATTTATCACTAGTTCCTTGACATAGAATAATCATCAATTAATCTAACTGGTTTCTCTTCTGTGAATACTGAAGCAAAATGATCATTAAGGACCTGTACTATTTCCTTATCAGATTCTTTCAAAACCCCTTCATATTTAATAGGTCCTATTTTATCACTGTTAGATTTATTATTGATTCTATAATAGCTCAAGAATTTTTTAGGATCTTTATTATTATTTTTAGCTAAATTAATTTCTGCTGTCCTTTTGAATGATGTGAAGAAAGTGGGTGCATGTGAGTTACGTGAGAGGTACAAGAGGTTGATTGAAAATGTGAAAGAAAGTAGAATGAAAGGTGTTGTGACAGGTGTGCTTCCAAGAATGGATGTTGGGGTAGAATGGATGTCTCGTGCAATTGGGCTGAATGATTATGTGAGGAGGATGTGTGAGATGGAAGGTGTCATGTTTGTGGATGTGTGGGATAGGTTTGTTGGAATGAAAGAAATGTATGCGATGGATGGACTGCATTTGAGTAGGAGGGGGGTAGATGTGTTGTGGGAGGAGTATGATCGTGTTATTAGGTCTTTGCGGGCGGGAAACTAGATACTAATAGTGGTCAGGGAATTATGAGAGGACATTATAGTACTGAAAGTAGAATGGACTTGGCAGATAACAGAAATAGGTTCCAAGGCGATAGAGGAGAGATCATTCAAGTTTCAAGAGGTTTCCTCAGGGATAGGGGGGTTAAATTGTTTCTATACAAATGCTTGTAGTCTTAGAAACAAGAAGGATGAGCTATTTAGTTATATTAGCAATGAGAGTATAGATATATTATGCGTTACTGAATCATGGGTTAATGAAATAGAATTTAGTGACACTATAAGTGAATTTGATTTACAGGGCTATAATATGTACATTAGTCAAAGGACAGGTAGGATTGGTGGAGGAATAATTATCTATATAAAAAACAACATTGTTTCAAGTTTAAATACTTCAATAAAGCAGGATGGAGTCGAGTCACTTTGGATAGATATTAGGTTCAGTAAAAATAGAATGGTGCATTTGGGAGCTTTTTACAGGCCACCTGGGCAGACTGATGATATAGATGAACTAATGATAAGGGAAATAAGTAAGGGATGTGAAACAGATGCAGTTATTATTGGGGACTTCAACTTAAACTCTGTGGACTGGGAAAATATGATAGGTAGGGATAGAACAAGTGGCAGGTTCATAGAATGCTTTGAGGATAATTTTTTGAATCAATTTGTTAATGAGCCAATGAGGGGGGACAATATATTAGATTTAGTACTTTCTAACAGTGATCATTTAGTTCAAGAATTGACTGTTGGGGAAGCATTGGGAAATAGTGACCATCAGATAGTTCGTTTTAACTTGGGAATGGAGAAGGGTAAAATAACTGAGAATGCTGAAAAAGTTCCAAATTTTCATAAGGGAGATTATGTAAAACTTCGAAGCTTGCTAAATTTGGTAGACTGGGATATAGAATTCAGAGGTAAAAATGCTTATGGGATGTGGGATACTTTCAAGCATATAATAAATGTAGTCCAAGAACAATGTATCCCAATGAAGGCCATTAGGAACAAAAGTAGGAAACCATTATGGTGGAATCAGGAGATAGCTAGAAAAATTTCAGAGAAGAAAAGGGCATATAAAAAATTACAGGTAGAAAATAATATTCAAAATTTAAGTGATTATAGAATGGCTAGGAATGAGTTAAATAAGATTATAAAGAAGAACAAAAGGGTGTCAGAAATTAAATTAGCTCAGGATAGCAACAAAGATCCTAGAAAGTTCTTTAGTTACTATAAAATTAATAACAAGTCTGGCAGAGTTAAAATAGGACCTATCAAATATGAAGGGTTTGTGAGAGAAACTGATGAGGAAATAGTTGAGGTACTAAATGGTCATTTTGCATCAGTATTTACAAAAGAGAAACTAAATAGTCCTATGTATAGTACTCATAGGTCAGGAAAAGAGGTGTTTACTAACATTTGTGTGGATCGGAGGATGATAAAAGGACTAATAGGTGATTTAGATACTACCAAGGCCTCCGGCCCTGATAATATTCATTCTAGGATACTTAAAGAAGGGGTAGAAAGTATCTCAATAGCTCTGGACAAGTTATATACTAGGTCATTGGAATATGGAGAAATACCCGATGATTGGAAGAGAGCGAATGTAGTCCCCATTTTCAAGAAGGGTAGTAAAGAGGATCCAAATAACTTTAGACCGGTTAGCCTAACTCCTGTAGTCTGTAAAATTCTTGAGAAAATAGTTAAAAAAGGGATTTGCCAACATCTAGAGAGGGAGGGGTTAATCAGCGATACTCAGCATGGGTTTAGATCAGGTAGATCATGTTTGACTAACTTACTAGACTTTCTGGAGTTTGTAACAGATCAAGTAGATAAGGGAGAGAATGTAGATATAATTTACTTAGATTTTAGTAAAGCATTTGATAAGGTACCACACAGGAGACTAGTTCATAAATTAAAAATGATTGGGATATGTGGGGTTGTTTCAAATTGGATAGCTGAGTGGCTGAAAGACAGGAAGCAAAGGGTAGTGCTAAATGGTGTAAAGTCAGAGTGGAGGGATGTTATCAGTGGGGTTCCTCAGGGATCAGTTCTCGGTCCATTATTATTTGTCATCTATATAAACGATCTTGGGGAGGCAGTTAATAATAAAGTGTCAATTTTTGCGGATGATACCAAATTAGCAGCTGTAGTTAAAGATATTGATGATAATTTTAAAGTGCAGGGGGACTTAAATAAATTGTTATCCTGGGCACATAAGTGGCAAATGACTTTCAACCTTGATAAGTGCAAAGTTATTAACATGGGAAAAGATAATAGAGAATTTAACTATGAAATGGATGGGCATTGGCTGAGCTCAGTAGAGGATGAGAAAGATCTAGGAGTAGTAATAGATAAGTCATTAAGGTTTTCTAAGCAGTGTATTGAAGCAAGAAATAGGGCAAATAGAGTACTGGGTTTTATTAAGAGAAATGTCAGTTACAAAAGTAAGGAAGTTATTCTTAAACTCTATAACTCTTATGTTAGGCCACATCTAGAGTACTGTATACAGGCATGGTCCCCACATTTTAGACATGATATTAACCTTCTTGAGTCAGTGCAACGGAGGGCAACAAAGATTATTCCTTCCCTGAGGCACCTTGAATATGAAGATAGACTGAGGGTATTAAATATGTTCTCGTTCGAAAGGTGTGTGAGAGGGGATATGATTGAGCTCTTTAAAATTTTTTCCGGGATAGATAAATTAGATGTTAGCAAGTTTTTTGAGTTAGATGATGGAAATCGGACTAGAGGTCACCACTTGAAAATTAAAAAGCAAGGGTGTAGGTTGGATTTAAGAAAATATTTTTTCACCAATAGAGTGGTAGACTTCTGGAACAAATTGCCGCAGAGGGTAGTAGGTAGTCCAAATCTAAATGTATTTAAGAGTAGGTTGGATGAGTTTATGGGAAGGGAAGGTTGTGATGGTTCCTAAGTTTTGTATATATTAATATTGTTTGTATATATCTATAGCTGCATGATTTAGTTCTTGACAAGCCTTGATTGGTGATACCCTTGTTTCTGGATGCAATCCTCTGGATGTAGTTTTCCTGGGAGTTTGGGTGCCTTGAAAAAGAGGCCGCTTGACTTGGATGACCTATGATGAGCCCTTGTGGCTTTTGTCATCCGTTATATTATATTGTGGTGATGGTGCTTTTTGTGGGTGGGTTTTGACGGAGGCGGATGACCTTTGATAGGCCCTTGTGGCTTTTGTCATCCGTGTAATTATGTTATGTTATGTTATGTTGGTCTTCTTAATGATCTTATTTAGTTAATTTTTGGTTGACCTATAATGATTTAAATTATCTAAACTACTCTCACTTTGTAATCTCTGGTATGCCCTTTTTTTCTCTGAAACTTTATTAGCTATTTCTTGATTCGACCATAATGGTTTCCTACATTTTTTCCTAATAGACTTCATTGGAATACACTGTTCCTGAACCATGTTTAATATAGTCTTAAAAATATCCCACATCTCATAAGTATTCTTTCCATGGAATTCTATATCCCACCTAATCTGATTTAGCATGCTGCGTAATTTATCATAATCTCCCTAATATAAACACACAAAAATCCACCTCTTCGGCACGCCGGCAATCTACATGTTTACCTTTTGTAAGATTACCAAGTATTTTTAGAGTTGCGCTGATTACTTTTTGTTACTTTAATAGATTCTCCCTGTTAGTGGCATACCTGAGGTAGACCTCCACTTTGGTGTTCCTGATCCTCCTCTTGGGTTACTTCGGGGAGGATGTTGTTATTCTGAACTGTGTAACCTGGTTTTGGTGGTTGGTCAGGTATGCTGCTTAGCCACTTGTCGAGTTTCCTCTTGAATGTTTCTGGAGTCATTTAAGTGAGCTCCCGGATGTCCTCTGGTATGCAGTTGAACAGTCGGGTTCCATTGAATGAGTAGGAGTTGTGTCATGGTCCTGATTTTTTTTAGAATAATAAACCAGATGGCAACCCGGGAGGAAGTAACTCTAGGCCAATTTAAATTAGATTTTGTTATGGTAATAATTGAGAATAATAAAAAAAAATGTCCCATTTGCTCAATAAATGGTAATTGTGTAGACTATGGCCGGATGCTATATCTAGTTATTTTGGGGGCTAGTTTTGTTGGAAGCCTGTCTTTGTTAATTTTCAGGTGAAGGTGCGCAATAATATGTTGTTTTGACTAATAGATGATCTGAAGAATTGTTTCTATTGGGAAGCGCGACTTTGAAACAAATGTTTCCTTAAGAGCTGACTGGTAAAAAAAAAATCTTACGTTTTGATCGGTGGCTTCATCACATTTAATTTTTGAGCACTTGAAGGTATAGTCGTGTTCTGTTTAAATGTTCACAGGGGATTGATAACAAGATTAATTTGTGTCAGTTAAAAATTTAAGAAGTTTCTCACAGTCATTAATTAACGACCCAAGGGCTAAACAATGTCGCGGACAGACTTCACACATTGCTTCCATAATTCAAATTGCTTGAACTCCCTCTGTTCCTCAAGATTGTTTGCACATTTAATATTCCTGCTAAAAAACAATTAAAACAAAAAGAGTATTATTTTGAAATAAAAAGCAAACTAAATAACAAATGCAGAAATTGAAAAATAAATTACACTAAGATATGTAAAAAAATAAAGGAAAATATAAAAAGATTTAGGAATTTGTAGCATGTTTGTAAATTGTATGTCTAAAAAAACTAATTCCAACATATCAAAGTATTTATTCTAAACAAGTAGAAAATATCCTTAAAAAACGGCATGAAATAAAAGCAAACAACATAAATGTTAAAATAGGGAAATAGAGAGTATAAAAACAACGATGTCCATTGATGGATGATGTCACTGAGTTCTGACCAAGACTTGGTTTTGGTAATTACTTTCTTTGGTAAAAATAACAGGTGGGGAGCTTTGCCCCACATACACCCTGTATAAATGTTTCTTTTTTGGTGGGGAGCTGCATACCATCCCATTTGTGGTAGTTCAGTGAAACATATCTCAAAAGTGGATGAAACATTATGAAAAGGAAACAAACATAAAAAAACAAGCCACTGAATGCTTCATTTTGGAACAAGAAAAAAATTGAAGTTTGTAAAATAAACTTTTAAAAAGTCAAAAAAGAGAAATCAAAAGGGAGGGAAAACAACAATGACAAGGCTGAATACAGAGAAATCAAAATGGAGGGATACCAGAAAAACACTAAAAATAGCTAGATATTGCATCCGGCCTTAGTCTACACAATTACCCAATAAATTTCTTAATTACATGCTCTATGGCAGATTAAAAAGAGCTTTTATATGTGGATGCAGGACAAGTATGTTGGGAGATATCCACCTGTATGTATTCTTATATGTATCATTAAGAGTTATAAGAAGACTAAGCATATTTCTTAACAATAATTGTTAACCCCTCAAATGGCGTTTTCCTTCATTACTCTTGTTTTCTAATTGGCATACATCATTTTTTTTACCATAGAAAGTAGTAAGCAACAATAAATTTAGGTCCTAAATTAATTACAGAGTTAATTACTAACTAATCTAACCTAAAATACCCTCGCTAATTCTAAAACTGGTAATGGAGGGAAAAAGAGCCACTTTGAGTTTTCAGTAAAAAAACAACAACTTAGAAATCCTCACCAGGCGATGCCAGAGCATACTTCCTTCTCCTTACCTTTGTTGTTATATTTTGTATATGGGTTTTGTTTGTTTGGTTTGGTTTTCCTGAATTTTAAAGTAGCTTAGTGGTAGGTTAAAATTTGAATTGCAGTGACTTATGTCCTTGGTCGCAATTTGCAAGGTCGGTGCTGTAAAAAAAATGTCATCAGCTCTCGGAGAGCTATAAATAACATGTGCTCCCTCAAGAGAGTGAGGGACAAAGGTTTGATCCTACAGCCTGTAAGTAGGCCTCGCCACTGTTACCACAATTGGTGAGGCTGTCCTGAAGAAACTGGTTAGAGTGGAGAGATGCTGTTGCATGCTGTAGGAATTTTATATCACTTCCCATACCTAGTAGGTCCATGCAACAGCCAGGAAGTGGTGGTTAAATTGCAACTTAACCTCACATGGAATACATCCAAGTTGGGTGTCCCATTACAGGATTGCATTCAGGTCGGGTGATTGTATCATGTTTACTTGGAAATGACTAGCCACTACAACCCCTTTATCTTACCCTACAGGGTGGCTATAGTTTAAAAAAATCACTGTACCTACTAACTTTGGGAGAGTTGAGTAAACAAACAAAAACAAACAAACAAAACATTTATTTCAGAAAAGTACATAAAAACGCTTACGTGGCATTAAGGTAGAGACATGATATACACATTTAATAGTTATGCATAATATCCAGGATGCACAAAGCTTCAAGTTGCTGTGTAAGTGCGCCCCCTACAAAAAAAAGTCAGGTTTACATTTTCTAATCTTTTAAAAGTTTGAACATTATTAGCAAATACTACAGATTCTGGTAGTTGATTCCAAATTGGCACAACTCTACATGCGAAGGAATATTTTCTACAATTTACTCTAGCAAATTCAACATTTAGTTTAAAGGAGTGTCCTCTTGTTGGTCTACGGTTGAAACTAAACATGGAGTCAGTCTATTTCGACCATCCTATGAATGATTTTATATAAATAGACTAGATCAGATTTTATTCTTCATATTTCAAGTGATTCAATCTGGAGCAAATCGAAGTGCCGGTGATACGGCGTATCTCTCATATTTGATAGGTTTTTTGTAAATTTTTGCTGTACTCTCTTGATACATTCAATAGCCTTGATCTTTGAGGGGCTCCATATTTCGGTGTTGCTTTCTAACTGCACATCCAAAGTTACGAAAGCTCTTCGTACTGATATAACCGAAAGCATGCAATTCTCGCTACGTTTGAGCAGTGGCGGCTGACTGAAAGATCATTTGTCATGCAGACAAATGAAGTTCCTATTTCCGGAGCCTATGTGGAGGACTTTGGTTTTTCTCAAGTTAATCCATAGCTGCCATGTTTATATAGATGATAAACATTAGTAGACCTAATAATATTCCTTTTGGTATTCCGCTCAACACATGCGATAGTTGCGATCTTTCCATATTTAGTTTTACAGTCTGGGTTCGATTCGATAGGTAGTTTTTCAGTAGATTAAGATCTTGCCGATGGTTAGGGAAAGAATCAGGTGACAAGACAGTTCTTTGATGACTCTTGGGTGAATCATATCAGAACCAGGTGAGCTATTCAAGTTCATTGATTTTATCGCCGCCACCACATCATTTTCCACGATAGTGAATGTATCTATTGTAGAATGAAGATTTAGTTCAGGCAGCTCTGGTATGGTGTTGTTATTTCTACTGAAGACAGAACTATATTGTTGAGAGAGGGCCTCAGCAAGAGTTTGATCACCACTTTTATGCTTTGTGTCATTTTCTACAAATTTATAAAATTCTCGTAGCTTTGCTTGGCGATCACCGAATTTTTGTTTCTCATAATTACTGCGGGCAGTAATTTAAGAGATGACAAAGACCACAAAGTCCTATTAGAGGTAATTTGAGTCGACAGATACCCCATAAACTGCATTTAAAAGATTGTGTCTAATTGCTTGGAAAGGATCACCATAATGACTTGTCAAAAAAAACAACTTTCTGAATATCAGCTACTTGTTGCTGTTGGCTGCTTGAAAATACCAAGTTTACCAACAACAGTATCCAATATTATCACATTTCCAATTGTTTGTCTCAATTTCTATATTATTTGCAATTGTTAAAAAAAGATATGCAGTTCAATTTTAGCTCCCCCCAGTTGGAGTGGGCTAAAAATAGGAAAAAAAAACCCCTCTGTCATCTGCCTAAACAAAGTTCACTGACTTCATTTTTAGCTTAAAAATAGTCATAACTGAGGGCACTGCCCCATAAGCCCCATTTCACCTCCCTAAGGACCAAAAACAAACAAACAAACTTTGGAGCTTCTAATGACTTCTGGCAATTACCTATGAATTTGAACCTTAAGGTTATTTTAAATACCAGGATTTCCTGAGAATTGTACCCTGGGTCATGTAATTTAATATACCCCCAAATTACCCAGGTTTCTGGGACAGAAACCAGTATTAGCTCCTTATATTTCACTTCACCTAACTGATGCAGGTATCCACATTGATTGGCTCTTGTCTTAGCTCCAACTAAAGGGATCTTCCTTTCTAATCCCTTATTCTTGAGAGGCCTGTTTGGTAGAGGTATACTGGTTCTCACTCCTGATACCCTTGTTAATACAGTCCACCATCAGGACACCACCGATTGCTAGTCCTTTCATTTTTATTCACTAGATATCAACCCTCCATGACCATTGGTACAATTTGGGACAATTTTAACCAGATAAATGCACTTTAAGCACTTCTGGTTTATTTTTAACCACAGTAAACCCTCGATATAATGAACCTCAATATAACAAATTTTGGATATAACAAACCAAATTTCCTGGGCGAACTCCATCGGGTTTAAGAGGCAAGCGTTATGACCAGCCTGAGTGAGTGTTGATGTGTCACATATCTCCTACAGTGCAAGGTTCATATCAATACTATGTTGTGTAATCCACTTAACTTTATTAATAATTACATACGTATTACATATCCATAACGAACTTGGTTCATTATTTCCATTGCTTTTAACGCCAATCGGGTTTAAGGAACTTTAGGCTTTAACGAACCCCCCCTTCCCCCCAATATAGTTCGTTATATCGAGGGTTTACTGTATTTCAAAACTTTTATAAAAATTTTTCCTTTATTGAGTTGCCAAGTTGTATATTCCTAATGGGTGGATGTTATAAAAATTTTTCCTTTATTGAGTTGCCAAGTTGTATATTCCTAATGAGTGGATGGTTACTAGGCTTCTATCAGTTATGGCATGGAGAACTGCATGTAGGAGATGATGTGATAAATTTATCTACCATATGGACCACATACATATATGCCAACAATGTGAGTTTTTGTTTTAAATTAGTTACCATTCGAGAATCCCAGGAGGACCTCTGATAAGTTCAATCACAACCGGACCAATCTGTTCGTTTCTCTTCAGTGTCATAGTTGCTGTGGAGGGAGTGTATGCGCCCTTAAGGTACTCAAAAGCTGGAAGAAAAGTAGTAAAATATGGTGGTGAAGGAGAATGGTTCGCTTGTACAAATAATATAAAACACCAACCTTAGACTTGCCCCACCCCAATCTGCATAATTTATCATCTGGGCCAATGGAGATAAGCCCATAAATCTTCACGTCATCCTTAGCCAATGATAAAAAGGATCTCCTTAAGGCTATGTAATTTGCCCGCTTGTTCACCTTCCTTAGTTTTGGTTCCAGAGCAAATTAAAATTTCATGGTGGGGGGCCAGACCCTTCTTAATTATTGGTGTTAACTTTTGGGCTTTGAGGGAAATTTCATGAAAATGCAGAATTAATAGAATTTTAATGAAGTTGATAATTTGAACTTTTTAAATTATAAGATATTTGAACTTAATTCAGTTTTTTTATAAGGGTGTTTTAGGAGAGGAGGTAATTTATTGTCCTTTGTGCTGTAGATTGCATTGTTTTGGCAACAAGTTGTAATTAAAAACATTTTGATATTTGTAAAACAAAACAAAACATGGTGACAGTTTATTGAATTCTGTTAACTATTACCTTATAGAGAGCTGAAGGAAAGTGTTTTCAAAATAGGCCGGAAGAAAAATATGGATATTGGTAATCCTCATTCGTGTGTCTGGCAGGGCAGGAGTGATTTGAGTGGCTATGGACCAAAATTGTACAAAGGGATTTAAAAAATGGTTCTCCTTAAAGGATCCTCAGTGGATACATCCCATTATGATTGCCCAATGTAGATCCACTGAATGTGGGTGCAAATGGATTGACTTTGCCATCAGGGCACAGCCAGCTGGGTTTTGTTAAAGAGAGTAATGGAAGAGATGAAAGAAGGTAAAAGTAAATGGTTAAAAGGGATGGAAAAGTGGATTAGAATGACTGGCCAGAAGGAAGGATGGATGAGTATGGAAGGGGATGAGATCAGAGAGAGAATAGGATACAAGAGAGTGGAGAAGAGAAATGGAAACTAACTCAAGCCTCAGAATATAGTAGAGAATGGAGGGCAAGATAATCGATACAATAACAAACGAGCATCAATAATTGTCTACAAATGCCGCCCGAATATACTGAACCTTAACGACAGAATAAGATTTAATGGGGAAGGAACAAAATGTAAAGTGTGTTGTGAAGATCTGGAACATTTCATTTTGTGGTGTGTGGCATTTCTTGAGGTGAGAAGACGGGTAGAAAAGGTACAGCAACCATACATCCAAGATCGAGATCAGTTAAAGGGGAAATGCCCATTTAATAACGAGGACGTTGAAAAACCGAAGAAGAATTGTGTGTGTTGTGGAAAAGAAGAGAAAGTGGAAATTAAAGAAAGAGATTGAGAATCAAGCTCAAACCAAGGAAAAGATCAGGGAGTGTCGTTGCAAGCGCTAATCATCATCATCATCATCATTAGCTGACCTTCTTTGGGATGGAAATAGATACCGGGGTGAGGCTAGCGATTCATCTCCATTAATTTTCGCTCATGTTGTAGCATAAATAGAAACAAATTGCAAAAATCCTTTCTAATGATATCCCCATTAGGGGGGAGGAGGCAGTGTAAACTGCTACATCTAGTCCTAGAGGAAGGGTAGGTTCTCCCTGCCCAAGCCCTCCTAAGAAAGGCCTGACTCACTGACAGGGCCTGCGGAAGTTGCTGCGGCATTCCCCCAGGCCCTTTTTCTAAGAGGATCCCCATCTTATTTCTCCTATCTAGGTTTGAGGATCTGACCAGCTACCTCCTGCTCTCAGGGGTCCTGAGGATTAGGATGCGACTAGTGGGAAGTGTGGTCTGCCCCCAAAACCCCTTCATTCCCTGCGCCTAATGGGCTGACCGCCCCCCTGCGGCCGTTCTCCGGGGCATATGGCTTTACTGTCTCGTTGGCTACCATTCCAACTTAAGGTCTCAGGGTCTACCACCTGACCCTCTTGTCGACGATTAGCGAGTGATCCTCTCTGTTACACCTGACCCCTGTTGGGAGCTACCGGGGATAGCTGAGCAACTTCGTGCCGTCTCTGTGCATTGTCCCGAGGGGCGAACATAATTCTTCAATGCGCCCAAAGTTGGACCTCGTGAAAGGTCCGAAAATCAAGGACCGGTGACGGGAAAAGCGAGATTACTGATGGGAATTTTACGCATTCATAGCTGAGCTTTAATTGCAGGCAGGTACCTTCCACACATCCCCTCTGTTGAGAGCCTCTTTGTCGATATTAGAGTAATGTCGCTCGCTTTACGGCGTACACAGTGTACATTAAGCGTGTACGTCGAGCCCAGTGTCTCCTTCATACGCCCATCTCGTCTGCGGCCGATCTCGACGGTGCAATTTTCATGGGCATCACATGAAAATTGAAGGAGTGGATGAAAAAATAAGTCAAATGATTAAAAAAAGAAAATCAGAGAAGATCGAATTCAGGAAAGAAGTCACAAAAAGAGAAGAGAAAACTACAATTTCAGACGAAGCCTTGGATGAAAAAACCGTCTTCTGACATTTCTGATTATGCATGGAAGAAAGTCTTTGCCCGAACAGAAAACATCATCATACCAATACCAACGATTGTTATGGAAGCAGATCGGTATTCTGTGTCAAATAGAGCTGCTGCTGCTGCTATTAGTAGTGCAGCCCCCTATTCGCCTATGGTATTATAAATTCAGAAGACAGCTCCCATGATATTGACCACTACAAAGTCTGGAGAGCACGACAGAAGTTAAGGAGGAATTTCACCGAATCTGAATGTTTGGGGGATAAGAAAATTACTGCTGTTTTTTGATAGGAGGAGTTAAACAACACTAACTAAAAGAAGAAAGGGAACAAATGGTATGGAGCAAAAGAAATTCAATATCATTACGTGCGTGTAGGAGAACCTGGTACTGTCTATTTAGATAATCTAACTATTGAACGAGGAAGAGGTGCAGGTATTGCAGACAGAGTGATGAAATGGCTTGTTAAAAATGATATTAAAGATGAGATAAAGGCAGTGGGAGGTGACAGCACGGCAACTAATACTGGCTACAAGAATGGAGCCATAAGAGGGCTGGAATGTCAATTACATCGTCCTTTACGGGGGATCATCTGCAGCTTGCATCTAAATGAGCTTCCTTTGAGGCACCTGTGCAGGAAATATATTGGTCCAATAGAAAGTGGAACTCAATGGAAAGAACCACCTGTGAAACACTACCAGTATCACCAAATGGCTTTCAATGTATTGCTTAAGGAACTCCTCTTCCAGATGTAGATATGAATGAGTTTATTCGGGCCCAAGCTTACCTGTACATAATTATCAGTACTATTGGAAGTGGTGTAATTGATGATGATCTCCTACATATGAAACCAGGGCCAATATCTCTCTGCAAGATGGCTCACCACTGCCAGCAGAATATGTGGACTTTGTGGCAACAGAAAACCCTAATAATGTCCTCCAGAGTTTGTCGTGTGTCATTATGGGCCCATCTGGTTTCACATCAAATTCTCTCCGAAATGCACAGAGGGATCTAAACATCTCTTGGAACAGATCAATCTTCTGCAAATACTCCAACCTGCCAGTGAAGCCATAACATGGCACACAATCCAAAGGAATTCCTAATGGCCCCATCCTGAGAACGTCCTTTTGGCGATGCTCGCAGACGTTGATCAGAAGAACAGGAACCCCTCTATTGACAGAATCAAGAAGATCCGAGAAGTGTATGAGGAAGAGATACGTGATTTCAGGCCCCTAAAAAATAGATAAGACAGCTAAGAACCTAACAGATCTACTTTCCCTTCAAGAGGAGTGAAGGGTTGAGCCACCACTTACATTGCATCGATCCGATGCGGACCTGCAAAATATTGTCGACGAGCGACTCTCTATTGACATTCCACGCCATTCTTAAGGTGCGGAGCGGGGCGTGCGAATGGTGACGGAAGATTCTGGCGAAGTTTATGGAAAAGAAGCAAAGGATGGCTACATTCGGGCGGTACTAAAATCCCGTGACTTCATGCCATAGTTTGAAACAAAGCATGATTTTAATATATCAGTTGACAAATAGTATGTATCAGTTAGATAATAAAAGTTGAACTCCTCACTTGTAGGTCATTCATTATCCTTCAGCTTAAACTCAACTTTAATATATTTAGAAGCACTTATAACAACAAACCAACAACTCTGATGGTGTATTTCTTTCTGGCTCGAAAATTTTAAAAAGTGAAATTTTGAGCTAAAAAATGAGGGGGGGGGGGTTCCAAATATTTCTCCAAAACCCCTTTTTCCACCTTTGAAAGATGTGTCCTCAAGTGTACAAAACGTGAAGTGTGCATATTGATTTGCTTGAATTTGTTTATCGAAGCTACGGCCTATTGGAGAGTAACCACCTTTGAGCCTTTATCAGCGCGATTCTGATTCCAAAGCTTCTACAGCTCCGAGAGTATTGCGTTCACATTTCTGGAGCGCATGTCGTGTCGCGTTGGAGCCGCGTCTTTTTACACGAATGGCTCCAAACAAATCCCAAGTGGAGGTCGGCAACTCCCCCTCCCTCTCTTTCTTTTGATGTCGATGAGGCTTTTCCGGAGCCCGCGTCTGTCTTCACGACCGAGCTGGTTGCTTTACAGGGTTCGGTTTGGGAGATTACGCGGCGTGCCCCGTTCCGAGATAGCATCGTGATCTACAGCGACTCACAAAGCGCCCTGGGTGCCCTCAAGGCATTGTAATCTGGCTCGCTCCGACCTCCTGACTTGGGTATATATAGAGTCTGCTCTCGCTGGAGGCGCATGGGCGTTTTCGACTTCGTGATTGGCTCTTCGCTTTCCCGCCCTTCCTTCCCTGTTCCTGTTCCTGCGGCTCCTTCCCTTTGTGTTTTCTCCGTATTATCCTTGATGCCACTGTCGAAGCGAACCCTTAGTATGCCGGGATTGTCTTCTGCTGGGTTCCTGGACATGTAAGGGGGATTGTGGGGGATGAGGGCGCCAAACAGTGTACAATGACTGGCCGACCAAACCACCTTTTGGCTCTTCCCCGCTCTGATTACATGGCAGGAATCAGGTCAGCCTTGGATGGCAAAGCGGGTGTGGGAGACGGCTGAAGGGTATCTATAGTTGCGGGCCATCGTGCTGAATTTTTCTTTCCCTGGACCTACCCCCTAATTACTCGACGGCTTCAAGTGTCACCTAATCTGCCCCCCCTCCCTCCTCCTCGGGAGACGCAGGGCCATCTGATAGAGCACCCCTCAACCTTAATGCGAAGACTTTGCTCCCCAAGACCGTCCGGCACCTTCGTGTCCGATGTGCCGGGCTGGGGAGCTTCGCGCGCTTTAACTGTCCCGGTACCGGAACGAACGAGTCGCTACCGCTTGTCCCTTGGATTTGGAACGGGTTCGTGCGCTTCCGCTTCCCACCTCGACTTCTTGGAGGAGACGTCTCCATTGTATTTAGCTTTTTTTGTTATTGTGTGCGTCCTCTTTTACCGGAGAGAGTCGCTCCTCCCCCTGCCCTCGGTCTTGTTTGGTTTTGTGCAGGTTTAGGTTTGATTTGGTTTGCCTCGAAAATGGTCTAAATCCACCTGGAGAATCATTTAATTTCTGAGGCCATGACAGAATGGAACCTTCAATGGTTATTTAATGTTTACAGATTTGTTTGGATTTCTTGAGTGGACACACCAGACCGAGTAATCCGTTGCTTTGCGGAGGCAACTCTTTGAGATTCGAGTATTACCTCACCTCGTTCAACTCCTTGTGGGAAGAAGTTCTCAAGGGCGAGCCCCGACCGTTATCGTTGGAGACGCCGCTCTTCCTTAATGGGAGATGGGTTACCGCTTCGATCATGGAGGGCGCTGCCAAATAATTTCGTCAGTTGTGCCAAGATTTGGTGGTTAGTGCCAAACCTTTTTTCTGGTTTAGCTCCTCTCCCTGTCTGGTGCCACTCCAGGATCTCTTGTCTTGGTTTAACCAGGATTATTTACGTCCCAATGAAGCGAATCGTGGCTTCTGCTGGTCTTCTTCAGATTAACTAAAGCCTCCATAATTGGGCATTGACATAAGAGACAAAAAAACCTAAGAAATAAATAATGGGGTTAGAATAAAGCATTTGAAAGGCAAGGTGGGATTGGTGAAACCCTCCCTCGTACTATTCCAAGTCCTGTATTCATGGATTCATATAAGAAAGCCAATTCCTAGACCTGTATTTGTACCCATTCCCTTAGGATAGATAACTAGCACCATGTAGCTCGTGTTTTCCCACTACCATGACGAATGTTGGTTAAAAATAAATGTCATAATTCGTGGATGCACCCAAGAATCCCTGGTTTATTTACTCCTCCGCCCCCTGTTAAGAAGAATGGAAAGGAATACGAAGGCAAATATAGAAGTAGAGGCTTCGATAAACTGACCAGGCGGCCCCGATGACTCCTTGATTAGCGCGATGATGATGTTAAACCGGTGCCATATAAATACCTAACTAATACTTGATCGCGCATAGGACACCAACTATGAAGGATGTCCTTCAACTCCACTAGAGCAAGACATCACAAACACACGTAGAGAATGGAGTACCTCAGAGATCCTACTACCTCACCCTCTAAAACCTCTTCCGAACGACCTTCCCGTAGGCGCGGATCCTGTGTAGAATGGTACACCTGGAGCCTGGAGGGGCAGGCAGCACTTCCTCCGGGCCTTTTAGGCGCGGATCGTTTCTCGTAGTCCTGGCGCGCCCAGTGCTGCCTGGGATGTCTTATGTCTCAATGTTATAAAAATGCACCCTCTGTTCATAGCTCCTTCAGGCCTACGAACACAGTCATTTCCGCGCTCATTTGGAACCCTTCTGTAGGTTCTACTTACCCCGGGCGCTTTCCTGATAGAACACAGGGTTCACACGCAACCTCTGCTAAAACCAGGGCTTTCCCCTTTCCCCAAGCGTGACTGTTTCCCGTATTGCGAAACGACCGTTCCCCTCAACCGAGTCGTTCGACTCACAGGAGGCAACACCCCTGAAGATGGTCGTGAGGTCTGCTTCCGGGGTTCCTAAAACTGCCCTCCCCCGCAAGTAGGACAGCACCAAAGGAGCTTGGGCTCCTGCGCCTCCACCCAAGACTGGACTCGGTGGCTCCTAGAAGGTGAATCCTCCAAAAGAGGCCTACCTCCCCCCGACGTCGGAGCCTGCTTCCTTTTTGCGTTTGTTCTCCTTATTTTTTGAGGGGTTTTTTCTGCGAGTTTTAAAGTAGCCTACTAATAGGATGAAATTTTAATTGCAGCGATTTATGCCCTTTCTGGCGATCGGCAGATGGGGGACGCTGTTAAAATAAAAGAAGCGATCGTCGATTCCGCATACGGTTTGGGACAGCTATTTTAGGTCCAATAATTTCCTCACTGTTACTCGATTTGCTTGAGCATCAACGCTATCACCTCGTTGCTACCGGAAGATGTTCTCGCTACACACTACGTAGAAGACTTCGATTCTTTTGACGCGGTCGAGATACCTACTTTACCTTCGAGCGTCGACTCTAACAGGTTCTGAAACACATCTCTCGCTATGCCGAAAGGCGCACGGGTTGCAGGTTTTTTGTTTTTTTGTTCAAAACTAAAGCGGCGCCCTCTGCCGCCACCCACGTCTTAACCGGGAAAAGACGTGTTCCTAAATGGGTTCGCCTGGATGCGGTAGTCTACTCCTTGCCTTCGTCTTAATTTGATCGACGCCTCACCTACTAGGAACACATTTGCAGCCCTTTGGTTTCGTGTACCCGCACCATTGACATTGTTCGTTCCGTGGCGTTCAACACTTAGTATACTAATAGGCCTCCTCTATTTTTTATCCGCTCCCTTGTAAGTTCTAAACTAGCCGATGGACTGACATGCCTCCAGGCGGGAGGGGTGGTCCCAAATGGCGGCCAACTGGAGGCCCCCCCTGAGATAGACATGGTCCTTGAGGAAACCCAGCCTCAGACGGTAGGGCCTTCCATGGGGGGGAATCTGGGCTCGGCGCCAAGCACCGAACCCGAATCCGCCCCGATGCAAGGTCCTCCTCAAACGGCTGTGGTTTCCGAAGCAGTACAAGGAGGGGAGGGATCTCCGCCGACCGGTGCCCCCACGACTACCAGGACCTTCTCCATTTCAGAGAATGACCTGGCTGAGGCCGGTCCATCTGGCCTGGGGGCTTCTTCCGGCGGAGGTGAGAAGCGGGTTCATTCCCCGCCCTCCTCTCCGAAAAAGAAAAAGAAAAAGACTAAAAAAACAAAAAAGACTCGGGGCTCCTCTCCATCCGCGGGGGCTGCGGGGACGGATGGGTCTGCTGGCACTCTGGCAAGCGACCAAGCCAAGATCGGCACATCCGCCCCCTCTGCCCCCCCCGGTTGCGGAGCCCCTGACAAAGAAGACTAATACCAAGAGTGCACTGGGCGGAGCCTCGATGAAATCGGGGCCCCTGATTTAGAGGTTACCTGGCGTTTTCGAGCCCGCTGGCTTCAAACGCTTCCTCGTTATTCGCTCCACTGATGGCACCATGTTCTCCAAGGGCAACATGATCCTTCAGAGGAGAGGATTAGCTAGTGCAATTGGTAGAGAGCCGAAGGTGACCCGTTTCTCGGACGGCAGCCTTCTGGCGAATGCGGCGAATCCCGCCGAGGCGGCCAAGATAAGTGCTCTTCGGACACTTCATGGCACCCCGGTGAGTGTGACGCCGCACTCTACCATGAACTTTGTGAAAGGAGTAGTTTATGCGAGGGAACTCGTTGACTACTCCATTGAGGACATCACCCTAGAGCTGGCCGACCATGGGGCGGTCAAGGTCGAACGTGTGATGAGAAAACAGGGAGGGGCTTCGAGACCCACCCCTACACTCTTCGTCACGTTCGACTGTGACAAGCTCCCTGAGTCGGTGCGTGCCGGTTGGTACCGCTACCGCGTGAAGGCATTCGTGCCACTGCCGCGGCGGTGCTATTACTGTCACCGCTTCGGCCATACGAATCGCTCATGTAGACGTGCAAAGTCGGGGTCACCCGAAGTCTGTGTAAATTGCTCCAAGGTCGCACACGATAAGTCCAAATCGTGTGTGGCCAAGTGTGTCAATTGCGGAGAGCCGCACCCTGCTTCTTCGAAGCAATGTGGTGCATATCTCCTGGAGAAAGAAATCCTGGCCATTCAGGCCCAGGATAGACTCTCATTCCGCGAGGCTAAGGACTTGGTCATGGCGCACCCAGCTCTGCCTGGGACGTCATATGCCTCAGTAGTTCGAAAGGTACCCTCTGCTCCTGGCCCATCCAGGCCAACGAGCACGGTTGTTTCCGCGCCCATTCGGAGCCCTTCTGCGGGCTCTACCCAACCCGGGCGCTCCCCTGGTAAAGCTGGCGGCAAAAAGGGTTCATACCCAGCCCCGGCTAAAACCAGGGCTCCTCCCTCTTCCCCCAGCGTGACCGTTTCCCGCAAGGCGAAACGGCCACGCGCCTCCACAGAGTCGTTAGACTCACAGGCTGCAACACCCCTGAAGATGGTCGCTAGGCCATCTTCGGGGGTTCCTAAAGCTGTCCCCCGAAAGGAGTACAGCAACAAAGGAGCTTCAGCTCCTTCGCCCACGCCCCGAGGTGGAGCGAGTGGCTCGGAGACGGTGGTTCCTCGAAAAGAGGGCCCCCCCGCCTCCGAAGCCGCAGCGCCCGCCTAAGGTTTCGAGGCGGAGGGAGGAAAAGACTCGCATGGCGAGCCCAACCTCCCCCAATAAGTCCTCGAAGGCGACAGCGCTTTGTCCGGCCAACAGCGCCCGGGGTTCTGCCCCCGGGAAGCGTACGGCCATTCCCGTGAGGGTCTTCAATTCGAGGAGGGCCCCCGCGTCTCCTCCGAGCTAGGCCTGGAGGGCATATTCCTTCAATGGAATTGCCGTGGACTCCGGGCCAACTGGGAGGAGCTGCGGAGGCTCGCCTCGTCCCGTTCCCCGTTAGCTATTTTTTTGCAGGAGACCATGCTAGGCGCGTGCCCCCTGCCTGCCCTCCCGGGGTATAAGGGTCTTGCGACCCCACCACCGCGGGATGTCCGGGCTGGGGGATGCGCGGTTTACACCCGGCATGATGTCTCCGTTCTTCCTTTTTCTTTAGATACCTCCTTTCAGGCAGTGGCTGTGCAGCTGCACCTGGATAGGAGGTATACTATCATTTCTGCGTACATTCCACCGTCAGCTGACTTCGACGCCGGGGACTTCCGCCGCGTCGTGGCACGGTTGCCGAGGCCCTATCTCTTGCTTGGAGATCTGAACGGCACGCATCCTCTCTGGGGAGATTACTCCATAAATCCCAGGGGACAAGTCCTTGCCGATCTGATCGAAGAGCTTGAGATGGGTGTCCTAAACGTGGATGAGTTTACGCATCACTGTCCGAGAACCGCTTCATTTTCTTGCCTTGATCTATCTTTGTGCTCTTCGGATGCACAGCCTGATTTTGATTGGGGGGTGGTCGATGACCTCCATGGTAGTGATCACTTTCCCATTCAAATATCATTTTCAGGGCAACTGCCGCCTGAGAGACCACCTCGGTGGTGCTTGGCGCGAGCGCGGTGGCCTTCATTTCAGGAAATGACTGAATTCTCTATCTCAGTCGAGGAGTTTAGGTCGGTAGATGAGGCCGTTGAGTTCTTCTCCGGCAACCTCATCGCCGTGGGCCTGACTACTATTCCTAGGACGTCTGGCCGTTTTGCACGCCGACCACTCCCATGGTGGTCGGCCGAATGTGAGACGGCCCTCAAACAGAAGCGTTATGCCTACATGCGCTATAAGCGCCGCCCGAACGATTTCACTGTCGCTGAATTTCGTCGGGCTAGGGCTAGGTTCCGGTATATTTCGAAGCACGCCCGCCGCTCTTCTTGGCGGGCATACGTGTCTTCACTTAACGGGAAGACCCCTTTAGCTGAGGTGTGGAAGCGAGTCAAAAGGATTCGGGGCAAGTTCTCGCAGGACCCCCCTCCTGTTTTCCAGGAGAATGGGACCGCAATCTCGGACCCCGCGTCCGTGGCGAAATCCTTCGCGACCGCTTTTTCCGCATTCTCTAGCCGTGATGCTGCTCCGCCAGCATTCAATGCACGTCGTGATGTCGCGGAAGGCCGCCGGCTGGACTTTACCTCCAGAGGCGGAGAACCCTTCAACGACAAGTTTACTGTAAGCGAGTTGCGTTCCGCTCTCGCTTCGTGCGCGGAAACCCCCCATGGTCCGGACGATGTCCCGTACGCCATTCTTCGACACCTAGGTGAGCGAGGCATGGCCTTTCTGTTAGATTTGTTCAACAGGATCTGGGTGGAAGGTCTTCTCCCAGACTCCTGGCGAATCGCTACTGTGCTTGCCTTTCGCAAACCGGGGAGAGATCACTCTACTCCGACCGGTTTCCGCCCAATCTCTCTAACCTCTTGCGTGTGCAAGTTGATGGAGAAATTGGTAAATGTTAGATTAGCCTTTTTCCTGGACAGCGGAGGCCATCTGTCTTCCGCACAGTGCGGCTTCCGTAAGTTCCACTCCACGTCGGATGCTCTGCTCCGACTGGAAAATGCCGTCTGCGAGGCTTTCCTTCGTAGACAGCACTACGCCACGGTGTTTTTCGATCTGGAGAAGGCCTATGATACCGCATGGCGATACGGTATCATGGAGACTCTCCACACGATGGGGGCGAGGGGACGCCTCCCAATTTTTATATCTGAATTTTTGCGAGATCGTCGATTCCGCGTACGGGTGGGGGGAGCCCTCTCCGGCCCAAAGGAGCAGAAAGAGCGTGTCCCGCAGGGAGGTGTCTTCAGTGTCACACTCTTTGCCCTGAGCATCAACGGCATCACCTCGGTGCTGCCGGAAGATGTTCTCTCTACGCTCTACGTGGACGACCTTTCGATCTCTTTTGGCGCGGCCCAGATGCCAACTCTGGAGCGTGGACTCCAACAGGCATTGAACCGCGTCTCTCGCTATGCCGAAGCGCACAGGTTTCGGTTTTCTTTGGCCAAGACAGGTGGTGCACTTCTGCCGCCATCCACGGCTTCACCCCGACCCAGATTTGTTTCTTAATGGGGTGCGCCTGGATGTGGTTGAGTCGCACCGTTTCCTTGGTCTTGTATTCGACCGACGCCTCACCTGGGAGGCTCATATTCGCAGCCTTAGGGTCTCTTGTACCCGCGCCATGGACATTGTCCGTTCCGTGACGTTCAGCGCTTGGGGCGCTGATAGGGCTACTGCCTTACTTTTTTTATCGATCCTTTGTTCGCTCGAAGCTCGACTACGGATGCGAGTTTTATGCATCCGCAGCTGAGCGTTTATTGCGGAAGGTGGATTCGATCCACCACACCGGCCTTCGCCTTGCGACCGGTGCCTTCCGCACTTCCCCCATTGAGAGCCTGTTGGTCGATGCTGTGGAGATGCCACTCGCTCTGCGCCGCGTGAAGTGCATCACTCGCCTGTACGCGCGAGCCCGGCGCCTCCCTCAGTCGCCAACAGCTCTCACTGCATCCGCAGCTGATCTCGATGGTGCCTATGCCGTCGAGAGACGCCAGTCATACCCTAAGCCTTTTGGGTTTAGGGCCAGGAAACTCCTTCGAGAGGTAGATATCGCTCTCGGGCCGGTGGCACCCCTGGTTTTGCCCAGGATGCCACCCTGGAGGGTACCACATTTGGCTATTTGTCGCCACGCCTCTGCTCCCAAAGCTTGTACTGCGCCGGGAGTATTGCGTTCGACCTTTTTGGAGCACACATCGTGTCACGCTGGAACCGTGCCAGTGTATACGGATGGCTCCAAGTCCGAAGAGGGGGTCGGCTTCACGCCGTATCCCCTCTGTTTGAAGTCAGCGGGGCTCTGCCATACGCTGCGTCTGTCTTCATGGCCGAACTGGTGGCAATAAACCACTCGGTACGGGAGATTACGCGACGTGCCCGGTTCGGAGACCAGATTGTGATCTATAGCGACTCACAAAGCGCCCTGAGTGCTCTCGGGGCATTGGAATCTCCGCATCCCCTGGTTCGCGATATCCGTGACGCCACGGTTTTGGCGAGCCGGGCAGATGTCGAGATTATCTTCTGCTGGGTTCCTGGACATGTAGGAATTGCGGGGAATGAGCTCGCCGATGAGGGCGCCAAAGAGTCCGCGAGGACTCTGCGACCGGACCAGCGTTTCGCTCTTCCTCACGCCGACTATATGGCAGGAATACGGGCAGCTCTTCGGACTGCTTGGCAAAGAAGATGGGAGACGGTCGAAGGAAACTTAAAGTTGCGTGCCATTGCGCCGCGACTGTTCCCATGGACCTATCCCCCAATGCCGCGGCGGCTTCAGGTTGCTTTCTGTCGTCTTCGAATCGGACACACTCGTGTGACGCATCGCTACTTGATGGAGCGCTCGCATGCGCCCTATTGCAACGACTGCGTCGTCCCCCAGAAGACTGTTCGGCATATTCTTGTCGAATGTCCCAGTCTGGGTGATCTTCGCGCACGATACCTGTCTCGGTACCGGGATGGGCGGGGTCGCTACCGCCTGTCCCTTGTAATCGGGACGAGTGCGTGCACCATGACTGGTGGACTTATTGACTTTTGGGGGGAGGCCGGCCTTCTCCCCTTTATTTAAGGTTCCTTTTTTTGTTATTGTTTTGTTTGTAGGTTGCACTCTCCTGCACCGGGGTGAGGGGGACCTCCCCCGCCGCCGGTGATTGCTTCGATTGTTAAGTTTTTCCAATTTATATCATTGTTAAGTTTTCATATTTTTACTTTAAAGTAGCCTAGTTCTAGGCTGTCGTGTTTTTCGGCGACTTATGCCCAACTGGGTAGTTGCCAGATGGGCTCCATAAAATTTAAAAAAAAAAAAAATGACATGGTCAGAGTTCGGTCCGCTAGACACGGTACTTGGGTTGACTGCATGCCATACTAGGATCACCTCGCACCAGGGTATGACGATATAGGTGATCACCACCCTACTCGTTAGTGGACCCGCCTATCTTATCAATTACATACCCTCCTACCCCCTCCAAACTTGGCTCTTCTACCCACAGAGGTTCTGCTGTTCGGCGGCGCACTTTGGTCTTCTTATGGGTCCTTGGTCGAGGGGCAGTGTATACTGTAAGGTCGCTAGCTGCTGCTAGGGCAAATAATAGGCCCGGTGTCTGTAGGGGCGTCGACTCTGCTCACCTTCCTCCTCCAGTACACATATTAAGGTGGCTACGTCGTCGGAACCATCCTCTTCTATGATCAAACCTCGAGAACAATGTCGCCTGAATGGCAGGCCGGGTTGGCAAAGCCCATCGAGGAAGGACCTGGACCCAGTATGTATTCTGGAATTTCTGATCCTATGAAGACTTTTCTCTTAACCTCACGAGGCATTGGGGGGAGGGGTCATAGAACCTACTTTCCATGTGTTCTTTTTTCTAATATGGTTACAACAGAAGGCAATAATGGGAAAACACATGGAGATCCGCCTCCGAGCGCGGCCTCTTCCTCCCTTGGTGTCGGAGAGAACGGGGAAAATCGAGGCATCTCTTCGAACGGTGGAGGGGCTTCTCCTTCGCCATCTTCGGAGCCGCTCCAAATCTGAAAGAAGGTGACCCCCTCCCCCCTGTGCTTTCTCAGGTGGCCCCAACCCAAAGAGTGAGCGAGTACTGGGCGATCAGACCAGTGGAGGGGCTTCTCCTTTGCCATCTTCGGAGCCCCTCCAACTCTGAAAGAAGGAAGGTGACCCCTTCCCCACTGTGCTTTCTCAGGTGGCCCCAACCCAAAGAGTGAGCGAGTACTGGGCGATCAGACCAGTGTTTCTCTCTTCTTCCCAGCGACTACGTGGCATAATTTATGGCTGCTTGGCGAAGAAGATGGGAGACGGCCAGGGAAACTTAAAGTTGTGTATCATTGCTCCGCGAATGTTCCCATGGACCTACCCCCCCAATGCCGCGACGGCTTGAGCTCTCTTTCTGTCCTGTTCGAATTGGACACTTGCAATTACCAAATTTTATTTGTAACTCATTTCGGCTTCAATATTAACTTCCTTCTCACTCCATGGATTCATTTGTTGTCACGTGCTGCTCTGTGTCTTCCTTCCTGGCTAACCCTCCCCCAATCCCACGCCTTGCATTGGCGAACCCGCCCCCACACCCACGCCTTGCCTGGGTGAACCCTCCCCCACTTTCTACGAGTCAAGTTAGGATTAAGTTTTCCCGTCTGCTGCGTTCTTCATAATTCTCACCTTTGCTCCCCCCTTTCTCCTCCACTATGTATGATAGGGACTCAATCCTCACACTCAAACCTTTAAATTATCGTCTTTCGTCAGCTACATACGCCAAGATAAGGGGTGCTGGTATCCCCGAACTCGCCCAACTAGGAGGGGACCGAGTTTTTCGGCATCCCTTAGGAACCTCTTTCGCCCTACCATTCTTCCTTTGCCCAACACCTTCAAATCTTCCCCCTTCCTCCTGTGCTCATCAGCAGGCGCTGTCGGCGTCTCTTCTGAATATTAAAGCCTGACCAATAAGTCTGAGTATGTCCATGACCTCGTTGTTCACACTTGGGTTTCTTCTTGGCCTTCCCGTAACCTGGCTCGAGTCTGATTCTGGTTCATGCACTGCCCTTGCAACCCCTCCTGGTCATTCTTTCCTGCATGTTTCTCGGAACCACCGTGGAGAGGGAGATGCACTGATTTCCAACTTATCCTTCTTCCTGAATCTTCTCCCCTCCCCCCCCTCCTCTAGTCTCATTTGAGGCTCTCATTGCTGTCTTACGTGTTGTGCCCGCTCTGTCTATTGTGGTCCTTTACCTCCCTCGCAGCTCGTCTCCGGCCTTATTTCTCGAGTTCAGTGACCTACTCTCTGACCTATCCTCTACTGGTTCTCTCCTTATTCTCGGTGACTTCAATCTTCCTAGCCACAATGAGGCCTTTCGTGCCTTCATTGACATCATCGACCTCTTCTCTCTTACACAACCTGTGTCATTCCAAACATATATACATGGTAATACCCTGGACTTAGTCATCTCGAACCTCCACATATCTAATCTAACAGTAACTGACCTTCTAATACGATTTTCGACCACTTCTTGGCCAATTTTAAATTCTCTATTCCCTACCACCTACCTCCGATATCCGACTCCTTTCCGGCGACTATCATCAATTGATACTACTTCTCTCTTTAACGACGTTGTTTCTGCTCTACCTCCTATTGATACTACTGCTTCACCTGACCAAACCTAATCTCTCTGCACCAATCATTACTCGCTTGCCTTGACGTGCACGCTCCCCTGCCTTATCATTCCTTCAAACCACCATCACCGCGCCCCTTAGTTCACCATAGAACTCCTTCGTTCAAGGTCCTTACGTGTTCATGAACGAGCCCTCCGTAAAGCACGCTCCCGTGGGCAAGATACGACCTCCCTCTCACTTGCTTATGGCCTTGCTACTTGGACTTATTCTTCCAAATTAAAATCAGCGCACGAGGCTCATTCACCCAAACTTTTGTCTGAGAGCAAGAATGACCCTAGGACTCTCTTTCGTCTCCTTTCTTGTCTTTCATCGCCTATCCCCATTTCCCCCACCTCTTTCCCCATCAACCCCTCTACTCTTTCTAAATTTTCTCTGATAAAGTTATTAACTTTCGCGCCGTACTACCCCAGTCGTCTGAACAAGCCCATGCTGTTCTCCCCGACCATACTCCATTGCCGTTTAACGTCCTCACTCGGGCGTCCTCTGAGGAAGTAACTGCCCAGATCTCACTCTCTAACAAATCTGGATCACCCAAGGACGTCTTTCCACCCAAACTCCTCCACCAAATTCTTCCTGCTGTCCTCCCACTGATTCTTCATGTCTTTAACACTTCTCTTGCCACAAGGGTGGTTCCCTCTTCCTTTAAACATGCCTCAATTCGTCCTATCTTTAAAAAAAAACACACCTGAACCATCTAGCTATCGCCCTATCTCTCAGCTTCCATTCCTCTCTAAGATCCTCGAGAGAGTGGTTTTCTCTCGCCTTAATGACCATATTTCGAACTGCAATATCGATGAAATGTACCAATCGGGTTTCAAAGCGAAGCACTCTGCTGAAACCGCTCTTCTTTATGTTTCAGACGGTTTACGTAGAGCAGCCGATAGGGGTTGTACGTCCATTCTAGTCTACGTAGACCTCTCCCCTGCTTTCGACACCATCGAGCACACTGTCCTCGTTGATCTTCTTCACACTTTCCTTGGTCTCTCGGGCACTGCTCATGATTGGTTCCGTTCATACCTCTCCTCCCGCACTCAGTCGGTCGCGCTCGATAATCTCTCCTCTGAGCCCTCGCCCATTCATTTTACTTCCTCTTGGCTCCCTTCGTCGCGATTTGGCCCTGTCCTTCCACCTCTATGCTGATGACACTCAGATATACCTTTCCTCATTCCTTGTGTCCTTCTCTCAATAAATTACCAAGCTCCTTTCAGCCTACACTTACACACCTCCTTAACCTTGGGGAAACCAATGTCGACTTCTCTGTTACCGCCAGTAATCTTGGTGTTATTTTCGACGAGCAACTCTGGTTTAAATCGCACGCGACGTGCCCCGTTCGGAGACCGGATTGTGATCTATAGAGACTCACAAAACGCCCTGAGTGCTCTCGGGGCATTGGAATCTCCGCATTCCCTGGTTCGCGATATCCGTGACACCACGGTTTTGGCGAGCCGGGCGGATGTCGAGATTATTTTCTGCTGGGTTCCTGGACATGTAGGAATTGCGGGGTATGAGGGCGCCAAAGAGTCCGCGAGGACTCTGCGACCGGACCAGCGTTTCGCTCTTCCTCACACCGACTACAGGGCAGAAATACGGGCAGCTCTTCGGACTGCTTGGCAAAGAAGATGGGAGACGGTCGAAGGAAACTTAAAGTTGCGTGCCATTGCGCCGCGACTGTTCCCATGGACCTATCCCCCAATGCCGCGGCGGCTTCAGGTTGCTTTCTGTCGTCTTCGAATCGGACACACTCGTGTGACGCATCGCTATTTGATGGGGCGCTCGCCTGCGCCCTATTGCAACGACTGCGTCGTCCCCTAGACTGTTCGGCACATTCTTGTCGAATGTCCCAGTCTGGGTGATCTTCACGCACGATACCTGTCCCGGTACCGGGATGGGCGGGGTCGCTACCTCCTGTCCCTTGTACTCGGGACAGATTCGTGCACATTGACTTGTTGACTTTTGGGGGGAGGCCGGGTTTCTCCCCTTTATTTAAGGTTCTTTTTTTTGTTATTGTTTTGTTTGTAGGTTGCACTCTCCTGCACCTGGGTGAGAGGGACCTCCCCCGCCGCCGGTGATTGCTTCCTGATTGTCAAGTTTTTCCAATTTATATCATTGTCAAGTTTTCATATTTTTATTTTAAAGTAGCCTAGTTCTAGGCTGTCGTGTTTTTCGGCGACTTATGCTCAAGTGGGCAGTTGCCAGATGGGCTCTATAGAATTTTTAAAAAAGAGGTTTAAATCGCACATCCATCGTATCTGTAAGTTTTCCTTCGGTTTCCTCCGCAACTTTTCACTTGTTCGATCCTATTTTGATCGACGAATCCTTGAGACTGCTATTCATGCCTTCGTCACCTCACGCTTAGACTACTGCAATTCTCTTCTAGTGAATCTCCTTTCTTCGTCACTTCACCCCCTACAACTAGTTCAAAACTATGCTGCCCGGCTCCACCTTCGCTGCCCCCGGTTCTCTCCTCCGATGCCTCTGTTACAGGAGCTACACTGGTTACCTATTCGCTTTCGTACCCACTATAAAATTCTTCTCATCACTTACAAGGCCCTAAACCTCGAGGCTCCTGCCCTCTCCCATCGTCAAACTCCTCGGGCACTCCGGTCTAACCTCGCTCCCATCCTGAACACTGCTCGATGGGTGACCGTTTCTTTTCAGTTTGTGCTCCTAGACTCTGGAATGCTCTTCCTGCCGAAGTCCGATCCTCTCCCTCCCTTGCTACTTTTAAACGTCTCTTCAGAATTGCCTTCTCTTCCCTGTAAACTTTCTCTACACTCGCTACACAATCTGCGCTCTGGGAGGGGCTAAAAGCCCTGAAGTGCGCATTATAAATACCTATTATTATGATTATTATCGCTATTGATGCCTTCCGTTCCTACCATAAGTGGTGCATCTTCAGAGGACGCATTTCCAATTGAAATCTCTCTATGCCTCCGTTGCTCTTATTCCGTGTTTAAACAATCTCTTTGTGGTGACCATCTCGCAACCCGCCTCTTGCACTTATCTTGTTTTTACTCGTTGCCATGAATGCCATCGTAATGGACAGAGCCTTCTGGTGTTTACTAGCAAGGAAAAACGCTGAGAAAGACGAAAAACTCCTATTCTTTTAGACATTACCGATTAATGTAGACAAGATCTCAACAGATGTTGACTAATGACGATATTTGGATATGCAACATCATTCCTCCGAGGTCATTGAATACAAAGCGGTCGTTGTAATGGTTTTATTATACAAATTAGAATAAGATAAGGTATTATATCTGGAGTCGAGTCAGTGACCACAAATTTAACGGTGATTTAGTGTCAAATGGATCATGGTTTAGTTTCCTCGACCAGAAGACAACTCGGGTAAGGCCACGCCATTGAGACACGAAAATTTCATGAATCGCGACAAATAGCATAAATCCCAACTCTCGAGATGAAGGGATCGCACAATGTTAGGTAACCCCATATACGTATTTTGGCAATTCGGCGCGTGATACTGAACACATGGGGAAATATCATGGATAAATAACGCCCGAGTGACGGCGGCGATGGTCAGACAAAGTAAAAAACTCTACCCTCAAGATATACTCGGGCGAGTATAGTACAAACGTCGCCCAGACGATGTGTACATTAAGGAAAGGGTTTGGACCTAGAGATTGTTGAAGGTCTTGGTGTTGCGGGGGCGATGGGGGGGCAGGATTCCTTGGAGCATGTGTTGTCTTTCTGGTGTTGGACAAACAAGTAATTACTACCGATTTTAACCCTGCAGATGTTGTTCTTATTTGAGTTAGGTTTTAGCAGTTTGCAATAGTGGCCTTGTGCGATTTGATCCATCTTCCGGGTAGAATCGTGCCTGGGGGATCAGTCCAAGCGCATTTGCTCCAATAAGCGCCCACCTCCGGTGCCACTAGTATCTCCCCACAGAATAAGCTGTCTCCCTTCTGTAAAGGAGTGAAGTTTTCTGGGCCTTGTCCTATGACTTTTCCATTCATTTTTCACTTCCCATAACTTGACCACTTTCTTGACAAACCTTTTTTTTCTAAGACTCTCACGGTGATGCCATCGTTGTTCTTTTCTTAAATAAAAAATCCTGTAGCTTCTTCATTGCCTCAGACACAAACTAAGTTGATCCATTTGGTTGCAGGTACGGATTTTGTGCAGTGCCTTCCTGAACCCCGCCACTGATGTTGAAACTTTTCTCGTCCCCATTTGTCCCCAGACGCTGTCCTTCTTCGGATTCCCCGCAACAGCCGCGCAACTCCCCGTCTTGGGTAGGTTAGGTTAGGATTTATTATTATTAAAATTATGCTTTATGATTACTGGACAGTGTTCGGTCTGGTAGCCCTGGTACCTTGCATGCCATCCTGAGATGACCTAGCACTAGGGTATGATGATAATTGGTAATCGCTCACCCTATTCATTGGTGAATTAGCCCATCTCTACTTCTCTTCATTACATCCCCTCCTCTACACCCTTCCAAACCTGCTCTTCTCTCCGCGGAGGTTCTGGCTGCGCGGCGCACCTCATCCTCTTATGAGCCTCGGTCGAGCGGCAGTGTACATATACCGTTGGAACCCCACCTGCTGGCAGGGCCGAAAGCGCGCTGGCTAGGGCGAGTGTTACGGGGTGTGTTGGGCCGTTGACTCTGGTCCCCTTCTTCCAGTACACATAGGAGGTGGCTACGCTGCCACCATCCTTTATGGTTAAAGCTTGAGGACCATTTGGCCTGAATGGCGGCCTGGGTTGGCAAAGCCCATCAAGAAAGGACCGGGACCGATTATATGTGTAAATGATCCCATTTTGGAATTTCTGATCCTATGGAGACATGTCTTAACCTCCCAATTATTCGGTGCCCCGACGTGTTCCTCCGGGAAGCGTACGGCCATTCCCGTGAGGGTCTTCTCTTCGAAGAGGGTCCCCGCATCTCCTCCGAGCTAAACCTGGAGGGCATATTGCTTGATTGGAATTGCCGCGGACCCCGGGCCGACTGGGGGGAGCTGCGCAGGCTCTTTCTTTTTGCTTTAATTACATCTTTTGAGGCAGTAGCAGTGCAGCTGCACCTGCTTAGGAGGTATACTGTTCGTTCTGCGCACATTAGTAAATGTTAGATTATCCTTCTTCCTGGATAGCGGCGGCCACATGTGTTGCGCACAGTGCGGCTTCCGTAAGTTCCACTCCACGTCGGATTCTCTGCTCCGCCTCGAAAATGCCGTCTGCGAGGCCCTCCTTCGTAGACAGCACTACGCCACGGTGTCCTTCGATCCGGAGAAGCCCTATGATACCGCATGGAGATACGGTATCATGGAGACCCTCCACACTATGGGGACGCTTCCCTATCTCGGAGTGTTTGCGAGATCATCGATTCCGCGGATGAGTGGGGGAAATTCCTCTCTGGCCCAATGGAGCATTTAGAGAGCCTCCCGGAGGGAGGTGTCCTCAGTGAACGGTATCAGCTCGGTGCTACCGGATTTTCTTTCTACGTCGACGACTTTTCGATCTCTTTTGGTGCGGCTCAGATGCCAACAGGCATTGAACCGCATCGCCCGCTACGCTGAATGCACAGGTCCGGTTTTCCTCGGCCACGACTCGGGTGGCGCACTTCTGCCACCATCGACGGCTCCACCCCGACCCGGACTTATTCCTAAACGGGATTCGCACCGGTTCCTTGGTTTTGCTTTTGATCGATGTCTCACCTGGGAGCCTCATATTGGCAGCTCATACCCGCGCCATGAACACACTTCGTTTCGTGACGTTCAGCACCTGAGGTGGTGATACGGGTACAGCCTTACTTATCTATCGATCCTTTGTTCGTTTGAAGCTCAACTACGGATGCGAGATTTATGCCTTCGACTTTCGACCGGTCCTTTGCGCACGTTCCCCATTCTTGTCGATCCTGGCGAGATGCCACTCGCGTATGTACGCGCCAACGGTTCTCATCCGCACCCCTTCTCGACCTTGCCTATGCCACCGAGAGACCCCAGTCATACCCTAAGCCCTTTGGGTTTAGGGTTAGGACAATTCTTACAGAGCTCGGTGACGCCTCTGCTTCTGCCCAGGATGCTACCCTGACGGCTACTACCTCTGACCTTTTGTCGCCACGCCTCTGCTCCCAAAGTTTCTATAGCTCCTGGAGTATTGCGTTCGGCCTTTTTAGAGCACACTTCGCCCGACGCTGGACACTGCCACTGTATACGGATTGCTCCATGACCAGTTAGGGGGGGAGATATCCACGCTGTATCCATTTTGTTTTTAGTCAGCGGGGCTCTGCAGGGCGCTGCGTCTCTCTTTACGGCCGAGCTGGTTGCATTACTCCGCTCGGTACGGGAGATGACTCTTCGTGCCCGATTCGGAGACCACATTGTGATCTTTAGTGACTCGCAACCACTCTTGAGTGCTCTCGGGGCATTGGAATCTCAACATACCCTGGTTCGCTTTCCATGACGCCACGGTTGTCGCGATCCGCGTAGCTGTCTAGATTATCTTCTGCTGGGTTGCGGTGAATGAGGCCGCCAGAGTCTGCGAGGACTGTGCAACCAGACCAGCCTTTGGCTCTTCTTTATACCGACTGCACGGCAGCCCTCAGGGCTACTTGGCCAAAAGGATTGGGAGCTTAAAGTTGCCTGCCATTGCGCCGTGACTGCTTCAGGTCATCTTCGATTTGGGCACATTCGCGGCCCTCGCCTGCCCCTTATTGTGACGACAGAATTGTCCCCCAGGCATTCTTGTAGAATGTCCCAGTGTAGGTAATCTTCGCCCACGTTAATTACCTTAGTAGTGGGAGGAGCTGGTTCTCTACCGCCTGTCCGTTGACACAGGAGGATCTGGAAGGGAGTGAGAAAGCAAGAATGGTGTGAATTTGTAGACTTCTTTGTCCCCTGTACTGTTATCCTGACCAGCCCGCGACTCCTAAGAAAGACGTCAGTCACTGGTTGGCCCTGAGCCATATTTTGTTGGTTAGGGTAATTTTTTATCAGATGTTACCTCCACCTTATTTCTCCCAATCCAAGCTTTCTCTTCATAGTGCTTTGTCGCTCTGCTGTTCATAACAAATCGCTGTTATTTTTTTTTTATTTCAGGTTCCTACGCGGTTCCACAAGAAGGTAAAACGTTACCTGAACACCCTGTACATGCAGGAGCAGCGTAAGCTAATGAAGGTGCAAAACCGAGTCTGATTAGTGGATTTATAGCTGCAATATTTTCTATAATTTATGAAGTGTTGGTCATCGTGGTTCATTTTTGGATTGCGGTTGCTGATGTCGGGGTTGTTGAATCGCTTCTTCGTGATGACGGACGGGGGGGGGGGGAGTATATGTTATTTAAAATCCACTGTAGAATTGTGTCGTCTTATCGGCAGGACCGTTCAATGCGCCCTTTAATTGTTCCGCGGACAACGGTCCAAGCCAGGAATAGCCTAAATTAGGATGTTCTGATAAAAAGGTTTGGATCCTTTTTCCCTGGCCTCGTTGAGTGCTGGAATTAATACCAGGTCCTGTTCAGGACAAGAGTCCACTGATGAACCAGTGCTATTTTGTGAATGGGGGAAGAACCCCCTCTATAACTTTGAAAACTAATCTAAACTATTGGGCTTAGGGGTTCGTAACCCTCAAATTTTCTGTGTGATGACCGCTCCCTCTAGTGGATTCGAACCCTTTGCAACAAAACCCATCCCTAACTACTACGAAGGTTTGTGAGTGGCTCTAGAACGGGTGGGGGGGTTCCTACATCTTTCCCAACACCCTGTTCCTTGTTGCCCTAAACATAGCATTTATTTATGGTTTCATTTAAGAAAGTTTTATATATTTTTTACTTCGTATATCTTTTATTTTCCTTTCGACATCACCACCCACATTATGGGTTGGCGGGTTATTCCCGCCCATTACCGTCTCGTATTGCGCGATTTCTAGGCCCTCCCTCCCTGGTATTGTGGGACCAGAGCCCCCGAATGGCAAAATCGAAAGCGCCGGGGATAGGTCCTCGATCCTAGAAACCTTCTTGGTTTCACTCGGGATATGTGGATATGTTGTGATATAAAATGTGTTTCCGTTGGTCCTTCCCTTGTTGAGCGAATACTGCCCCCCCCCCCTCCCCGCCGGGCTGAGCATCCTCGTATCGAGCAATGGGCGGCCAGCTCGTCTTAGACGCCTTAGTTTTATGAGCGCGCTGGGATCCAACGGCGTCTCTCTGCCTGGCGACGCCCCTTTTGCGGGCCTGTCGCTCGCCTACGACTCTGCCGTTGAATTCGCATTCTATTATTCCCTTTTGCTATTGCCTCGCACCACTTTCTTTTATTATTCCTTTCCTCCTATTGCCTCTCATCACTTGTGTCTATTATTGCCTCCTCCTCTCTCTGGGACCCTTTCTTTTTTTCATGGGGGTCAGCCCTGGGGCCCTTTGGAGTCTCCTGGTGCTGCGAACCAGACTTCTATTACACCCGCTTTTTCGGCGCATCAAGATGGTGTGGTGGATCCTTCTTATCCGTTCTCCGAGAGGACATATTGGACGCGACCGAATCGAGAGTAGCATTAGCGTCAGGCCCTTGTAGTCTTCCGTGGTGGGGAGACTTAAACGTTCTTCAGTTCCCCTTTCAGCCTTCCCTCGCTCGTTGGACGCCTAAAACCAACGATGTGGACCCAGATTTAGATTATCTTTGCTTCTTGGTCAAGAGGTCCTCATCTGAAATCCTGCTTACAAAAGTGGACGTGTTTGACGTCGATAAATCATTTGAGTCCGGATTTGATCAAGGGGTTTTTTCCCACCACTTCTAAATTAATCCAAAGGTGTTCGACCCTGTTCGTCCGGTCGAATGAATTGAGACTACGATCTCATTCGTCTCCAGAGTAAACTTAATTCCCAACGTGTCGCTCTTGTACATAGGGTGACTAAACGGCTCTGCTAGAGTCCCAACTGTGACATTGATTTTAACGTTTAAACGTTCCTAACTGCTCTTACGTCGAACTACCCAGAGGCTACTTCAACTGCTACCAGTAGAGCCGGAGAGCGGGATGGAGGAATTAGCTGCATGTTTGACGTGGGCTAGAAGATCATCAATAGCCACTTCAATATCTTCATGAGGGAAGGACCCATCATGGCTCGAGAGGTGCCAGAACTTAGGCCAGTTTGTTTTTTTGTATTCCATCTTTTGCTAGGTGGTGGAGGAGGAGGACTACCTGTACATGGTGTTATTACAATGGGGAAGTGATCACTGCCTCGCAAGTCAGGATCCACTGCCCAGTCAAAATCAGCTCTACAGCTTGGTAAACAGAGACAAGTCCACACATGTAAAGCTGTTCGGCTAGATGTGAAATGATGTATGGCTGCCATCGTTAAGAAAGCAGACATCATTAGTGCCCAGAAATCTCTCAATCATATTTCCTCTAGGGTTGTTATCATGGTCCCCCAAAAGGGGGTGTCGAGCATTAAACTCGCCAATCGATAAAAAGGGAGGAGGGAGATGAGAAATTAAATTAGCCAACTTTGTAGCTAAAACAGCTGTATCTCTTTCCTCGCCAGGAGGAAGATACAGCGAACAGACCGAATAATGGCGACTGGAAAACAGGCGGACAGCAACCGCCTGCAGGTTTGTGTTGAGAGAGAGCTGGTTGTGGGGAACCCTGTTGGTAACAAAGACAGCAGAACCATGAATTGGTGGTTCTCCAGGTTTCTTATATCCCACAAAACCCGAAATATTGGGTACTCTGCGAGTATCCAAACAAGTCTCTGGTAAAGCAATATATGGATTGTAATCCTTAAGTAGGGGCTTGAACTCTTCCCATTTAGGGAAGAGACCTTGGAGGTTCCAATGAATAATTGGAAACATTGTTACCGTTTAAGCATAACGGTAGATTTCTTCCTACTCTTAGGGGTAGGAGATTTTGAATTTGAACTACCAGCGGAAGTAGTTCGTGTCATACCAGCCTTAAGCTTAAAGTATGACAGAGCAGGCATCGGGAACTTGAGTTTGTTTTGCCTTTGGTTTTTCTTTAAGAGGAGGTGCAGCGATGGAAGCGACTCCAGGGGTCAGTTCAGGTGTCGAGGAAACGGACGATGTTGACACAGCTGGTGGTATTGGTTGGGATGGTAGAGGCGATGGTGGTGGCGAGGACATCGGTAAAAGTTGTGAATTCGATGCCGATAGAGAAGGATGTGGAGTCATTTTTGAGAGTCCTCCTGAGGTGAGGGGGTAACCTCCATAACAGCTGGCTCCTGGGAAAGAGCAAAGGTTGGTTTCTTCTCATTCAGGGATCGAAGGAATTCCAAAGCAGTATCAACAAGGGGGGCTGGAGTGATAACTGGCTTTGCGCTGAAGAAGAGCTTCGTCCTTTAGGGGCAGGGTGAATGTCCAGAGGTGGAATGGATACCACCTGAGGACCAACATGATCAACATCCACATGTTCTGGAGCGGTAGTAAGGTCCTTAACCACCCTTGGGGAACCAAGAGAGGATGGAAGGTTCCTCAGAAGCACTGTTAGGTGCTGACCAAGAGTGTTCATCACGAGATGTATATTTAGGACAGGGAGGACTTTTTACAGGAGAACCAGTAGGAGGTTTCTGGATTCTCCCTTTCTTTGGCCCGGTAAAACGCAGAGCATCAGAAAAGCTCACACCAGGTTGGACATACATCTCCTTTACTCTTCTTCTGGCCTCTTTAAAACTGACTCTGTTGTTGTTTCTAATGCCAATGACTTCCCTCTCATAGAATAAGAAAGTGCATTGCTGTGATGTTGCAGGGTGTTCTCTACCACAGTCTGGGCAGCACGGCTGTTGAGAACAGGGCGTCCTGTCATAATCCGATCCACGATTCACACACAACCTTACCTGTTTACAAAACTTGCCTACATGGCCAAAGCATTGGCAATGGAAGCAGCGGCGTGGGTTTTCAACGTAAGTCTTGACTGGGATGTTAAGATAGCCAGCCTTAATGTACTTGGGCGGTTCCGATCTGTTGAAGGTCAGGATTATGGTGGCGGTAGGTAACCTAGCGCCATGTACTAACCTGGAAATGCGGTGGGCACTTAAAACATTCCGATTGGTAAGTTTTGATACCAGCCTGTCAACATCTTAATCTATTAACTCTCCCGATCGGATAACACCTTTACAGGTGTTAAATGTCGGGTGCGAAGCAGAGGACACGTCTACAGAAGCTAAAGACTGTAGGGTCTTAATCCGCTGATGCTGCTCGCTTGATTTCGCCTCGACTATCAATGCGCCATCATTACGTGGCCACATTTCTCAACAAAATCCTCGTAGACGTCAAAGATGTCAGCCTAACTAAGAGGACTATCGTTCGCTTTCAAGACTAAAAATCGGTCGTAATCCAACTCAGGATCGACTTCTGACCCAAAAGGATCAAAGCGTCTACCGTCAGGTTCCAAGGCACGATGACCAGAGGCTGCAGGTCTCTGGGAGTTATGTTTGTTAAGTCTACCCATATAAGTATATTTTTTTATTTTGGGCTACCCCTGGAGCCGAGGGCATGCGCCAAATCGTCATTGTGAGTCCAAAGAGCGCCCATACAGACCAGACGGGGTAACCCGCCCCCCCAACTCTCACTGTCGTTTTAAAAACAGCGGAGCCGCATAACGGAGATTCTCTGGACTGCGGTGCTAAGACCTCCCAGAAACAAAATGACGACCCGGGCAACCAAACCTCCTCTAAGGCACGGTCGTGCAGACGATGCGCCCCCAAGTGGGCGCATCCGTCGACCCGTACAGAGGCAAAAGTAAGAAAAGAAGAAGAGGTTAAGCTGTGGCCGGACGGGGCGCTGAGTCCCGTCAGCACGGTGGCCAGGAAGGCAAATCGCCGCGTCTCTTACGGGGCGGTTAAGTTGACATAGAACTTGCACTTCCTAGATGTTGCATGGGCCACAGCATGCAACAGCCTCCCTCCACTCTAACCTAGTCCCTCCGGACAGCCTCACAAGGGGCACGACCCCATGTTGACGGGGTCAACAGCGCTGTAGGATCAAATCTTTCTCCCTTAATCTCCCCAACGGTCGGAAGGAGCCGAGATGCCATCAGTCTGCTTCCGGGGAGCTACAAACATATCTCTAATTAAAATCCATCTTCAATTTAGACCTATCAATCCATCTCATTTAAATCCATCTTCTCCCATTAAAATCCATCATTTTTTCTGCTTTTAAAGCTAAAATCAATTTTCCAACCAATAACGAATAAAAGTCTCAATTTTTTAAACGAATCATTCGCTCAACGAAACAAAAACTCAAAACGTTTCCAAAATTTTAAAATAATAAAAACTTTCATTAACAATAATCCTTTAAAGAACCAAAACATAAAATCACAGCCTAAAATAAAATTCGTTTTTGCATTCCAAGACCTAATTATAGGGAGAAAAAAACCCTCTGGGAGATTTAAAGAAGAAAAAGAAATGACTAGTTTTCCATTTGACACCGGGTCGGCGGCCATCTTGGAAAGGCAGATCAGCGTCGTGGGAATCCGATGCGGCAATCGAGACGAGCCGACGGAGTTTTCCAAATGGGGGCCTTGAAACAAACAAAATGTTAACCATCGAGACATAGGTTATAAAAGAAGGGGTGTAGTTGGTGGAAGTGAAAATGTACCTAATCCAAAAGGGAGAGTACTTGGTACCATTCCGACAGTTGGGACACGCAGCTCTCCGATACCTAGGTATGGACATATGTAGAATGAAGAGAGTAGGGAAGAACGACAGTCTCCCCTCCCCTCATCAACACATGGAACCACGCACATTCGGGGATGGATGCGAAGACAAGAGACTAGCAAGTGGGAGGATGGGCAAGCAAACCTGCGAGATGTTCATAGGAACGTGGGAGTGTTCGCGGTCCTTCATTTGAAAGCTTCTTTGGTCTTTTCAGGAACCAAAGAGAACAACCATTACACGTCAACCCTCGTCCAAACTCTTGAAAATGCACATCTCCATCTTCATATCCCGTGGGTTTAATTATGTACACATAAATAAACCCACATGTTGTGGCGCACACAATCGTATCCACATAACACCTTCCCTAAACTCCGGATTTCATAGCAAACTTCTCAAATTATGGGAGGAAAAAAAGTTAAAATTTCTTTCTTGGAATAAAAATTCACAACTTTTCTGGTCAAGGGAGGCGCTAAAATTGACGCTCTTTTGAATCAAGGCAAGGTCTTTCCCCTTCTCTTATTATGAATCAAGGGAAGGCCATACTGTCCGTGATAGCCACACGATGTCGGCCCAGATCCGCCTGAACGCCTAGGTACGTAAGGCGAAGGCAGGGCGTCAAAACGCTCTTTTCCAAGTTGATGTTGATAATGTCGTCGCGCAGGCGTCTGAGGTGTCGAGGCAGCCCCAGAAGCAAGATGTCGTCGAGGTAAGTGTAGGCCGTGCAGTTGTAACGACCGGCCCAAGGAAGCCTGCAGGATGTACGGGCCCCCGCCGAAACCCATGGGAATCCTGGTGAAGCGGAAAGTACGTAAGCCGTAACGTACGCCGAAGAAATGGCGAGCCTTGGCGTGAAGAGGTACGTGGTAAAACGCATCCTTCGGATCCAGGCGGATGGCGTGTGTTCCCTTAGGTGTGAGGCCCAGAACCTTATCGAGGCTAGGCAAGCGGAACGAAGGGGCATCGTAGAATTCTTTAGCCGGAGCCATGTCGTAAATGAGGCGTCCCGCCCCATTTGGCTTAGGCACGATGAAAACTTGGTGGCATCGCGTGACGAAAAACAAGTACCCTTGGAAAATTTGATTCAACAGATGGTGCTCCATCCATGGTTAGTAAGCATAAGGGATTAATTGCTCACTTAAAAAAGGTATGCTCTCCTCTTCTTACAGTGCATTGTATTCTACACTGCCATCAATTAGTTGCCGAAAATATTAGTCCGGATCTTCATGAGTCACTGACAGTATTTCTTAAAAGGGTTAATCAAATTAATTTTCACAGCAAATATGACAGACTTTTTCAAAAGTTGCATTGATAACGAACAGCAGCACAAGACTTATTTTGCATACGGAAGTCCGCTGGCTTTCAAAAGGCAACTGCTTGGCAAGATTTATAAGCCTATTTGGTAGGAGTAAACTTCAGGGAAAATGAACTGGGAGGAAGATTTAGCACAGGAAATAAGTTTCACTCTAGCTTTGAGGTAAATTACTCAAGTTGTTAGATTTCAAGCGTCTTCAAGCGTAAGAAAATCAAGATTGTTCCAAATCCCTATAAAAAAGAATTTCAACAGCATGTCCGAATTAACACAAGTAATTGGACATCTTTCAGACGAAACTAATAAAAAATACGCAGAATATTAATTAAAATTGAAGGAAGAACTAAATATCCGATTTTCAGATTTATTTGCATTCGAAGTTAGGCCATGGATGATGGACCATTCCGGCTGTGATATCGAATCCGTCATTGAAAATATACAAGATCTTATTGAACTAAAATACAAGGATGAATGCAAGTAAAAATTTGAAAGAGGTGGAATAACTGAAATGTTGGCTATCAAAAACATCGTACTTGGTTAAATGTGGATTTAATGCGGTCAATCAAATCGTGACGAAAGAGAAAATGTAGAATTGATAGATGGCTGCGAGGAGAGACAAGGCTACTAAAACCTGCTATTTTAGCTCCAGATATTAGAAACCAAGCAGAAAAGCACCGACCGCAACGATCACATTATTTAATAATTTGAGAAAAAAGTGACTTTCCAAACGGGTTTTCAGCTTCATCTTGAAACCGCTCCTTTTAATATATATATTTTTTGCAAGTGGGAACAGGATTTGGCGATTGCTTTAATAATAGTGAAAAAAGGGTGATAGTAAGAAAAAGGTTGAGACCTGGCCATATATGGAGGAGGCAACTTGGCCCCTCTACTTCGGGGTCTGCGTTCCCTATGCCCATCGAAAATGAGACACCCTTTCACCTGGGGAAGGACCGAGGGCTATAAAAGAAAACATGGAATAACCGTTCCTTACCCACTAGTACAGCCATCTGCGATGGAGAGTAGTTGTACCCCAGACGCAGGGTCTCCAGCCCCCGCTCCATGGTCGCCACGTAAGCAGTGGGGCCGAGGACCGCGAATTTTCCCTCGTGAGGCAGCAGAAACAGGGAGGTGTGGGTCGCCAGGAGGCTGAAGAATAAAAATGAGGCTTCGGTCAGAGCTCGTCAGACCTTTCAAAGGACTTCTGTTTAAGGAGCGCATCTGTCGACTGCCTACTAAGGCTTAAGTGGCCGTAATCACGCTACAGTCTAATACTAGGCTAGAATTACGAACAGAAAAAAAGGCAAAAAACAAAAATCCAAATAAAACAAAAGCAAAGAAACAAGCAAAATAAAAGAAGCAAATAAACTAGAAGGAAACACGCTCCAGGTCGGAGAGAGGCGGATACGGCGTGGAAACCGAACTCAGCGTGACATTAATTATGCTCCAAAAAGGCCGAACGCAATATTTCCGGAGCGGTAGAAGCTTTGGGAGCAGAGGCGTGGCAACTAATTGTCAAAAGTGGTACCCTACAAAGTGGTATCCAAGGCAGAACCAGAGCCGCCACCGACCCGAGAGATACAACGAGCTCTCGAAGGAGTTTCCTAGCTTTAAACCCAAATAGCTTAGGGTATGATTGGCGTCTATTGGCGGCAATGGCACCGTCAAGATCAGATGCGGATGAGGTGAGAGCCGTTGGCGATCGAGGGAGGCGCCGGGCTCGCGCGGACAGGAGAATAATGCACTGTGCACGGCGCAGAGAGAGTAAAATCCCCCCAGCATCGACAAGTAGGCTTTAAATGGGAGAATTGTGGAAGGCACCGGTCGCCAGGCGAAGGCCGGTGTGGTGGATAAAGTCCACCTTCCGCAATGCAAGCTCGGCTGCGGATGCAAGCAAAAATTCGCGTCTGTAGTCAAGCTACGAACGAACGAACAAAGAATCGATAGAAAAACAAGGCAGTCACCCTATCAGCAACCCAGGAGCTAAACGTCATGAAACGAATAAGGACCATGGCACGGATACAAGAGACAATAAGGTTGCGAATATGATCCTCACCGGTGAGGCACCGGTCGGAAATAAAACCAAGGAAACGGTACGAATCTACCAATTTCCGGCGAACCTCGTTTAAGAACAAGTCTGGGCAGGGGTGGAACCGCGGATTGCGGTAGAAGTGCAGCACCTTATTCTTGGTCAAGGAAAACTGAAACCTGTGCGTTTCGCCATAGCGAGAGATGCAATTCAATTCCTGTTGGAGTCGACGCTACAGGGTTGGCATCTGGGCTGCGCCAAAAGAGATCGATAGGTCGTCCACGTAGAGCGTATCGAGAACATCTTCCGGGAACACCGAGGTGATGCCGTTGATGCTCAGGGTAAAGAGTGTGACACTGAGGACACTTTCCTGCGGGACACCCTCTCCCTGCTCCATTGGGCCGGAGAGGGCTCCCCCACCCGTACGCGCAATCTACGATCCAACAAAAATTCAAATATGGAGATTGGGAGGAGTCCACTTGACCCCATTGTATCGAAAGTCCCCATGATACCGTATCGCCAAGCGGTATCATAGGCTTTCTCCAGATCGAAAAACACCGTGGCGTAGTGCTGTCTACGAAGGAAGGCCTTGCAAACGGCATTTCCAGTCGGAGCAGAACATCCGACGTAGAATCGAACTTGCGGAAGCCGCACTGCAAAGAATAAAAATGGCCTCCGCTGTCCATAAAAAAAGATTAATGTAACATTTGCCAATTTCTCCATCAACTTGCACACGCAGGAAATTAGATAAATTGGCGCAAACCGGCCCGGGTAGAATGATCTCTACCCGGTTTGCAAAAGGCTATCACAGTAGAAATTCGCCAGGAGTCTGAGAGCTTACCCTCTACCCAGATCTTGTTAAACAAATCTAGCAGAAAGGCCATACCTCGATCACCCAGGTGTCGAAGCATGGCGTACGGGGCATCACCCGGACCATGGGCGGTGTCCGCGCACGAAGCAAGAGCGGAACGCAACTCACTCAGTGTATACCTGTCGTTGAAGGGTTTTCCGTCTCTGGAGGTAAAATCCAGACGGCGGCCTTCCGCGACACCACGACATGCAATTAATGCTGGCGGTGCAGCATCCCGGCTAAAGAATGCAGAAAAAGCGGTCACGAAGGATTCCGCCACGGACGCGGGGTCCGAGATTGCGGTCCCATTCTCCTGGAGAACGGGAGGGAAGTCTTGCGAGAACTTGTCCTGAATCCTTTTGACCCGCTTCCACACTTCTGCTAGAGGGGTCTTGCCGTTAACTGAAAACACATATGCCCTCCAAGAAGAGCGGCGGGTGTGCTTCTAATTATACCGGACAGTGAAATCGTTCGGGCAGCGCTTATAGCGCATGTAGGCATAACGCTTCTGTTTAAGGGCCGTCTCACACTCGGCCGACCACCATGGGAGTGGTCGGCGTGCAAAACAGCCAGACGTCCTACAAATAGTAGTCAGGACGGCGGCGATGAAGTTGACGGAGAAGAACTCAACGGCCTCATCTACCGGCCTAAACTCTTCGACTGAGATTGAGAATTCAGTCATTTCCTGAAATGCAGGCCAACGCGCCCGCGAAAAGCACCACCGAGGTGGGTTCTCAAGCGGCAGCGGCCCAGAAAATGATATTTGAATGGGAAAGTGATCATTACCATGGAGGTCATCGACCGCCCCCCAATCAAAATCAGGCTGTGCATCCGAAGAGCACAAAGATAGATCAAGGCAATATAATGAAGCGGTTCTCGGACAGTGATGTGTAAACTCATCCACGTTTAGAACACCTATCTCAAGCTCTTCGATTAGATCGGCAAGGACTTGTCCCTTGGGATTTATGAAGTAATCTCCCCAGAGAGGATGCCTGCCGTTCAGATCTCCAAGCAAGAGAAAGTGTCTCGGCAACTGTGCCAAGACGCGGCGGAAGTCCCCCGCGTCGAAATCAGCTGACGGTGGAATGTACGCAGAAAGGATAGTATACCTCCTATCCAGGTGCAGCTGCACAACCACTGCCTGAAAGAAGGTATCTAAAGAGAAAGGAAGAACGGAGACATCATGCCGGGTGTAAACCGCGCAACCCCACGCACGGCCATCACGTGGTGGTGGGGTCGCAAGACCCTTATACCCCGGGAGGGCAGGCAGGGGGCACGCGCCTAGCATGGTTTCCTGCAAAAAGATAGCTAACTTGGAACGGGACGAGACGAGCCTCCGCAGCTCCTCCCAGTTGGCCCGGAGTCCACGGCAATTCTATTGAAGGAATATGCACTCCAGGCCTAGCTCGGAGGAGACGCGGGGGCCCTCTTCGAACAGAAGACCCTCACGGGAATGGCCGTACGCTTCCTGGAGGTAGAACCCCGGGCGCTGTTAGCCGGACAAAGCGCTAAAGGCGCTGTCGCCTTCGAGGACTTATTGAGGAAGGTTGGGCTCGCCATGCGAGTCTTTTCCTCCCTCCGCCTCAAAACCTTAGGCGGGCGTTTCGGATTCGGAGGCGGGGGGGCCCTCTTTTCGAGGAACCACCATCTCCGAGCCACTCGCTCCACCTCTAGGCGTGGGCGAAGGAGCCGAAGCTCCTTTGTTGCTGACCTCCTTTCGAAGGACAGCTTTAGGAACCCCGGAAGATGGCCTGGCGACTAACTTCATGGCTGTTGCCTCCTGTGAGTCTAACGACTCGGTGGAGGCGCGTGGCCGTTTCGCCCTACGGGAAACGGTCACGCTAGGAAAAGGGTGGAAGCCCTGGTTTTTGCTGGGGCTGGGTGTTAAGCCTTTGTGACGCCAGCTTTACCAGGGGAACGCCCGGGTTGAGTAGAACGGCTCCGAATGGGCGCGGAAACAACCGTGCTCGTTGGCCTGATGGGCCAGGAGCAGAGGGTGTCTTTCTAAGCATTGAGGCGTAAGACGTCTAAGGCAGAGCCGTATGCGCCAGGACCAAGTCCTTAGCATCGCAGAATGACAGTCAATCCTGGGCCTGAACGGCCAGGATTTCTTTCTCAAGGAGATATGCACCACACTGCTTCGAAGAAATGGGGTGTGGCTCTCCGCAATTGACACCTTTGGCCATACACGATTTGGACTCATCGTGTGCGGCTTTGGAGCAATTTACACATACTTCGGGTGACCCAAACTTTGCACGTCTACATGAACGATTCGTATGGCCGAAGCGGTAACAGTAATAGCACCTCCGCGGCAGTGGCACGAATGCCTTCAGGCGGTAGCGGTACCAACCGGCACGCACCGACTCAGGGAGCTTGTCACAGTCGAACGTGACGAAGAGTGTAGGGGTGGGTCTCGAGGCTCCTCCCTGTTTTCTCATCACACGTTCGACCTTGACCACCCCCTGGTCGCCCAGCTCTAAGGTGAGGTCCTCTATGGAGTAGTCAACGAATTCCCTCGCATAAACTACTCCTTTCACAAAGTTCATGGTAGAGTGCGGCGTCACACTCACGGGCGTATAAATTAAGTACCCGAAGGGCACTAATCACGGCCATCTTGGAGGGATTCGACGCAATCGCCAAAAGGCTGCCATCCTAGAAACGGGTCACCTTCGGATCTCTACCAATTGCACTAGCTAAAACTCTCCTCTGATGGATCATGTTGCCCTTAGCCAACATGGTGCCATCAGTAGAGCAAGTAACGAAGAAGCGTTTGAAGCCAGCAGGCTCGAAAACGCCGGATAATCTCTGAATGAGAGGCCCCGATGTTATCGAGGTTCCACCCTGCGTACTTTTGGTCATAGTCAAGGCTTCTGCACCTGGGGTGGCAGAGGGGCCGGATGTGCCGATCTTGGCTTGGTCCCTTACCGAAATAGCAGCAGACCCATCCAACCCCGCAGCCCCGGCGGATGGAGAGAAGCCCCGAATCTTTTGTCTTTTTTCTCTTTTTGTGGAGAGGAGGGCGGGTAATGAACCCGCTTCTCCCCTCCGCAGGCCAGATGGACCGGCCTCAGCAAGGTCATTCTCCGAGATGGAAAGGTCCTGGCAGTCGTAGGGGCACCAGTCGGAGGAGGAGGAGATTCCTCCCCTCCTTGTACTGCATTGGAAACGCTGTCTGTTTGAGGAGGACCTTGAATAGGGGCGGACTCGAGTTCGGTGTTTGGCGCCGAGCCCGGATTCGCTCCCATGGAAGGCCCTACGTCTGAGGCCGGGTTGCCTCAAGGACCATGTCTATCTCAGGTGGGGCCTCCATTTGGCCCTCCCCCACCAGGACATCACAGGTCCTATTGGCAGCAGTGTCATTAGGCTCGTCTTGGGAGGTACAGGCCTTGACCCCCGCTAGGATTATTATTCTAGCCAGCAGGTCTTTCGAGGGAAGCGACCGATGGAGCCTGGCTTTCCTCTCCCCCCTAAGGAAGTTTGCCCTACTGAGCCACTTCAATGGGGAGCGGTCAGCTATGGGCTGCTTTCTGGCTTTCTTAGGAGTCCCCTTGGAAAGTAAAGTGGGGACTGCCGCTGGAAAGAGGGAGGTGCCCGAAAGCACCTCCAGAGAAGGGGGTGAGGGAGAGTCCCCTATACCCATAGGCGAAGGAGAGGAGTAAGCCTGCTCTCCAGTTAGAGAAATATGGAGGGTCCCCTGCGCGAGCACAGGGGGGAAACCTCCATTTTTTTCTGTGGAGCTGCCAGAAGGCGGCTCCGTTGATTGTGAGGGGAAAAGGGAAAATCTTATTTATATTTGCATCATTGGCCATGGGGACCCGAAATTTTTCACGGGATGCACACGCTCATCACCCCTCGCAGTAGCCCGCCCTGCAAGGGGTGGGTACAGGCCTGGCAGAGCCAGGTGCCGTCATTCAAGACCAACCCTCCCGCCTGGTGGCCTGGCAGTCCATCAGCATGGCGGCTCCACCTTGGACGCGGCGTAAAATTGATAGAGTGTGAAGAGAAAAGGAAAAGGGATGTGAGGAGGGTGTGGGTGGGGATGAAGCAGGCTGTTAAACACCCACCATCTCAAACCGGAGCTAAGGGGTTAGAGAGCATTGTCCCCTCCCCCCTCAGCCCCGATCCGGGATAGTTTGCTGTGAAGAAGGTCGGCCATCTACCCTGTGAAAATACAGGCCGACCAGAGAAAGATGTGGGAGAGGTTGCAGGGGAAGTGAACAAGTAGGGAAAAAAAAATACAGGATGTCTGAAAGAAGGAGAAGAGGCTAAGCTGGGGCCGGACGGGTTGCTGAGTCCCGTCATCACGGCGGCCAGGAAGGCAAATCGCCGCGCCCCTTACGGGGTACACACGCAGGAGGTTAGAGAGATTGGGCGGAAACTGGTCGGGGTAGAGTGTTCTGTTCCCGGTTTGCGAAAAGAGAGCAGAGTAGCGATTCGCCAGGTAACCTCAGAATGAGGGGCCCGGCGTAATTGAGGCTCCTCTCTGCGAACTTTTCGTCTTAGTTTGGGAGCAGACCCGTCCGTACTCGCGGCTCCCGCCGAGGGAGAGGAGCCCCGAGTTTTAGTCTTTTTAGGAGGTGCCGGGTTATGAACCCGGTTCTCCCCTCCGCCGGCAGGAGCCCCTAGGCCAGATGGAACGGCCTCAGCAAGATCCTTCTCCGAAATGGAGAAGTTCTTGGCTGTCACAGGGGCACCAGCCGGGGAAGGAGATCTCCCCTCATGAGGCCTCGGGGACCCTAGCCGTCTGAGGAGGAGCTTGCAAATACGGGTTCTGTGCTTGGTGCCGATCCGTGTGGCCATCCCTCCCCCCCCCAAGACATTACGGATCCCATTTGAAGAAACTTTTTTCTTTTCTTGGGCCGTCGGTGAATAGATGGGGGCAGGTATACTGAGCCTCTGCAAGTTCGTCGCGCACGCACGCAGGACATTACTGGGTACGGGCTGGCGGGCCCTGCCATCCCTCGCCCCCTTAAGGGAGTTGGCCCTATCGGACCGCTCCCACCGGGAGCGTACAATTTTGGGCCGCCTGCATGGCTTCATGTCGGTTCCCTTGGAAAGCAAATGGGGGGGGGGGGATTGCCGCTTGAAAAAGTTAGTCGCCCAAGGGGGTCCCCTGCACCCGTATGTATAGGAGAGAAGTAAACCTCCTCTCCAGTCAAAGAGCTTTGAAGTATCCTCGGTGAAGGGGGAGTAAAGGGGAAGATTGAATTTTTTTCATAAATGGGCATGGTGACCCTGGTCTTTTCGCAGTAGCTCGCTCTGCGAAGGGTGAATACGAGGACGCTAGAACTGGGTGCCGCCATTTGAGGCCACTCCTCCCGCCTAGTGACCTGGCAGCCCATCGGCATGGCGGCTCACCTTAGGTGCGGCGTAAAATTGATAGTTTGTAAGGAGAAAGAAAGGGAATGTGAGGAAGGTGTGGGTGGGGATGAAGCAGGTTGTTAGAAATCCACCACCCCAGACCGGAGCTGAGAGGTGAGGGGGCGTTGTTCCCTTCAACATCAGCCCCAGTCCGCGATGGTTGGGTGAGAGAAAGCTGGTCGGCATCTACCCGCTGAAATTAGAGGACGGCTAGAGAAAGTTGTGGGAGAGGTTGTAGGGATCAGAAAGAAGGTTAGCTGGGGCCGGACGGGGCGCTGCATCTCGTCAGCACAGCGGCCAGGAAAGCAAATCACCGTGCCCCTTACGGGGTGCTGAACAAAGGAAACACAACACGGAAATAGTCCAATGAATCTCGGTAATCAGGTCTTCCATCACCCACAAATCAACCCCGAAAAGACACCACACCAAACTATCCCATTTCTGTGATCAAACCATTTCCTAAACGGCGTCCCCTTTCATGCCATCGACCCAGTTGACCACACCACCCCTGCATCACACCCTAGAGCTGGCCGACCATGGGGCGGTCAAAGTCGAACGTGTGATGAGAAAACAGGGAGGGGCCTCGAGACCCACCCCTACACTCTTCGTCACGTTCGACTGTGACAAGCTCCCTGAGTCGGTGCGTGCCGGTTGGTACCGCTACCGCGTGAAGGCATTGGTGCCACTTCCGCGGCGGTGCTATTACTATCACCGCTTCGGCCATACGAATCGCTCATGTAGACGTGCAAAGTCGGGGTCACCCGGGGTATGTGTAAATTGCTCCAAGGTCGCACACGATAAGTCCAAATCGTGTGTGGCCAAGTGTGTCAATTGCGGAGAGCCGCACCCTGCTTCTTCGAAGCAATGTGGTGCATATCTCCTGGAGAAAGAAATCCTGGCCGTTCAGGCCCAAGATAGACTCTCATTCCGCGAGGCTAAGGACTTGGTCCTGGCGCGCCCAGCTCTGCCTGGGACGTCATATGCCTCAGTAGCTAGAAAGAAACCCTCTGCTCCTGGCCCATCCAGGCAGACGAGCACGGTTGTTTCCGCGCCCATTCGGAGCCCTTCTGCGGGCTCTACCCAACCCGGGCGCTCCCCTGGTAAAGCTGGCGGCAAAAAGGGTTCAGACCCAGCCCCGGCTAAAACCAGGGCTCCCCCCTCTTCCCCCAGCGTGACCGTTTCCCGCATGGCGAAACGGCCACGCGCCTCCACCGAGTCGTTAGACTCACAGGAGGCAACACCCCTGAAGATGGTCGCTAGGCCATCTTCCGGGGTTCCTAAAGGTGTCCCCCGAAAGGAGGACATCAACAAAGGAGCTTCGGCTCCTTCGCCCACGCCCCGAGGTTGAGCGAGTGGCTCGGAGACGGTGGTTCCTCGAAAAGAGGGCCCCCCGCCTCCGATACCGAAGCGCCCGCCTAAGGTTTCGAGGCGGAGGGAGGAAAAGACTCGCATGGCGAGCCCAACCTCCCCCAATAAGTCCTCGAAGGCGACAGCGCCTCCAGCGCTTTGTCCGGCCAACAGCGCCCGGGGTTCTGCCACCGGAAAGCGTACGGCCATTCCCGTGAGGGTGTTCAGTTCGAGGAGGGCCCCCGCGTCTCCTCCGAGCTAGACCTGGAGGGCATATTCCTTCAATAGAATTGCCGTGGACTCCGGGCCAACTGGGAGGAGCTGCGGAGGCTCGTCTCCTCCCGCTCCCCGTTAGCTATCTTTTTGCAGGAGACCATGCTAGGCGCGTGCCCCCTGCCCGCCCTCCCGGGGTACAAGGGTCTTGCGACCCCACCACCGCGGGATGGCCGGGCTGGGGGATGCGTGGTTTACACCCGGCATGATGTCTCCGTTCTTCCTTTCTCTTTAGATACCTCCTTTCAGGCAGTGGCTGTGCAGCTGCACCTGGATAGGAGGTATACTATCATTTCTGCGTACATTCCACCGTCAGCTGACTTCGACGCGGGGGACTTCCGCCGCGTCGTGGCACGGTTGCCGAGGCCCTATCTCTTGCTTGGAGATCTGAACGGCAGGCATCCTCTCTGGGGAGATTACTCCATAAATCCCAGGGGACAAGTCCTTGCCGATCTGATCGAAGAGCTTGAGATGGGTGTCCTAAACGTGGATGAGTTTACGCATCACTGTCCGAGAACCGCTTCATTTTCTTGCCTTGACCTATCTTTGTGCTCTTCGGATGCACAGCCTGATTTTGATTGGGGGGTGGTCGATGACCTCCATGGTAGTGATCACTTTCCCATTCAAATATCATTTTCAGGGCAACTGCCGCCTGAGAGACCACCTCGGTGGTGCTTGGCGAGGAGTTTAGGTCGGTAGATGAGGCCTTTGAGTTCTTCTCCGGCAACCTCATCGCCGTGGGCCTGACTACTATTCCTAGGACGTCTGGCCGTTTTGCACGCCGACCACTCCCATGGTGGTCGGCCGAGTGTGAGACGGCCCTCAAACAGAAGCGTTATGCCTACATGCGCTATAAGCACCGCCCGAACGATTTCACTGTCGCTGAATTTCGTCGGGCTAGGGCTAGGTTCCGGTATATTTCGAAGCACGCCCGCCACTCTTCTTGGCGGGCATACGTGTCTTCACTTAACGGGAAGACCCCTTTAGCTGAGGTGTGGAAGCGAGTCAAAAGGATTCGCGGCAAGTTCTCGCAGGACCCCCCTCCCGTTCTCCAGGAGAATGGGACCGCAATCTCGGACCCCGCGTCCGTGGCGGAATCCTTCGCGACCGCTTTTTCTGCATTCTCTAGCCGTGATGCTGCTCCACCAGCATTCAATGCACCTCGTGATGTCGCGGAAGGCCGCCGGCTGGACTTTACCTCCAGAGACGGAGAACCCTTCAACGACAAGTTTACTGTAAGCGAGTTGCGTTCCGCTCTCGCTTCGTGCGCGGACACCGCCCATGGTCCGGACGATGTCCCGTACGCCATGCTTCGAAATCTAGGTGAGCGAGGCATGGCCTTTCTGTTAGATTTGTTCAACAGGATCTGGGTGGAAGGTCTTCTCCCAGACTCCTGGCGAATCGCTACTGTGCTTGCCTTTCGCAAACCGGGGAGAGATCACTCTACTCCGACCGGTTTCCGCCCAATCTCTCTAACCTCTTGCGTGTGCAAGTTGATGGAGAAATTGGTAAATGTTAGATTAGCCTTTTTCCTGGACAGCGGAGGCCATCTGTCTTCCGCACAGTGCGGCTTCCGCAAGTTCTACTCCACGTCGGATGCTCTGCTCCGACTGGAAAATGCCGTCTGCGAGGCTTTCCTTCGTAGGCAGCACTACGCCACGGTGTTTTTCGATCTGGAGAAGGCCTATGATGCCGCATAGCGATACGGTATCATGGAGACTCTCCACACGATGGGGGCGAGGGGATGCCTCCCAATTTTTATATCTGAATTTTTGCGAGATCGTCGATTCCGCGTACGGGTGGGGGGAGCCCTCTCCGGCCCAAAGGAGCGGGAAGAGGGTGTCCCGCAGGGAAGTGTCCTCAGTGTCACACTCTTTGCCCTGAGCATCAACGGCATCACCTCGGTGCTGCCGGAAGATGTTCTCGCTACGCTCTACGTGGACGACCTTTCGATCTCTTTTGGCGCGGCCCAGATGCCAACTCTGGAGCGTGGACTCCAACAGGCATTGAACCGCGTCTCTCGCTATGCCGAAGCGCACAGGTTTCGGTTTTCTTTGGCCAAGACTAAGGTGGTGCACTTCTGCCTCATCCACGGCTTCACCCCGACCCAGATTTGTTTCTTAATGGGGTGCGCCTGGATGTGGTTGAGTCGCACCGTTTCCTTGGTCTTGTATTCGACCGACGCCTCACCTGGGAGGCTCATATTCGCAGCCTTAGGGTCTGTTGTACCCGCGCCATGGACATTGTCCGTTTCGTGACGTTCAGCGCTTGGGGCGCTGATAGGGCTACTGCCTTTCTTTTTTTATCGATCCTTTGTTCGCTCGAAGCTCGACTACGGATGCGAGTTTTATGCATCCGCAGCCAAGCGTTTATTGCGGAAGGTGGATTCGATCCACCACACCGGCCTTCGCCTTGCGACCGGTACCTTTCGCACTTCCCCCATTGAGAGCCTGTTGGTCGATGCTGGGGAGATGCCACTCGCTCTGCGCCGCGTGCAGTGCATCACTCGCCTGTACGCGCGAGCCCGGCGCCTCCCTCAGTCGCCAACAGCTCTCACTGCATCCGCAGCTGATCTCGATGGTGCCTATGCCGTCGAGAGACGCCAGTCATACCCTAAGCCTTTTGGGTTTAGGGCCAGGAAACTCCTTCGAGTGGTAGATATCGCTCTCGGGCCGGTGGCGCCCCTGGTTTTGCCCAGGACGCCACCCTGGAGGGTACCACATTTGGCTATTTGTCGTCACGCCTCTGCTCCCAAAGCTTGTACTGCGCCGGGAGTATTGCGTTCGACCTTTTTGGAGCACACATCGTGTCACGCTGGAACCGTGCCAGTGTATACGGATGGCTCCAAGTCCCAAGAGGGGGTCGGCTTCCACGCCGTATCCTCTCTGTTTGAAGTCAGCGGGGCTCTACCAGGCGCTGCGTCTGTCTTCACGGCCGAGCTGGTGGCAATACACCACTCGGTACGGGAGATTACACGACGTGCCCAGTTCGGAGACCGGATTGTGATCTATAGCGACTCACAAAGCACCCTGAGTGCTCTCGGGGCATTGGAATCTCCGCATCCCCTGGTTCGCGATATCCGTGACGCCACGGTTTTGGCGAGCCGGGCAGATGTCGAGATTATCTTCTGCTGGGTTCCTGGACATGTAGGAATTGCGGGGAATGAGCTCGCCGATGAGGGCGCCAAAGAGTCCGCGAGGACTCTGCGACCGGACCAGCGTTTCGCTCTTCCTCACACCGACTACATGGCAGGAATACGGGCAGCTCTTCGGACTGCTTGGCAAAGAAGATGGGAGACGGTCGAAGGAAACTTAAAGTTGCGTGCCATTTCGCCGTGACTGTTCCCATGGATCTATCCCCCAATGCCGCGGCGGCTTCAGGTTGCTTTCTGTCGTCTTCGAATCGGACACACTCGTGTGACGCATCGCTACTTGATGGAGCGCTCGCATGCGCCCTATTGCAACGACTGCGTTGTCCCCCAGACTGTTCGGCATATTCTTGTCGAATGTCCCAGTCTGGGTGATTTTCGCGCACGATACCTGTCTCGGTACCGGGATGGGCGGGGTCGCTACCGCCTGTCCCTTGTACTCGGGACGAGTGCGTGCACCATGACTGGTGGACTTATTGACTTTTTGAGGGAGGCTGGCCTTCTCCCTTTCATTTAACCCGGTTTTATTGTTGTTGTTGTTTTTGTTATCGTTTTTGTTATAGCTTTGTTATTGTTATTTCTTTTTATTGTTGTTTCCTGTTGAATTATTTTGAAGTAGCCTAGAACTAGGCTGTTTGTTTACGGCAACTTATGCCTAAGTCGGCAGTCGCCAGATAGCCCCTTAATCAAAAAAAAAAAAAACCCATGCACCGACCTGACCGACACCCGCAAGGAACCACAAATATCTACACATAAAAACACAATATACAAGACTTGTGGACACCTCACGATAAAACCTGCACACACACGGTGTGGAGTGCAGGACCTTTGGATAGAACCCCGTCAGTGTTTAGCAGTGTTCAATGGCCTAAGATCTCGTAACATTTTCTCTGCATTTGTCTTTTATTCTTCGTTAGTTTCTTTTATGAGTGGTAAATAGAGAACTGACTCACCTTTCGATCACATTAAGATTGATAAGGAAAACGGTGGCCTCTTCTTCTTTTTCCTCGGCGGAGACAACCTCTCGCCTAGAGGGACGCCGGGAAGAAAACTGATTATTTCTACATAATTAATTATATATAACAAAAAAGCTGAAATCAAGGCGAGGATCTCCGCTTTAAGGCTTTTGAAAAGTTCATGAAGAAGGTGATGGGGTTCTAGGATGGGGAAATGGGTGAGAGAACTACCTAAAAGGTATGACGAGAACACCAACCTATTTTCTATTACACTACCACAAAAAGCATACCTATTTTTAATCAGAAAACGGTTCAATTGTCTCTTTTTGTTGGCAAAAGGTCATAAAACCCTTGCATGAATAAAAAAAAATGATTACATTTTTAAAAAATCAGTTAAAAGCCAGCGGGAACCTTGCACAAACGGCCTTCGAGACCTCTCACGAAGGTCACTATTTTTGAAATCTCCGATGGCCTCCAGACAAACTCGTACATACTTCAAGGCATCTGGTAAGATCTCGATGACATCACAAGCTCCACCCCCCAGGGCGGGAGGCACCAATATAGAAGACAGGTACTTGTTTCTGCCATAGAACAGAGAGGCTTTTAAGGTTATGAATGCCATGTCGAGGAAGAAACGCCAAACCTAGTGTTAAAGCGATCCTGTCTCCCCACCACATACTGGTTACATTATGCCAGTAGCAGAGGCCATCTCCAAGAGTGAACGAGCTGAAAACTGCTCGGTGACGGTTCCTCTGATCTGCCACATTCATCATCCAGTTCCCTTGATTCAACAGAGACGCCACAAGACGGACATTGGACTCGCTAAGACCCAGTCCTGGAGGCCATTTTTGGTGGTACAGATTTAGCTACTTTCGAGCCGATGTGCACTAGAGGCCTTGAACAAGATCCACTTTCTTCAAGGCACTTTAAGGTGGGATTTGATTTTGCTCCAAGGATAAAGGACAAAAGATTTCTCCTTTAATTGACGCAATGATGACGTTATTAATTTTTTTAATGAAGTAAATATTTCTCCCCTATTTCCAGCCGTAAAATTGAAATCTGGATCAATGTTTTCTTCGCCGTCTGCAGCTTTGGTGGGCCTGAACAAAACAAAACAAGGCGAGCAAAATTACTAACACATTTTGTTGTCTCTTGGAACTAAAGGGTACTATCAATGCCAAATTTCCTCCACTTTCCCTAACTGTGATTTATTAGGGGGGGGGGAATGTTCACTTTTCTCAATGAAAACAAATTCAAAATATCCTGATCACAAATACAGTTTGAGAGGAATAATGAAATTTTTGATATACATTTTTTACACGAACTCTCCTCTCCCCCCGCTAATACCTAAGATTGAAGGTTACCGCAAGAAATAACAGCCTTCTGGTCTTTATTTTATGTGATTATTATTATCTATTCTCTAAACTTGGAGATAGAAGAGAGAGTGGGGTAAAATGCCTTAATGTAACGTTAAATGGCTTGGGAAAAATGAAAATTGTGAAAAAGTTGCCAAACTCGTTCGGAATATTTTTCCCGGATCCAAATTAAACGGTGCTTCTTTTGTTTAGTAAAACTAACAAGTTTAAACCAAGCAACACATCTCCCACACAAAGTTCGTAAGAGCAGATCTGCACCCCCCCCCCCAAAAAAAAAAGAGTTCAAGCTATTCTATAGGCCTATCTGAATTGTCTGTTGCCATTTATTAGGCGCGGAGAGCACTATTTTCCACCAAGTTATTTGCCCTTAACAGTACTATTTTCCAACCATCGAGCAGTATTTGCCGCTGCTAGTCCTGTCAGTATTACGTCGTAGGCATCGGGGAAAGAGATTGATCGCACCGATTCAATAAATACCCCCCCACATTTCGATAGACGTTAATTTAACTACGAAGGTTGAGAGCAGTAGGTTATTTAAACAGGTTTAGTTCTGATAATTTGATAGATTAAAGACTAATGGTGGGGTTTTTGGTTGGTTAGTTTTATTAGGGAGGTTAATTTTGTGGTTTCGTTTAGTTTTAGTTCCCATTTCGTGAGTTTAGTTATTTTACCTAAAACTAAGAAGCGAAAACCAGCGATGGGTAGGCCCGCCTGAATCGAGAGGTTTGTCAAGAGAGCTCTGTTGGAGGAGACTACTAAGGGCCCAACCTCGGCAATTAGGTCAGAACTACCAGCTAGCTTTTATTTTGTGCCCCCTCCCCACCCCCTCAGCCGGCAGCGCCCAGGAAGGCTACCAAGGAGTGTGGTCTTCTTCTTCAGAGGTCTCCAAGAGAGGTTCCGAGGGAGTACAAAGGGTGGCAGGGTTGGATGAGATTGGGGTAGTGTTTTCAGGTTCCAGCGGGGGCAATCAGGGGCGGCATTGAGGGGGAGGGGGCATCTCTATTTTTGCATTTATGTAGGTCGAAGGGGAGGGGAACTCATCTGGCGACTGCCTACTTGGGCATAAGTCGCCGTACTCACCACTGCCGAGTACTAGGCTACTTTAAAATAGCGACATGAAATAATAAAAAGAAACAATAAAATAAATAAAGGAAGAAGGCAAGAGGCAGGAAGCAAGTTCCAGCGTCGGATGGAGGTTCGCCTCCCCCCGGCGCACACAAAAAACAAAACTAGTTAAATAAATGGGAGAAGGCCGGCCTCCCCCACCAAAGGTTGATAGATCCACTAGTCAATGTACACGAACTTGTCCCGAGTACAAGGAACAGGCGGTAGACACCCCGCCCATCCCGAAACCGGGACATGTAACGTGAGCGAAGATCGTCAAAACTGGGACATTCAACAAGAATGTGCCGAACAGTCTAGGGGACAACGCAGTCTTCACAGTAGGGCGCAGGCGAGCGCTCTATCAAATTGCGGTGCGTCCGGCAAGTGTGTCCAATTCGGAGACGACAAAAAAGTAACCTGAAGCATTAGTGGCATTGGGGGGTAGGTCCATGGGAACAGTCGCGGCGCAATGGCACGTAACTTTAAGATACCATCGACCGTCTCCCATCTTCTTTGCCAAGCAGTCCGAAGAGCTGCCCGGATTCCTGCAATGTAGTCGGTGTGAGGAAGAGCGAAACGCTGGTCCGGTCGCCCAAGTCTCGCGGACTCTTTGGCGACCTCATTCCCCGCAATTCCTACATGTCCAGGAACCCAGCAGAAGATAATCTCGAGATCCGCCCGGCTTGCCAAAACCGTGGCGTCATGGGTATCGCGAACCAGGGGATGCGGAGATTCCAATGCCCCGAGAGCACTCAGGGCACTTTGTGAGTCGCTATAAATCACAATCGAGTCTCCGAACCGGGCACGTCGCGTAATCTCCCGTACCGACTGGCGTATTGCCACCAACTCGGCCGCGAAGACAGACGCAGCGCCTGGAAGAGCCCCGATGAATTCAAACAGAGGGAATACGGCGTAGAGGCCGACCCCATCTTGGGACTTGGAGCCATCCGTATACACTGGCACGGTTCCAGCGTGACACAAGGTGTGTCCCCCAAAGGTCAAACGCAATACTCCCGGCGCTGTACAAGCTTCGGGAGCACAGGCGTGGCGACAAATTGCCAAAGATGGTACCCTCCAGGGAGGCGTCCTGGGCAAAACCAGGGGCGCCACCGGCCCAAGAGCTATACCTAGCTCTCGCAGGGCTTATGGTATGACTGGCGTATCTGGCGACATAGGCACGGTTGAAATCGGCTGCGAATGTAGTAAGAGCTGTTGGCGACTGAGGGAGGCGCCGGGCTCGCGCGTACAGGTGAATATGAACAGTGCACGGCGTAAGAACGAGTGGCATCTCCCAAGCATCGACTAGTAGGCTCTCAATGGGGGAAAGTGCGTAAGGTTCCTGTCGCCAGGCAAAGGCCGGTGTAGTGGATCGAGTCCACCTTCCGCAATAAACGCTCAGCTGCAGATGCATAACACTCGCATCCGTCGTCGAGCTTCGAACGAACAAAGGATCGATAAAAAAGTAAGGCAGTAGCCCTATCAGCGCCATAAGCACGGGTACAAGAGACCCTAAGGCTGCGAATATGAGCCTCACCTGTGCGTCGGTCAAATGCAGGACAAAGGAAGCGGGGGAACTCAACCACTTCCAATCGTACCCCAATGAGAAAAAAATCTGGGTCTAGGTGAAGGCGTGGATGGCGGCAGAAGTGCACCATCTTAGTCTTGGCCAAGGAAAACCGAAACCTGTGCGCTTCGGCATAGCGAGAGACGCGGTTCAATGCCTGTTGGAATCGACGCTCCAAAGTTGGCATCTGGGCCGCACCAAAGGAGATCGAAAGGTCGTCCACGTAGAGCGTAGCGAGAACATCCCCCGGCAGCCCCGAGGTGATACCGTTGATGCTCAGAGAAAAGTGTGTGACACTGAGGACACTTCCCTGCCGGACACCATCTTCCTGCTCCATTGCGACGGAGAGGGCTCCCCCCATCCTTACGCGGAATCCACGATCTAGCAAAAATTCAGATATAAACATTGGGAGGCGTCTCCTTGCCGCCATCGTGTGGAGAGTCTCCACGATACCGTATCGCAATGAGGCATCATATGATTTCTCCAGATCGATTAACAACGTGGCATGGAACTTGATGAAGCCGCCCTGTGCAGAAGACAAATGGCCTCGGCTGTCCAGAAAAAAAGGCTAATCTAATATTTACCAATTTCGCCATCAACTTGCACACGCAAGAGGTTAAGAGAGATTGGGCGGAAACAGGAAAGGGTAGAGTGATCTCTCCACAGTTTGCGAAAAGCGAGCACAGTAGCGATTCGCTAGGAATCTGGGAGGAGACCCTCTACCCAGGTGTCGAAGTATGGCGTACGGGACATCGTCGGTGTCCGCGGACGAAGCAAGAGCGGAACGCAACTCCCTCACAGTAAACCTGTTGTTGAAGGGTTCTCCACCTCTGGAGGTAAATTCTAGTCGGCGGCCGTCCGCGACATCACGACGTGCATTGAATGCTGGCGGAGCAGCATCACGGCTAGAGAATGCGGAAAAGCGGTCGCGAAGGATTCCGCCACGGACGCAGGGTCCGTAATTGCGGTCCCATTCTCCTGGAGAACGGGAGGGAGGTCATTCGAGAACTTGCCCCGAATCCTTTTGACTTGCTTCTACACCTCTATTAGAGGGGTCTTCCAGTTAAGTGAATACACGTATGCCACCAAAAAGAAAGGCAGGCGTGCTTCGAAATATACCGGAACCTAGCCCTAGCCCGACGAAATTCACCGACAGTGAAATCGTTCGGGCGGCGCTTATAGCGCATGTAGAGATAACGCTTCTGTTTGAGGGCCGTCTCACACTCGGCCGACTACCACGGGTGTGGTCACGGGGTGCAAAACGGCCAGACGTTCTTGGAATAGTAGTCAGGCCCCGCATCAATGAGGTTGCCGCAGAAGAACTCAACGACCTCATCTACCGACCTAAACTCTTCGACTGAGATAGAGAATTCAGTCTGTGAGGGAACCCCACGTGGAATCTCTTGAGCAGACGGAACTTCCACGCGCTGCAGAAGGCCCGGTTAGGCCTAAATTGGTAAGCCTACCACCCCTCCCCCATTCCACAAGCGGTAGCTTCGAACCGCGTCTCCCACGATTCACCTTTACGCAGACTAGAATATCCTCTGCAAGAAGATTCGAGGCCATTCGAGAGTAGAGCTGTTTCCCGCTAACCCCCCTCGGGAAGAGCCTTGGACATAAATAGTGTTCGATTTCCATGAGGAGACACAGAGTTGAGAAGTCTCGCCCAGACCCCAAAAGATTCCCCATGGTTCCAAGTCAAGTGCTAGCAACAAAGCAAAGTGACAGCTGAACTATTTTGTGTATTTTCAATTAGCCCCAGCCAGGAGGTAATTCCACTGAACGCTCGCCACGAGTGATTTTCCCGACTTCTTTTATCAACTCCTGTCGAAGCCCTCCTCATTTCGGAGAACCGTCATCACTCCAACCTCCTGCTCAGAAGTTCCGAACGGCCAACCTTACGTGCAGAAGACATCCGTAAGCCAACCCCTATCACTCCTTCAGTAACCCAATTGAGTCAATCTCCCCCCCCCATTTGAATAGTCTCCTCCGGGAATACCTTAAGTTCTAACTTCATAATCTCATTTATAATTACAATTCCCCCTTTCATCTACTGATGTGATTTTGCCCGTTAATTCTCTGAGGTAATTTTACACATCAATTCTCTCATTATTTTTGTGTAAATAAAATTATATTTTTGTGGATGCCTCTTTAAATAACCTTGAGCTTTACAATTGTCCATAATTTACCTGACCTCGTTGAACTCTCTCGCTACTCAGCCCGTCTGAACGCGTGGTTTTCCGCCCTTTTTGTCGGTTCGCTTTCAAATTATTGGTCCTTTGTCATAGATATAATATGGTATTTATATAATGTAATGTCATACCACGACACAGTCATTAGCTAAAATGCAGGCCACCGCGCCAAGCACCACCGAGGTGGGCTCTCCGGCGGCAGTTGCCTTGAAAATGATATTTGAATGGGAAAGTGATCACTACCATGGAGATCATCGACCGCCCCCCAATCAAAATCAGGCTGTGCATCCGAAGAACACAAAGATAGATGAAGGCAAGAAAATGAAGCGGTTCTCGCGCAGTGATGCGTAAACTCATCCACATTTAGGACACCTATCTCAAGCTCTTCGATCAGATCAGCAAGGACTTGTCCCCTGGAATTTATGAGTAGTCTCCCCAGAGAGGATGTCTGCCGTTTGCCGTTCAGATTCCAAGCAAGAGAAAGGGCGTCGGCCATCGTGCCACGACGCGGCGGAAGTCCCTCGCGTCGAAGTCAGCTGACGGTAGAATACGCAGAAATAACAGTATACCTCCTATCAAGGTGAAGCTGCACAGCCATTGCCTGAAAGAATACATCTGAAGTGAAAAGAATAACGGAAACATCATGCCGGGTGTAAACCGCGCATTCCCTAGCCCGGCCACCATCTCGTGGTGGTAGGGTCGCAAAACCCTTATACCCCCGGAGGGCAGGCAGGGGGCACGCGCCTAGCATAGTCTCCTGAAAAAAATAGCTAAAGGGGAACGGGACGAGCCTCCGCAGCTCCTCCCAGTTGGCCCGGAGTCCACGGTAATTCCATTAAAGGAATATGCCATCCAGGCCTAGCTCGGAGGAGACGTGGGGGCCCTCCTCGAACAGAAGACCCTCACGGGAATGGCCGTACGCTTCCCGGAGGCAAAACCCCGGGCGCTGTTGGCCGAACAATGCGCTGACGCCTTCGAGGACTTATTGGGGGAGGTTGGGCCAAAGCTCCTTTGTTGCTGTCCTCCTTTCAGAGGGCAGCTTTAGGAGCCCCAGGAGATGGCCTGGCGACTAACTTCAGGGGTGTTGCCTCCTGTGAGTCTAACGACTCGGTGGAGGCGCGTGGACGTTTCGCCCTATTGGAAACGGTCCCGCTGGGGAAAGCGGGGGGAGCCCTGGTTTTAGCTGGGGCTGAGTGTGAACCCTTTGTGCCACCAGCTTTACCTGGGAAGTGCCCGGGTTGAGTAGAGCCCGCGAAGGGCTCCGAATAGGCGCGGAAACAACCGTGCTCGTTGGCCTGATGGGCCACGAGCAGAGGGTGTCTTTCTAAGCATTGAGGCGAAAGACGTCCCAGGCAGAGCCAGAAGCGCCAGGATCAAGTCCTTAGCCTCGCGGAATGAGAGTCAATCCTGGGCCTGAACGGCCAGGATTTCTTTCTCATGGAGATATGCACCACACTGCTTCGAAGAAGCGGGGTGCGGCTCTCCGCAATTGACAAACTTGCTTCGAACAAGCGGGGTGCGGCTCTCCGCAATTGACAAACTTGGCCATACACGATTTGGACTTATCGTGTGCGGCTTTGGAGTAATTTACACATACTTCGCGTGACCCCGACTTAGCACGTCTACATAAGCGATTGTTATGGCCAAAGCGGTGACAGTAATAGCACCGTCGTGGCAGTGGCACGAATGCCTTCACGCGGTAGCGGTACCAACCGGCACGCACCGACTCAGGGAGCTTGTCACAATCAAATGTGAGAACAGTATAGGGGTGGATCTCGAGGCCCCTCCCTGTTTACTCATCTCACATTTGACCTTGACCACCCCATGGTCAGCAAGCTCTAAGGTGATGTCCTCTATGGAGTAGTCAACGAGTTCCCTCGCATAAACTACTCCTTTCACAAAGTTCATGTAGAGTGCGGCGTCACATTCACCGGGGTTCCATCAGGTGTCCAAAGAGTACTTATCTTGGCCGCCTCGGCGGGATTCGCCGCATTCGCCAGGAGCTCCCGTCCGAGAAACGGGTCACCTTCGGCTCTCTACCAATTACACTAGCTAAAGCTCTCATCTGATGGATCATGTTGCCCTTAGCTAACATGCTGGCATCAGTTGAGCGAATAACTAAGAAGCATTTGAAGCCAGCGGGCTCGAAAACGGCAGGTAACCTATAAATTAGGGGCCCCGATGTTATCGAGGCTCCGCCTTGCGCACTTTTGGCCTTTGTCATAGTCAGGTGCTCTGCACCCGGTTGGGGGGCAGAGAGGCCGGATGTGCCGATCTTGGCTTGGTCGCTTACCGAAGTAGCCGCAGACCCATACGGCCCCGCAGCCCAAACGGATGGAGCGGAGCACCGAGTCTTTTTTCCTGTTTTTTTTTCTTTTTTCTTTGGTGGGTTGTGGATGATCTGGGAGGAGTGAGTGGCATTGTTAAGTGGAGCTAGGAATTTTGATGTCTCTGGTGGGTAGCAGATGATTTGGGAGGAGTGGGTTGCATTGTTGGGTTGAAATAAGAATTTTATTGTCTCTGGTGGGTAGTTGATAAATTGGGAGGGGTAGTTGCATTGTTTAGTTGAGCTAGGAATTCATTTGTCTCTGGTGATAGTTGATGATTTGGGAGGAGTAAGTTGCATTGTTTGAATGAATAGGAATTTTGAAGTTTCTGGTGATTAGTGGATGATTTGGGAGAACGGGGGGTTACATCTTTGGGTTGAGCTAGGAATTTTGTTGTCTGTGGTGGTAAGTGGATGATTTGGGAGAAGTGGGTTGCATCTTTGGGTTGAGCTAGGAATTTTATTGTCTATGGTGGGTAGTGGATGATTTAGGAGGAGTGGGTTGCATCTTTGGGTTGAGCTAGGAATTTTGTTGTCTCTGGTGGGTAGAGGATGATTTGGGAGAAGTGGGTTACATCTTTGGGTTGAGCTAGGAATTTTTTTGTCTCTGGTATGTAGTGGATACTTTGGGAAGAGTGGGTTTCATTGTTGGGTTGAGCTAGGAATTTTGTTTTCTCTGGTGAGTAGTGGATGATTTGGGAGGAGTTAGTTGCATTGTTTAAATGAATAGGAATTTTGAAGTTTTGGGTGATTAGTGGATGATTTGGGAGGAGGGGGTTACATCTTTGAGGTTGAGCTAGGAATTTTGTTGTCCCTGGTGGGTAGTGTATGCTTTGGGAAGAGTGGGTTTCATTGTTGGGTTGAGCTAGGAATTTTGATATTTCTAGTGGGTAGTGGATGATTTTGGAGAAGTGGGTTGCATTGTTGGATTGAGCTAGGAATTTTGTTGTCTCTGGTGGGTAGTGGATGATTTGGGAGGAGTGGGTTGCATCTTTGGGTTGAGCTAGGAATTTTGTTGTCTCCGGTGGGTAGTAGATGCTTTGGGAAGAGTGGGTGGCATTGTTGGGTTGAGCTAGGAATTCTTTTGTCTCTGGTGATAGTTGATGATTTGGGAGGAGTAAGTTGCAGTGTTTGAATGAATAGGAATCTTAAAGTTTCTGGTGATTAGAGGATGATTTGGGAGGAGTGGTTTGCATATTTGGGTTGAGTTAGGAATTTTGTTGATTCTGGTTGATAGAGTATGTTCTGGCAGGAGTGGGTTGCATTGTTCGGTTGAACTAGGAATTTTGTTGTTTCTGGTGGGTAGTTGATGATTTGGAAGGAGTGGGTGGCATTGTCCGGTTGAGCTAGGAATTTTGATATTTCTGGTGGGTAGTGGATGATTTTGGATAAGTGCATAACATTGTTGGGTTGAGCTTAGAATTTGTTCTCTGGTGGGTAGTTGATGATTTGGGATGAGTGGGTTGCATTGTTCTGGTGAGCTAGGAATTTTGTTGTCTCTGGTATGTAGTGGATGCTTTGGGAAGAGTGGATTGTATTGTTGGGTTGAGCTAGGAATTTTGTTGTCTCTGGTGTGTAGTGGATGATTGGGGAGGAGGGGGTTGTATTGTTGGGTTGAGCTAGGAATTTTGTTGTCTCTGGTGGGTAGTGGATGATTGGGGAGGAGGGGGTTGTATTGTTGGGTTGAGCTAGGAATTTTGTTGTCTCTGGAGGGTAGTGGATGATTTGGGAGGAGTAAGATGCATTATTCGGTTGAGTTACAAATTTTAAAGTTTCTGGTGAGTAGTGGATGATTGGGGAAGAGTGAGTTGCATCTTTGGATTGAACTAGGAATTTTGGTGATTCTGGTGGGGAGCGTATGCTTTTAGAGGAGTTCGTTGCATTTTTCGGTTGAGCTAGGATTTTGTTGTCTCTGGTGGGTAGTGGATGATTTGGTAGCGGGGATTGCATTGTTAAATTGATCTACGAATTTGATGTTTCTAGGGGGGAGTTAATGATTTGGGAGGAGTGGGTTGCATTGTTCGGTTGAGCTAGGAATTTTGTTGTCTCTGGTGGGTTGTGGATGATTTAGGAGAGTGAGCTGCATTGTTGGGTTGAGCTACAAATTTTGTTGTCTCTGGTGGGTAGTGTATGATTTGGGACTAGTCGGTTGCATTGTTCAGTTGAGCTAGGAATTTTATTGTCTCTGGTGGGTAGTTGATGATTTGGGAGGAGTGGGTTGCATTGTTCAGTTGAGCTAGAAATTTTGTTGTCCCTGGTGGGTCGTGGATGATTGTGGAGGAGTAGGTTGCATTGTTTGGGTGAGCAAGGAATTTGGTTGTCTCTCGTGGGTAGTGGATACTTTGGGAAGAGTTAGTTGCATTTTTCGGGTGAGCTAGGAATTTTGTTGTATCTGGTGGGTAGTGGATGATTTGGGAAGAGTGGGTTGCATTGTTCGGTTGAGCTAGGAATTTTGTTGACTCTTGTGGGTAGTGGATGATTTGGGAGGAGTGGGGTGCATTGTTTGGTTGAGCTAGGAAATTTTATATTACTGGTAGGTAGTGGATGATTTTGAAAAAGTGGGTTTCATTGTTGGGTTAAGCTTGGAAATTTGTTGTCTCTGGTGGGTAGTGGATGATTTGGGAAAAGTGGGTTGCATTGTTGGGTTGAGCTAGGAATGTTGTTGTCTATGGTTATAGTTGATGATTTGGGAGGAGTAAGCTGCATTGTCCGACTAAATAGGAATTTTGTAGTTTCTAGTGATTAGTGGATGATTTGGGAGGAGTGGGTTGAATTGTTGGGTTGAGCTACAAATTTTGATATTTCTGGTGGGTAGTGGATGATTTTTGAGAAGTGAGTTGCATTGTTGGGTTGAAATAGGAATTTTGTTGTCTCTAATGGTAGTGGATGATTTGGGAGGAGTGGGATGCATTGTTTGGTTGAGCTATGAATTTTGTTGTCTCTGGGGGGTAGTGTATGATTTGGGATGAGTCCTTTGCATTGTTCGGTTGAGCTAGGAATTTTGTTGTCTCTGGTGGATAGTGGATGATTTGGAAAAAGTGGGTTGCATTGTTGGGTTGAGCCAGGAATTTTATCGTCTCTGGTGGGTAGTGGATAATTTGGGAAGAGTGGGTTGCATTGTTGGGTTGAGCCAGGAATTTTATCATCTCTGGTGGGTAGTGGATGATTTGGGAAGAGTGGGTTGCATTGTTGAGGTGAGTTAGGAATTTTGTTGTCTTTGGTGGGTAGCGTATGCTTTTAGAGGAGTTGGTTGCTTTGTTCAGTTGAGCTAGAATTTTGTTGTTTCTGGTGGATAGTGGATGATTTGGTAGGATGGATTGCATTGTTAAGTTGAGCTACGAATTTGATGTTTCTGGTGGGTAGTGAATGATTTGGGAGGAGTGGGTTGCATCGTTGGGTTGAAATAAGAATTTTGTTGTCTCTAATGGTTGTGGATGCTTTGGGAGGAGTTCGTTACCTTGTTGGGTTGAGCTAGGAATTCTTTTGTCTCTGGTGCGTAGTGAATTGCATAGTTCGATTAAGCTAAAAAATTTTTTTGCCTCTGTTGGAAGGTGGATGCTTTGGGAGTGGGTGGCATTGTTGGGATGAGCTAGGAATTTTGTTGTCTCTTATGGGTAATGGATTATTTGATGGGAGTGGTTTGCATTGTTCAGTTGAGCTGGGAATTTTGTTGTCTCTAGTGGGTAGTGATGATTTGTGAGGAGTGGGTTACATTGTTGGGTTGATCTAGGAATTCTTTTGTCTCTGTTGGGTATTTGATGATTTGGGAGGAGTAGGTTGCATTGTTCGGTTGAGATTCAAATTTGTTGTTTCTGGTGGGTAGTGGATGATTTGGGAGGAGTGGGGTGCATTGTTTGGTTGAGCTAGGAAATTTTATATTACTGGTAGGTAGTGGATGATTTTAAAAAAGTGGGTTTCATTGTTGGGTTAAGCTTGGAAATTTGTTGTCTCTGGTGGGTAGTGGATGATTTGGGAAAAGTGGGTTGCATTGTTGGGTTGAGCTAGGAATGTTGTTGTCTATGGTTATAGTTGATGATTTGGGAGGAGTAAGTTGCATTGTCCGACTAAATAGGAATTTTGTAGTTTCTAGTGATTAGTGGATGATTTGGGAGGAGTGGGTTGAATTGTTGGGTTGAGCTACAAATTTTGATATTTCTGGTGGGTAGTGGATGACTTTTGAGAAGTGAGTTGCATTGTTGGGTTGAAATAGGAATTTTGTTGTCTCTAATGGTAGTGGATGATTTGGGAGGAGTGGGATGCATTGTTTGGTTGAGCTATGAATTTTGTTGTCTCTGGGGGGTAGTGTATGATTTGGGATGAGTCGTTTGCATTGTTCGGTTGAGCTAGGAATTTTGTTGTCTCTGGTGGATAGTGGATGATTTGGAAAAAGTGGGTTGCATTGTTGGGTTGAGCCAGGAATTTTATCGTCTCTGGTGGGTAGTGGATGATTTGGGAAGAGTGGGTTGCATTGTTGGGTTGAGCCAGGAATTTTATCATCTCTGGTGGGTAGTGGATGATTTGGGAAGAGTGGGTTGCATTGTTGAGGTGAGTTAGGAATTTTGTTGTCTTTGGTGGGTAGTGGATGCTTTGGGAGGAGTAGGATGCATTGTTCGGTTGAGTTACAAATTTTAAAGTTTCTGGTGAGTAGTGGATGATTGGGGAAGAGTGAGTTGCATCTTTGCGTTGAACTAGGAATTTTGGTGATTCTGGTGGGTAGCGTATGCTTTTAGAGGAGTTGGTTGCTTTGTTCAGTTGAGCTAGGATTTTGTTGTCTCTGGTGGGTAGTGGATGATTTGGTAGGATGGATTGCATTGTTAAGTTGAGCTACGAATTTGATGTTTCTGGTGGGTAGTGAATGATTTGGGAGGAGTGGGTTGCATCGTTAGGTTGAAATAATAATTTTGTTGTCTCTAATGGTAGTGGATGCTTTGGGAGGAGTTCGTTACCTTGTTGGGTTGAGCTAGGAATTCTTTTGTCTCTGGTGCGTAGTGAATTGCATAGTTCGATTAAGCTAAAAAAAATTTTTGCCTCTGTTGGAAGGTGGATGCTTTGGGAGTGGGTGGCATTGTTGGGATGAGCTAGGAATTTTGTTGTCTCTTATGGGTAATGGATTATTTGATGGGAGTGGTTTGCATTGTTCAGTTGAGCTGGGAATTTTGTTGTCTCTAGTGGGTAGTGATGATTTGTGAGGAGTGGGTTACATTGTTGGGTTGATCTAGGAATTCTTTTGTCTCTGTTGGGTATTTGATGATTTGGGAGGAGTAGGTTGCATTGTTCGGTTGAGATTCAAATTTGTTGTTTCTGGTGGGTAGTGGATGATTTTGGAGCAGTGGGTTGCATTGTTGGATTGAGCTAGGAATTTTGTTGTCTCTAGTGAGTAGTGAATGCTTTGGGAGGAGTAAGTTGCATTGTTCAGTTGAGCTAGGAATTTTGTTTTCTCTGGGAGGTAGTGGATGATTTGGGAGGAGTGGGCTGCATTGTTTGGTTCAGCTATGAATTTTGTCTCTAGTGGGTAGTTGATGATTTGGGAGGAGTGGATTGCATGGTGCCTTTTAGCTAGGAATTTTGTTGTCTCTGGTGGGTAGTTGAAGATTTGGAAGGAGTGGGTTGCATTGTTCGGTTGAGCTAGGAAATTTTATATTTCAGGTGGTTAGTGGATGATTTTGGAGAAGTGGGTTGCATCTTTGTGTTGAGCTAGGAATTTTGTTGTCTCTAGTGGGTAGTGGATGATTTGGAAAGAGTTGGTTGCATTGTTCGGGTGAGCTAGGAATTTTATTGAGGCTGGTGGGTAGTGGATGATTTGGGAGGAGAGGGTTGCATTGTTCGGTTGGGCTAGGAAATTTAATATTACTGGTGGATAGTGGATGATTTTGGACAAGTGGGTTGCATTGTTCGGTTGAGCTTGGAATTTTGTCTCTGGTGGGTAGTTGATGATTTGGGATTGGTGGTTTTGCATTGTTCAGTTGGGCTAGGAATTTTGATATTTCTGGTGGTTAGTGGATGATTTGGGAGAAGTGGGTTGCATCTTTGGGTTGAACTAGGAATTTTGTTGTCTCTGGTAGGTAGTGGATGCTGTGGGAAGAGTGGGTTGCATTGTTGGGTTCAGCTAGGAATTTGGTTGTCTCTGGTGGGTAGTGGATGATTTGGGAAGAGTGGGTTGCATTGTTCGGTTGAGCTAGGAAATTTGATATTTCAGGTGGTTAGTGGATGATTTTGGACAAGTGGGTTGCATCTTTGGGTTGAACTTGGAATTTTGTTGTCTCTGGTAGGTAGTCGATGCTCTGGGAAGAGGTGGTGGCATTGTTGGGTTCAGCTAGGAATTTTGTTGTCTCCGGTGGGTAGTGGATGATTTGGGAGGAGTGGGTTGCATTGTTCGGTTGAGCTAGGAAATTTGATATTACTGGTGGATAGTGGATTATTTTGGAGAAGTGGGTTGGATTGTTCGGTTGAGCTTGAAATTTTGTTGTCTCTGGTGGGTAGTTAATGATTTGGGAGTAGTGGGTTGCATTGTTCAGTTGAGATACGAATTCGATGTTTCTGGTTAGGAGTGGATGATTTTGGAGGAGTGGATTGCATTGTTGGGTTGAGCTAGGAATTTTGTTGTCTCTGGTGGGTAGTTAATGATTTGGGTGGAGTGGGTTTCTTTGTTCAGTTGAATAGGAATTTTGCTGTCTCTGGTGGGTGGTTGATAATTTAGTAGGAGTGGGTTGCATAGTTGGGTTGAAATAGGAATTTTGTTGTCTCTAATAGTAGTGGATGATTTGGGAGGAGTGGGTTGCATTGTTCGGGGGAGCTAGGAATTTTGATATTTCTAGTGGGTAGTGGATGATTTGGGAATAGTGGGTTGCATTCTTGTGTTAAGCCTGGAATTTTGTCGTCTGTGGTGGGTAGTGGATGCTTTGGGAAGAGTGGGTTGCATTGTTGGGTTGAGTTAGGAATTTTGTTGTCTCTAGTGGGTAGTGGATGATTTGGGAGGAGTGGGTTGCATTGTTTGGTTGAGCTTAGGAAATCTGATAGTACTGGTGGGTAGTGGATGATTTTAGAGAAATGGGTTGCATTGTTCAGTTGAGCTTGGAAATTTCTAGTCTCTATTGGCTAGTGGATGCTTTCGGAGGAGTGGGTTGCATTGTTGGGTTAAGCTAGGAATTCTTTTGTCTCTGGTGGGTAGAGTATGTTCTGGGAGAAGTGGGTTGCATTGTTCCGTTTAACTAGGAATTTTGTTGTTTCTGGTGGGTAGTTGATGATTTGGAAGGAGTGGGTGGCATTGTCCGGTTGAGCTAGGAATTTTGATATTTCTGGTGGGTAGTGGATGATTTTGGAGTAGTGCATTGCATTGTTGGGTTGAGTTTGGAATTTGTTGTTTCTGGTGGGTAGTTGATGATTTGGGACGAGTGGGTTGCATTGTTCGGTTGAGCTAGGAAATTTGATATTTCAGGTGGTTAGTGGATGATTCTGGAGAAGTGGGTTGCATCTTTGGGTTGAGCAAGGAATTTTGTTGTCTCTGGTAGGTAGTGGATGCTTTGGGAAGAGTGGGTTGCATTGTTGGGTTCAGCTAGGAATTTTGTTGTCTCTGGTGGGCAGTGGATGATTTGGGAGGTGTGGGTTGCATTGTTCGGTTGACCTAGGACATTTGATATTACTGGTGGATAGTGGATGATTTTGGAGAAGTGGGTTGCATTGTTCGGTTGAGCTTGGAATTTTGTTGTCTCTGGTGGGTAGTTGATGATTTGGGAATAGTGGGTTGCATTGTTCAGTTGAGCAACGAATTTGATGTTTCTGGTTGGTAGTGGATGATTTTGGAGAATTGGATGGCATTGTTGGGTTGAGCTAGGAATTTTGTTGTTTCTAGTGGGTAGTGGATGCTTTGGGAGGAGTGGGTTGCATTCTACGGTTGAGCTAGGAATTTTGTTGTCTCTGGTGATAGTTGATGACTTGGTAGGAGTAAGTTGCATTGTTTGACTGAATAGGAATTTTGAAGTTTCTGGTGATTAGTAGATGATTTGGGAGGAGTTCGTTACCTTGTTGGGTTGAGCTAGGAATTTTGATATTTCTGGTGGGTAGTGGATGATTTTGGAGAAGTGGGTTGCATTATTGAGTTGAGCTATGAATTCTTTTCTCTCTGGTGGGTATTTGATAATTTGGGAGGAGTGGGTTGAATTGTTCGGTTGAGATACGAATTTGTTGTTTCTGGTGGGTAGTGGTGGAATTTGGAAAAGTGGGTTGCATTGTTGGATTGAGCTAGGAATTTTGTTGTCTCTAGTGGGTAGTGAATGCTTTGGGAGGAGTAAGTTGCATTGTTCAGTTGAGCTAGGAATTTTTTTTTCTCTGGTTGTAGTGGATGATTTGGGAGGAGTAGGCTGCATTGTTTGGTTGAGCTAGGTATTTTGTCTCTGGTGGGTAGTTGATGATTTTGGAGAAGTGGGTTGCATGGTTCCATTGAGCTAGGAATTTTGTTGTCTCTAAGGGGTAGTTGAGGATTTGGAAGGAGTCGGTTGCATTGTCGGGTTGAGCTAGGAATTTTGATATTTCTGCTGGGTAGTGGATGATATTGGAGTAGTGGGCTGCATTGTTGGGTTGAGCTTGGAATTTGTTGTCTCTGGTGGGTAGTTGATGATTTGGGACGAGTGGGTTGCATTGTTCGGTTGAGCTAGAAAATTTAATATTTCAGGTGGTTAGTGGATGATTTTGGAGAAGTGGGTTGCATCTTTAGTTGAGCTAGGAGTAAGTTGCATTGTTTGACTGAATAGGAATTTTGAAGTTTCTGGTGATTAGTAGATGATTTGGGAGGAGTTCGTTACCTTGTTGGGTTGAGCTAGGAATTTTGATATTTCTGGTGGGTAGTGGATGATTTTGGAGAAGTGGGTTGCATTGTTGAGTTGAGCTATGAATTCTTTTGTCTCTGGTGGGTATTTGATAATTTGGGAGGAGTGGGTTGAATTGTTCGGTTGAGATACGAATGTGTTGTTTCTGGTGGGTAGTGGTGGAATTTGGAAAAGTGGGTTGCATTGTTGGATTGAGCTAGGAATTGTGTTGTCTCTAGTGCGTAGTGGATGCTTTGGGAACAGTTGGTTGCATTGTTCAGGTGAGCTAGGAATTTTGTTGTCTCTGGTGGGTAGTGGTTGATTTGAGAAGAGTCGGTTGCATTGTTACGTTGGGCTAGGAATTTAGATATTTCTGGTGGTTAGTGGATGATTTGGGAGAAATGGGTTGCGTCTTTGGGTTGAACTAAGAATTTTGTTGTCTCTGGTAGGTAGTGGATGCTTTGGGAAGAGTGGGTTGCATTGTTCGGTTCAGTTTGGAATTTTGTTGTCTCTGGTGTGGAGTGGATGATTTTGGAGGTGTGGGTTTCATTGTTTGGTTGAGCTAGGAAATTTGATATTACTGGTGGATAGTGGATGATTTTGAAAAAGTGGATGGCATTGTTGGGTTGAGCTAGGAATTTTTTTTGTCTCTGGTGGGGGGTGGATGATTTGGAAGGAGTGGGTTGCATTGTTCGGTTGGGCTAGGAAATTTGATATTTCAGGTGGTTAGTGGATGATTTGGGAGAAGTTGGTTGCATCTTTGTGTTCATCTAGGAATTTGGTTATCTCTCGTGGGTAGTGAATGCTTTGTGAAGATTTGGTTGCATTGTTCGGGTGAGCAGGAAATTTTGTTGTCTCTGGTGGGTAGTGGATGATTTGGGAGGATGGGGCTCCATTGTTGGGTTGAGCTAAGAATTTTTTTGTCTCTGGTGGGTAGTTGATAATTTGGGAAGAGTGGGTTGCATTGTTGGGTTAAAATAGGAATTTTGTTGTCTCTAATGGGAGTGGATGCTTTGGGAGGAGTGGGTTGCATTGTTTGGTTGAACTATGAATTTTGTTGTCTCTGGTGGGTAGTGTATGATTTGGGATGAGTGGGTTGCATTGTTCAGTTGAGCTAGGAATTTTGTTGTCTCTGGTGGGTAGTTGTGATTTGGAAGGAGTAGGATGCATTGTTCGGTTGAGTTACGAATTTGATGTTTCTGGTGGGTAGTGGATGATTTTGGAGAATTCGGTTGCATTGCTGGGTTGAAATAGGAATTTTGTTGTCTCTGGTGGGTAGTTGATAATTTGGGAGGAGTGGGTTGCATTGTTGGGTTGAGCTAGGAATTCTTTTGTCTCCGGTGATAGTTGATGATTTGGGAGGAGTAAGTTGCATTGTTCGGTTGAGCTAACAAATTTGATATTTCAAGTGGTTAGTAAATGATTTGGGAGAAGTGGATTGCATCTTTGAGTTGAGCTAGGAATTTGGTTGTCTCTCCTGGGTAGTGGATGCTTTGGGAAGAGTTGGTTGCATTGTTCAGGTGAGCTACGAATTTTATTGTATCTGGTAGGTAGTGGATGATTTGGGAGGAGTGGATTGCATTGTTGAGTTGAGCTAGGAATTTTGTTGTCGCTGGTGGTTAGTGGATGATTTGGGTGGAGTGGGTTTCTTTGTTCGGTTGAATAGGGATTTTGCTGTCTCTGGTGATAGTTGATAATTTGGGAGGAGTGGGTTGCATTGTTGGGTTGAAATAGGAATTTTGTGTTTCAAAGGGTAGTAGATGATTTGGGAGGAGTGGGTTGCATTGTTTGGTTGAGCTAGCAATTTTGTTGTCTCTGGTGAGTAGTGTATGATTTGGGATGAGTGGGTTGCATTGTTCGGTTAAGCTAGGAATTTTGTTGTCTCTGGTGGGTAGTTGATGATTTGCAAAGTGGGCTGCATTGTTCGGTTGAGCTAGGAATTTTGATATTTCTGGTGGGTACTGGATGATTTGGGAGGAGTGGGTTGCATTGTTCGGTTAAGATAGGAAATTTTATATTACTGGTGGGTAGTGCATGAATTTGGAGAAGTGGGTTCAATTGTTCGGTTGAGCTTGGAAATTTCTTGTCTCTGGTGGGTAGTGGATTCTTTGGGAGGTGTGGATTGCATAGTTGGGTTGAGCTAGGAATTCTTTTTTCTCTGGTGATAGTTGATGATTTGGGAGAAGTAAGTTGCATTGTTTGAATGAATAGGAATTTTGAAGTTTCTGGTGATTGGTGGATGATTTGTGAGGAGTGGTTTTCATATTTGGGTTGAGTTAGGAATTTTGTTGATTCTGGTGGGTAGAGTATGTTCTGGGATCAGTGGGTTCCATTGTTCGGTTGAACTAGGAATTTTGTTGTCTCTGCTGGGTAGTGTATGCTTTAGGACGAGTGGGTTGCATCATTGGGTTCAGCTATGAATTTTGTTGTCTCTGGTGGGTAGTTGATGATTTGGGACGACTGGGTTGCATTGTTGGGTTGTAATAGGAATTCTGTTGTCTCCTTTGGGTAGTGGATGATTTGGGAGGAGTGGATTGCATTGTTCGGTTAAGCTAGATTTTTGTTGTCCCCAGTGTGTAGTGGATGATTTGGGAGCAGTGGGTTGCCTTGTTCAGGTGAATAGGAATTTTGTTGTCTCTGGTGGGTAGTTGATGGTTTGGGAGGAGTGGGTTGCATTGTTAGGTTGAAATAAGAATTTTGTTGTCTCTAATGGTAGTGGATGCTTTGGGAGGAGTTCGTTACCTTGTTGGGTTGAGCTAGGAATTATTTTGTCTTTAGTGCGTAATGATTTGCATAGTTCGATTAGGCTAAGAATTTTTTTGCCTCTGTTGAGAAGTGGATGATTTCGGAGTGGGTTGCATTGTTGGGAGGAGCTAGGAATTTTGTTGTCTATTGTGGGTAATGGATGATTTGGGAGGAGTGGTTTGCATTGTTCAGTTGAGCTAGGAATTTTGTTGTCTCTGATGGGTAGTGATGATTTGTGAGGAGTGGGTTACATTGTTGGGTTGAGCTAGGAATTCTTTCGTCTCTGGTGGGTATTTGATGATTTGGGAGGAGTGGGTTGCATTGTTCGGTTGAGCTATGAATTTGATGTTTCTGGTGGGTAGTGGATGATTTGGGAGAAATGGGTTGCATTGAGGGGTTGAGCTATGAATTTTCTTGTTTCTAGTGGGTAGTGGATGCTTTGGGAAGAGTGAGTTGCATTGTTCGGTTGAGCTAGGAACTTTGTTGTCTTGGTAGGTAGTGGATGATTTGGGATTAGTGGATTCCATTGTGGGGTTGAGCTAGAAATTTTCTTGTTTCTAGTGGGTAGTGGATGCTTTGGGAGGAGCGGGTTGCATTGTTCGGGTGAATAGGAATTTTGTTTCCTCTGCTGGGTAGTTGATGATTGGGGAGGAGTGGGTTACATTGTTGGGTTGAAATAGGAATTTTGTTGTCTCAGGTGGGTAGTGATGATTTGGGAGGAGTGGGTTACATTGTTTGGTTGAAATAGGAATTTTGTTGTCTTTGGTGGGTAGTGGATGATTTGGGAGGAGTAGGATGCATTGTTCGGTTGAGTTACAAATTTGATGTTTCTGGTGGGTAGTAGATGATTTTGAAAAATTGGGTTGCATTGCTGGGTTGAAATAGGAATTTTGTTGTCTCTGGTGGGTAGTAGATGATTTAAGAGGAGTAGGATGCATTGTTCGGTTGAGTTACAAATTTGATGTTTCTGGTGGGTAGTGGATGATTTTGGAGAATTGGGTTGCATTATTGGGTCGAAATCGGAATTTTGTTGTCTCTGGTGGGTAGTTGATGATTTGGGAGGAGTGGGTTGCATTGTTAGGTTGAGCTAGGAATTTTGTTGATTCTCGTGGGTAGAGTATGCTTTAAGAGGAGTGGGTTGCATTGTTCGGTTGAATAGGTATTTTGTTGTCCCTGGTGGGTAGTTGATGATTTGGGACGAGTGGGTTGCCTTTTTAGGCTGTAATAGGAATTCTGTTCTCCCTGGTGGGTAGTTGATGCTTTGGGAGAAGTAGGTTGAATTGTTTGGTTGAGCTAGGAATTTTGTTGCCTCTGGTAGGTAGTGGATGATTTGGGAGGAGTGGATTGCCTTGTTGGGTTAAGCTAGGAATTTTGTTGTCCCTGGTGGGTAGTGGATGATTTGGGAACAGTGGGTGCATTGTTCAGGTGGAATAGGAATTTTGATATTTTTGGTGGGTAGTGGATTCTTTTGGAGTAGTGGGTTGCATTGTTGGGTTGAGCTTGGAATTTGTTATCTCTGGTAGGTCGTTGATGATTTGGGACGAGTGGGTTGCATTGTTCGGTTGAGCTAGGAAATTTGATATTTCAGGTGGTTAGTGGATGATTTGTGAGAAGTGGGTTGCATCTTTGTGTTGAGCTAGGAATTTTGTTGTCTCTAGTGGGTAGTGGATGCTTTGGGAAGAGTTGGTTGCATTGTTGGATTGAGCTAGGAATTTTGTTGTCTCTGGTGGGTAGTTGTGATTTGGAAGGAGTAGGATGCATTGTTCGGTTGAGTTACGAATTTGATGTTTCTGGTGGGTAGTGGATGATTTTGGAGAATTCGGTTGCATTGCTGGGTTGAAATAGGAATTTTGTTGTCTCTGGTGGGTAGTTGATGATTTGGGAGGAGTGGGTTGCATTGTTGGGTTGAGCTAGGAATTCTTTTGTCTCCGGTGATAGTTGATGATTTGGGAGGAGTAAGTTGCATTGTTCGGTTGAGATAAGAAATTTGATATTTCAAGTGGTTAGTAAATGATTTGGGAGAAGTGGATTGCATCTTTGAGTTGAGCTAGGAATTTGGTTGTCTCTCCTGGGTAGTGGATGCTTTGGGAAGAGTTGGTTGCATTGTTCAGGTGAGCTACGAATTTTATTGTATCTGGTAGGTAGTGGATGATTTGGGAGGAGTGGATTGCATTGTTGAGTTGAGCTAGGAATTTTGTTGTCGCTGGTGGTTAGTGGATGATTTGGGTGGAGTGGGTTTCTTTGTTCAGTTGAATAGGGATTTTGTTGTCTCTGGTGGGTAGTTGATGATTTGCAAAGTGGGCTGCATTGTTCGGTTGAGCTAGGAATTTTGATATTTCTGGTGGGTAGTGGATGATTTTGGACTAGTGGGTTGCATTGTTGGGTTGAGCTAGGAATTTTGTTGTCTCTAGGGGGGAGTGGATGATTTGGGAAGAGTGGGCTCCATTGTTAGGTTCAGCTAGGAATTTTGTTGTCTCTCGTGGGTAGTGGTTGCTTTGGGAAGAGTAGGTTGCATTGTTGAGTTGAGTAGGGAATTTTGTTGTCTCTAGTGGGTACTGGATGATTTGGGAGGAGTGGGTTGCATTGTTCGGTTAAGATAGGAAATTTTATATTACTGGTGGGTAGTGCATGAATTTGGAGAAGTGGGTTCAATTGTTCGGTTGAGCTTGGAAATTTCTTGTCTCTGGTGGGTAGTGGATTCTTTGGGAGGTGTGGATTGCATAGTTGGGTTGAGCTAGGAATTCTTTTTTCTCTGGTGATAGTTGATGATTTGGGAGAAGTAAGTTGCATTGTTTGAATGAATAGGAATTTTGAAATTTCTGATGATTAGTGGATGATTTGTGAGGAGTGGTTTTCATATTTGGGTTGAGTTAGGAATTTTGTTGATTCTGGTGGGTAGAGTATGTTCTGGGATCAGTGGGTTCCATTGTTCGGTTGAACTAGGAATTTTGTTGTCTCTGCTGGGTAGTGTATGCTTTAGGACGAGTGGGTTGCATCATTGGGTTCAGCTATGAATTTTGTTGTCTCTGGTGGGTAGTTGATGATTTGGGACGACTGGGTTGCATTGTTGGGTTGTAATAGGAATTCTGTTGTCTCCTTTGGGTAGTGGATGATTTGGGAGGAGTGGATTGCATTGTTCGGTTAAGCTAGATTTTTGTTGTCCCCAGTGTGTAGTGGATGATTTGGGAGCAGTGGGTTGCCTTGTTCAGGTGAATAGGAATTTTGTTGTCTCTGGTGGGTAGTTGATGGTTTGGGAGGAGTGGGTTGCATTGTTAGGTTGAAATAAGAATTTTGTTGTCTCTAATGGTAGTGGATGCTTTGGGAGGAGTTCGTTACCTTGTTGGGTTGAGCTAGGAATTATTTTGTCTTTAGTGCGTAGTGAATTGCATAGTTCGATTAGGCTAAGAATTTTTTTGCCTCTGTTGGGAAGTGGATGATTTCGGAGTGGGTTGCATTGTTGGGAGGAGCTAGGAATTTTGTTGTCTATTGTGGGTAATGGATGATTTGGGAGGAGTGGTTTGCATTGTTCAGTTGAGCTAGGAATTTTGTTGTCTCTGATGGGTAGTGATGATTTGTGAGGAGTGGGTTACATTGTTGGGTTGAGCTAGGAATTCTTTCGTCTCTGGTGGGTATTTGATGATTTGGGAGGAGTGGGTTGCATTGTTCGGTTGAGCTATGAATTTGATGTTTCTGGTGGATAGTGGATGATTTGGGAGAAATGGGTTGCATTGGGGGGTTGAGCTATGAATTTTCTTGTTTCTAGTGGGTAGTGGATGCTTTGGGAAGAGTGAGTTGCATTGTTCGGTTGAGCTAGGAACTTTGTTGTCTTGGTAGGTAGTGGATGATTTGGGATTAGTGGATTCCATTGTGGGGTTGAGCTAGAAATTTTCTTGTTTCTAGTGGGTAGTGGATGCTTTGGGAGGAGCGGGTTGCATTGTTCGGGTGAATAGGAATTTTGTTTCCTCTGCTGGGTAGTTGATGATTGGGGAGGAGTGGGTTACATTGTTGGGTTGAAATAGGAATTTTGTTGTCTCAGGTGGGTAGTGATGATTTGGGAGGAGTGGGTTACATTGTTTGGTTGAAATAGGAATTTTGTTGTCTTTGGTGGGTAGTGGATGATTTGGGAGGAGTAGGATGCATTGTTCGGTTGAGTTACGAATTTGATGTTTCTGGTGGGTAGTAGATGATTTTGAAAAATTGGGTTGCATTGCTGGGTTGAAATAGGAATTTTGTTGTCTCTGGTGGGTAGTAGATGATTTAGGAGGAGTAGGATGCATTGTTCGGTTGAGTTACAAATTTGATGTTTCTGGTGGGTAGTGGATGATTTTGGAGAATTGGGTTGCATTATTGGGTCGAAATCGGAATTTTGTTGTCTCTGGTGGGTAGTTGATGATTTGGGAGGAGTGGGTTGCATTGTTAGGTTGAGCTAGGAATTTTGTTGATTCTCGTGGGTAGAGTATGCTTTAAGAGGAGTGGGTTGCATTGTTAGGTTGAATAGGTATTTTGTTGTCCCTGGTGGGTAGTTGATGATTTGGGACGAGTGGGTTGCCTTTTTAGGCTGTAATAGGAATTCTGTTCTCCCTGGTGGGTAGTTGATGCTTTGGGAGAAGTAGGTTGAATTGTTTGGTTGAGCTAGGAATTTTGTTGCCTCTGGTAGGTAGTGGATGATTTGGGAGGAGTGGATTGCCTTGTTGGGTTAAGCTAGGAATTTTGTTGTCCCTGGTGGGTAGTGGATGATTTGGGAACAGTGGGTGCATTGTTCAGGTGGAATAGGAATTTTGATATTTTTGGTGGGTAGTGGATTCTTTTGGAGTAGTGGGTTGCATTGTTGGGTTGAGCTTGGAATTTGTTGTCTCTGGTAGGTCGTTGATGATTTGGGATGAGTGGGTTGCATTGTTCGGTTGAGCTAGGAAATTTGATATTTCAGGTGGTTAGTGGATGATTTGTGAGAAGTGGGTTGCATCTTTGTGTTGAGCTAGGAATTTTGTTGTCTCTAGTGGGTAGTGGATGCTTTGGGAAGAGTTGGTTGCATTGTTGGATTGAGCTAGGAATTTTGTTGTCTCTGGTGGGTAGTGGATTATTTAGGAAGAGTCGGTTGCATTGTTGGGTTGGGCTAGGAATTTTGATATTTCTGGTGGTTAGTGGATGATTGGATGATTTGGGAGAAGTGGGTTGCATCGTTGGGTTGGGCTAGGAATTTTGATATTTCTGGTGTTTAGTGGATGATTTAAGAGAAGTGGGTTGCATCTTTGGGTTGAACTAGGAATTTTGTAGTCTCTGGTAGGTAGTGGATGCTTTGGGAAGAGTGGGTTGCATTGTTGGGTTCAGCTAGGAATTTTGTTGTCTCTGGTGGGCAGTGGATGATTTGGGAGGTGTGGGTTGCATTGTTCGGTTGACCTAGGACATTTGATATTACTGGTGGATAGTGGATGATTTTGGAGAAGTGGGTTGCATTGTTCGGTTGAGCTTGGAATTTTGTTGTCTCTCGTAGGTAGTTAATGATTTGGGAATAGTGGGTTGTATTGTTCAGTTGAGCAACGAATTTGATGTTTCTGGTTGGTAGTGGATGATTTTGGAGAATTGGGTTGCATTGTTGGGTTGAGCTAGGAATTTTGTTGTCACTAGTGGGTAGTGGATGCTTTGGGAGGAGTGGGTTGCATTGTTCGGTTAAGCTAGGAATTATGTTGTCTCTGGTGATAGTTGATGAATGGTAGGAGTGAGTTGCATTGTTCGACTGAATAGGAATTTTGAAGTTTCTGGTGATTACTAGATGATTTGGGAGGAGTTTGTTACCTTGTTGGGTTGAGCTAGGAATTTTGATATTTCTGGTGGGTAGTGGATGATTTTGGAGAAGTGGGTTGCATTGTTGGGTTGAGCTAGGAATTCTTTCGTCTCTGGTGGTTATTTGATAATTTGGGAGGAGTGGGTTGAATTGTTCGGGTGGGATACGAATTTGTTGTTTCTGGTGGGTAGTGGTGGAATTTGGAGAAGTGGGTTGCATTGTTGGATTGAGCTAGGAATTTTGTTGTCTCTAGTGGGTAGTGAATGCTTTGGGAGGAGTAAGTTGCATTGTTCAGTTGAGCTAGGAATTTTTTTTTCTCTAGTTGTAGTGGATGATTTGGCAGGAGTAGGCTGCATTGTTTGGTTGAGCTAGGTATTTTGTCTCTGGTGGGTAGTTGATGATTTTGGAGGAGTGGGTTGCATGGTTCCATTGAGCTAGGAATTTTTTTGTCTCTGGTGGGTAGTTGAGGATTTGGAAGGAGTCGGTTGCATTGTCGGGTTGAGCTAGGAATTTTGATATTTCTGCTGGGTAGTGGATGATATTGGAGTAGTGGGCTGCATTGTTGGGTTGAGCTTGGAATTTGTTGTCTCTGGTGGGTAGTTGATGATTTGGGACGAGTGGGTTGCATTGTTCGGTTGAGCTAGGAAATTTGATATTTCAGGTGGTTAGTGGATGATTTTGGAGAAGTGGGTTGCATCTTTAGTTGAGCTAGGAATTGTGTTGTCTCTAGTGGGTAGTGGATGCTTTGGGAACAGTTGGTTGCATTGTTCGAGTGAGCTAGGAATTTTTTTTGTCTCTGGTGGGTAGTGGATGATTTGAGAAGAGTGGGTTGCTTTGTTGGGTTGGGCTAGGAATTTGGATATTTCTGGTGGTTAGTGGATGATTTGGGAGAAGTTGGTTGCATCTTTGGGTTGAACTAGGAATTGTGTTGTCTCTGGTAGGTAGTGGATGCTTTGGAAAGAGTGGGTTGCATTATTGGGTTCAGTTTGGAATTTTGTTGTCTCTGGTGGGGAGTGGATGATTTTGTAGGTGTGGGTTTCATTGTTCGGTTGAGCTAGGAAATTTGATATTACTGGTGGATACTGGATGATTTTGGAGAAGTGGGTTGCATTGTTGGGGTAGGCTAGGATTTTTGTTTTCTCTGGTGGGTAGTTGATGATTTTGGACAAGTGGGTTGCATTGTTCGGTTGAGCTTGGAATTTTGATATTTCAGGTGGTTAGTGGATGATTTTGGAGAAGTGGGTTGCATCTTTAGTTGAGCTAGGAATTGTGTTATCTCTAGTGGGTAGTGGATGCTTTGGGAACAGTTGGTTGCATTGTTCGAGTGAGCTAAGAATTTCTTTGTCTCTGGTGGGTAGTGGATGATTTGAGAAGAGTGGGTTGCATTGTTGGGTTGGGCTAGGAATTTTGATATTTCTGGTGGTTAGTTGTTGATTTGGGAGAAGTGGGTTGCATCTTTGGGTTGAACTAGGAATTTTGTTGTCTTTGGTAGGTAGTGGATGCTTTGGGAAGAGTGGGTTGCATTGTTGGGTTCAGCTAGGAATTTTGTTGTCTCTGGTGGGGAGTGGATGATTTTGCAGGTGTGGGTTGCATTGTTCGGTTGAGCTAGGAAATTTGATATTACTGGTGGATAGTGGATGATTTTGGAGAAGTGGGTTGCATTGTTGGGTTGAGCTATGAATTTTTTTTTATCTCTGGCCTGAACGGCCAGGATTTATTTCTCGAGGAGATATACACCGCATTGCTTCGAAGAAGCGGGGTGCAGCTCTCCGCATTTGACACACTTGGCGACACATGATTTAGACTTATCGTGTGCGGCCTTGGAGCAATTTACACAGACTTCAGGTGACCCCGACTTTGCATGTCTCCAAGATCCATTCGTATGGCCGAAGCGGTCACAGTAATAGCACCGCCGCGGCAGTGGCAAGAATGCCTTCACGCGCTAGCGGTACCAACCTGCACGCACCGACTCAGGGAGCTTGTCACAGTCGAACGTGACGAAGAGTGTAGGGATGGGTCTCGAGGCCCCTCCCTGTTTTCTCATCACACGTTCGAAATTCACCGCCCCATGGTCGGCCAGCTCTAAGGTGATGTCCACAATGGACTAGTCAACGAGTTCCCTCGCATAAACTACTCCTTTCACAAAGTTCATGGTAGAGTGCGGCGTCACACTCACTGGGGTGCCATAAAGTGTCCGAAGAGCACTTATTTTGGCCGCCTCAGCGGGATTCGCCGCATTCGCCAGAAGGCTCCCGTCCCAGAAACGGGTCACCTTCGGCTCTCTACCAATTGTACTAGCTAATCCTCTCCTTTGATGGATCATGTTGCCCTTGGCCAACATGGTGCCATCAGTGGATCGAATAACGAGGAAGCGTTTGAAGTCAGCAGGTTCGAAAATGCCAGGTAACCTCTGAATGAGGGGCCCCGATGTTATCGAGGCTCCGCCCTGTGCACTTTTGGTCTTAGTCAGGGGCTCCGCAACCGGGGAGGCAGAGGGGCCGGATGTGCCGATCTTGGCTTGGTCGCAGACCCATCCGTCCCCACAGACCCCACAGATGGAGAGGAGCCCCGAGTTTTCTTAGTCTTTTTCTTTTTGGGAGAGGAGGGCAGGGAATGAACCCGCTTCTCACCTCCGCCGGCAGAAGCCCCTAGGCCAGATGGACTGGCCTCAGCCAGGTCCTTCTCCAAAATGGAGGAGACCCCTTTCCTCCTTGTACTGCCTCGGATCCCTCAGCCGTTTGAGGAGCGCCTTGCATAGGGGCGGATTAGGGTTCTGTGTTTGGCGCCGAGACTGGATTCCCCCTGATGGAAGGCCCTACCGTCTTAGGCTGGGTTTCCTCAAGGACCATGTCTATCACAGGAGGGGCCTCCAGGTGGTCATCCCCTCCCAGGACATCGCAGGTCCCCTTGGCAGTGTCGCCAGTCTTGTGTGGGGAGGCACAGGCCTTGACCCCGGCAAGGTTTAAAATTCTTGCCAGCAGGACTTTTGAGGAAAGCGACTGAAGGGGCCTGGCTTCCATCTCCCCCCTAAGGGGGTTTACCCTACCGAGCCGCTTACACGAGGGGCAGTCGTCAATGGGCTGCCTGCTAGCTTTTAGGGCGGCCCCTTAGAAAGAAAAGGAGGGACTACCGCAGGAAATAGGGAGATGCCCGAAAGCACTTCCAGAGAAGGGGGTGAGGGGGAGTCCCCTGCACCCGTAGGCGAAGGAGAGGAGTAAGCCTCCTCTCCTGTTAGAGAAATATTGAGGGTCCCCTGCGCAAGCACAGGGGAGGGGGGGACCTATATTTTTTCGGTGGAGCTGCCCAAGGGCGGCTACGTTGATAATACAGGGGAAGTTGAGGGTTGTTTTTTTGGAGGGGGTTGTGCATCATTGGGCATGGTGACTCTATTTGTGCTACGGGACGCAATAGATCATCACCTCTCACAGTTACCCGCAATGCAAGAGGTGCTTACAGGCTGGCAGAGACAGGCGACGCCATTTGGGACCACCCCTCCCGCCTGGTGGCCTGGTGGCCGGGCAGTCCATCGGCATGGGGGCTCTACCTTGAACAAGGCGTAAAATAATAGATTGTGAAGAGGAGAGGAAAAGGGAATGTGAGGAAGGTATGGGTGGGATGAAGCAGGTTGTTAAAAAAAAACATCCCGAACCGGAGCTCAGGAGTTAGGGAACGTCGTCCCCTTCCACCTCAGCCCCGATCCGGGACGGTTGGCTTGAGAAGGTCAGCATCTACCCTGTGAAATTAGAGGCTGACCAGAGAAAGCTGTGGGAGAGGTCTTATGAAAAGCGACGAGGTAGGGGAGAAATACAGGCTATCAGGAAGGGAGGCTAAGCTGGGGCCGGAAGGAGGCTGGATCCCGTCAGCACGGCGGCCAGGAGGGCAAATCACCGCGCCCCTTACTCGTATGGCCGAGGCGGTAACAGTAATAGCACCGCCGCGTCAGTGGCAAGAATGCCTTCACGCGGTAGCCGTACTAACCTGCACGCACCGACTCAGGGAGCTTGTCACAGTCGAACGTGACGAAGAGTGTAGGGGTAGGTTTCGAGGCCCCTCCCTGTTTTCTCATCACGCGTTCGATCTTGACTGCCCCATGGTCGGCCAGCTCTAAGGTGATGTCCTCAATGGAGTAGTCAACGAGTTCCCTCGCATAAACTCTTCCTTTCACAAAGTTCATGGTAGAGTGCGGCGTCACACTCACCGGTGTGCCATGAAGTGTCCGAAGAGCACTTATCTTGGCCGCCTCGGCGGGATTCGCCGCATTCGCCAGAAGGCTCCCGTCCGAAAAACGGGTCACCTTCGGCTCTCTACCAATTGCACTAGCTAATCCTCTCCTTTGATGGATCATGTTGCCCTTGGCCAACATGGTGCCATCAGTGGACCGAATAACGAGGAAGCGTTTGAAGCCAGCCGGCTCGAAAACGCCAGGTAACCTCTGAATGAGGGGCCCCGATGTCATTGAAGCTTCGCCCTTTGCACTTTTGGTCTTTGCCATAGTCAGGGGCTCTGCACCCAGAAGGGGGGGGTAGGAGGGGCCTGGATGTGCCGATCTTGGCTTAGTCGCTTGCCAAAGTGGCAGCAGACCTATCCGTCCCCACAGACCCCACGGATGCAGAGGAGCCCCGAGTCTTCTTTGTCTTTTTTGGAGAGGAGGGCGGGGAATGACCCCGCTTCTCACCTCCGCCAGAAGGAGCCCCCAGGCCAGTTGGACCGGCCTCAGCCAGGTCCTTCTCCAAAATGGAGAAGGTCCTGGTAGTCGTGGGGGCACCGGTCGGAGGAGATCCCTCCCCTCCTTGTACTGCCTCGGAAACCCTAGCCGTTTGAGGAGGACCTTGCATAGGGGCGGACCCAAGTGTTTGGTGCTTTGTGCCGAGCCCGGATTCGCTCCCATGGAAGGCCCTACAGTCTGAGGCTGGGTTGCCTCAAGGATGGGGGGCTCCAATTGGCCATCCCACCCTCCTCCCAGGACATCACAGGTCCCGTTGGCAGCGATGTCACCAGTGACGTCTGGGGAGGCACAGACTTTGACCCCGGCAAGGTTCAATATTCTGGCTAGCAGGTCTTTTGACTGAAGCGACCGAAGGGGCCTGGCTTCCCTCTCCCCCCTAAGGGGGTTGGCCCTACCGAGCCGCTTCGATGTGGAGCGGCTGGCTAAGGGTTGCCTGCTGGCTTTCTTGGCAGTCCCCTTGGAAAGGACAGAGGGGACTGCCACTGGAAAAATGGAGGTGCCCGAAAGAACCTCCAGAGAAGGGGGTGAGGGGGAGTCCCCTACACCCGTAGGCGAAGGAGAGGAGTAAGCCTCCTCTCAGGTTAGAGAGATATGGAGGGTGCCCTGCGCAAGCACAGGGGAGGAAGACCTCCATTTTTTTGGTGGAGCTGCCTGAGGGCGGCTCCGTTGATGAGCAAGGGGAAGTTGAGGGTTGAATTTTTAAATGTTCATCATTGGGCATGGTGACCCTTAATTTTTTGCGGGACGCAATAGCGCATCACCTCTCACAGTAGCCAGCGCTGCAAGAGGTGCTTACAGGCCCGGCGCCGCCATTTCGGACCACCCCTCCCGCCTGGTGGCCTGGCAGTCCATCGGCATGGCGGTTCCACCTTGAACACGGCGTAAAATTGATAGAATGTGAAGAGGAGAGTAAAAGGGATGTGAGGAAGGTATGGGTGGGGATGAAGCAGTTTGTTAAAAACCAACCACCCCAGACTGGAGCTCAGGGGTTAGGAAACATTGTCCCCTCCCCCTCAGCCCCGATCCGGGACGGTTGGCTAAGAAGGTCAGCATCTACCCTGTGAAATTAGACGCTGACCAGATAATGTTGTGGGAGAGGTTGTATAAAAAGTGAGGAAACAAGTGTTTTGGAGGAAGGAGAAGATTTTTACCTGGGGTCGGACGGGGTGGTGAGTCCCGTTAGCACTCCGGCCAGGATGGTGGTCTCCTGCAAAAAAAAAGCTAACGGGGAAAGGGAGTACAGCCAGCTGCCGCTGGCTCTGCCCCCCTAGTTGTCTGGCAGTCCATGGGCATGGCGACTCCACTTTGGGCTTGGCGTAAAATGGATAGGGATTGAAAGGGGAAAGAAAGGGAAAGTGAGGACGGTGTGGATGGGGATGTATCAGGTTGTTAAAACCCCACCACCTCAGACCGGACCTCAGGGGGTGAGGGAACGTTATTCCCTCCCTTCCCAGCCCTGATCCGGGATAGTTGGGTGAGAGGAAGCTAGTCGGGGTCTACCCTGTGAAATTAGAGGCCAACCAGAGAAAGATGTGGGAGAGGTTGTAGGGAAAGTGAGGAAGTAGGGTAGAAAACACAGGCTGTGTGTGAGAAAGAAGAAGTAGTAGAGGCTAAGCTGGGGCCGGACGGTTCATTGAGTCCCGTCACCATGGCGGCCAGGAGGGCAAATTGCCACGCCCCTTAATGGGGGAAACGTCTAGGAGGAATAAAACCGAGGTAGCCTCAATCTAGTCGAGTGCAGGGCGC